>CM040422.1:129297627-129957222 GCA_022702705.1 Papilionanthe hookeriana x Papilionanthe teres | reverse complement strand
GCTTGGTTTGGCTTAGCGATTTATGACAGAACAAATGAGGTTACTTAAAGAAAACGAGAGAGAGGTAGGTGGAGAAAGTTAGGTGCGAGAGAGGTAGGTGAGACACGGTATGTGAGGTAGGTGAGTCACATGCTCTATATATTTAACAACACCGTATCACTTGCATAAGTCATACTACCGTCACCTCCACAAGTATCACCTCAACCATCCACAGTGGCTATTATAACCATTTTGCACTTCAATAAGGTCATGTCGTGTTCACCTCCAAAAAACTATCTAGACAATTGCCTACAACTTTCTCCACGTTTTTCTCACCATTTTCTCTATAGCTTTAAAGCCACTCTACATCTACCACAATAATAAGAACGATAACTCTCGAAACTCAATCACATTGCATTGCCAATATTAATAATGCTAAAAACTATCTATTATTTGCTTTGTGTTGACTCTTTGTCTGAGTTCAAAGAAGAGCATCCTTTTATAATTTATAATGAGTAAAATTCAATTGGGATGAGCCTTAGGATTTTTCCTTTTTCAAATTTTCATATAAAAAACCCATCCCCTTTATACATAACCAAGAAAATCAAATCCTCTCTTGTTGGCAAACAATAATTCTCTAAAATTAGTGCAGGTATTATTTTTTTTTAAAAAAAAGGTTAGAAGAATTTAAGAAATTACACATTTCATACTTGCTAAAAAAATGTATTTGCTATTCTCCGAATGGATTATTACCATTTTCAGTTAACTGCACAGATGAATCTATCATACACTTGAAATTATTTGTCTAGTTATGCACCTGAAATGCATTTTATTAGTTGACAATGTTTATGAGGGAATATAGTACATTGGGTTTGGAAGCTTAAATGAGCGATTTTCTGCATCTGAACCCAGCAAATCACTCCACTGATGAATTTCCATGAATTTTGTAGCCTTCTGAAATTATCTCCAACCTCTTCTCGAACTTGTACAACTTAGCGGATTTCCTTTGATCTCCTGTTCCTCCGTGAGAAACAATGGTTACGTAAATCTGTCGTAGGAGACTTGAAAAGAAGTTCCTTGCACAATCTAATCAATAAGAATATGGTAACTTGCAAGGAAGGGTTGTCTGCCTTCATATCCTGATTGGTTGAAACCAGAGGAGCTCCTTTTGGGTTGCAAAAATCAGCACAAGGTGCTAATGAATTTTATAACATTATTTTCATTAACTTTTTTACTATCCTCATATTAAAATCACATTTTATTATTTAAATAAATAGAAAACCCTTGAGGTTCTAACATATTCTCTTTCTCTCTCTTTTTTTTTTCCTTAAAGGTGCTATGTTTAGTGGTTAGCATGCGAATATAACACTCGCCACTTGGGTGGGTGATAGACCACTGACCAAATGTCAAATTCGACTCAAAATGTTATTGAATTAAAAATCCCTTTTGGAGGAATTGGTAGATAGTTTTCTCTCTAATTAGGAGACATATGTTCTAAGCACACCCTAGCCAAGAATTCTAACATAGTTGCACTAAGGCCAACTTTTTCCCAAAAATTAAAAAAAAAAATAATAATAAAGCCAACTTATAGCCTTTGAAGAAAAAAATTGCCCAAACTCACAAAGAAAATGAACTCATAGGGCAAGTGACCCATTCCAGGCCTATTTATAGTTCTAAGAGGATGAGGGCATCACATGGATAGAATAAAATTATTTTATTAGAATTTATTTTGGTTTTCATTTATTAATTTACATAAAATGATTAATTGAAAAAAAATCAATAAATATAAACATATTACGATGCATGATACTCTACATAAAAAATGTGTAAGCACGAATCTCAAAGAAATCCAACAGACAACAGAGAATATCACATGGAGAGCTAGGACCCACTTGGGGCAGTTCGAGAGTCCACATATAGCCACCTAGCTCCTGTTGGTCGGGAGAGATCTAGCTCCATGGCGGACGAAACAAATATCGCACGGACAATCCGCCAGGATTCCTCATCCAGGTTTGGGGGGGGGGGGGGGGGGCGGGGTGGTAGGAGACACCAGAATCTTAGACAGGTGGTCGACATCTCCTGGTCAACCCTTTCGCCATAGCCACCCAGATCATAACCCGATCTAAAGCTATTTCAAGATTATGACCTTACGACTTTGTATTGCCCAAAATACCCCTCACTTTACCTATTTTATTAGGGGTACGTATGTAATCTCATGGTCCATTCCTTTAAAAAGGGGGTTCATTTCATTTTCTGAGATGATGAATAAGATGGTCGGTGCAGAATTTCACTTAATTTTTGTTGAAGAGATTATGTTGTTTATGAGAGGAAAAAGCTAATTTATATAGAGAAGGGAGAGTGAGAGCTCATCTTAATCACTGATGGGATGTACAGGTTTGAAGGGTGTATAAAAAGATATTTGATGTTAAGAGAAAATATTGTGTTTGTCCTCCGCACACGTCGACGACCAACAGTTGGGCGACGACTCGACATACATGCCGAGGTGGCGCCCTTCTGCGTAGCTGTCTCCCTACGGTTCGTCGTCTGCATGTGCGAATGATCGGATGCAATATTTTTTCTCATGCGGACAACCAGACGTGATATTTTCTCCTAAATTAGATACTTTTTTTACGTACTCTACAAGCATGTACACGTCATATCTAATAAAGATAATCCCCTACTCTCGCTTCTATATATGAACTAGCTCTTTCCTCTCATAAACAACATAATTCCTTCAGCAAAAATAAAGTGAACATGTCGTTCATCTTATTCATCATCTCCATCTATTTCCTCCAAATTTTCTCCTCAAACTCACCCTCTCCAACCTACTTGGAGACAAAAGTTTTTTGGTGTTTTCTCTCCAACTCTATTGTCCTCATCATCGCCATTGACTTAGACGTCTTCTCTGCTCCCATTCATAAGAATATGCATGAGCAAATGCAGAACCCTTGTTCTTTCCCAGAGCAATTGAAGAGTATACAAAGTGCGTAGGCGAGAAAGAATAGTTGTAGGTTTTCAGAGATTAATGGAGGTAGTAAGAAGAATGAGAAATGTGAGAATTGTTTTTTGGTAAAGAAACAATCATTACCGATGAAGCAGTGCGGGGAGGAGAGTGAGTATTGGATGCTTAATGATGAGTTCAACATAAAAGTGGATAAATTTATTTGGAGGTTTAAGATTGATTTGTTTTCTAGGAGGTAAGGAAGGTCTTTTATGCATTTAAGAAACTAAATGTGGTGTTATGAGAATAGAAAATTAGTTCGGTCATTTAACTTTTAGTAATATACATCAAGAAAGTGTCAACATAAATCTCACGGAGATCCAACAGTCCAAATGGAAGGAATTTAAGAGCAACAAAGAAAGGCCCTCCGACTAGGGACTAAGAGACCCCACTTTTCTATTTAGATGCGACTATTCAAGCCAAGGACACAGCCAATTGAGCTAGGTGAAGGACAAAAAGATTGATTTAGGTCCGGGCCAATCGGACTTTAACAAGGATATCGACACCTGAGCTAACCAATATAAAAAACTTGAGTGAAGGCATTGACCTACCTCTCGACATATCCAACCCTAAGTAGCAATTTTGTTTCTCATCATCACTAGTCATCACATGGACGCCACTGTGGTTTTTCATCAGAGATCAAGAATTGGCAACTTAATAGAGCCTCACAATTGTCCTGAAGGATCTCCTCGTTGAGGAATGAACTATCCATCAAGTTACGGTGATCCACGCAATGCTAGATAGTCTATTCTCGTTCTGCCAATAGGAGTTTCTCATATAGGGATCAATGATTGATAGTCGAACTATATCAACCAATTGTTAAAGTCTAGCCGACCGCGCCAATTCTGATGACCCAAAGCTAATCAAATCCAGTAAATTGGTTGCGTTGAATCAGTCGTGGCGATCAAACTAGTCTTACCGAGTCGAAGTCATTCAATCCCAACTGACCCACTCATAGGGCAGTCGAGCAGTAGGCTCACATATATAAAATATCTAAAAATATCTTGTAACAACCTCATTAAAGAAGGGACAAAAATATAATTTCATATATTATACCCTTTCCCACATAATTAAGGAGATCACTTTATGAAAAATGAGTAATAAACAAGATATTTTCTTGTCCATTTATGTCTTGTGTCTCTCCCTAATTTCTTACCCTCCAACCCTTGAGTTGTGATTCACGGATAAATCATGATTCAAATTCCTAAATAGTGTGGTGAGTGTGGATCATGCCACATAAAAGAAGATGAGCAGTACACGAAGAAGAAATAATTTATAACAAAGACACTGTATGGAGTGTACTAAAGAGTTCATGAACCAACAAATTGAAGAGCTGAAGGATCAAATGTTGGAAGTCATTCGAGAGTCATTGGCTCAAGAATAAGAACAACATCCTTGAGAGGAAGGTTGAGCGCCCAACGACTGAAGGGCACCCATAGCCCTCGATAGAGAAGGAGACTCTTAGTACTTCAACAACGTTGGGTCGACACCGATCGAAAAACATCGGTTCGGGCATACGGAACCGCTTCTTCATTCAAGAATGTGTTCTCTTGACAAATCTCTTAGTTTAGTCCCCAGAGAGGATTAAATTTCATGCATTATAATTCTCCAAGGGTCAGAATGACCAACCGATCACACAACCTAATTTGAATTTATTGTGTGCTTATTGAGGATCATCAACATTCTAAACTGTCATCTTTTATTCGCCATGCTGAGGAAGTCGACTCTCTGGTGGTTTAACGATTTATCATTGGGAGTGATTGCCTCATTCTATGGCATCAAGCGGATGTTTGTTACATGGTTTGCTAGCGCCGAAATGCAGCAGAAGAACTCGCAGAGCCTTCTGCAGATCAGGCAAGAGCAGAATGAGTGGCTCCACTCGTTTGACACTCTCTTTCGAAAGGAAATGTTGGAAGTGCCATATCTAAAGCTGGCAATGGCTTATGCCGCCCTAGCTCATTGCATATAAATTTTTAGGGGACATGAGAATATATATTATATCTTATGTTAATTTTTAAAGTCTTTTAATAATTTAGTTTGAGTATTCATACCCAATAGTTAATATATATATATATATATATATATATATATATATATATATATATATATATATATATATATATGAAAAGAACATCCTACACCTGTCCGTCAATCTTTGGACCAATCCACGGAGCAGATGAGTCAATCTTTGGATGATGAATGACAGATTTATACGTCCAGGAAGAAGAAGAAGAATGGAGGTCTACTACCAAACCTGAGGGATGATACATTGGTTGATTCGAGTAATGACAACAAACTTAATAATTTTTAAGCTGACTCCTGTCCTAGAACCAAAGGCAGAGGTAGGGCTAAATTGAATTTCGCAAGCTAACTAATTCTGCGAATGTTGGCAAACTTTTGGTGTACAATTTCTTTGTCTATTTTTTAATCTTGATTTTTTGCGTATACACGTATCCTATGTTTGTGGTGTATGCTAGATGGTTAGTATCCATTTTGAGCCCTTTCTTTCCAACCTATTTGTACCTTTCCTCTTATTAATATATTCGCTTTCGGGTTTTTCTAAAAAAAATATATGAAAAGAATAGTTCGTAATGTGATTTAAAAAATGTAAAATACATATAAATCACTAAATTCTTATGTATTTACATAACTAACTTTCGTTTTTACACACAATATGTATAGTCTGGTTTGGATTGAAGCATAAGATATATCTAACTTCAGACAATTTTTATGCAGTAGATATGTATATGATGCCTTAAATAGCACCAACTTTTGTTGGAGATTATGATTCATCATTCCTTCTCATGCATTATTTAGTCTTTTTGACAAGTCTTTGGGGCTTTCCCGAGTCAAGATAGTGAGTCGAGCAAAAAGAATGTCTTATAATTAATTAATCCCTCATCTATTTTATTTTAAGAATCTTATTATAAAAAACCACTTTTCTCTTTCATGTTCATTGTGTAGAAATTTCATTACTAGATGTTTTTACATGCGATCAACCTCGTCATTTGAGTTAATCTCTACCACAATTTTATGGCTCAACCAAAATTAGTAAATTTTTTTTGGCATTTTGGTCTATGATTCTTCTATAATTTAGGATCATATTATCAAAAGGGTATGTTCTAGTGGATTTCATAGAAGCACATTGATTCTTAAAGATTGTCCCCTCATTAATTATTCGTGTGATGAAAAAGTTTTGAGCATGGAAATTAGGAACCAAGAGATTTATCTAACACTTAGCCCCAAGTTTATGTTAGCTTAGGTGCCATCATTTTGCTTCTTATTCTACATCATTATTGGTACAAGGATCTGAAAGGCTATTCTCATCACACGATAGGACATTTTAAGGTAGTTATGTTCATGGATGTTCAATGGATTATGATCTTAAGGGATTCCCAATTTACTATTTATTATGTCACCGGAGCACAAAGGTTTTAAAAGCTGTGATTCTTTCTCAAACATGGAGCTCTTGTGCAATTGTTTTGAATTGAAATTAACTAGAGTTTCCTAATGAAATAAAGATAAGATATATACTATTACCAAGTTTGTTAAGGAACTATTGATTTTCTCTTTTATTTCACTAATAATCTTATTGATTATTAATAACCCTCTTTATTGTACATATTTAAAAACTCCAAATTAGAACCTTAAAGTCTTTGAAGTGCATATCAGTCTAGTCCCTAAGATGAAGCTTATGATTGGTGCCTTAAATATAATTGGTCTCCATGGTCTATGATTACTTGTGATACTTTCCCACGCCATTAGTTTCAAATCCGTAACATAGTTTTACATATTCTGGTGTGATCATCAATAAAAGTCACAAAATCCATTTTCTCAGATAATGTTTTGATTTTTGAAGGTCCCCAAACATCACTACGGATCATGAAAAAGGTTTTGAAGAATAGTATGGTTTTGGAGCAAAATTTATTCAATGACCTTTTGCCAAATAACACGTTTCACATTGATTAACACCCTTAAACATATGAGAAAATAGATGTCTTAAATAAGGAAAACATGGATGACCTAGCTAAGATGTCATTCCATTATTTTTTCTAATGTGGGGTTCAAACTCATACTGTTGTAAGCTTGAACCTTTTTATTACGAGGAATAGTGTCCGCAAAGTAGTAAAACTCTCCTATCTCTTTAGCTCTCCCAATCATCATCCCATGGTCCTGAAAGACACAAGAAGGTTCACAAAAAATTACACGACAACTAGTGATGGATAGAAGGTTACATTTGAGTTTTGGAATATGGAGTACAAATAAGACCTATACCCTGGGACAAGTTAATATCTCATTTTCCAGCAATAGAAGAGAAACTGTCGTTCGGCTAGAACATGGGTTATATGAATAAAATAAATGGTGTAAATTTGTCATATGATCAGAAACTCCAGAATTAATAATCAAAGCGTTTAATTTTCTTCCTGCATGTACCAGGGAACAATTTGGAGTACCAACAACCGAATTGGAGTTTAGCAGATTCAGGAGTTGGTCGATTTGCTCCTTTCTAAATGGGCCGATTTATTCAATAGCAGTGTTTGAGGTAGGTGGCTGGCGCTTCTTCCGTCGCTTCCAATCTGCAGGTTTCTCATGGAGATACCAGCAGGTTTCTCTAGTGTGACGTGGTCTGTTGCAATAATCACACCACACCCGAGGTTTCTCCTCATTCTTTTGTGGATGCGGAGCATTCCACTTGCTGATATAAACTTCAGAATTGAATGTCGGGGTCTCGGGTATGCTGTTAGGAGTGGTTTTCTTGTTGAGCATTTCTCTTCGAGTTTCTTCTCGACGGACTTCCGAGAAAGCCTCATGGATTGAAGGCAGGGGACTTCTCCCAATAATTTTACCCCTTACCTCATTAAAATCCTCATTAAGACCAACAAGAAATTTTAAAATTATATTTGCATCAACAATGGTCTTATACCTACTAGATTCAACAGGACAGTTCCATTCTTGATCATTAAATAAATCTAGGTCTTGCCATATTCTCTTCAAAGAATTAAAATATTTTGTGATAGAATCATTACCTTGACGAATATCGCTAAGTTTTTGGGAAAGTTCATAAACCTGTGATTGGTTACCCATATCCGAATACATTTGGGGCACATTCTTCTAGAGTTATTTGACAGTAGAGTAACACATGTAGTTTGCGCCAATCTCCTCTTCCATAGAGTTCACCAGCCAGGTTTTTATCATGGAATTTTCTACATCCCAGGTTGCGTGGGGATGGATCTATATTGGCTGGCTCACGGACTTCCCCTGTTAGGTAGCCTATTTTCCCTCTTCCTCTAATGTACATCCTAACCAATTGTGACCAGCGTAGAAAATTGTCACAACTGTGCCGGATTGTGGTGATCTGGCGGGGATGATTTTTGGTGGCTCTAAAGGAGAGTGGAGCGGAAGCAAACGGCGGGGTGGAGGGCTGAGTGGAGGTAGCTGAATCATTTGAATTTTCAGACGTGATAGAAGAAAGGGAAGAAGCGTTTTCTCACGGTTGGACAAGGAGAAGGCTAGGCTTTTCCAAGAATTTTATTCCTGCTCTAATACCATGAAAACATAAACAAAGAGAGTAAAATACTTTCTTCATACTTTGATGCTTTACAAGGTACATCTACTTATAGGAATACCTCCTGAATAAGGAAATTACCTAATTGCTTATATCTTAAACAAAGAAATTACCTAATTGCTTATATCTTAAACAAAGAAATTACCTAATTGCTTACAACTATTTCTTATTTTATTACATAGTTAATTATGCAAGATTTGTACTGTTACACACTAATCTATAAAAGGAAAAAACATTAGTGTGGTTAATAAAATTGGATTTTCAACATGCTTTGTGAACGTTTATATTTAGAAGTTATATAGGATATTCAAACGAACTTTTTTATTGAAGCTTGTTTTATTTAAATCAATGCGGGGACAATCATAGGCATACAAAACTAATTTTTTTGTATCTGAACCATTTATTCAAGTAATTCAAAGAAAGCATCTTGTAGTAGGATTTATATATGAATAAATGACATTATAAAGAACTCCAAATTCGCATTATAGTAGAAATTCCATATATTTTGTACTCACTGCGGCTCTTTGTTTTTTTTTTTGGGTTTATTCTCTTATTTCTTTCCTGTTGCATTCTCTCTCATTGCCAATAATTTATTTCCTTCCTATTTACATGTACATGTAAAAAAAATCTAATTTCCAACATAACCATAATTATAAGAAACTAGAATTGAATCTGGTCTCGCAGTCTAGGTGATGGCAAGTTCTAGTTGCTAAAAGGCTATAAGCTGAGGCCAAATACATGGCACTTTTCTTTATCAACAAAAAAATCATCATATCAGCCTAATCACCTTGATTTGGGGACTGTTTTACCTTCTTTATTCTTTTCTATTGAGTTATAAATAAGTAGATAACTTTATTTATACAAATCCTTTTTCACAACTTATTGTTATCTTACCTTTTGTCTAATCTTTTTCTTCATAATCCTTACACAATAACTCTATATATCTATTTCAATAGGATATATTTTATGCTCTTTTTTAAATGCTGAAAGTCCATCTTCTTCCCCAACAGTAGAGATGAAATTTGTAGAAGTGAAAGAACGTATATCACTACATACCGAGCATAATGGCTCCCTTGTCCAATAGATATGACCTTTTACCTATTCAAAGAGGCAATATGAATAACGCACAAAAAATAATAGATAAATCAATATTGAAAGTAGGCACTGCTTATAAAGGGATTTAAAAGGAACAAACTTGATGCATTCAGATGAATTCAAGCTGCATGTAACCAAACTCGGCATAGTAATAATCAATAATGTTATCCTAGTAGTGGATATTCACTATCTGATATAAATGTTGTTCTCAGTGGTGCAATTACTGCCTCTATACAATGAATGATAATTTGTTCTTAACATTCATTAAATAAACTATGAAGTAAAAACAGTTGCGATATGCTGCAAAAAATTGACCACATAAAAAAAAAGGTTTAGCAATTGTTTGGAATCACTTTTAATTTTTATTTTTTGTTCCTATTTTATTTTGTTTATATATATTTTTTGAATTAAAATATGTTTGGTGTGTTTAAATAAGATATGTTTGTTTTTAAAAATACTCATACCATTTAAAATATTCTTTTGATTGTTTTTTAAAAATAGAAGATGGAAATTTGTAAAAAAGTATACTAAACAATTATGTTTTAAAAACATAGGCAAAAATAAAAACACAAACATAAAAAAAAATGATCCTAAACTATACTTAGTATCTGTTTACTTCTAAAGCGTACTAATGTTTTAATTTTCGCAAGAATAAAAGGTGTGTTAGAAATGTTACACTTATTACTTGTTTTAATAAGATTTCTTTTGGTCGAAACAATTCATGACCATTTTCAGAGATTATTATGTTTTGTTGGATCAACGACCTCCTCTAAGTATGCTAGAGTTCATGACAAGCCTGGACAATAAAGTTACAAGATATTATTTGAGTTCATTATCATCCCCACACCATCTGCTCTAAGCTCACGATAATAAATTTCTACAATCTAAAAGTAAAAAAAAAAAAAAAAAAAAAAAAAAAAAAAAAAAAATCAAATTTTACTATATGTTGAGCAATCAGTATTAATCGAAAGTGTTCTCCCATTATTATGAGGGTTAATTAATAATAGGGGGCTGGCACCTATAGTTAAAAAATGACCCTTGATTTAGCACTATTTGATGTCATCTCTCACATTGAGGTTAAGGGGATTACATTAATAAATAGAGAAAATTTAAATAGCAGTCAAATTAACTGGTATCTCGATTACCTCTCTTTTGATGGCTAATAGAAAGGAGAATAATTCTCATATTTGCCATCAGTTATTGAGGTAGTATTGACTTCTTTGACTAATATAGAATTAACCGAACACATTGCATTTATATAACTATGTCTATCCAATTATCATTTACCTCTAGTTATTGTTGTGCTAAACAGGCTTTTAATGAATTATGGAACATGATAGTAGTGAATTAATATTTTAAAACTGGCATCCCTTTCTAGAGCTTGGCATGCTCTCTTATTTTTTGCTTTCTTTCAGGTATAGTTCTTTGTCTTGTCTACAATATTGTTGCTGTGACCGTTTGCTGGATCCGTGGAGGAGGTTTGATCTATGACAGCCTATATTCTAAGGATCACCTCAAAATTTCCCTTAATTTCATGCAATCTCGTCCTTTTTCTGCAATGGCTTGACTCCTATGCTTCCTGTAGGTGTAATAATATTCTTGCTTGCAAACATATATGCCCTGCTTGGGATTCCTCTTTCATATTTGCTTTGGTATCGGCCTCTGTATCATGCTATGAGGTATCTCTATTTGCTGCCCAACATTTCCTATTTAGCATTTATCAATCCATATTTTTGTTCCCTTTTTGTTTTTTGATTATTGGTTTGAGTACTTCTGATCTACATTGAATAAATTCATTACCAAAAACGTTCTAGTTTAATTTTCTGGAAATAATAATTTGCTTACAAGTATGATTTTTATAGGTGTAAATATTAAAATAATCTCCTCACTATTTACATGGGTCCATTCTAGTCCTAGAGTTTATAAAAATATTAAATTAGTAACCAGACTTTTTAAATATGTGGGCTGAAATAGTTCACATGAAGATTATTTGAGCCCCAATAAAATAGTTTGGGACTAAATTAATACTATCGTAGACTTTGAGCCCCCCCAACAAAAAATTAAGAGACCATTTTGACATTTTTCTTGCTTTTCTATACACTTGTTTTAAAATTGAACGTTATATGAATCAATTGGTGCTGAATCATTGGTTTTGCCATACAGGACTGATAGTGCCTTGAAGTTTGGCCTTTTTTTCCTTCTTTACCTGGTGAGTACTATTGAAATCTGTTTGTGGTGAACCCTTCACTGTATTTTACGTGTTTAAATGGTTGGTGTTATGCTACAGATTCACATTGGCTTTTGTATTGTTGCTGCTATTGCTCCCCCAATTGTTTTCCGTGGGAAGTCATTGACGTAAGCAATCTTGTTTGTCGTTTTGTCTACAAAGCAATGTGACACTTAATTAATTTATTTATTTTTTATTTTTTATGGGAAAGGGGATCAAACCATTTTTCTTTTTCAACTAGAGTACTCTAAAAGATGACTTAAAATAGTCTGAGGTGCTAATTAATACGGCGCAAAAAGGAAAAATTATCCATGTAATGAATTGAAATGCTATGTTATTTCAGGGATCCTTAATTTTTGTGTATCCACTTCATATGAGACTGACATAATCGGAAAACTTTTCAGAAAATTGTTAAGCATAATATTTTTGCAACGTTATCTGGTGTTCTTAGATTATTACATCCTTGTTTTCTTTGATGAAAAGTTAAATTCCTGATAAAAGCATCGTTCTTTGGAATTTAATGCTATTAGAATTATATACTGTGATACGCATGTTTAGTTTTCAATCATCTTGTTTAATGTAGTAGTTTTTATGTGTTCACCTGACAACCCTACTTGGGATTGTGTTTATTTTAAATGATTATATACTGGTATTTTGGAGCATACATGATTAATTGATCTGTTTATTGAATTATTCATTCTTACTTGCAGGGGCATTCTAGCAGCAATTGATACGTTCTCAGATCATGTTTTGGTGGGGGTGAGTTAGAAATTAACACTTTTGTTTTGATCCTTTCTTCATGTATTTTGTAGAGGTTCTCTAATTCAAAATAAGGTTTATTTTGTAATTTATTTTGTAGTTTGCTAGCTCCGCTTCGTTTATTAAGCATGTGCACTCTTCCTTTGGCATGATTCTGCTGTAGATCTATGGTTATTTTGGTAACTCGAACTTGTTTCCCACTAGTTTCCATAATGACTCGCTTGAAAGAGTGATGAATGGGGACCTTTATATTTAAAGAAAAGTGTCAAAATGATCTTCTGACTTTTTGCAGGGAGCCAATTTAATTCTATAGTCCATAAAATTAACAATTTAATACTAGGTCTCTTTTGGTGCAGACTAAAATAATTCTTTATGGGAACTATTTCAGCCCATATTAAAAGAGTTTGGAGAATAATTTGACACTTTTATATACTATGGGACTAAAATAATCCCATTTAAATAGTCTGGGGCCTATTTTGATAAATTGCTCTTTATAATTATCTGATTATTTTTGGTGATGGGGATGGCTGCCTTTGGATGTGATTCGTCAGCCTTTAGGCCACTTAATTTTGCATAAGCGGGATATTTCTGTTTGGTCCTAAAATATGTATTTCATTCTTCTTCTTACAATCCGTGATGTTATAATAAAATTCATGCCTTATGTATGAAATGCAGGTCTTTTACTTGATTGGCTTTGGCTTGTTTTGCTTGGAGACGCTTCTAAGCCTTTGGGTTCTTCAGGTACTTATTAGAATTATCGGTACACGTTGTTGAGCTAAAATGTATGTTTCTAATTGAACATTTCATCTGGATACATTCCTCCATTTCATTTGGATACATGCCTCGCTTGTTACGCAAGTAGTTTAGGCTGATTTAAGCATAAAATTTATAATTATAGACGTCTAATTCTGTAAATATATGATAATTCATTTCATTTGGGGTTAAATGAATGGATTTAACTAGAAAGACTAACTACATCAGGAAAAAAGTACTTCATTTTTACAAGGTGCAAGTCTACGTTACTTAATTGGATGGGTATACTTAGGATATTACCTTTCTTGTTGTTTACTGGTGCGTTGATTTCTTCTTGTCAGAAGTCTCTTTTGACTTGGTATGCTTGGCCCTAAATTTTGGGATTAATTTTAATTGAATTTTTCTACATAATTTCCTTAGAAACTGTTCATAGAGGCTTGTTGCTTGTATTGATTGATGATATATTTTTGCATTCTATAATCAAAATATCTCATAATGGAGCCCATGCTTCTCCATTTTTTTGTCATGCTCTAGCTAATGCCCTATTGTCATAAATCTCCATATAGATATTCTAATAATTCTATCCAGGGTACGGGGTTTGGGATGGCGACCATGGTGGAGTTGGTTTATTTTTATTGTTGTTGCATGCAAACAATTTTAATAATGATAAGAGATTTTTACTGCATAACTTGTTTAAACTTGTATTTATTATGCATCAAAAACCAAAGAAGAAGGATGGATCTCCAATACTAAGTTATAGCATATACGAGAGGATGTTCTTAGAGTGTGTTTGGTAGCCTGATTTGAGCAGGATTTACGTAATATTTAACGTAAATCCAGCGAAACTAAAAATCAGACAAATTAAATCTGTATTTTAATAAATCCAATTTTTTCCCTGCCATTGCTTTTTAACGTAAATCTAGATTTATTAAATCTGATTATTACGTGGATCTAACAACTTTAGTTTAGGAAGAAGATTACAGGGATGGATTTATGCCAAACACCATAAATGAATTGAATGAATGTAATCTTAAATTTAACCAAACATTATTCTTGATTTATAGCATCTTAAATTTAACCAAACAATATTCTTGATTTATAGCATGTGGATTGGATATATCCATATTTACCGAATCTACTGGATCCTATTTAACATAAATGTTATAGGAAGCCAAACAACCCCTTAGTTAGATTCGAAAGTGGAGATAGTTGTTCTTACATCATAGAGGACAAAGCAAAGTCAACTTTTTTAAGGGTACCAAGGAGGATTTTAGAAGATCGAAAGTGAACTCCATGTAATACCAGGGAATTTTGTAGGATGAAAATTGTCTCTTGCACTAGGACTCCTAAAAGTTGAGATTTGACATTTTGCGATTTAGAGGGGAAGCTCGAAAGATAGGGGATTTCTCCAAAGCTCTAATGGTTTTCTCTAGATATCATTGGAAGAAAAAAAAAAGAAAATAACAGAAATGATTGTGCAATTATAGATTTAGGAATAATCTATTTTGGGATATTGAAAATATGGTGGTTGTTTATTTTAACGGAAAATGATGTTGTTATCCTTGTTCTCCTTGCTAGTTGGATTGTTGTATTCAACACTGCTCCCCTCGCCCGGGCTGTTGGGCTGGAGTGCTGTCTAGAAAGCTCGTTGTTCATGAACAACTCATGTTCAGCTCGTTAAGTAGCTCGTGTTCAAATCATTCGTCAAGTAAAAGAGCTGAACACATAAATTTTCTAAACTCAAATTATAAACGAGCCTAAGATGATCGAGCTGGACTCATTTTAGCTCGAATTAAAAAAAAATTATATTATATATGTGTGTGTGTGTGTGTGTCCATTGTTGTCGGTGAATTCAGAGTTGTTTTTTGTGAACATGCCTCGAGAGATAGAGCTAGGAGGAGCAAGAGAGAGTGAGAGAGTAGAGTAATTGAGAATTTTCCAATAGAGAGGCCGTGGAAACGACCATTTATTTGTACTTTCACCTCCTATTTATAGAGGCATATTTATATAATTATAAAAAGATGGGAACGGTTATGGAAACAACCCTTAATGCAATTAATTGTGATGATTTAATACTAAGTCTGCATTACTATTTGAATTCAAATATGGCGGCAATTAATTGTCGACACGCTTTAGTTCGGTCGACCGAGGTGATCGGTTGAGTTGCAATCGTGATTGTTGAGGTAAAAGCCGGTCGGTCGAGTGTTTGTGGTTGGACACCTTTGTGAGAGGTTTAAGCATTTGAGACTGTAGGCATGGTCCTTCGATTGAATCCCTCGCTATAGTATGTCGATTGACTTCAACGGAGTTGTCTGTCGTTGAATGGTCGGCTCAGATCATGCTCTTTTAGTTTAATGCCTTGTCAGACCATCATCCTGGGCCGTTCGATTGCTTTGAGATTCGTGTCGACAGTTTTAGTGCATACATATGAGTTCCTTGACTTTTCCTATTCCTTGAAAGTGATAACTACGATAAGGATAGGGAAACTTTTAATAATCTTTGGCACTAAAATCAAGAAAATTAATTCGATAGTTAACTTTTCTTTGAGTTGTGTGCCCTGTGTGCTCTATAAATAGAATCATAGGTTTGGCATGACATCCTTTGCCGCCATTTTCTTCTAGATAGCTGAGTTGCGTTATGGCGGATGGAAATAACCGGATTGTCATGGACCTCAAGTTTCTAGCCAAAGCAGGCTATCGGGCCCAAGCCCTACAAAGATGAAAAAAGATTAAGAGAGAGAAGCCGTTGGGATCCAATCCTGCGTCGGCTGATAAAGTCGACTCATCCGATGGTCCCAAGGGGCAATGCCTAAGATCTCTCGTTAGGAAGCCATGGTCCTTGAATCTTGTAAGGGCACGAGCGTTGAGGCTTGACAAACCCAGCTAGCTGAAGGTGTTAAGAAGAGTGAAAAGGAGCTAAAGGGAGCGGCGATCATTGTCTCTCCTCAGATGCCATGCAGGAAGGTGGAGGTACATTATCGCTATAGAGAAAAATTGTTGAAGGCCCTTTCTTCAATGGATAGATTTATGGGTACTTAACTTATTTGGTTGTCGGGGGCTTTTAACAATTTAGTGACATTTTCTGTGATGCAGATGTATCGGTTGGGTCGTAGGGTCGCCGCCTTCGAGAGACGTGGCGGAGTCTACACCCACTACGGTGGCCAATATGCAGGCGAGTTTGCGGGTCTTTTGTTGCCGATGACTTTGGAGGGGTAGCGATTGCCCTCCCCTTTGCCCGCTATTGATTATCTACACGAGCGAGCTGGGTGGCGGCCGCCTTCTCCCGAACCCATGGGGCAGCAGGCAGACGGGGTTGGACTGTTGGCGGTGTCGGTTGGTTTTTCGGAGGGAGCGGGTGGAGGTTCAACAATTGATCCTGTGTGGGAGTTATCGGTCCTCCCGACGATCACGGATTCGGAGGTCGCTATCCTGTGGGCGGAGGTCGCCACCTTGCGAAGTGAATTGAGAGCGCTTTGTGAATCGATCGATCTGGGCAAGTTTATCACGAAGCTGATTGGATGGATCAAATAAGAATGGGCGGAGAGATGGTCCTCCGAAGGTTCACTCAGATAGGGTATGTCACGACTGAGGTCTTGGAAGAGCCGTTCATGAAACACTTTGTTTGAGGCCTGTAATAATGTTATTTGTAATAAAATAACATTTAATAGATACGAAAGGATGTTTGGCGTGACACTTATTCATTATGTAATTGCTCGTTATTGGGGCCGCTCTTTTCTGCTTTACATGTTCTGATTTCTCTCTGTGCTTTTATTTTTTCTTATCCTTTCGTTTTCCGACCACTTTTTGTTTTCTGAGACGGCTCCCAAGTACTTCCCCACCCACTTTGGCTCCATCAAGGGAGCTGTTCCTTCGTTTCTGCTAGATGGAACATACCTCCCTCGATCTATACCTCTTGAGGCTAGACGGTCAGGGTAACCCTCAGTGTCGAGTGGATATTGTCTGCTCGCACTGGTCCATCTACGAGATCCTCCGATGGGGCCTTTCCTTTTTGTTGTGTGTGTGCTCCAATAGCGACAAAATCCTTCAAATTTCTGGCCCGGATGAGCTCCTCTACCAAATTTTTAAGATTGCGGCATTCTTCCGTGTCATGCCTGTAGTTCTGATGGTGGGCGCAATATTTGTTCGGATTGCGCAGGGCTGGTGTAGTCTTCAGCTGAGGGGCTTTCTCGATTAGACTTTATTTTGAATTGCCTGGACTAGCTCAACCGTCGACACGTTCCGAGGTGTCGAACCTTGCATCTCCCGATGCACATGTGATCGCTCGTAATACTGAGCTGACTGTCGGTCAGAATGGTCCCTCTGACTCCCCTTAACTCGAGTGCCTCCTCAGTTGTCCTGGGACCTAGGGTTGCCATTTAGTTGACGGCCAGGGGCTCGGTCGCCCTTCTGCCTTCCGCCATCATCCCGATCTTTTCGCTTCTGCATCCGGCGGGTGGAAGGCTCTGGTTTAGCTTTCGAGGAGTCAAATGAGGTCCTCCTCGTCAACGATGTGGTCGTTGGCGAACTCCAAGATCTCTACGAGGGTTCTTGGTTTTAGTAGGTTCAACTCATACTTGAATCGTTTCCTATGGATCCCTTGCTTTAGGGTCGTCCAGGCGATGAGGGGCTCCAAGTTCTTTATCTCCAGCATTTCCTTCTGGAAGTGGGTGATGTAAGCACGTAGACTTTCATTTTCATCTTGTTTGATCTGAAGTAGGGTATCTGTATCCTTCCTCAGCTTCTGAACGTTGGCGAAGTGCACCGAGAAGAGCTTTCGAACTCGTAGAAGGACAACATGACTCCATCGAGCAGGTTGTTAAACCAATGGAGTGCGGCTACATTCAAAGTAGTCAGAAAGAGCTGGCATTTCAACATCATCTATCTGGATCACCCTGACCGATGACTCGAAAGAATTCACAGTCTGCCGGGTCACTTTTACCCATGTAAAGATCCAAATGCAAGATCCTTAGCTTTGTCTGGGGAATAGTTTCCAGAATCCGCCTGGAGAAGCACTGCCGACAATCTTTTGGGTGAGCGCTCTCATCTTATCCACCTGATGCTTGACCATTGGCATGGATCACGCGCTATCAGTGCGTTGGGAATCTGCTTGTCCTTCGGTTGGTTGCTCCTCCGTCGGACCTTTGGGAAAGGGCAGATTCTTGTGAGGGACCCTGTGGGATCGAGCGCCTCGAGACTCTTCCTCTAAGAGTGGCATTCGATCGTTTCTGTGAGTTATAGCCGCTTGGAGGGCCTCAAACCTATCCATTATTTGTGCTAGCAGCATCTGGACCTCCTCTTGAATTTCCCGACACATCGTCTCTCTACTGAATTCCATGGATGTGGTGTCTCTCTGAGTGGTTTCTTCTTCGTAGTTGACTCCACTTTTCCTGTGGTGCATGTATATGCTCACCACACCATCTTTAAGGATGTTGAATCCCGAGTTGTCTTTTTTGAACACACGCCTCAAGAATTAGAGCCGGGAGGAAGAGAGAGAGAACTTAGGTTAATTTAGAAATTTCTAGTAGAGAGGCCCAGGAAATCTCCCTTTATTCGTATTTTTATCTTTTATTTATAGAGACATATTTGTACAATTACAGAAATAAGGCAACGGCTATGAAAACCTCCCTTAATGCAATTAATATTGTTAGTTTAATATCAAATCTATATTACAATTTGAATTCAAATATGGTGGTAACCAATTGTCGACACACTTGAGTTCGGTCGATCGATGTGACCGACTGAGTGGCTATCGTGCCTGCCGAGGTAAAAGCCGGTCTGTCGACTAGTTGCAGTCGGATGCCCTTGTGAGGGGTTTAGGCTTTTGGGATTGTAGGCGTGGTCAGCAGATTGAATACCTCACCACAGCATATCGGATAAATTCAATCGAGTTGTTGGTCGTTGATTGGTCTGCTCGGATCATGCTCTTTTAGTCTGATGCATCGATTGTTCGGCCATCATTCGGGGCCGTTCGATTGATTTATTATTCGTGTCAACAGTTTCACTGCATATATGTGTTTTATTATTCGATTGCTTTATTATTCGTGTCAACAGTCATATGGCTCTGCGTTTTTTATTGCACAAAATTAGTGTAAGTTCGAATCCAACACTCAACATTTATTTTTTCTAATTAGTTTTAACGAGCCAATTTGAGCCAACATAAACAAGAATATGCAAATCAAGCCGAACAGAAATACACTGTTCATGACTAATTTCAAACACGAGGCAATTTTGAATGAGCCTAACACAAGCCATATTGGAGCTCACTCAATTTCAGCCGTCTACAGCCCTATTGCCTACTGGGCACCCAAGATAATGGACTTCATTTGACTTTCTTAGCTAGTATAGGGGTTGATTTAGTCAAATTGAGTTTGTTTCGGCGCCTGATGGGCTAAATAACTGATTTGGTTTCTTACGGATGTTCCTAGATAACTGAACTATTTGGTTTTAGAAAGTATGCTTGATCACCAGGTTTATTTACATAACCAAAATTTTTTGTACTTTGAGTCCCCGGGCAATAATCAATGTTGTTTATGATATTTTTGGCTTGCAGCAGCCCAACTATCCTATTAAGGTTTGGGATTGATTAAAAACATTCAAACATGCTGAATTTTAATAAAACACTAAAGTTATATAAGTAAAACTCTTCTAAATCTGTTTCTTTGTTTTTGTAAGCTTGTTATCTACTTTCCTTCCCTCTTTTCAGGATCTCATAAGACTTGTCTTGTAAACCTTTTTTTTGCCAATCAATGTTGTTTTGTAAACACACACTATACATACATAAATGCCTTTCAGTCTTTTCTCACATGTACTATACTTTATTATGCTTTTAGCCCCTGAAAAATCTTTCTTTGTTTGACACAAGATTTCTTTTCTTTACTAAATTTGCAGAAAGTTTACTTGTACTTCAGAGGGCACAAATGAAAATGGTGATCTTTTTCTTTTGTTGAGCTGCAGTGCTCCATGCTAATATTTGATTATTCTAATTGCATTAGTTATAGTTGGTCATGCTTTAGAATTCCTAGTACTCATATTGCTTCACACTGCATTTTCCTTTGATTTCTCTTTCTTCATTGAGAAGAATGTTTGTTTGATTTTTGTTCTTAACAGCTGTATATAATTTTAGTTCCTTATCTAAATGTGATTTCCAGCTTAAGTTTATGATGATGAAAATTTGAATCCAAATTTAAGATGCATTTTAGTTTTTGAGATAAGTATAATGGGGTTTTTATATATCAATTATTCATAATATTGAATATTAACATTTTAACCTTTTAAACTTTATAATATTTTGATCATTTTTTTATTACACCCACCCTACTTTACCCACTAGTGAAGGATTTGAGTGATAGTTTTGGGTGGTTAAAATGTTATATTTAAAGTTTGGGTGGTTAATATGTTATATTCGGTATTTTAGATGATTGGTGTACAAAGACCCTATACATTGGTCAATTTTTTCTTGGAAGATTTACATAAATACCTCTCAATTCCTATGCATTTACATATGTAACACTTAACATTCAATGTTTACATTGTCACTTCACCGTTGCATGAAAATGTGCATTTCACTTTTTAAAAGTTTAAATTGTGGTATTTTTAGGCTTTTGATGTGTAGATAATTAGAATTAGGTTGTGTATGTATTTAAATATTTTTTTATTCCTATATTACATTTATCTCAAAACAAATACACTATAGAACTCACATATTCAAATATTATCGTATATTGGGTGGCATATGTTGGACTCAAACCAAATGTGTTTTGTGCAATTTATTATGGTTTGTTTGGGGTAGTTACATCTTAATAATAAGTTTTCAGCAGTCACGGGAGGTTGTTACGCGAAGTTGTTGCGGATAAGCTGATTATTTGTTTGTTTTTTGGTTTTGAAAACAGTTGAGTTGCAGTTGTTTCTGGACAAATGATCATTCTACCCATGTATAGTAATGTTGTTTGCAACAAAACTGTTATTACCAGTACATTTTATACTTTAAAAGTAAATATCCATTGCAGAACATTATAAAATAAAGATAGACACATCACTTAATGGATGATAGCATAATTAATAAAATTAAGAAACAAAAAAGACTATTAAAATAATAATTAATAATATGATAATATTATTTTTAAAATGCAGACGATGCATGTCACGATCTAAGCCGTCCACGGATATTTTTCATGCCCGATCACTCTCGACGGTGGAATCTTCAATCCTATCTGCCCATCGAAAATAGTCACAAATTTTCGGGATTCTCCGTTGGCACTTGTAAAACTGTCTCTCGTAGTTATGTGACTGATAAGAAGTTAGTAGGGAACTTCGAAGCCCACAAAAACAGTGCAATCCTCTGAGATACTAGAATCCTCGAGCTCATCTTTCCTGAATGCTTAAAAAAACATGCCCTTAAACATAACACAAGTAAAATTTGATAACATAAGTAATTAATTATAGTTTTATGCAGTTGTGAGGTCTCAGAAAATTTAGTATATAAACTAACGAATCTGTCACTACAAGAAAAAATCTGACCTTATAAAAAAAAAGTTTTTTTGGTTGTCTTTAACCCCACATAATGCCAAATTCGTATGTGTCACATCTTCATATCACCAAAAAGATTATCTATAATAACCTCAAAAACCACAACACCGAAAAAAGTGAGAAATTTGGTTGCATTCACTAGGGTTTCACATGTGACACCAACCAATAATAATATTCAAGTTATCCAGAATAACTCATAAAGTTAAATGTCTCACATAGACCTCTAAAACCCACAAAAAAAAAGAAATGCAAAAGGAAAACAACACATAAATTACGTAAAAAAACAAAAACAGTAAATATCAAATATATAAGAAACATAAATAAACATGAATTGTATAAAATATTGATTTAATAAATAATGAATGTCTTCAACAACCATTACAATTAATAATGTGATAAAAACCAACGTTCCCTCCAATCACCCTCCAATTATCGCATCTAAAATTGGTTCCCTCGACTCTGTCATCTCGCTTGCACATTCCCTATCTTTAGCACAGTTCTCAGGAACATCATTTTCGTCCTGTGACAAAGACTGTCCAAGACTGTATTCATATGGCTCGGCAGGGACGTGTTCATGATTCTCGTTCTCCTTGCGAAAGTCGATGTCATTGTGGGAATGATGTCGCTGAATATAATTGTGGAGTCATCGTGAAAATAACAATCTGCACCTCTTTGGGAAACATGTAAGTTGACATCACAAAGTATAACCAATTTTTTCTTCCAAAAACCAAAAGATTTCTCAATAACACCACGTATGGATGAATGTCTTTTGTTGAACATTTCTTTCATTCCCCGCACAATATTGTTGACTTGCTCAAAATCAGGTATGTGGTATCTCGTATCAGGATAAGACTTGAGATACCCTTACTGCAACAGATACCCAACATCGATTAAATAATATTTACCTGATATGAATTGAATGAATAATGTTGAAAAAAAAGAATTATGAGAGTTGGTTAGTCTCAAGCGAACCTGTGGGTGGATGTGGGAAGTTGTATTTATTATTATGTGTTACAGATTTGAATATTCGACTATCATGTGCACTGTCTCTCCCAACCGGTCATGATAAAAGTAAAACACATGTTGAAGTCGCATTCCGCTATGATATTCTGCGTCGTGGACGCACAACAACCAATGAATGTGATCTTTTCATTATTTGGAATATGTGCATCAATTTGTGTTCCATTAATTGCTCCAATATAATTCTAGAAAGATAATGAAGGCTTAATTAATTTCGATATTTAGATGAAAATTGAATGTAAATAAATAGTAGAAATTACTTTAAAGTATTGCATATATCGTGCATTATGCGAAATCTCTATGGGGGTCCGTTCAAATGTAGGGTATATTGACTTTATAACTCGTGAAGAAAGAGTGATGATTGCATTCAAACCTATTAAGAAGTATCTGCAAATCGTTTCAGAAGAGTATTGAAATCGCTCCACATCTCCTCGCATTGATTTATTCCGCGATAATATGTAGAAGGTTATTGCTAACACCTCTTGTGAAGTCGTTCTCGATGAGCCATAAAGTCTATGATTTCTGTGTAGTTCATCCAACAGATCAGTGAATACTTCATGTGACATGCGAAACATATTGCTAAATCTCATTGGGTGGCCCGCAAGCAACTCATCAACCTATTTGTCGCAACATATGAGGATGTCATGCAAGGAGAGCACTCTATATACGAGTTATAATATTCATATATCAAGCATATTGCAGTTGCAATTCCTCTTCTGTGCCTTTATCTAATTGAATCAATGTATTTCGGTGTCGAAGTGGCTAACATCTAAGCATTAATGAATTAGTTACCAATCATATAAGGTTACGAACAAAACGAACATAAACAAATAACATTACATAAGTAATTAGAAAGCATAACGATGAATGAAAAAAATCTCAAGTGACGTATCCAAAACAACATAAATATCCAAAGCATCATAAAAAATCATAAATAAATAGAAATGTCTCACAAGAATCTAACAAAAAAGAGTGTCTCAAATATTACTACTCTCATAAAAATAATGTAGATAATGCTCTCTACGGTTAGTGGGCATCATTATGAAAAACTCTCTCCGGGTTGATCTTAAGCAACATCATCGAGAACAAATACAGTGACATATTCTCGTAAATTTCTGGAGTTGCATCTATAATTTGCATTAACCTGATGGATATAAGTTGCTTGTGATGGGTCGATATCATTGGTGCATGAAGCCACCAACTATGAGATGGCTTCTAAGTAAAGCAACTCGCTCTATTTTTTTTTTCAGCCCAGATGGACTCAACTTCATGGAGGTCCGGGCTGCGGCCTTCATTGGATTCACATATTTGACCAGCTCTCAAATTTCTGGGGATACCACCAAACCCCGCCTCGTTAGAGACACATGCATTGTTGCTCGTTGTCATGCCTCCTCCAAACATACGATCCAACTTCTCCTCTAGCTTAAGATTGATTTCACTGTATTTATTTTTTTTTTTTTTTTGGCAGCTAACACCTCGTACAAATTCATATAACATGTTGGACTTGAAAACAAATTAAAAATTAACAAAAAATATGAGATATTTAAAAAATGCTCATTGTCAGTCTCTCTGCCCACTATTCCTCGGAAATATCAATCGTTCATTTTACCGGATCCCACCTTAAACCTGTTGATCCTTGCTTCAATTCCTTCCAGATTTTCCAATCCTTATTTAACTGATTCCACTTATTTTTAACTACATCCTATCATGCTGTCTGTCTATACTTTCCTTGAATTTTCTAATAATATTTTGTCAGTCTTTCATGTTAAAATAGGTTGTCGGTCTATTTCCCAGTTCGGCCTCATTGAGGCAAAGCTCACAAAATATTAATTTTGTCTATTTATCCCACATTGCAGATAAACCATCATCTTTTGTCTTAACAATTGTATTATTAGCATGAAAAAAAATAAATAACATAAATAGGAATGTCATAATATCGCAAATCAAAGAAAAATATGAATGCCACAATATCATCACCAATGACCCTCCACACCACACTACAACACCACCTACACATCACGACTGTCACCACCTCACAAATAAACACCTCCACACACCAACACATCAAGGCACCAACGCATCTACAACACCACCACCACCACCATCTCTACAAAAACACAGCTACACACCAATCACCACCTCTACAACACCATCACATCTACACATTCTCTAACACAATAACAACTTCATACTAACCATCACCTCCGTACCACCAACACTTCCACTCATCCATTAACACATCCTCTAACACAGACATAATCACACACCAACCACCACCAACACATCCACCAGTACATCCACTACAAACACAACCACACATCGATCACCACCTCCACACACAAACAAATGTACACCTCCACTAAACATTAATGGTTAAGATAAAATCTCACCCCATATTTTTCATTTGATGCGGTTACATACCGAGCACTCGAAGCATTCTCATCAACAAATCAAACACTCTCTTTCAATCATTTGTCAAATTCTCACTCAAATATCAATGATAAAGATAAAATCTCACATCATATTTTTCATTTAAGACTATTACATACAGGGCATTCGAAACATTGCTATCAATAAATCAAGCACCCTCTTCCTGCCATTTCTCAAATTCTCACTCAAACATCAAAGGTAAAGATAATATCTCACCCCATATTTTTCATTTGAGTATACTGCATATAGAAAACCTGAAATAATGTTATCAACAAATCAAGCATCATCTTTCAGCCATTTCTCAAATTCTCACTCAAACTTCAAAGTTAAAGATAAAATCTCATTCCATATTTTTTTCATTGGAGCATATACATAAAGGGTACCTGAAACATTGTTATCAATAAATCAAGCACCTTCTTTTAGCCATTTCTCAAATTCGCTCTCAGACATCAAAGATAAAGATAAAATCTACACCCATATTTTTTATTTGAGGATATTACATATAGGGCACCCGAAATATTGCTAAGAACAAATCAAACATCATCTTTCCGCCATTTCTTAAATTCTCACTCAAACATCAAAGGTAAAAATAAAACTCCACCTCATATTTTTCATTTGAGGATACAACATATATGGCACCCGAAACATTGCTAATAACAAATCAAGCACCCTCTTTCAGCCATTTTTCAAATTCTCACTCAAACATCAAAGGTAAAGATAAAACCCCTTCCCATATTTTTCATTTGAGAATACTACTATAGGACACCCAAAACATTCCTATCAACAAATCAAGCACCCTCTTTCAGCTATTTCTCAACTTCTCACTCAAACATCAAAGGTAAAGATAAGACCATGTTTCATATCATATTCAGCCACAAATTCACAAATCCAAATTCTAAATCATAAAGAGAGAGCCACAAACCACAAAATCCAAATTCTCGGTTCAAACCACAAATGAGAAAGCCACAAATCTCAAAAAGAAAGTCATTCTATCGAAAAAATAATAGGTGATACCGTGGGAGGATGGAGAGCACAGTAAACATAAAGAGAGCTGGAGATCAGAGGGAAGAGGGAGAGTATAGAGAGGCAACCCGTTGCCACCAGTGATCGGAGGGAAGAGGGAAATGAGAAATTCAACCCGTAGCCACCGAAGAGGGGCGCGAGAGAGGAGCGATTGAGAGAAGAGCGATCGAGAGATAGGAGGGCAGAAGAAATGCAAGATAGAGGGCAATGGTGAGAGGGGAGTGTGTGAGGGTAGGTAAATAATAAGTTCGCGAAAAAACGCGGGTCTACCTGCGACTAGCGTTTAACTTAAATTTCAAGAAGATGAGTCGCACAACTGTTTCCAAACGTTTAATCCGACATTTTTAGAATGCACCGCACCAAATGAGCTATCCCAAACGGGCCCTTAGTCTTGGCTTAAGGAATTTGGTTCACGTAAATAATAGCTTGATGGTAGAAACTAGAAATCAATACAAACTTTAATGTCAATATGAAGACCTAATAATGTATGATTTTATAATATTTTTTAATCAATTTAGAAGATTAAATAATAATAATAATAATTTCAAAAAATAAATTTAGAAGGGAAATAACTCACATCACCTTTTAAAATTACCCATGAGACTTCAATTTTTAAACCTCCATTCGCTAGGAGGTAAATCACTATTATATTTATCTCTATAACAAATTATAGGAAATTTTACATAAATATCACATAATTCTTATGTTTTTACATATTTAACAACCCAAAATTTGTTATTTACACTTGTGACATCTTAGTGTTGTAAGCCTAGGCACAAAAAGGTGTGTTTCACTTTTTAAAAAAATGTTAATGTAGGTATTTTTCATGTGATGCTAAAGACTTAGTAGAGATGTAAATATGTATATTGATGTTTGATATGCAAATACATACTTCTATATCTACATTGAATTAAATTCCTTTTTTTTTACCCAAAATTTCTTTTGGTACCAAAAATAATGTCCCATATAAAATAAAAAAAAAAGATGAAGAAATACATTTAAAATATTTTATTGGGACTTATTTTAACACTTCTATAAACTCCGAAGCTAAAATAACCCAAAAAATTGGGGATTAATTTGGCACTTTACTCAAAATAAAATAATTATTATGAGGCTTAAATATTCAAAAATTTAAATATAAAGGGAAATTTACATGCTGACCACACAATTCTTATTTATTTATATATCTAACACCTAAAATTTACTTTTGTCAAAAATATATGCATCAAAAGTTACATTTCACTTTTAAAAAATGTAGTAATGATGATATTTATGATGTAATTTTAAAGATTTGAGTGTTACGCATGTAAATATCAAAGTTGAAGTGTTGGTTATGTAAATAGATAAGAATTGTGTGGTATCAATGTAAATGCCCCCAACAAAAAATGAAAACACTCAGATTTGTATGTCTACAAGAAAACAAATCAATACAGCACATGCAAGAAAGTAAAATTGCAATGCAAAACTTAGCAGATGCAAAATAAATAAAGTACATAACTCTGACGAAGGCTTCAGTAAGTGACCAAGTCGACTCATGAGCAGGGTCGGGCTCGCCTCAATAAATGGCTCGTGAACTGAATTTGATGAACTAACAAGTTAAGCTCAAGCCAGTCCTGAATCCTTAGCTCAGAGCCGACTCATTTAAAAAATAGTTACTTTTGATAACACGAGCATTTCTTTTGTCATGCTCACCTAATGCAAGCATTTAAACAACCCCTACTAATTTACTACCAAGCATAGCATAAAAGGCAAACATCATACATTCCTATTATAATGCAAGAGGTGACTAATTTTGTAAATAGTTAAATTTCTAGTGCTCTAGGAAAAAAAAACTGATTTTTTCAGCAAAAGGAAATTGGAAGGAAAAAAAAAAAAAAACACATTTTTTCAGCAATTCACACAAAAACTGCTCATCTAAACATCATAAACAACTACTCTGCTCCTGCTGTTTTCTCTCTTCACTGTACATTACACTAACAAACCCAATCTATATATTTGAAAAACACATTCAGTACTTGGCTTCTATTTTCTACCAAAAGTCTCATCTTCATGAGCCAAACTCATTGGAAGCATCCATTGTAGTAACTTGGAGAAACTTCGATCTCATCAACTCGATCTCGAATGGCAGGAAGAAGAATCCATCATCTTCTCACCTTCGATCCGACTTCCAGGTTCGTAAGGAATGCCAATCGCTCGAGATTTATAGTATCCAAAACCCTCCCGGCTTCAGCCTCCTTTCCCACATGTTCATAAAGATGAACAGCAGCACTCAAGACGAAACCATCAGGCTTTATCAGACAATTCGTCGTTTCAAAGAAGAATAATCCCTCGTCGACTAACCCATAATCCATATACGTCCGAATCATCGTTCGACAACATGCTAAATCCGGCTCAAGACCCGTCTGCTTCATCAAGTTATAAACTCGTTCGGCATCATGAATGTGGCCTTCTCTTGCGAAAGCGAAAATAAGAGGGTTAAAATGAGCACGAGATGGCGAGATTTCTGCTTCCTGCATTCTGCTGATAACTTTCTCAGCGTCGTGGTAATTGTGGGACTGAGTGTAAGATCGAATGAGAGCGAGATACGAGATGGAATCGGGAGAATGGCCATCTCTTTCCATGTCTTTGAAAATGTTCTCAGCTTCACTGTGAAGTCCAGCGGTGGCATATGCATTAATCATTGTGTTGTAAGTGATCTGAATGAATGATGCAAATAAGATTTTAAAGAGATTAGAATCAGGAGATAATTCATGAAGTTTGAGAATGTTGATCAAATCTGAAGAAAAATGAGGATTTTGATGAGAATCTTAGAGCCAACATTTTGGGAAATTTACATATGTTGTACATTATTCTTATTTATTTACATATCTCACACCTAAACTTTCATATTTACACACACACACACTCTCTCTCTCCTATTTAATTTCAAAATTGTACATATACTCTAAACATGTCACATATTCATGCAAACATAAATATATGTACCTTTCCAGGTTTAATTCCACCTTCCTTCATTTTGTTAAATAACAAGGATGCATCTTGTATCCTCCCTACGAAATTAAGAAGAAATAATAAGAATACATTTTTAAGGGTGATATAGTTCACAAATTTATTGTGTAAATTATGAAACCCACCCCACTTTCCATAGTAGCTGATCATATTGGTGTATAATTTCTCATCTATTGATGGACACAAGTCATGTGCGGCATTGAACATCTCGATAGCCTTCCCCAACTTCCCTCCTTGACCATAAACACTAAATTAAACAAGCAAAAAAATACTCATTAGAAATGAAACCAACTCGAAAAAGCTCTATTTAAGTATGTTCTCACAAGCAACAAGCACTACTAGTCAATATTCGTATCACATAATTCTTATGTATTTACTTATCTAACATCTAAACTTTCTTATCTACACACATAGCACTTGGAAATTTTAATATCTCATAAAAAATAGCACCATTTCTAAACTTTTAGTAGTAAAATACACCTTCTCATGCATAGCTTTATGACACCAAAATGTTATGTGCAAATATGAAACTCTAGGTATTAGATAAGTAAATACATAAGAATCAACGGTATGTATAAAGTAGTTAAATTTCCTTGTAAAAAACTACCTAATCATTGTGTTATATGTCTGAAGAGATGGCCGGACGCCTGCATCAATCATTCGGTCGTAAATGTCAATAGCGAGATGCAATTTACCTGCAGACAAAACAATTCTTTTAACTCATAAAAATCCGCCTCACATGACATGCTTCATAAGGTTGTAGGCATCAGACCTGAATCTAGCATTGCCTTAATGTATGTGTTGTACGCCACAGTATCAAGTACAGTATCTGTATCAAAACTGCCATATATTAACCATTCTGCCTTCTGAAACATGCCTGTCGTAGATATGGAATAATACAATAATTAGTATGAAGCAAGCCATAGAAAAATAATCAATATTCTTATGTATGTAGTAGTTTGTTCAGAGCATATGAACTATTCCATGCATGTAAACTCATTTAGGATCTAGTTCCATTCCACTGTAATGATCAGTGCTGTATATTATCTCCAATAGAAACAAGCCTTATACACAGCCAGGGCATTATGTAAATACAAAAGTAGTCAGCAGTATGTATGTAAATCTTCCAAATAATAATAACAATAATAATAAAGCTATGTGCTTTTTGATAAACCATAGAGTTTTAGCTGAAGGGTTGTACATTCATTAAATAATGTTAGCAAGTCGAATAAATGTACAAGTTGGTTATTTTAATAAATTAATTATTTTTATAGATTGATGCTTCGCTCTCCCCCTCTCTCTCTTCCTCATTTTTCTCCAGCTGTTGGCTAGATATTCTAAATCTGTACCACAAAACTTCATTACAAATACAAGATCAAGCATAGTTTTGCTCGGCCCTTCCGCAAGAAGCAAAACTAGTCCTAACTCAGTGAGAAAGAGGAGGATGGATTAAAATCAAGGAAGATTGGGAAATGGGATCAGATAAACAAACATATTAAATGTACCATTTCAGTAGATTAGAAGTTGAGCGTGTTGAATCTTATGAGTTTTTTTTCCAAAACACAAAGATATGATATTGAAAATAGGTTTCTAAAACAAGAGGATGAGTTTAAGTTTATATTTGCTCCAGGAAATCCTCAAATTAATGGAAACCATCTCCAATATATTGGAAATATGGAAGGCAGGCAGAGTAATGGGTACGATAAATGGAAGGCAAGGCCACGGAGGAAGCAAGAGAGCAAGACAACAAGGGCATGAATCCCGAACGAGTGACAAACTCACTGAGTGAGCATGCTCGTTCGCTCTCTTGAATGGGCACCATTAATGTGAGGATCAGATTACAAAATACAATCACAGCAAATGAGGGCACCAGCCCAAGGAGAGATGGATAGGGCTTAAAATATCGCAGTTTTGTTTAGGGTTCCCCACCTAGGAATTCTTCTGTATGCAATTAAAAGTTTCTATGGAAACCAATTCAGAGCTATACAAATGCCCTTTCAAAGATGAAATCAAGATGATATAGATGGATTATGAAGCGTGTCAAAATCGATATGACCTCAAAATCCTTCCTTTTACCCTAATTAGATTTATTCCAAATGCAAACTACTTTCCTCTTCCTTCGAGAGCTTAAGTAACTGTAACAGTGGATATTGTACTTGCTCACCCAAGCAATCTCCTTTATGCCATTTTTCTTCCTCTGCCTGACAATTATATACGTTAACGGATCTCATAGCTGCAGTTATCGGTAAATACTATACGAAATAAACAAAAGGTTAACAACAATCATCAAGAAACATAAACTGAAAATATTTGGCAATAAGCAACTTGTAAAATATTGAATTTATAAACTAAAATTTCACATGCATACCATGCTTACTGAAAGCATTAACCAAAATACTAATCACAACAGCATCTGGAGTAAGCCCTTTTTCAATCATTTTCTTGTAGAGAAGTTCAGCTTCATCAACTTTGTGACATTTGCAATAAGCATCAATCATAGAGACATAAACAATTTTATCAATCATAGTGGACTGTGACGCCAATTCGTATATTTCTAACACTTCTTTTAGCTGCTGCTGTTGGCCATACAAATTAATTACAGAAGCGATTGCTGCATCATCATGTTTGAAACCCAAATCAATGGACCGCTCAAATATCCATTTCATCTCAGCAAAACATCCTGAAGAAACAGCTTACCTTAGTTAATAAAAATCGCTAAGCTTATCATCGGATTCTTCTCAAAAGCATGCAAAGGTAGACTTCCTACCTTCCTTAGCTAACTTTAACATAAGCCGACCGCCTATTGATGAACCATTGGTCGTCTCCAAAAGAGATTTTAGTGTTTCCGAAGCCTTATGGGCATCGCCGTTTTTCAAATACGAGCAGAGCATTACACCGAGTGAAGCAACATCTGGTTGCTCGATGGTCTTCAGCAAGTTCTCCGCAGAATGAAGCGCCCCAACTTCTCCATACAATGTAATCAACAACATCTTAATCCGGTTATCAATTTTCATTCCAGAACGATGCATTTGATCCACTAACTGCTCGGCATCAATCACCATCCTCTCCCTGCAATACACTTGCAAAACGGTCCTATAAAGGTCCCCATCAAAAGGCACCTCATATCTTTTGATTTCACAAATCAAACCTTTGGCCTTCTCTGAAAGACCCAATTTAAGATACAATACAAGCATCTCATTGTAGCAAATTGCATCCGGAGACTCGCTCCTGCAAAGAGTTCGAAAGGTCGATTCAGCAGCTCCTACATCTTCCTTGGCAACGTAACATCGAAGGAAAGCACTATATGAAAATTTGGATAGCTCTACATTTCTTAATCTTATAAGATTTAAAACATCTAAAGCCTTGTTGATGTTTCCCGCGTTTAAATGTACCTGAGCCATAGCCACATATGTTTTCTCGTGGGTAAGAAGACCGAGCTTTTCAACATCCTCGAAAGTTCTTTGAGCGTCGTCATACAGTCCAAGCTTGCCGTATATCCTAACAAGTATTCCATATATCACTTCATCAGGAACAATTTTATTCCTCTCCATTTCTGAAAACATGGAGAGAGCTTTTGCATAATTGTCATTTTTGTAATGCAGTGCCAGAACAGAGGCGAGTGTATAAACACTTGGGATAATGCCCTGTGGTTTCATTTCTTCATAAAGTCTTAGCGCCTCATCCTCTCTGCCATGTTTGGCAGTTAAGATAATCAACACACTATATGTAGATTCCTCGGGAATAAAACCAGCATTTTTCATTTTTACAAATGTACCAAGCGCATCATCTAGAAGTCCTTTCTTTACAAATGAATGTATTGCAAGAGTGTAAGTGAAACCATTTGGTTCTAATCCAGCTTCCAAAATCTGCTTCCATAATTGGATAACCGACGTATGAATTTTTTGCTTATGGAAAGAGGACATCATGAAATTAAAAACGGCAATAGAAGGTAAGATTTCTCGCCTGCGAACTGCGGAGTAAAATGTCATCATAGGCTTTTGTCTGCCCCACCTGGCATAAGCACACAACATTGTGCCGCAAGCAACTTCATCCGGCTCACAGCCACACTCGAGCATCTCCAAAAATAACTTTTCAGCAAGTTGTATTTTTCCCACTTGACCATATGTTCTAAGAAGAATGGTGTAGGCGATAACGCTCGGTTTGTAGCATAACTGCATGAATATAAAGTAATGACAACATTGGACTTCAGTTCGGTTCCAACTCAAGCATGAGAAGCCATGGGACATTTACATACATACCGCCCAATTCGTATGTATTAACATATCTAAAACCTAAACTTTATTCTTTACATTAACACCGCCCAAATCTTTCATATGACATCAAAAATACCATCATTGTAACTTTTAGAAAGATAAATACACCTTGAACCCATAGGTGAGGTGGCATATATATAAAAAGTTGAAGTGCTTGGGTGTTGATATGTAAATACATAGGAATTGAGTGGTATGTAGGTGAATTGTTTCATTACAAGCAAAATCATACATATGAGAAGCCTCCATAGGTAACTAACAAGTTTCAACATTAAATATTAATGTCTTTTTTTTAATTGTCAAAACTGAGTTAAGGAAAGAAACTCTTAAGACAGATGTGAATAATTACTCATCCATCAAGAAGGGTCAAAAACTTAAGATCTTCCAAAATAAAGAAATTTAATTACATACAACCCAATTCCTATGTATTTATACATTTATACCGCTCGAATCTTTCATATCACATCAAAAATACCACTATTTTAACTTTTACAATGTAAAAAATACACCTTTTCATGTATAGTTGACATAGATACAAAAACTTAAAAAATGTTTTTATGTTAGATATGTAAATTCATAGGAATTAAGTCGTATGCATACAAATCTTCCAAAACAATTTGCAGGAGATACAAACAGAAAGTGGAGGAAGAATGAAAGCAAGTGACCTGCAACTTCATCCAGGCAAAGAAATCCCGAGCCTGGCGCCACCCTCTCTGTTCCCTGAGCACCACACACATCTCCCGAAAGCTAAGCTTAGCAACGAATGACCCCATAACCTCCCTCATGTCATAGGATCCCTCCGGCCGCCCGGCAAGCGACCTCACAGCCTTGATCGCCGCCACCACATGCCGTCCGTGAGCCTGCCCCTCCAGACGGCCGTCCTGCACCAGACGCGCCATCTGCTCCGGCGTCCGGCGGATCCACCGAGGAATCTCGGCGAGAGGCCCTTGATTCCGGCGCAAACGCCGGAGGTACTGTGCCTTCTCGTGGATGATGCGGCGGGCATCATCGTCGGAGAGGGGTTTTCGGGGATGGAAGTTGGGCGGCGCCTTGCGGGTCTTTCGGTGGGTGCCGCGGGAGTTGCCGTCGCTGAGAGTCCAAGATGTTGGGGATTGGGTAGCGGCGTGGATGAGGTTGAGATTGTAGGGTTTGGATGCGCATTGGGATTTGGATGGGGGAATCCGTGAAGGGAGTAAGGGAGGAAGGAAGGAAGTTTGGATTGAATCCATTGATGAATGAATGGATTGTTAGGCTATCAACTTCGAGATTTCATTGTAGAAACGGGGAAGCAGTAGCAAAGGTAGATTTTTTGGGGGCCAAGTGGAGGAGGAAGACGTCACTCACGCATAACTCACGTGGGGTATATTTCTCTGATATATATACCACTTCAAAATGGGAAGTATTTATACAGTTAAGAGCTCGTGTTGAATTTGTTCGTTAAGTTAACAATTTAAACGCAATTTTTTTTTTATGCTCGATATATAAATAAGTTGAACAATAATAAATATTTGTTTGTTTGTGTTCGGCTCATTTTTATTCGAATACTAATAATCAATTATATATATATATATATATATATATATATATATATATATATGCGAACAGTAAGCAATAGGCCAACAATGTTCGGCTCGTTTTACATTTCGAGCTCAAAAAGTGTGTTCGTGTTCGACTCGTTTGCTTAGCGAGTCGAACACGAGCCAAACACGAGCCGTTCACGAGTAAAGAATTGTTTTGACAACCCTAATCACGTAAACATAAGATGTTAAAGGACTGGGGCAAGATTTAAAAAATATTGTATATGTTAAACATCATTTGAATCTAATATAATAATTTTTATTCTATTTTCTTAATTAATACTTTTAATTGATTATAAATCATTATAGCCTTATAGTCAATTAAATTTTTTAAAAATACAACTTATCAGAAATATATATATAATTGATGAGTAATATTTCGAGCCAAAACGAATCAAACAAGAACGAACAAATCATTGTTCGTGTTCGGCTCGTTAAGTTAGCGAACGAGTTGAACACGAGATTTTTAAAGAGCCGACATGAGCTGCTCGCGAACAACGAGCCTTTTTGACAGCCCTAATATATATTGATGATAGTATTTTTAAAAATTTTAATTTACTACAAGATTACAAAAATTTATAATCAAGATATACGAGATTATTGAATGGTATGCCAAAATAAAAAAAAAATTTAATTTTAAAATTTGAAATTTGGAATGAGAACCTTTTTTGTATCTAACACCTAAACTTTAATATTTATACTCATAGCACTCGACTCTTTGACATCACATCAAAAATATAATATTTTTAATTAAAAATGCCACTTTTACAAACTCTTTAAATGTCAAATGCACATTTTTTATGCATAAACACAATTCTTATCTATATATATAAATATATCTAACACCTAAACTTTAATATTTACATTCATAACACTAAAATCTTTACATAAAAAAAGTCACTCTCAGTAACTACTTTTTTTATTAGTTGCAGGAGAAAGGTAACAATAAAAAGATGATTTTTTCAAGGATTTGAGCTCCATCATTATTTCCAAGCTTTAGAACATTACATATAATTCAATTAAACAGTGCAAAATAACATCTTTTCTAAGGCAACCCCAACACGAGTTCCTTACAAAGAGAAGAAGCTGATTTCAAGCCCTCACCTTTGCTGCAGCTTCTTTGATCTGCTCGATTGTGAAAACACCGAAGAAATCGTCGTCTACAACTGCATTGATTGCTGCAAAAGCAACATCATCAACACTCAAAGGAGGAGCCAAGAGATCAGAACCAGGAAGGGAGCTTAGGGGCTTGGTAAATCTCTCTGTAGCAAGCAGCAGTCTTTCCAGAGGTTCCCCGATAAGGTCAAGAGGGATCTCAAAACCACTTACTTTTCGCTTCCCATATATGAAAGCAGGTCTTAGGACTGCACCTGAATGTTGAAAATGGAATTAGAAATCATGTTTGATATGTCATATTTGGTTAAAATAGTCTCCTGATTGTTTATATAGGGTTATGTAATACCAGAGTTTATCAAATTAATAAATTAATCCCCATAATCTTTTTAATACAGACTGAAATAGTAGCCCCCTTTAAAAAATCTCGATACTACTTTAGCCCATATTAAAAATAGTGTAGGGACCAAAGGAACACTTGTATATTCTTTGCGATTAAAAGCATCCCTTGCGAAGAGTGAGACTAGGGGTGAGTATTCGGTCGGTTTGAATGAATCATTTTTTAAATTGGTCAAACTGATTGCAATGGAAATTCAAAATCCAAGAAAACGATTCAATCAAAATTTTGAACAAACCAAAGTCTAATTATTTGTCGGAATTTGATTATCGACAACCATTAAGAAGTACATATTTTACACATTATCATATCGATTTGATTTCATGAATCACCTATTTATTTTAATGAATATTGTACAAAATATAATTTTACTTTTTGGTTTATTTAACATGAAATTAAAATAGAATAAGAAATTTTAATTGAATTTTAGTTTTTAGGTTTGTTTGATTAAATCAAAATTAAAACCGAACTAATAATCGAAAATCAAACATTAAATTTTTAGAAACCAAAAACCGAAATGCAGTTTCAGAACTGAAAAAAATCAACCAAATCTATTCAGTTCGGATCATTTTTTTGGTTTTGACCCATGATGAATACCCTTGGTCATGGGATCATTTTAATACTTTCCTCTTTCAAATTGCCATGCAAATGTATAAACGATAAATTTGGGCTGTAATAACCTGAGTTTGGATACTTTGATAGGACCTCTGATTCAGCTTTTCGCTTTCCAGTGAAGTACCCAGAAGAGAGTAAGAAAGGAGGAAGTTTGTAATCATGAACAGAGATCAGCACGAACTTCGGGACACCTTCACGGCAAAGAAATTTAACTCAGAAAAGAAAAGAGTAAGGTTTGATGTCTAAATTGCAAAAGATGATGAAATTTTCCTTAAGAGGATGAAACCATTATAAAATTTACCATAATCCTTGGCGGCACCTACAGCCAAGATGTTTGCTTCCCCGTTAATCTTCTTCATTTGCTCCTCATTTCCAAATCCTCCAAGAGTAGAAATAACTGCAGTTGCTCCAACCAAAACTTCATCCCAACGTAGATAGAAGACATCTCCTGCATGAATAGATTTCAAATTAATGTAAGGCTAATGTGAGAAGATAGGTTTCAAGCTCTCGACAAGGAATGAGACTTAAATATATGAGAAAATATGTTTTTAAGTAGGAAAGCTGAAACACGGGGGTGGTAGAAATTTTATTTGAATTCCACCACTAATCAAGTTTACAAGATTCCTATATACTTAAATGGTAAAATACACATGTATAAATCATTAAAAAAAATCCTTAGTAAACTAAAAAAAATGTCAAAAGATATTGCAACCCTTTAAAAACAGCGAGCCCGTCCTAATAACCCTTAAAGCAAGGACCCCACATGATGTGATGCTCACACCACACAAAGAGAGGTTTTTAACCATGCACCCAAATTGAGCACTGTACAGATAAAGCCAAGTGCAACAATAACCATTCTTCCCTCTTAGCCCAGTACAAGGTATGAAAATAGATTAATAGGTATATTCCTACAAGCAAGAAGGGCTTGTAATCAAATTAAACAAAATACTACGAAAAATTAATCATAAAACTAGCAGTTCGAGTTTAAAATAGCAAGAGGCCCAATCAAGTAAACGAGCATACCTGGCGTCCATATGACCTGATCAACCCATGAATCAGAATAAGAAGGCCTACCTGACCTGCAACCAGTCCAGCTTTTAGTAGGGGAACCTATGGAACAATAAGGGCGTCTTATTGAAAATAAAATAATCGAAGAAACTCTCGATAGTCTTCACTTTTCTTTATAAAAAAAGGGGAGATATGCATACATTTCCCATAAGCATTACAAAATAAAAGTAAAACAAAAAAAATTAAGGGGAAAATAATAGGGGACAATGATCCTTTAGAAAAGCACATGGATTATGATTTGAGGGTTATAAAAAGGCAGATCTAACGGAATACAGTTTCGATCCGTATATCTTAAGTTCTTGGCTATCCGAGAGTCATGAGTAAACAGTTCCAACGGTACAAAGCCTTGATTCGTATGCCTTGCATTCTTTGTTATGATTGAAGTAGAGATTCAACACTCCCCCTCAAATTGGATAGTAGAGATCTACCATTCCAGCCAGTCGATTATTTGATAATGTCCCGTATCTATATCAGTTCTTTCATTGAGGTCTAATTTTTGTCTTAGTTCAGTTGGAGTTTCATAGAGCTTGCAGTTTGTCATCTTGGTTTCTTTCAGTAAATCCATAACATATTTTTGTTGGGAGAAAAATATAAAAGACCCATTGATTTTCAGTGGCATAATGTCTCACAACCATGTCATGATCATGGAATCAATTTCTTTCCAAAGTAACAATTTTGGCTCTTTGGGCTCAGGAGGTTGATCCACAATGAGTTAGTTTTTTCCTTTCTCTTCAGAAATATCTTCACAATTTGGGACCATTGAAGGTAATTTTTTCGTTCAAGCAATAATATACTTGAAAAACCTTGAATTCTCTTTTGTTCTGATTTTCACCATTAATCATAGTTGATTCTTTTGAAGCGAAGTCGAACCCTGACATAGTGAATAAAATTAGGATTTGGCATGAGGGATGAGGTTGGAAGTGAAAAACCTAATCTTAGAGAATAAAAATAAAGATAGGTTGGAGGTGAAAACCCTAACCTTAGAAAATAAAAATAAATGTTGAAAGTAAAAACCCTATTCTTAAAGAATAAAACTAAAAGTTGGTATTGGAAATCTTGGCCTTAGAGAATAAAAACAAATGTTGGAACGAACACCCTAGTTGCTCTAATACCATATCGAAAATAAAATAATGGGAAAAACACTCGAGTGTTAATTTTTTTTTTATATACAAAAGGGGAGATATATATACATCCCACATAGGCATCAAAAAATAGGAATAAACCCATAAAAATGAGAGAAAAACAATAAGGGACAAGAATCCTTTAGAAAAAGTATCAACATGGTCCCCTGACTTTTCGTTAGGGATCATCTTAGTCCCAGAGTTTATAAAAATGTCAATTTAGTCCCCAACACTTTTAAAGGTGGCTAAAATAGTTCTCTCTAAAGACTAGTTCAACCCATCTTAAAAGGGTTCGATAAATAGGACACTTTTATAGTAGGACTAAAATGACCCCATGTAAAAAAGAAGGGGACTATTTTAATATTTTTGTACAATTAAAGTCAACTCAAGTACCTGCTTACGCTGACCACTTCAATGCCCTTCGATACTGCGGCCTTGCAAATTGCAGTACCCACAAATCCGGTGCCTCCGAGTACAACGATCTATTCAAAATGCATCAGTAGACTTTGTTGACACAGGAAATAAATGAAGTATAATTTTAAAGCATTGGACAGAAAAAGACCAAACCCTCTCAGTTTTAACATCAGCTACAACATCAATGGGTGCTGAAATCGAATCTTGGGTAATATTCGTCGCAGCATAGCTACTGTAGACTCTAATTCTGCAAAAACAAGCATGGAGAATTATGTCCAAACTAAAAACACTTTAAATGCCATATTTCTCCAACAAAGTATAAAATATGCTTCAGATGTGTAAGCATCTGCATCCCATCAAGGCCCAGAATCAATAAAAGAAAAAACAAGAAGAATTTTAATAAATACCACCCGATTCCTATTTAGATATATAAAACCTAACTATTATATTTTATATTTATACCACCCAAATTTTTAATATTGCATAAACATACCAACAATTTAACTTTTAAAAAGTGAAATACACCTTTTCAGGTATGGGTAAAATTTTATGTATGTAAAAATTAAATTTTAAACTTTAAATAGACTTAATACAGGCATCCAGTAATCAACATGATTACAGATTAGAATGACATTTGAAGTCCATATTCAGTCAAATTATTTATTAAATTTGTCAAAAATAAAAGGGAAACTTACATACAAAGCATACAATTCTTATGTATTTACATATTCAGAGTGAAACTTTTATATTTACATACATAGCACGTGGCTCTTTAAACCTATGCATGAAAAGATGTATTTCACTTTTAAAAAGTGGTAATAGTACTATTTTTATGTGATATTAAAGATTTGATTGTTATGCGTATAAATATGAAAGTTTAGGTGCTAGATATATAAATAAATATGAATTGTGTGCTCTGCATATGTAAATGCCGCAAAATAAAAATGAAAATTAAAGGTACACCACTCACTAATGCTCTATCTGATCAGGCATTCATATTATTTAAATAGAATAGAAAGCAATCAACCCTCACACCTCCCGACCAACCCTCGATAGACCACATGGATAGAATTGAATTACATCTAAAAAAATGTTTCAGAAGACAAAGCAAATGGAGCATGTGTACAGTAAGTTAGAGAGTGAACTACGAAGCTGAAAATGCACTAAACCAATATCTTGAATGCTTTACTCAAAGTGTGGTATAAAACTCCCGCAACAATGTCAACTTGGAGAGAAAACAATAAAATCCATTAAACATGGTTGGCTTCATGTTCTAACATTGGCTTCTTTTGTGATCAGAGGATGATTGGGAAGACAATCTGCTCAATGAAAAGACAACAAGGGGAGCCAAATCAATGGCATAGGTGCACCAAAAGGGAAGGTCCATGGCCTTAAACAGCTACTAGCTAGGTTCAGCTAGATCAAAATTTCAAGGCATCCACGGCAGCTAGTAAGACAAATCAAAGTGACAATAAAAATATTTAACTAGGATAATTACTTCGGTAATTTTTAACTAACTAGCAATCTATAAGCTAAGATTTTATAATCAGGTTGAAGATTCCTGGAGGCCTTCTGTTATTAAAGTGATCTTATCCATAATCAAATTTGATGAAAGTGTTTTTCCTGTAAACGGGGTACTAATGAGAGAAAAGATGGAAGAGAGTATACTCGCCATCAATCTTCATTTCATCCTCCTCATCTGAAAGTTGTTTTAAAGTATCCACCTAGAATGATTCATGTTCCCCATTCTTGATCCAAAACTCTCTAAATCACGCTCCTGGTAACCCCACCCCAATTGAACCCAACCCAGCCCACCCATGATAATGATTCTATGATGAGAGGGAGTATATAACACAACTTGAGTAGTAAATTGATCATATAGGATTCAAGACAGATTTTCACACATAAATTAGGCAAAAAACTTATTTTGTTACAATAACATCAAACACTCAAGACGAACACAAAAGATAAGCACCTACAACTCAAGAGGTACGTGATCTCTCCCAATTCCCACAATTAGAGAGTTAAGAAATCTCTCCCAAACCCTAACTCTAAGATAAGTATCAATCTCATGAGTAACCCTAATCCTAAACTATTGCCCTATTTATACCAAACAATCATAAATAATAAAAGACTGAATTGCCCTTAAGCTACACACCAGTGTAACAATACTCCCCTCGCAAAAAGACATATTATCCACAATGTGGGAAAAACTACAAATGGATTAAGTTGTGTGGCTCCTGCTCATAAACTGGCTCGAGTATTATTCTCGCTGCCACACTGGCACTCTTGTCATGGCCTTCTTCAACTTCTCAAAAGTCCGAGTTGTCACTTTCCCATACTGAAAGTTATTCTTCTTTAATTTCTTCATCTACAGCCACATAATCGAATTATAATCCTTCACAAATTTTTGGTAGTATCCTGTAAGTACCACAAAACTTATCAAGCACTTCCAGTTCTTAGGTAGTGGCCCCTCCAACCTATCTACCACTTTCGATGGATCTGCTGACACCAACGACTTGCAATCATTGCTGCCTAAATCAAAGGGAAGCAAATCATCCAACAAATTATCCATCAACGGAGTGTCCGGTAGCATTAAAATCACTCTTTTATAAACTCTTATGCTCTTCTTCACCCGCTCCATCCCCATCACAACTCCAAATTTTCCTATGTCCACCCTTTCAAGCCCCAATTGTTTCACTATTTGACTAGAAATGAAGTTGAGTGGCCCCACTATCTATCAACACAACTACGTCCTGTTGATCGGCCCCTGAAATTTCATAATATGTTTCAGTGTAAATCCCACCATCGAGTTTAATAAGACTTCTGCCACATCTAAGTGAGGGTGCTCCCTCGCTTCTATCGTAGTATTCTCTATGTCTACATCCCCTGCCTCCTCACCATACACTTCAGGAATCTATAATATTTGATCCTTGCAACAGTGTCCTCGGGAAAACTTCTCATCAAACTGAAAGCATAACCCTTCGACTCACTTCTCCTGAGTCTCTATCTCTGTAAGGTGTTTGAATGTCACCCCCAGTCGTAGACCTTTATTACTTCTTATGAATCCTCCCACTGAACTTCCATTGTTTAAGCTTTTAGTATTGTTATGGTTGTACTAATTCAGTATGGAGTTGAAATTGTGTTGCTCTTAACAGCAAGTTTTATTGCATTTTTATCATCAACCAATTGCACTAATTCCCTAATTTCTTCGATCCTTGCACTTTTAGTGGGCAAAGTGATGCTCGAATCACTTGCTTCAACCCTTTCATGAAGTTTTCTTCCAACACTTCTTCTGAAATCCCTTGCAAACGACATAATAACATCTCAAATTTCTCACTATACGCTATAATGGGTCCTTTCAGGACGATGCAAAAAATTGCTCATGTAAATCCCCTTCCAGTGTGGGTTTGAAGGACTCCAATCAAACCTTAAATTCTTCTCATGTTCGGATTAGCTGGTGTTTTCCTCTCCATTGATATCATGCCAGAGTCTTTCTTTCCAAATATAGAGTTGTCGTCATCAATGTTTCTTCCTCTATTAGCTCATCATCAATAAAGTATCTCTCCACACAATAAATACAACCATAAGCATCATCTCCTTCAAAGATTGACATCTTCAGTTTTCTTACGTGCGAGTCTACTCCACAATTTCTCTTATTGAAGTTCATTAACCCATAAAGTGGAGGTAGGGTTCCATTCCTAGACCCATATTGATTTCTCCTCTTCCATAAGTCTAAAGCACCCCATAATCAGCTCGCCCGTCCCCATAAACTCCAGAATTGGCTTATGTCTATAAGCTTCCTACAATAAAAGGCACTGGTGCGGTTCAATGCAACCCTATCTCAGGGTCCCACCCACCATAGTTCCATGTTTCAGGTCAAAATCCTTCAAAATTGATCATCTTCTACCCTAAATCACCAGCCATCCCATTTTGTTTGTTGCCTCTAGTTCCAACCGTCTAGATGTCAAGCCATTCCTTCACGCGATCTTACAACTCAAAATCCACACTGAGACAACAATATTCCCCTGTTTCAGATTACTGTCAATCGCATCCATATGCCATCACTGGATCCAGTTGCAGGTGGTGGAGGGTTAGTGTGGAACTCCGCAATCTTCTTTATTATTTCTTATAGGGTTGTGAACCTCCCCTCCATGATTGAGAAATGCTTCTTTAATCGAGATCTAATTTGATTGACCTCTTCCGCTAGTTTTTTTCCTACAAAGCATCCACCTTTTTTGTTGTCATTCAATCCACTCTGATTTCTCGTATTGATCATGACGAATTCCACACGCAGTTCAACAAGTAGCTTTTGCACGCCACGTGAAACTCAAGGTGTTGCGATTCTGGAATCCTTGTACGCTCTATGCAACCCTTTTGTAGCTGCAATCCACAATTGTAGCTGCTTCAGCTCCGGTTGATTTGATTTCCAAAATCATTTTATCTCTTATACAAATTTGATTGGATTTGAGAAATATTTTCGCACAAAAATTAGTGCAAAAATATATTTTCTTGCTATAACATCAAACACTAAAGACAAATACAAAAATAAGCACCTTCAATTGGAGGGTAGGTGATCTCTCCCGATTTCTATAACTCGAGAGGTAGTAAATTTCTCCCAAACTCTATTTATACCAAGCAATCATAAATATTAAAAGACTAAATTGCACTTAAGCTAATAAGAGACAGAACTACTCTTAGACTAGGCATTGGCGTAACACGGTCCTAAAAATTTATAAGTCAATAAAAAATGCATGTCTTGAAATTATAGATAATAATCCCTGGAGAAGCTAGGTAAAGACTCAAAACTTAAGGTAAATAATTTATTGTCATAAAGAAGAGTGAGAGCTTAAGTGACTCGTATAAAATATTTAAGATTGCTCGTATCAAACAACAATTAGTATCATAGCTTAAACCTTTTTAGGTGGTCACTATTTGTGCATAGAAGACAACAACCATCTCTATCTCAAACAAAGTTAATAGACAATGAAGAAGAAGGTGAAATATCACACCACCATGGCAACATAGATTGATAATTTGCTCTCCAATTATTCATCACTAGGAAAAAAATGGAGGCATGATAGACAAATTAAAGTGATAACCTTTAACTTTGCTCAACTTACAATAGATCCTATTTCAAAGGAGAGATTAGCGAACATAGAACCAATCAGGATGAAATAGGTAGATATCAATGTTGTCAGGTACTATTCCATGGAAACATTTAGATCATAGCAAAGCTTTATATCCCAACCCATAAAAATATCGTTATGAACAAAGAAATTTGTTTAGAAAGACTTTAGCTGAATTTATTGATGAAATTCTGAGTAAAAAAGGCCTCTATTTAGAGGCTAAAGGTAGCAACAAAGATAATAAGAAAATTCCTCAATAAAGTAAGAAAGATCCTATCTCTAATGTTATACCTTTGTTAATCAGATATACAAAAGAAATTGAGTTGAAAATCACAATGATATCTCAGGAGATCTTTTTCATGCTAATCCACCTCGCAAGTACTCATGCCCACATCCGAATTTAACCCATCACCTCCCTCTCTTATTCGATCCTCTTGTGTGGTCTTTGATGAGGCATCGATATACCCTTGGTGTGTGCCCCAACATAGCCTACATATAGTCAGCTCATATTAAATGATGTGGCTAATCTTGTAGAATTTTTAAAAGCAGGAAGGGCCTATTGGTATATTTTAGCTAGGGAATATTTTTAACCTACTAAAAAATTATTAACGTTTAATTGGAATAACTAATAAAGATCAAACAAAATTTCTTGACACTAGCAAAAACACAGCCAAGCCTCAAGCTAATTGTTGTAGAACTTATCTTAACATTGTCAATGTGAATACATAGACGTTTGTCATGATTCTTCTAATATGGAGCTTTGTGCAACGGATCAATGGGAAACTTTTGAAGAACAAGCCCAAGATTTAATGAAAATAAATATTAACGATCCTAAATGAAAATACAAAACCCTTCATCATTCTAACAATAAAATTCAAAAATAAGGAGCATGAAATGAAAATAATCATAAAGAACAGAGTCATTTGGAAAAGTCTAGATGGTTTTACGCTTTAACTTCTACAAAGAAGGATAAAAAATCTTGCAGGCTTCTCTGAGCCCATCTAAGAGCTTTTTGCACCATATCAAGCCTAATCATACACCGATTCGATATAACCAAGCCAAATTATCCCCAAATGCAACCTATGGATGGTTTAAGATTCCTAAACTACTTTAATAGTCAACATGGTCAAGTATGACCATTTGAAACCTAAAGAAAACACTCAACAACGCTTAGAAATTCTACTAATGATATTCCAAAATTGCAACCTTTATCATTAACATTTAAAATTTTAATTAATGGTAAGATATATCATATGTAAAAGAAAAATTTATAAATTTGAAATAATCAAAAGCGAAGCTTACAAAAACTGAAGAAATTAAAAATACTTATGATATTTAAAAAAAGGAACCAAGAAAAGACATGTAATACCTCACCAAAATATCATTCTCGCTAGTGAAAAGATTCAATACAGTCCTACAAAACTAAATTACTATCCTTATTAAAAATCCCAATCCCAAAAAGGGTTCGCGAAGGCATTGCCGTTAAACCTGCAACACACCAAAGAAAATTCAGCAATCATAAATTACCTATTTCTACAAAACATAAAACAACCTCATTCCCCCTCTTTCGACACCACCGATGCAGCATGAAACACACAACCGCTACACTCCACGATAATCGAAAGAAGAAAACATTCTATCAACCAAAAACCCCCATTGTTTCTTTCAAGGGCACGAAGAAAGAGGTAGAAAAACATGAAATTACCGGACCTTGAGGGACGATTAATGGAAGAACGCCACCAAGCTGAGCGAGACAACGTAATCGGTTTGCCGAAGGAGGAAGCAGGCATGGAGGGACAAAGCAAGGCGGACATGATCGAAACTGAGAGTCTGCTCGCACTCTCGGCCAAGTTCTGCGTTCCGCTCTCTTCTACCCGAAAAACTATTACATCAAACACTCCAACACTAACACGTGCACTATCATATATTAAATTATTTTTTACTAAGAGTGATTAGTCCTAATATAATTAAGTTAATGTATTCTGGACACGATGACTACTTATTAACCATTTTTCTAAGAAGATTAATATAAAACTTTTATTTAAAATTGGTAATACTATATTATTTTATTAGTTTATTAGAATTCCATTTTTAAATAAATCTAAAGAAATATGAAAATAAATATTTATAATTATTGAGGTATCATGTGATGTAATGACTATTATATTATTCAATCAAAGTGATATAGAAATAAATATTTATAATTGAAGAGTCATTATAATAAAAAAATTGTTAAAATATTATATTTAAAGAGGGTTAAAATATTATATTTAATATTTTGGGTGGTTGTTATGTAAAAACTCATTAATTTTTATATAGTAAATATTTAAATAAGTTTTGAATGGAAAATTTCTACATCAAGACTCCGCACGTCGAGTTATTTTTGGAGGCCACGTGACGCGCGTGACAAAAAAATAGCATTCGGTCAGAATAACACAAGGAATATTTCCTACGTGTTATTCATGTGTTATTCATGTGTTATTATGTATTATTCATGTGTTATTGTGTGTTATTCATGTGTTATTGTGTATTCGAGTTATTCGGTGTTATGTGTTATTCGGTGTTATGCTCCTGAATATTCTCGTGTTATAATAACGCAATAACACATGAATAATACATGAATAACACACAATAACACATGAATAATACATGAGTAACACACAATAACACACATAAAATAATACATGAATAACACATGAATAACACAGGGGGAATATTCTCTGTGTTATTCAATTTTTTTTTACGACACGCGTCACGTAGCGCGATATTACTGGACTCCGCACGTAACTCCATGTGAGGAGTTCTGATGTAGAAAATTTTTCGTTTTGAATATATAATTTCTCTTCCTAATATGTAAAAACTAATCCTACCCAAAATGGCTATTCCTCTTCGTACTCTTCCCCTCTTCTCTCATCCCCCATCCCAAAGAACCCCCCAACGGTCTTCTCCTCCGCATCCATCCCTCTTCTCCCACCCCTCCTTCCTCCTCCTCCACCTCTGCTCTCATCCCAACCATGTCTTCCAAGCTCTCACCCCCATCATCAAACACAGCCTCCTCTCCGAGCCCTTCATCCAAAATAAGCTCGTCGCCCTCTTCTCCCGCTTCGGATGCATCCGCGAAGCTTCCCAGCTCTTCTCCTCCATCCCCCACAAGCCTGACGAGCTCTACCACTCTCTTCTCCGCGGCCATGCCCGCCATTCCCCCTTAGAAGCCTCCCTCTCCTTCTTCTCCCACATGCGGCTCGCTGGTGTTTGCCCTTCAGTCTACAGCCTAACCTATCTCCTCAAGAGCTGCGGCGATCGTTCCGATCTTAGGAGAGGTAAAGAGGTTCATTCTCAGCTGATTTCCAATGGCTTTGGCTCCAACATCCACGCCATGACTTCAGTAGTCAACATGTATTGTAAGTGTCGCGTTGTTGATGACGCGAGGAAGATGTTTGATAGAATGGCTGAAAAGGATTTGGTGACTTGGAATGCTCTGGTAGCTGGGTACGCTCAGAACGGCCTGGCAATGGAAGCTCTGGAGTTGGTTCTGAGAATTCAGGAGTGTGGTCAAAGACCAGATTCGATCACCATCGTCTCCATGCTTCCAGCTTGTGCTGATACAGGCTCTTTGAGAACTGGGAAATCGGTTCATGGCTTCACTATTAGAGCCGAGTTTAACACGCTTGTGAACATCTCCACCGCGCTCGTCGACATGTATTCGAAATGCGGTTCGTTAAGTTCGGCGAGGTCCGTGTTCGATCGAATGCCCGTTAAGAACGTCGTCTCATGGAACTCCATGATTGTTGGATATGTAGGAAGCAATGAAGCTGTAGAGGCTCTGAAACTTTACAGGTTGTTGTTGGAAGAAGGAATCAGTCCTACTGATGTCACCATGATGGGAGTGTTGCAGGGTTGTTCTGATCTCTGCGACTTGGAAGAAGGAAGGGAAGCTCATAATCATCTGGTTAGGGCTGGATTAGGATCTGATACTTCAGTAATGAATGCCCTGATAACAATGTATTCGAAGTGCAGGAGAGCTGATCTTGCAGCAGAAGTCTTTCAAAGCTTAGAGTCTAAGAGCCTTGTGTCTTGGAATGCGATGATCTTAGGGTACGCACAGAATGGCAGACCAACCGATGCCGTGGACCTCTTCTTCGACATGTCCAAGAAGAACATGAGACCAGACTCATTCACTCTGGTCAGCGTGATTCCGGCGCTCGCCGACATATCGCTACCTCGTCAAGCTAAATGGATACACGGCTACGCCGTAAGACTCCTACTAGATCGCGACATTTTCGTCATTACAGCTCTCATCGATCTGTACGCGAAATGCGGGGCGTTGAGGTCGGCACGATCGCTCTTCGATCTCACGACGGAGCGGCATGCGACGACATGGAATGCGATGATCGACGGCTATGGAAGCCATGGATTGGGGAAGATGGCGCTGAAGATATTTGAGGAGATGAAGAGGAGTCCAGTTAAACCCAACGATGTAACATTCCTCAACATTCTCTCAGCCTGCAGCCATGCAGGTTTAGTAGATGAAGGGAAGAGGTGCTTCAGGGCTATGAAAGAGGACTACGGCTTCGAGCCTGGAATGGATCATTACGGAGCCATGGTCGACCTCTTGGGCCGCTCCGGGAGGCTCGAAGAAGCCTGGAGATTCATACAACGGATGCCGGTCAAACCGAGCATCAGCATATACGGCGCGATGCTCGGCGCGTGTAAAATTCACAAGAATGTGCAGATTGGCGAGGCGGCGGCGAAGAGGTTGTTCGAGCTCGACCCCGACGAAGGCGGCTACCATGTCTTGCTAGCCAACATATACGCATCAGTGGCAATGTGGGAGGAAGTGGGTAGAGTGAGGAAGAAGATGGAGGAGCTAGGGATTCAGAAGACACCAGGCTATAGTTTTATCGAATTCAAGAACGAAGTGCACACATTTTACAGCGGAATGACGAATCATCCGCAGGCGAGGCAGATTTATGCGAAGATTGAAGAATTCATGGAGGAGATCAGATTGATTGGATATGTTTCAGAGAAGAATTTGGGGCATGAGGTTGAGGAAGATGTGAGGGAGACATGGCTGAACAGTCACAGTGAGAAGCTGGCTATTGCTTTTGGTTTGATAAACACAGAAGCTGGAAGTGTTATACAGATTAGAAAGAATTTGAGGGTGTGTGGTGATTGTCATAATGTGACAAAGCTGGTTAGCAGAGTCAGTGGGAGGGAGATTATTGTGAGGGATATGAATAGATTTCACCATTTTAAGGATGGGGAATGCTCATGTGGTGATTATTGGTAGTTTTTTTATATGATTATTTTACTCATGTGGATAAATTAAATTTTTATGCTATTAGGGTGTGTTTGGCTACAAATAAGGTTTAGTTTTAGTTTAATTTAGGGTTGTTAACGATCCGAATTCGAGTGAGTCAAGATGGGTGAGGGCTCTGAATATTTTGGCCGCTCTTCAGGACTCTTTGCATTTATTTTTATTATTTTTTGCTTTTTTTTAGAATTGAGAGAGTTTTGGAGGGTCAATTTTTTGTAAGGCAGATTGGATTTGTAGATAAAATATAACCCAGGGATTTCGCTCTCATTTAGCGAGGATTTTTTGATATGAGGTTTGAGCTTTCTCATGAGTGCAACCCTTATTGTTAATAACCACTCCGGATAACGGGAGATCTCTTCTGATTAAAACTAGTCATTTAGAATTGAATATTTAACATTATAACAACAAACTTAGGATTGTAATTTGTAAAATCTATCACATAAAGCATAAAGCGAATGGTGGGGAAATGGAGACGAAACTCAATCAAGATCGTGTGGCCCTGACATCTCGGGTCGTCGTGATGCCTGATCTACTTAATCAGAAGAGTAGTCGACCTAACCTAGCAGAAAGATTTTTGTCAATAACCATGGTTTGCATCTTCCAAGGAATTATTCTAAATCTAAGGTGGACATTTGTTTAAAGAGATAAATTTAAAGTTGACTTTAGCTAATAAAAAGCTTTATGACAATCAATTATACCATTAAGATTTACAACTCAAATGATAGAAAGTCATTAAGGAAAAAACGGGCTGAAGAACGTGATTGTATATAACGGTGTCATTTGGTAATAACCACCTGATCACGTGGCTTTGGGGCTATCCACTATTTGGTGGTGTCACTTTGTGGCAAAATCATGTGGACATAGGGCTCGAGCTGCATTCTTACTGACATGTAATTGCTTTGAATGTGAATTTATGGATACACTTGATGACATTAACTATGTGAGTTGAAGTCAGTCAAAATTTTGTTGCCCTCGACAACTGTTGTGGATGACGGATGGATTTTTACTTTAAGTCGTTAGTGATTTAATTTTAACTTGAGCGTTTTAGTTGATTACTTTGAAAATCTTGATTTAAATAATTAATCCATCCAAGTAAAATCTTTGATTAACATGGCTATTATCAGGGTGTCGTTTATTTTTGAACATTGTTGACTATGTCCCGCCTACAGAAGATCGGGTTTCACATGCATGTTATTTGAATTTATTCAAATAAATTTTGAAGCTTACTTTTGAAAATATGCCCATTCAGTTGAAATATTCTATCGACTTGGCCATCATCCAGGAGTTGAATATTCTAAACTTTTATATTTGAAGTAGAATTTTGGTTTGTTAGTCTGGACTTTTCAGGAAATAAGTAACGCATTTTCATGTACTTATAAGGAGGAGCGGAGTAAATAATTTGGACTTGTAAATTCTTATTCTAAAATTTAAATATTTATTTTCAAATTACTAGACTCGTCAATTTTAATCCTCATAAAAATGGAGGATCGTATTAGTCGAACGGGTACCTGCATGGCTCCAGGATGTCCCATCTTATCATCCTTTGATGCATCGCTCCATGTCCCATAAGAAAATGCAACACCTTGCCTTAGTTGTTTTGCCAATGAAATCTCTTCCAAAGTATACCTGCCAAGCTTCACTGGTATACTAGCATAAAGAATGAACAAAGCCTGCAACCCTCCATCACGAGTTGTATGCCAAAATCGAGAAAGAAAGTCCTGTACAGTAGAATGGATGTTTGTTTCGAGGTCTCCAAGTTAAGGACCATCCTTTATTAGGTACATGTTAATGCGTTCCATAAGCTTCTCCCTTTATATTACCTGGATAATCGCATCAACAGGCGGGGTGCGAAGCAGAGTTAGGAATCGGGTACCCGCTAGGGCAGAGGATCGGCAACCACAGTGCAAGCATCGAGCGGCTCCGTGTTAGATCGTGCCCCTTCCTTCCACGCACAGGAAAGAAGAATGGAGAAGGCTTAGAAATTGAAATGGGTTGGCTCAAATTAAGTTATTTGGATCCATTTCAGCTTGAAATAGGCTACTCAAAGTTGAAACTGAGTTATTTGAATCTGTCCCAGCTCGAAATTAGCTCAAAATTAGTTCGTCACTCGTTATAATCAATTTTACTTGGCATTACATATATATATATATATATATATATATATATATATATATATACATACATACTTTTTTATAAAAAATAAACACTACGAGCCAATTTAAAGTCAGTTCGAATCGATCATAAGACTAGGGGTGTAAACGAACCGAACACGAATAAACAGAGCTCGATCATATGGCTAGGGATGTAAACGAACCGAACACGAACGAACGAGACTCGCTGTTTGCGTTCGGCTCGTTCAACATGTTCTCGTGTTCGAAATTATTCGCAAGTCACAATTGATGTTCGTTTCTTAACGAACGAGTCGAACACGACTTCGTTCGCGAACAACGAGCCGCTTGACATCCCTAATATTAATATATATAAATAATATATTATATTAATTATATAACTTATTATATATAAATATAATATCTATATTAATATATTACTAAAATAGTATATTAATATATTATTATTATTAATTTATTATATATTATAATTTATAAAATTTATTTTTTCATAATTTTTTTATATATAATTATTTTAAATTATTTTATATTTCGAACAATAACGAGTCGAACACGAACGAACGCATCACTGTTCGTGTTTGATTCGTTTAACTAACCGAACGAAAAAAAAATTGTTCGTGTTGGTCTCGTTTACTTATCGAATAAATCGAACACGAACTTCTTGACGAACTAAACACGAACTGTTCGCGAACAATGTGCTTTTTTGACATCCCTACATATAATAAACGGTTCGAAAAAAAATTGATCCAAAATTTTAGCTCATAGCTCGACTCGTTTATTTACATATACTCTTGATCCGAATCAAAACTTAAATCTATTTTCGAGCACTTAACTACCTCTGTGCTAAATTTACAGACCTAGTAGGATTTAGTATATTCAGAAGTGTAAATCCATTGAATTCATCCACTTGATTAATTAAATCCGAATTTAAGGTGAATTGAAGGTGAAATTCAGAGCTTAAATCTGAAAATTGAAAAATCTACAGAACTCGAATAAATTTTATGTTTGGCTGGATTTCATAAATCCGACAATAAATCATGTTAATAGCTGCTACCAAACACTCCTTAGTGTGAGACTTGTAATATAAATTGTAAGTTAATATAGAGGGAGGTTTATTCTTAAAATATTCCTGGTTTTGATATGAAGGAATTCATATGTTATTTCGACACTTTTTTATTAAAAATGTTCTTACTAATGCATATGCATAATTTTAAATCTGAAAGGCTTGTAAGCAAAAGAGGGTGAAATTAATAATAGAAGGATAGCATTAGAATCATATATCATATTAAATATATTTAGACGTCAATATTAATTTTAAATTTACTTTATTTTTCTCAAAACTCATTAAAACATGAGGCTTTTTTTCAGATTCAAAACAAATGAAAAAAGTATTTATGTTATAAAAAAGAAATTCATATTTGATAAAAATCACTAAATGAGCCCTTCTGAAAGTTCGAGCAAGAAAAAAATATTACGTCTGGTGAACTGCACGTCCAAATAAAAGCGAGGTTCCAGCGATATTACCGTGCATTTTGCGTGGTCTTATCCTTTCCATTATCTAGGCTTGCAGACACAGGATAGAATAATTTCTCCAGAGCAAGAGCGATTTTTTAAGGCTTTAGCACTTTCTCAGTAGACTTGCAGAAACTAAGAGACCAACAGTAAACATCAGAACTGTTTTGAAGAAACAGATGGAAGAAAATAGATATAAAAAAATGAAGAATGAATTAAATTGAAAAATGTTTTCTCAAACTTATTTGTTGCGAAGGAACTGAAAAAAAAAAGTAACATCATTATTATTTAATTGATTAAATATTGTGTGTTTAATTCAAAATAGCAGGCTATGTGCAAGTTAAAATGATGATCCAACAATCTTTTTCATATTTTCACTAAAATAGAAACAAAATTATCAATTAAAAAAAATACATGTTTCAGCATTTTCTGTTTTCAAAATCCAAACGTTTAACAATAACTTAACAAAGACCACTCCAGTTTTCTTTCATAGCTTTACAACAGCAGAACAAACCACCTACAAGCCAAGACTTTATCCTATTTGCAAATAAACCAAATGCTGCAATAAAGTGTGGCGGAGTTCCCACTTTGGATGCCAGCTGCACGGCTCTCGCGATTGCGGGGAAACGAGCCTATTCCATCCCGGTTTCCTTTGCATGCTTCCTTTCCTATTATCCTTCATCCATTTCTACTCATTTCCCATATGTGTTGTATTATAGTTTAAAATGTAATTTTTGGCGTGAGTTTGTTTAGGACAGCTACCGGCGTCCGTTTTCTCCATTTGAGAGCTATTTCTGAGGATTTGGGTGGTGCTTCGGTTGTACCTCACTCCAGAGGTTGGTGATTACCTTCCCCAACCCCTTCAACATCCTCCCAAATTACTTCTAGCTGCCCTTCATTGCTGCAGTCGTCCGAACAGCTGCCTGCTGATGTTTCCCTATAGTCTTCCTATGTTCCAGTCGTTGCCATCTGCATTTCAGCTTGCTTCCGCCATCCCAGACAGCAAGGAGTTACTGTCCTTTACCCGTGCCTATCTTCCAGTCACTGCCATCTGCATTTCGGCTTGTTTCCGCCATCCCAGATTGTCCTTTACCTGTTCCAGCACCCCCAGCCTTCCCTACCACTTGCTATTGTCCTTACCCTGCTGTCTCAGCCATTCCTATCAGCTGTCAACCCTTACAGCCACCCCAAAACTCCTCCACCTTCTTGTTGTCACCCCCAAATAGCAAACTGTTGTTGTTTGACCTGTAGTTCCTTGTTGTTCACCCGCCTGTCTTCTGGATCCCCCCCAAACAGCAAGTTGCCACCGCTTGTCTTGTTTTCCACTTGTTGTTTCTGCTCTTTTCTGGTTGCTGCAGCCCAGGACAGCAAGCCACCATTGTGGTATCATTGTTTCCCCACAATACAGCCCCTTCTCTACCTTGTCGCCACCTTTCCAAACCCCTAACGGCAACCGACACCACTTTGAGATCTAACCTAGTTTGAGTGTTTGTGTCATGTATGTAATTAATTTAGATTTTTGGATGTCATGTTGGTGTATTTCTTCTTTTAAGTGCGTGGTTGTAAATGTTTATTTGCTTCCGATAAAAATATTTGTTTTTCCTATTATGATTTGTGGTTAACTCAGCTATCAAAAAGTTTTTTCAGTTCCCGGCATTATGCACAATATATGAAAATTGGAAGAATTACCTGCATAGCACTCAATTCTTATGTATTTATATATCTAGCACCTAAATATCAATTTTTACATATATGACACCACATTTACTCACTTTTTAAAGTATAAAATAGTGATATTTTTTAAATAATAAAATTCTTTTTGAGTACACTTAGCACGAAGTTTCAATTTAGTTCAGAAAGATACCACAAATAGTTGGACAAATAAAGAAGGGTTACACGCAATTAAAAATACTTAGGTGCTTTGGAGGATAGTACATCTCACGGTGAGATCAAAATACTTCTAGAGGCACAGTTGAGAGCCTCCAACCTTGAGAGATTAGGACATTTTCACTACCTTCAATGGGGTCGGCTTCGCTACATACTATGAGGAGATTAAAGCTTCGACGGACGAAGTCAAAGCTCCCTCAACCCCGAGAGATTGACGTGGGACTTCAATCGACGCGACAATAGCCGCGTCCCCGACTTCGACCGAATTGCTCCAGGTTTTGAGAGAGCATTACCAGTCCTCCAAACCAGAGAGTTGTAGCCCAATTGGAGTGGGCCACTCCTAGTTATCTAGGACATATGTATTTTGTCTCGTCGAGTTTAGATTTTCAATTTTTTTTGTGTTCGTATCAAGACAATTGTCAATGTCTTTCTTCTACCAGTCCTCCAAACTAGAGAGTTGTTGCCCATGTCTTTTTAGGTCTACCTCTCGTTTTCTTAACATAAGTGGAATCTAAAACATCTATTCTCTAACATGATTAGCAAATAGCCGATATTTAGTGTGACCAAACCATCTAAGATCTCTCTCTAATCTTGTTTTCCACTGAAACTACACCAACCGTATCACAGATATATTCATTTCGCATTTTATCTCTATGCGTCAAGCTACTCATCCATCTAAGCATCCTCATCTCAGCAACACTTAACTTTTTTTTATTCTTCTCTTTTAAAGGCCAGCAACTGTGCCATACAGCATTACAGGTCTCACCACCATCTTATAAAAGTTTCCTTCCAGTCCAAGTGATACTTTTTTTATCACACAATAAGTCTGATGCATTCCTCCACTTCAACCAACCAACTTGAATACCACTAATAACATCCCCATCTATATCACCATCACTTTGAACAATAGACCCGAGATATCTAAAATGATCACAACTTTTAGTGATTTGATCACCCATAGTTATAACTCTGCCACTAGAAATATTACTACAAAAATTAAATTCCATGTATTCAATTTTAGCTCTACTCACACAAAGGTCTTTAGACTCCAATGTAGACCTCCATAATTCAAGTTTTCTCTGAACTTTAGTCTTATCCACAAGAAGGATATCATCAGCGAAAAATATACAACAAGGTATATCCTCCTGTAAATGCCCAGTAAGAGCATCCATAAATAAAGCAAAAAACATATGGGCTTAAAGTCGATCCCTGACGTAATCCAATTGAAAGGAGAAAATACTTGGTCAATCCTCATTCTATTCGAACACACGTAATAGCTCTAGTATACATATCTTTAATGACTTGAATATAAGTCATATCAACACCTTTCTTATCTAGAACTCTCCAAAGGACTTCTCATAGAACCTAATCGTAAGCTTTTCGAAATCAATAAAAATCATATGTAAATCCTCTTTATTCTCTTTGTACTTCTCCATCAAACCTCTTGAAGTAGAGCTATAAGAAAGAAAATTTTATATTGCAAATAAATTTATTTTATTTCCACAAAATATTTTTTAATAATATAAAATAATATTAATCACATAAAATTATGTAGTTAGAATTAATTAAATTGCAAGTTCCATCACATTCCAAGCATGAAAATATAGCCAAATAGATTATTTTAAACAAGTACAAGGCATGTATAGTTTGGATATAAAATAATATTCACTACCATCTACTCCACTTTTGTCATCATTAATACTTTGTTTTCTACCGCTAAATGATTTGTAGTTCACCATCATGTTTTTATTTTCTTAGATTCATTTTACGTTGAAGATTTAATACCCTATAACGCAGGTTCTTCCACTGTATCTGATCAACTTATTTTCAAACACGATGCGCTTGTTTCTCTAACTCTTAATACTCAATTCATGTTATCATATCAAGATATCATTAATAAAAAATTGCTCATATTTACAAAATGTTATTAGTGATCCAGAATCAAGATGAAGGGTTCCATCGATCATTAATCTAGATGCCAACGATCTAAACTTTAAATAGGATAAAGTAGCTCCCCTTTAAAACAATATCAAAATGCCATAGTTTCTTGTGCTAGCTAAAATTAATTTGAGAGTAATGCAGGATTTTGGGCCACTCCTATCGAATATATAGGTTTTAAAAATAAGGAGATGATCACCAAGAGGGTTAGACATAGATGCTAAATAAGAATTAAGAGAAGATTAATTATAGAAGATGACGATACTTGATATTCCTCTCATTTCTTCTGAATTTCCATCTTCTTGATTAGAAGTAGGAAACCAAGCAAAAAGCGAGATGGGGAGGGAGCTATGGGTCAATCACCATAAGAGATGGAGAGGGGTAGCTAAAGAGATGGGAATAGAGATAAACAGAGGAACAAAACAATCTTGTCTAATTAAAATAAAAAGGCATACCATGTGGCACACATAGGTTACTATTTATAAGTATACTAATGTGAAACCCTTAAAGTAAAAGGAAGCTGAACTCTTAAGGTGCAGTAGTTGGAATTTCATCCGAAACTCCAAACTTAAGATGCTCGTGCGGGAACACCCTCGGGTTGGGTGAGCTCCTAGGTAGTTACACCAAGGAAACAAAAGCGTGAGGCCATTAGGCCAAAGTAGACACTACCTCAATGGATGAGAATTCGAGCTGTTTCAAATGGTATGAGAGCATTGCATCAGTCTAAAGATAGAAATATATGCATGTTTGATGATTTTGGGTTAAGAGTGCTGGCGAGTACATCAATTACTTCAGTGGGAGAGATTGTGAAATGAAGTTGAACTCTTAAACATCGATGCGTCTTATAGTGTAACGGTTGGAATTTCATCAAAAAGTCCATAGTCAAGTGTGCTCATCCAAGTACAGTCCTGGGATGAGTGATCTCCTGAGAAATTACACCAATGGGACAAAACCGTGAGACCATTAGGCCAAAGCGGACAATATATCAATGGATTAGAGTTTGGGTTGTTTCAAACAAAGAACTAAAAAATAAAAAACTTTGATGATAACTCAAACACTGAGATTGGAATTAGCTTTGTTTGTCTTGGAGATAACAAGTAGAGCTCTTTATTTGGGCAAAGGAAAAGTGTGGAGGAAAGTGAAGACGGCATGGGGCAAAGCTAGATAGCAAGTAGTAGCCAGTCTTTGAATGCTTGCAGCCTTCTAAACTCCTATGCTGCATTCAAGGAGCCTCTTTATGAACATTTTTACACTCCATTTAGGTTCTAGAGCAAATAGTAACTTAAGCCCCACCAATCAGATTAGGATGGCAGCAGAGTTGCCTGGAGAATGTTCTGCTTAGCATTGTTATGTTTAATCTATACCTGTAGGTATACAGAAGAAAAAAAAATTGCTAAATATTAAAAAAATTAGCGTACATTTGATGATCTGTGAATCAATGATATCACTTATGCAAGAAATGAAAAGCAAAAACCTAAACTAATTATAGACATTAGCAACATTGCCAATTAAATTATTAAATCACATGAGATAGTTTCCATTAATAAATTCAGTCTTACAATGCTAACGAGTTTATAGTTTCTAAGAATACCAGATTAATGCTATTTTAAGATACCAATGGTTCATGTTGGTCAAGTCATGCCTGATGAATATTTCGAATCACGGCACTGATGCTTTTACAATCCAAATCCATGGTTTTCATCCAGTTCTCGAAGTCTCCAATCTCCTGTAATTTGAAGAACCAGTAGATTATGAGGCCAGGTGAAATTTAGGATGATACCAATTTTAGTAGTTCACATTAACTGGAGGCTTATTAAAATGGTTGTATCGTTGTTTTTTAATAAATAGCAAATGTCAACTTTTCTCAATAAAAGCACTCAGGAACCCTAATGTTGTCAGAGAATCTTAACAAAACATTATCCAAAATCATCGGCTGACCATTACTATGGAGCAGGCAATGAGGGTATCAGTTAATTTTAACAAAATTTTATCAGAAACTTCTATGGAAAGTAAATAGCATGGTGATAATAAAATTTTTCAGAAATTTTGGTTGTCTACTAAACAAAATTATAAGCGTATAATATATAATAAAAAGATTTGCGAAGCACAAATTTACAAGCCTAACAAAGAAAATGTAACATAAGGAACTTAAAATATATTTTGACAGAGTTAAGAACTGGTAGGATTTGGAGATGACATTTATGATTTGGTTATCAAATTGTAACTAAATAATATTCTAATTATATAGAGTTATAAGTTATTTCTTTTGGTAGTATTTTAGTAAATGACAATAGAAATAATAGTAATATGTGTAGTAGGTTGCACCCAATTTGATGAATAAATAAGTCAACTGCAAAACTATTATATTTTGAATTATAATTGTGTAGGGTCACTAGTTACAAAGTTTGCTGCGTACAAGTGTCATGATTGCCACCTCAAGGTAAGTAACTACTTTTTATTAGAGGATAAGCTTACCCTTCCTCGTTAAGGGCATTAATCCTTATTGCTTGTAGTATCATCATAATTATTTCATAGGATGTCAGTCATATCTTAGTTCTTCAATTGTAATTATTATGTTGCAGTTTATATACTTCTATTATTGCTCATAACGAAGTAACCAACTTTCTCAATGCATTGATGCAAAATTCCAGTATATTTGAATTAACCATGTAATTATGATATTTTATTGCATGTGAATTCCAGTTATATCACATGTCTGTGTGAAATAGCAGGTTTCTTATATATTATACCTGTAGAAAAATATTGGAGATGCTTGTGTTTGATGTCATGTATGTCGGTGGAACCATTTCGGATATGGGCTAGCCGGGCAGACGAGCTCACAGAATAACAACTCTACGAGAAATTGTCGGGTTTCCTTGGGTTTGTATTTGACTTTCATGGTTTCATGGTGTCTATTAAAACTGACTATATAAATACAATGAATAACATAATAATAAGAAACTTGATTGCATGTTTTCTTATGATATTGGGCATATTTGGTTGTTCACTTACTTTTTGCTTCATGATATTATATATGCATGAAGTACTCGTCCCTATTTATTGTACATACTACAAGCCTCATTTCCCTTATCATTTATGCTTTAATAAATAGTTATTACTTTTTGAGTTTGTTTGTCAAACTCACTATTTGATATTTTTGCATAACAAGTTCTATTCAACCACCAGTATGACCAATTCCAATAGAGCAGTTTTTCAGTTTTAGTTTCCCAATTTTGATATTTTTTTTCTTAGTATTTATTTTAGTTATTGTATTTTTGTTTGTTAGGTTAACTAGTTCTATGTTATAGTTTTTGTTTTGATTCAGCTTGTTCTCTATTTTCAGTCCAATTGTATCAGTGAATTTTTCAGTATTAATAAAATTTATTTTTCTCTTTTTCATTGCGTGCAAGTTTTTCTTTGAGAATACAAAATAGGTTCATTGCATTTCTCATGCCCTGCGTCGTCGAGGTGTGCCGACTTCCGGATCCAGAGTGTAACAACAACAAAATCATAAATATCGAAGGAAATTCATATTAAGTAAAAATATATGCAATAGAAAAACTTCATAGAGAAGCACATGCAAAATTGACCGTTGGAAAACATACCTTTAAAGCAGAATTCAGTGCATGAGAAGCAGCGAGCCATTGATTTGTCTGTTTTTTATACCGAATGATAGTACTGATCAATGCACGGATTTCAACTTCAATATGTTTCTCAGTAATGAAGGTTTTTTCTACTCCTCCATTGATAGTGTCAACCAGAAGCTCTGAAACCTCAGCTGCTGTTTTTAAAGCACCTTTCTTCGCCTTATCTGTAAGTAAAAAAGAGGAATGTTACATTTTAAGACATGTTATATAGGAAGGGTTAAGTTCTTTTCAGATAAAAAGCAAGAAGATTGGTAATTAGCTGAAATCAGACATTCACAAGCACATCGAACTAAGTGTAACACCTATAAAATTGAAAGCTATGGTAGAGCTTAACCTTATTGCAACTAAGTTTATCATCACAATCATCAATAGAAAAGTTACTATGTCAACAAAGTGTAGTAAACAAGAGAACTGTTGGATTACAAATAAATTTGATTAACACTATAACAATTAAGCACCTCACATATTTGATTAACTTCCTTAGGCACTAAACAAAATAATAAGAGTGAGAAGAATTGAAGAATCCAGATGAGCACTTTATTTATTAGATCAATTAGCTATAAAAAGTGATGAAGATAAACCTAAGGAAACGAGCTGGAAAACTAACAAATAAACTGAATTTTTTGGCTTGCGGCCTAAAGCAAGAAAATTTTAAAAAAATTATAAAGTAATCCTTTGGGAAATACTATGGTACAATGTTTCCTTTGCAGAATTTGAGGCCTGTTAGCTTTTGCAATATATGATTTGACAATGCCTAGATTTATTTTAACAATATCTACATGTTAAAATGCTATAAGACGAGCATTTAATCATAGGTCACACGCTAAAACTCAACATTTGTAAGATGAGTAAATTTAGCAAACAACAACATTTGTTGGAACTGAGTCCGTGAGGATTTGGCTGGTGGTTCACTTTGATTTTATTAGCAAAATTGCGATCTGGGATTTGTCCATTGGTGAGAACACAGGCTGAGAGCAATATATTATGATATTGAGAATGTAAGGTGAACAAGCCCATAGGATTAGAGCCATGAGAACATGGCATATGGGTCTGGCTTCGTATTCAATAATTGTTTGAGATCCTTCAGTATAGTATTACCTGTCTATGGGATAAGGAAAAAAGAAACAAGGAGAAGACACTTGGTTCAATTTTTTATTCTCATTAAAAAAAGTCTAAATTTCATAAAAAATTTAAAGGGAAAGCAATGAAAAATTAAACGTCCTTTTCAATATATTGAAGATAAAAGTGAAAATTTTAATAGTATAATAGCAGTGATATGTTAACCATTAGAAAAAAAAATTGCACACTTTGAGTGGGCTCGTTACGTGACTAAAAGTAAAGATTAATTAAAATATAAAAAAGAAATTAATGATTAAAGAAATCAAAATACAGTAAGGAAAAAAATATAATGATAAAACTAACTAATGCGGATATCTCATATGAATGATTATAGGCATTTAAGTAAAGGAAATAGAGTTTAAAGACTAAAGAGAAAAAATAAATCATCTAAGATTAAGGTGATGTCACGACCTCGCTCGGAGTTTAGAATAAGAAAGATAGGAACAGGTGGTCAGACAATAGTGTCTTACCAATCTAATGCCTAACACAATCCACAGCAATCATCCAAATAATAAATAGTCAGTATACCAGAAGATTTCTAATACATCATCCAAACCAAACAATAAAAATATCCAGTTGCAACAACCTACCAACTTTTCATAGACTAATCTTCTAATTAGGATTTATTTTAAAAAAAAAAGAAAAGCCTTACCAACACGAACTTGAACATTGTTAACCTCATTATTCTCATTCATTATTTCAGTAAAGTGGGAAGCCTATAATTGGTGCTTGACATTGCGTAGACTAATTAATAATTAAAGATTGTAATAACATGTAAAAATATTGTTATAAATCAACTTGTGTTTACTTGATTAAAGGCCCATATGAAGACTAGCTAGCTCACCTTAGTGTCACTCCTATCATTTTTATTAATTATATCCCTCGATCCACTGCCTGTTCATGCCATAAGTTTTCAAGATTCCGTCAATCATCATCCATAAAACGCATAAATGCAATCAACATTTCAGCATTTGTGATTCTTCTATCAGCTTTACAACTAACGCTCCATTTAATAAATAAAAGGGCCATTTACATACATAGCACAAACATCTTATGTATTTACATATCTCACACTTAAACTTTCTTGTTTACACACATAGCACCCAAAACTTCAATATCACATAAAAAATAACACTATTAACACTTTTTAAAAGTGAAATACACCTTTTCATGCAAAGGTTTAAAATAGAAAAGTAATGTGTATGTCAATATGAAAGTTTAAGTGAGACATATGTAAACACATAAGAATTGTGTGCTAGGTATGTAAATTTCACTAAATAAAAATACATTAACCTTTTTGGGAAACTATCTAGAGAACTGACCAGCTTGATCTTGGATATGGACGGCTCTTTGTTGGTGCTCCTGAATGAATTGGATCAATGATGATTCAAGGTCACCCGTCTCCAACTTTGCTCCTTCCATCTCTAAACTCTTTAAACAAGCTTTCACTCTGAAGCAATGAGAAAAGAAAAATGGTCTGACAAATAGGAAAATTCTCAGAATGATTAACAAAAGAGATATTAGTAGCAAGAAACTGAATTTTTATTATAACATGCTGCAACTCTGTATGAGCTGGATTTGAAGATTACCAATTCATAGAATAGAGAAGAGCATGCACAGTTCAAAAACCAACCTTATCTAGTATAGATAGCAATAATAATAATAATAATGAATGTTCATAATTATATTAGGAGATTTATATTTCATTATTTTCCTATTATTTTTATAACTTATTTTGCGTGGGTGATTGTTTTAGACATTTAATATTGAGCAAGCTAGTTTGTTATATTGAACACAAATTCCTTGGGTAAGAAAAAGTTATGATGAGAGGGGAGAGAAGTTTCTTTGTTATGGACAAGAATTGTACTCAAGTGTAACTTAAAGGAGATAAAATGCAATAATGAGTCATCAATTCAATTTTTGTCTATTTTAATCTATTTCTCCATTGCCAAGTAGTTGAAAATTGTTCCCAAAAATGATAGTTCAAAAAAGGAACTTAGAAATATTAAATTTTCTTAAATCTTCTAGATTGGGATCTAATTTGTGGCAGTTCTCTCATTGCTTTGTTTCTTATAATATTGTAATACATTCCCCTATTACTATTTTATTGCTATTTTATTGCTACTTTTCAAAAATTTCCACGGTGGCAAACTTCTTTTCAAAATCAGATATGCTGGGGTGTTATGTTTGTAAGAAAGTTATTGTTTAATTTTTTTCAAAACTATATACATTTTAATACCTTAGCAGGTTTCAAAAACATTATTGCTCCCACAACAGTTCTACAATTAAAGGCTACAGTCACCCCAAACAAATCTCAAGTGTTTATCAAGGCGCTTTCTGCTACAAAACATTCAAAAAACATTCTCAATTTAGCTTGTGACTTTGATATACAAGTCTATAAAAACAATGGTATGTAAAATATTGTGACGAAAATATGAAGACATGAGGATTTTTTTTTTTCATTTAGTGTAAATTGATTTAACAAACAATTCAAGACAATAATGATTTTAATGGGTAGATATCAAGTTAATTTTGATGGATAAGCATCACAAGTTCTAAGTTAAAACACAAGAAACTAGAGAGAAAAATGAGAACCACGCTACAAATTAGAATTCCATAGATACAATAAGGGAGCATTTGGCGGAGATTATTTGCAGCGGTGGTGTTTTCAAAACGCCACCATTCTGTTTGGAAATCCCATTTTAACAGCGTTTTACAAATCACGATTATATGTTTACTAATACACGCGGATTGCGGGGTCCTACCCGCGATCCGTGATTCATTTCGTTGAAGGACGAAAATTGCTCCTCTCGCGATCCAGGATCCCTAATTTCTGAGCAACGCGATCCCACAGCACCCCGTCTCCCTCCCCGATCCCGCAGCGATCCCGCAACACCCTGTCTCCTCCTTCCATCGTCGGCTTCTCGGGTAACGTTCCGTTCTTCTTCCTCTTCTACACCGAGCCACATCTCCTCTTCTTCCCTTAACTGTGCTGGGAAGCATCTCCGTCCTCACCACCTGACGCTGTTAACTCAACTTCTCCCGACCTCTGTCTCACTCTCCTATTTTCTATTCTTCTCCTTCGCTCCTCATTGATCGCATTTCACATTCGATTTATCTTTACCTAATCTGGCAACAAATCAGAGCCAATTACTTGTAAACATAAAAGATTGCAAACCTAAAATATTGCAAAGATAGCATTCTTATTTTTTTGTTTAGATTGCAAACATAAAATTTAAAAGGTTGATATTGCTAGTTACTTGTATACAGATCAAAAAAGTTGACCTATTACTATGCTATTTTTAATTAAGTTCGTAACGAGTGCAGTTATCGTTTAACTGACAACAATTACGCATTCAGCTGTTTTCCAAACTCTCAAACCAAACTAACAGACAGATTATCCAGATCAGCTGCTGATCAGCAGTTTATCAGGATAATCTGCTTATCCTGATAATCTGGATAATCTGCAGGTGCGCCAAACAGACCTTAAGTCACAACATGAAAAAGCATGCCCTCACGAGGAATCATAATGTTAAATTTTCGATATTATATAAAAAACTTAAGGGCGGAAGATTTAAAGGTATATACAAAAATTATTCGTTGCAATATAAAAATAAACTTAACTATAATAAGAGATATAAATAACAAGTTGTGTTATTCCATTATTCAATCATGTCTCATAAACTATAAAGTTAGGCAATAAGATATTGTGCAAACTTCAACTTCATTATTGCACAAGAAAAAATCACACCAGAAGAGGCTCTCTCTCTCTCTCTCTCTCTCTCTCTCTCTCTCTCTATATATATATATATATATATATATATATATATATATATATATATATATATATATATATATATATATATATATATATATATATATATATCTGTGTGTGTGCAAGCGCGCGTGCACGTGTTGGTGGGAATTTTTAAAAAGATTTTAACCTCTAATACCCACTTTAAATAAATAAGAAAAAAAAACCCAAATGGTTGCTGGTTTAAGAAGAAAGAAAGAAAGGAGAGGGTTTGCTAACTAATGCTTTCGTTCATGCCATTTGGAGGTATGAGAGTAATAAGAATACAACAACAACAACAACAAGGCTTTGTCCCACTAAGTGGAGTCGGCTGCATGAATCCTTTTTCTCCATAGTGTACTATTGAGCATCATAATGAGAGCAATAGGAATAATGACTACCTAGGGTGGAACTATCCGCTTTTTTGACGAAGGGCTGAGTGATATTTCAGGAGGGGCAAAACTAATATTTCAGAAGGATTAAAAGACCAAATTGCCCTCTCATATAAGTAAAAATCTAAATTTGAGGGGAAACAATTGCCCCCCGGACCCTACTTGTGTCAGCCCCTGATGACTACAAAATTATATGAAAGAGTAAGTGGAATGGAGGTCCGTAGGATTGTCTTTAGAACATTAGTGTTTTTATCTCTATATGGAAAACAATGGAAGAAAATAAAATACCAATGACTTGGTTTCTCTCAAGGTGGCAACTTGATCCTATGAAGACTCAACTTTAAAAACCCCCTAAATAATGGCCCGACCAGCTCAAAGGCTTAGAATTTCTAATGCTGGAACAACGGTTGAGTAGAAAAATTCAAATTGAATGTCAATTGCCATCACTGACTAATTAATCATTCAAATAATTGAAAGAGTTGAGAAAGTAAATGTGCTTGTTTAATATATATTTTTCAAAAAACACTTAACAATATAATTAAAAATGTATGCTTCAAATGTTTCCTTAAATAAACCAAATTAAACTTTTATTTATACATCAATTATCTAGTGTCACAGAACTTGAGCATTATATGAATGCTTCCTTGGATCTCTTAGAAGCATGTTAAAAAAAAGTGTGAATTCCATTCACTGCTCATTTTTTATAATTCTCTAAGAAATTAATCGCTATTAGAAATTCAAGAGAATAAAAGATAGTCCGCAATGTTATTTGCCTGTTAATATCTTGATTCTCAAAATTGACGAAGCAAATCAAAATAATTTAAAAGAATTCATGCAAAATCATGGGAATCACATCATCTTTCATGTGAAGGAGGGTTCCAATGTCAGCCCAAAGCCCGGCGAAAAAAAATTGTGCCCCAACCATTGCCAAAAGACTAACCTGTATAGAGACCTCGAGCAGCTTGATCTTCGGATCGATGACAAACGTCGGCAACAATATTTGACGTCGCTATAGCCTGGATCAGTGGAGCCACTCCAACAGGAACGCCGAGAGAGGAAGACCCTTCAAGGCCGTCTGTGAGTTCTCGGACAGGTTTGGAGGTGCGTGACGGAAGCATAGACATGCGAAGACTGCCGGATTGATGGTTAATGAGTCCCGGCTGCTATGGGGGAGGAGACGATACCTTTCCAGCCATACTTCTGTACACAAGGATGGGGTTTTCGGCTCCTGCGTAGCAGGAAGTGAAACTGGAAGGGAGCTGACGGACGGGAGACTAACAAATTATTATTTTTATCACAAAACAGCCCCTATAATTTCTAACTTATATTTTAATTTATATTTTGTTTGCATTTAATGAACTTAATAAATGAATTAATTTATCCTTAAATTAAACATTAATTGGTTAATTATGTTAATTAAGGTCCAGTGATTAAGCACATCCAAAAGCAATAATTGACTTGAAGCAAATTAATTTAACTCAATCATAAAAGACAAAAGTGATAATTTAAATTTATTTCATTGATCTTTAAAATAAATTCATGGTTAGTTGGGTTAAACGATACAAATAGAAATTTTCTTGGTGAGACTCAAGTGATAAGATTGAAGCGATTAGATTATTGATATGTTTCCAACAAATTTTCATCATTCGGCATGACTTTCGAAACATGATACAAATCTCAAAGCAATCTTTAGGGTAAGAAATGTTCAAATCTCGATCGACCTACCAGAGGACGACACGACTACCTTCAACTTGAGAGACTTAACTCCATGCAATGAGGAGCCAAAAGGTTCAATGAATGAAGTCGAAGCTACCCCAGCCTCGGGAGATTGACGCAAAAGCTCTTTCTCACACAATTTTATCGTGGCACTGTAACTACTACAGTACTGTGGGAAAACATACAACAATAGATAGGAGTTGAGCCGTCAAAATAGTCTCGTTTTCCTTTCTTATTCTTCATTTCCTATTATCTTTTGTTCCTTATTATTTCTTCTCTACATATGTGTGTATGAGGGTTTGGATTAGTAATTTTAACATGAGTTTTATTTTAGATTTATGTCAGAGCAGTCGTTGAAGTCTATTTTCTTCTTCAAGGGATGTATCCAAAAAATTTGGTGATGCACTGGCTGTATCTCTCTCCCGAGGTGGTGAACATCTTCCTATTATCTCTTTAAACATCATCCTTAGCCGCTCCCAGTCTCTGTATATGTTGTAGCTGGCTACACCAGCCTTCTGTTTGTTGTGTTTTGTCGCCCTCACTTCCCAATCGTCTCTCACTTCCTTCCAGCTTTGTTGTTGCTCAAACCACACCTCCTTCCTGCTATCACAGCCTTCCCACTGTGCCGCTGCCGCCCAGGACAACCAAGGAACACCTTTCGTTTGCTTTTCCATCACTATTGCCATCCCCAGGACAACCTCCATACTTGTTGTCTTGCATGTCTGTACTTCTGCATCGTTGTCACCAACATTCTTTTGCTACCACAACCTCTGCCAACCATTCTGATCCACCTACCCGACTTCCAGCACCTTGGGATACGCTTTAGGGGTGTTTATTTGTGTCGTTTATGTTTTTTTACCACTTATTTCCTGTTTGAGAGCCGCCGTTGTGACCCTATTAAAATTCAACAATAATATTTTTACTCTATTGTGATTTAGGTTAACTCCAATATCAATTATTCTATGAATTTGAAGAAGAAGAACTATTTTCCCCTCCCAAATAACTACAATCTCTAACAATCCCCATCCAAGTTTTATCTCGAAGACCATACTATTTGCAAAGAAAGATGACTGTTAATGCAATTAAGTTTATCTTTTTATGTAAGGTTGATTCATTTTCGGCTTCTATAACATTAAAGATGCTTCATGGCTACATTATGCCATTCAAGTTAATTTGATAGTATTGACTATAGTTGGCAGCTTCAAAACAAGCACTGATAATTTTAGAATGTGCCAGCACTGATAAAATATACAATACTATCATACCAGCACTGATAATTTTAGATAGTATTGACTACAACTAAATAAAATACTAATTAATTCGAAGATCAAGGCTTAGTAGGCAGGTAGCAAGCATTTTCTTTAAGGGGTATTTACATAAATAACACAATTCATATATCTATTTATATATTACACCTAAACATTCATATTTCACACACAACACTACATAAGAATTGTGTGCTACGCATGAAAATTCTCTTTTTTGTTAGCAGGTAAAAGGCTTGCGTTTGTTTGTCCGGCCGATACCTTTAAAATGTCTCCCATACATGAATTACACGACATAAGTTTTCCTTGTCCTTTGTGCTTGTATTTCATAAATTGTAACTATTTATGAATTTTATGCTGAGTGAGAGGAACTAACTCGTCGTATGAAGGAAATAAACTTGCGTACATTATCCGGACATAGAGCTACGTCCAGATAGGATGCACTGATCAGTGCATCGCGACTGTTGTCCAGACACGTCAATGCGCAAGTTTTTGTCTGTATCAAGGCTTTGCAAGAAGAAAATGCTTCTCTTAGTGCGGAGATAACCACGCTCAAACAAGAGAATGAAAAATTAAAACTTCTTACCAAGGTGGAACTTTATCTTGTATTGGTAATCTGCTCACTGAGCATAACGTGCAAATATTAATCTTTAGGATGATTAACATTACCATTCAAATCTTATGTACTTGCATATTTAACACCTTAACCTCAATTTTTACATACATATCAACTTACCGTTGCATGAAAGGGTCTAATCTTTATTACAGGGAGCTGAAGAACTGATCCATGATGAGAATGAAAAATCTTCTGCTGAAGATGACCAGCAGCAGAATCTAGATTATGATGGTAAAAGAAAAGATGGAGATTGAAGGTAGAGTTTACCATCTTCCCTGGCTTGGACCAAGAACCCATTTTTTTAACCAGAAACTTAATAAAATATGCTTAGTGAACCTGCAATATAAGTGCTGAAAATAAAGATTATGATTAGTTATTTTTGCCAATCTAACCCTGGTTTTATTTATATTTCTAAAAATAAAAAACAAAAGCTCCATAAAGTGTAAAAAAAAAAAAAAAGGTGACAGTCGACCTTCCAAGTAAAAAAAGAAAAATAAATAAAATTCCAATCATAAAGAAGAATAGTCAAAGAGCAGACAATAAATAAAAGGTAAAAGCAATAATATCCTCTCTACTCTCTCTATCTGTATGTATATTTCTAGTTTTAACACTTATTAAATGAACTCTGGAGAGCTGATCCCATCCCACCTTGAATAAATAGAATAATATTTCCTTCCATTCTCAGCTCTCCCCTTCCAATCATACGCCATTTCTTGCACGGAAGAAATAATGATGGAATACTCATTACTCATCAGGTTTGGGTCTCATGAAAAGGCCACAAGATCAGGCAGTTCGGATTCCACGGATACCAAAGCAGTTCTCACCTTGCTGACCCAATTATCAAGCCGGTCGCGCAGCGATTTGATCTGTGGAACTCCAAGAACCCTAGGTTGTACCCATGAGACATGCACTCTTCCTTCAACTTCATCTATTATTCCTTCAATGAGGCGAACCTATATATAAAATGAGAGAAATTGGGATTGTCAAATGGACTTTTTGTTTACATTCGATCGTTTATTGCTAGAAAATTTGTTTGCATTCGAGTAATTTCTATAAGCTCATACATTTAACAAATCATACATGAACAACGTCTTTTTTGACTAAGTTCGATTCAATAATAGCTTGATTCCATATATAAATGTGCCCACGTATATTCATGCATACGTACAAAACCTAACGCCTAAAAATTCATATTTACATGCATACGACAACAAGGCGTAATAAATGTAAATATCAAACTTTGAACATTATATATGTAAATACATAAGAATTCCGTGTCATATATGTAAATTTCCCATAAGTGTGTATTCTTTAATTTCTATCGGACTCCTAAGTGGACTATGCTCATCAACATCTTGAGTGTGGCTCCATAAATTAACGAGCAGAAGATAATTAAAAAAAATGGGTAGGCTTCCGAGTTTAACAAGGCAAGACGGACAATATTTTGAGCTCCCTCAAACTCAACTTATTTACACTCTTATAATTTAATAGATTTGAAGCATGTTACAAAGGAATTAAGAAAATTACAGACTTACTGATAGACTCTTCATGAGAAGATGTTCAACATCCTCTATGGCAAGCTTAGTCCGATCTGCAATGATTTTCAGTGGAATTGTCCGATCTTCGGAAGGTCGACTAAGGAGCAAATAAGAACATAAGAAAATTTAGTGGGACATGCTTTAACAGCAGAAGCACTGTGCAGCTTGAGACCAAAAAAAATTTACATACATAATAATACCCAATTTCTATGTATTTACATCACCTAAACTTTACCTTTTTACATTTATACCACCCGAATATTTTGCATCACATCAAAATACCACTTTAAACTTGTAAAAGTTAAATATACCTTTCATGCATTGGTAAGATGGCATATATGTAAAAATTGAAGTTTAGGTGCTAGTTATGTAAATACTTGAATGGTATGCAAGAAAACCTTCCATACATTTAATATATGGCATGTAAAATTACACCTAAAGATGAGTTCCATCAAACAGAGGATGTTTATCTTCTCCAAAAGCTTCTTCTCATTGGCTACCAGTGCCGGTTGTGCATTCAATGCAGAATTATAAACTTTACAAAGTTCTTGGTATCGAGCTAAATTGCCAGTGTTAAATGCCTGTAATATGTGGTATATCCACTCCGCTTTTGTCCCAAGAAGGCTTTTGATCTGCAATAAAAATTTAAGTTGAGAAGTAAGAAGAAAACAAAAGAAATATTGGTGCAAATAGTGGCAAAGCACAGAGCTTTGAAGTTCAAATAGAAAGCAATTTAGGTAGGTTTATATGCCATGTGTGAGAAAGAAAAAAGAAATCTCCAGAGTTTTAAACACCGTTTATATCTGGCACAATTATGGCTCTTAAACATTTGAAAGAAGTCCAGGCCGTGCTTGCCCACGTGAAGGCATTAGAAGGATAAAAATTAGCTATTCCAATGATAATAAATTCTTTTTTAATATTAAAAAGAAACTTCCGTTACATAAACTAGGCTAAGTCGTCCAGTTTTGTGGCATTCCACGATTCAAATACTAGCTAAAATAGATGATCTAAAATGACTACCCTAAACACATGTTTAAATGGCTCAAGTAGTTAAACTACTAAAGTTTATAACATTTATAGCTAAAGATAATCTATAATCTTTGCTATTAACCATTTCAACTTCTTCATCATCACCTAAACCCTCTTCTATCACCAGATTTATGCCTATATCAAATATATGTCCCTATCTTTCTAAATTCCACTGCATGCTCAAAATTTACTACCTTTTAACAATGTCCTTATCAGCTTGCTGTTAAAATGTAGGATCTAACGTCAGTAAACGCTTGTGTTCCTATCCCACAAGTTTTGTTCGGTACTTTTTATCTTCATTTCCAACCTATCATGCATGGTGGTTCATTAACGGATCACTAAAAAGTCTTCCCTCATTTATCTTAACACTCCACCCAGTAAATGACTAAAAGTCATTGAATCTTCTAGACGTGTCTATTTTGGTTCTGGATTTTTGAAGTGTTTAATTTAGGGCTTGTTTTATTTTTTATTTTTTTTGCTTTTTAAAACATATTTGTTTAGTATGTTTTTACATATTTTTATTTTTTATTTATAGAAATAAATAAACATATTTTTGAAAACACTCGAAATACTTTCTAGCATATTGAATCTTCTAAAAAACAATCATATCTTAATCAAACATACCAATCAAGTTTTATCTCAAATTAAAAAACAAACAACATAAAATAAAAATAAAAAATAGAAAGCAAAAAATAAAAGTGATAACAAACAGCCCCTTGGTTGCTCAACTAATTAAGTCCAAATCAATTTGGCCCTACCTTCAATTTTTCTGTTTTTATGAACGAAATTATTGGAGGGAAACTTTTCAAAAGAGTAATCTTATTAATTTGAATTGGTATTAAGCTGTGAGATGACCTAAAAAAGCCTAAAATAATCTCAAGAAAAAAGTTTTATCAATTCTTGTCCAATTTCTATGTATTTAAATAGCATAGAATCAAATTGGTTTAGATTTATTAAATTGAGCGACTAAATTAAACAACTGAAAAGAATTCTAATACTAAAATAAACGCATCTAAATAGTCAGGACTATTTCGATCATTCACTTGTTTCCACCCATTTGGACTTCTCTACTTATTCCGGTTTCTGCTTCCATGTTTATCTGAGCTGCAGTTCAAACTCTTACCTGCTATTTTAATTTCTTGCCAGAAGTACTCCATACTTAACGTCCAGTATCTTCTCCTTACTTTAAAGATACCAAGAATCACAAAGAACACACTATGCAAATGAGCCAAAGCAATGGATTATCTAACACAGAAACATTTAAGTTAGGTCCACTTACTCAACAATTTTATAAACAGAAAACATGACTAGTTTAAATTCAGATTAGAATCAGATCATAAACATAGTGATTATGAATCAAAATACTTGGATCAAACTTACAATAGGATGAGCTAGCAGTTCACCAAAATTATAGACGTTATCCCCCAACAAAGCCGAAAGGGACAGATCAAAGGCTAGATTCTGAAAACGGAATAGGAAAAAAGCTGTTAAAGAAACCTAAACAAAGCAATACAGATTAAACTAATTCATGCATACTTTAAAAACGAGCATCTTTGTAACTTATTTTACAACTAAAAGTGAAATAAAGACATAATTAAGTTAGCAAAAATTAATATCATCTATAATCAGCCTCATCCCAATTATATGGGACTAGCAAGTCAATAAAGATTATGTAATAACCATGTCCCCGCAGAGGCAAATGGAAGTACCAATCATAGCATTTGCAAATGCAAGCTGAAGGGATCACTAATTCGATGAAAACTAAAATAGTCGTCTGTGCAGATAATAACAATTATTCGTCTTTCCAGAATTTTTGTCCAGACCATAGATTTTGAATACTAAATTTAGATTGGATATAGTTCATACACATCTTTCCGGATGAAACTAATAATAGAGACATGTCAATATGAAAAGGTTGGGAAAATTCCAAATTGAGGATCATGAGAAGGGATTAAAAGCGAGCATTACATGCTTGTAACTGTAAGCATGGAAGTAAAGTGAATAAATGCGAGTATGGAATAATCTGAACATAAAAACAGGTTACAACATATTGCTCTACCCTTTCTGAGCTTGCAGAACGTTGTTAAAGTTTTAATTTCTTCCATACATGAGATCAAGCAAGTGTAAAATGGAAGATTCCCAAAAGTCATCAGCAACATTGGGGGGGTATATATATATATATATATATAGGCAAGCAAAGTGTAAAATGGAAGATTCCCAAAAGTCATCAGCAACATTGGGGGGTATATATATATATAGACAATAAGCCGCTGATCCTGCATGAATACTGCTTCCAATCGGTATCCCGACGCATCTGTTTCCACAACGAATGATTTACTGAAATTTGAAAGTGTTAATACCGGGACACTAGTCATGGCCCTCTTCAGATGTTCAAATGTCTATGTCGACGATCTTTCGGTAGTAGCCGGTGAGACTCAGGAATCCTCATAATTACTTCAAACTCCTTGGTAAGGGCAAATCAACAATAGTCATGATCTTGGTCTAATCCACTGCTACCCTCTTTCTAGTCACCACATGTCCTACGTACTCCACCTGTAGTTGTTCAAAAGAAAATTTCTTTAAGTTGACATATAACTAGTGCTCCATCAATGTCTCCAGGACTGTCTTCAGGTGTCCCACATGCTTTATCTCTGTGCGACTGTAGATCAGAATATTATCAAAGAAAACCAAGACAAATTTTTGGAGATAAGGTTGAAAACCCTATTCATGAGGGATTGAAATGTAGTTGTGGCGTTAGTGAGGCACTAAGAACTCATAATGTTCCTCAGGCGTCCTAAATGATGTCTTGTTTACATTTGCTAGATCCTGATCTGGCGGTAAAACGACTGTCCCATAAAGCTCATCCAGTAACTCATCAATTACAATAATAAGAAACTTGTCCAACACCGTTTATTTGTTCAAAGTTCGGTAGTCCACGCAAAATCTCTAATTACTATCTTTTTATTCACCAACAGGACGAAACTAAAAAAATAGCTCACTAAGCCTGATAATCCCAGCCTCGAGCATCTCTTAGATCAGCTTCTTTATCTCATCCTTCTGATAATCCTAGCCTCGAGCATCTCTTAGATCAGCTTCTCTATCTCAACATTCTGAATTTGGGAGTACCTGTATGATCTGATGCTGATGGGAGAAACCCCCCCCCTTTAACGTAATAGCGTGCTCGTGCTCATGAAAACTCTGCCAACTCTGAATCTCGAATCTCCTCAATGTTCTTCTGCAACTCCACAAAATAGCCCAGTCCTGCTCGACGAATCGACTTGACTATGAATTTGAGAGAAAGCATGATTTTACAAAAGCTAGCATCTCCTCTCAACATCACATTCCTACCCTCAACTTGGAACTCCATCGTCAAAGACTTCTAATCCACCTTCATCTCCCTCAATGTTCACAAACACTTCATCCCCAAAATCATATCCACGTTGCCCAATTCGAAAGGGAAAAAGTCACCCACCACCTGTAGGCCACGTAGTGTGAGAAAGAACCACTTGCAAATTCCCCGACTTTTTCTCCACTTAATTGTTCCCATCATGACGTCGAAGCTCCCTGTAGTCACCAGCTCCAACCCTAGCTTCTCCACGACCTGATTTCAGATGAATTTATGTATAGCCCCGCTATCTACCAACACCACAATCGGTTTTTCCTCGATCCATCCCCTCACCTTAATAGTGTGGTTTAGGATAAATCCCACCACCGAATTTAGGGACATCTCCACCCCATCCAAGTGCAGATGCTCCTCCTCCACCACATCCTCTTCTGATTCCCTGCTCTTTGTATCCTCCTGAACTAAAAGAATCTGAAGGGCACGCTCATTGCAACAGTGTCATGGGTGTATTTCTCGTCACAACAGTAACACATTCATTTTGCTCTTTTATTCTGCACTTCTGCATCTATGAGGCGCTTGAAACAAATCCTTGGTATGGGGTCCTGTACTCTTCTCCTTCAACATATCTTCTTGAAATGACACTGTCTGGGTCCTCAGAGTTGTGGCTGTCAAGGTGCACTTGTAGAAGCCTCTGATGTTGCCGCTTTTGCTGGTCTTCTTAACCTATTTCTTATCCGCTATTAGCTAAAGTAAACTCCAACATTTCCCTCAATCCTTACGGTATCAAGGGGAGGATGGCTGCTCATATGTCGAGCTTTAGGCACTTCAAGAAGTTTCCTTCTATTCCGGTAGCAGAAATCCTCCTCAATCTTCCTAACAAGAGCTTGAACTTCTCTCGGTATTTCGTAAACGTCCCCTCCTAAGTCAGAGCATAGAATTGCTCGTGTAGGTCTCCTTCCTGAATGGTTCGAAAACGCTACAACAAGCAATCCTTAAATTCCTCCCATGAGTGTATCGAATATCTTGCCTCCATTCACTGAAACAACGCTAAAGCCTTTCCCTACAAGCATAATCACGTTGTCATGAGTTCCTCTTCCTTCGTCAACACATTGATTGCAAAGTATCACTCCACCTGATACACCCACCCATGTGCACCATTCATTTTAAAGATTGGTTTTTCTAACCCTTGCATCTCCACCCCAACATCCTTTTCCTCCGGTATTTCCCCCCATGTATCTAGGGCGAAACTTCCTCCTTCGATCATAGGCATATCCCACTACTGATTCCATCTTTCCTCCATTGTGCTCTTCCACGCCCCTCTTACACCATCCCACCAAATTTCGGCCCATCCCCCTCCATCGGAAGTCTCCACTCCCCCTCTTCTCGAGATCCTAGGGGGACGCTCTTGTCAGTAGATGATGTCTTCTTCATTAACTTCTCGCTCGATCTCCTACCCTTTTGACCTGAGCAAGGATTCCCTGATCGACCCTTAGTTAGGGTTTGCACCTAAAGCGATCGACATAATCTTAGATTGCATCTCTATGAGCTTTTTCATCATCTCCTGCATTTCTCCTATACCTCGAATACATCCTTCATTCGACTTGCAATGGAAGAAAACTATTCTCCATGGTGGCGAACATTTCTTCTATTTCGATCTGATTTGCCTAACCTCTCCTTTTAGCACATTCACTTTCTTTGCTGTCATCCCATTAAGATCTACGCTCTGATACCAATTTGATATGCCCCGGAACAAAATCAGCGAGCAAGCCACAATGAAATGACAAGAGGAGAGGAAAAATCAAACAAGGGATGCTCTTATCAAGAACAAATGCAAATAAACAAAAAACAAAAGTGATCTAGTGTTTGAGACCCTAGACGTCTCTACGAACACCACCAAAAAGGAAACAAAAAACACAACAACCACCAAATACATGCATGAAAGAATACAAACCCGAGGTTTTCTCTTTAATAGAATCCTCCCACAACATTTGAAAACTTTCATTTCCCACTTTTCTCCAAACCTCCTCTAATTTCTCCTCCTTGAACATGTTATTACGACCCTAGTGGACCTCACCTGTTCCTTTCCTTCTTTTGCGAGCCGCCTACACTTCTCAGCTTCTTCACGCGATAAAGGCGGGCCCCGCCTGTGAGCCATCTGCGTGGCATTTGGCCAGTCCATCCTACACAGGCGCATGTATGGGGCGTAACAGTAAGCAGGTCAATTTTAGTCAATTTTGCTCATGCTGAAATAAGAGAAAATGAACCAGCTCTTTGGGTGGATTTAGATTTTAAGAACCAAAAGGTTATATGGCATATTGTACGGAAAATAAACAGTTTTGGAATTTATGCAGGTCAAAAAAGGGAAAAGACCATTATGTAAAAGGCCCGACACAACAACTCATATGAAAAAGGCATACTTTGGCGTGGCTTACGTTTATCTCTTTTTTCTAAAAAATAATAGAACTGTTTATAAACTGCTTTCATAGCCACAAATTTTATTCTGCTTTTAAAAATCAAACAGATTTTCAAAAGCAAACCTGATAACGGTAAAAACTGTCCTTTTTTTTCATTAAAAAATAAACCATTTTTGCCACCACAAAAAACAGTACAGAACTGCCCTAAATAAAGCCCAAGTTAGAGAACATTCACTTTGATTCTTAGTGAAGATATCCCCGATCACCTTTTTCACAAACTTAAAAATTACCACAAAACTTAGATGGATGCTCTATGAAAGAAAACAAAAGGAGCTTTATCAACAACCTTTGCATCGATATGTATAAACTTAGTGCAAAAAATGTCAATAAACATAGGCAAATTTACCAAATAGAGCAAGGGGGAAGGTCATACAGCAAGATAAATTGTGAATCATAAATGCTAACACTCAAGTCAGACAAATTAACCAAATTGAAAGCTGAACAAACTTTATACTACCAAAGCGTAATTTGTTAAGTGTTCATGAATAATCAAGTTTACAGAGAAAGGATATGGGGCTCCTCTCCAATTACCAGGGAATTGCACGCAAGCAATTAGCTTCCTACCCACCTTCATTTCATTTTGAGTGGTTTGAATTGATCAACAAACTTCTCTTTCAGAGAATCTAATCCTAACCACCCAAAATTGAATGAAAGGCTGAGATGAGGCAATTGCAGTGTAATGGTAAAGAACCAGAATCCATAGAAAATGCATGGCCGAATTTACAATTTTCACCATTTTGATGTAAAATCTGCATTATAACTCCATGCAACATCAACATGCTCCAGTATGTTCCAGCTTAAAGATTATATCTAATCAGATAGGATAGATGGTACGGAAATAAAACACTTAACATTCATTTAACGTAACAGCAACACATAAAAAAAAAAAAACATGTTTCTCATATTTTAATGAATCAAAATACCACAAGTACCTGTTTGAATATTTCTGAAAGCGATTCCACTTGCATATATGCTAAATAAAGAAGGGCACTTTTATAGAATTCTGCAAATTCTTGACAGCACTTATGATACTGCGATGAAATCCAATAGAAACTAGCATGCACTGAAGGATCAATATCAGTCATACTGTCAAGTGTGGTCTTCCCCTCATCCAAAAGTTTCTTGCATTCCTTTGGAGCTCCCATCTCAAGCTTAATAGCAGCTATTTGCATCTTAACATACACAATAGGTTCTTCTATTCGAGGTTGCCTAGTCGCATGCAGCTTTTCAATGATCCCTTCAAGATAACTAATAGCAGCCTCTTTTTCAGCATATTTTTGAGAAACTACAACGGCAAAATGTGCAAGTTTAAGGAGATTAATCTTCGTTTCAAAGTCACTAATGAAGTTGTGGTATAATTGTATGAGAGCATCGCCAGCCTGGGAATGGGAGCAGAGAATACGACTACAAGATTAATAACAGACCAAAAAGGCCATAAACAACATTTTAAAAGCTGAGAAAGAATCAAAGGTGGATAAATGCAACTACAAGGTTTAAAACAGAATACATGCATGATGCAAGATTGCCATCAATCTATATATATATATATATATTCAAAAGACTGGCCGAGGGGCGGACCCCTCTTCCAGCTCACGTGTAAATTCGAACCCCCGAGTAGGATTCGAACCCTGCGAGAGTTACGTCAAGCCACCACCAATGAGACAGAGCTTGCGCCGCCGCCCCCCCCCCCCCAAAAACAACCCATACACACACACACACACACACACACACACACACACACACACAGAGATAATAAAACTGCATTATCAGAAAACAACAAAAACTAAAAAAGTATCAAAATAGTCTTCTGATACATAGGGCTATTTTAGTCCATAGTCAAAAAATGTGCCAAACTAGTCCCCAAACTCTTTAAATTTGGAGTAAAATAGTCTTCCGACTTTTTCACTTCCTTATTAAAAGAGTCAGGGACTACATTGGCACTTTTATAAACTATGAGACCACAATGCCCCAATAATGAGTCAGGGGACTATTTTGACACCTCTCAAAACTAAAGCATCCAATGATAAAGAATCATCATCCAAAACAAGAGCTGTAGAATACATGTAATCGAGAAATAAAAAAAAATGCCACGGATCCTAGGTTACACAGTAATAACAAAGAATAGCATCAAAATATGCATATAAATTTCAAAACTGGAATGCATAAATGCATCAACTATCATTACAAAAATAAATCATATGCAGGCAGTTCTTATTTGAAAACAGCAGTGTGGACACAAACAAGTACAATCACAAACTCAAAAGATTATGAGTGAATTCGATTTAGCAGAACATCATTTAATATAAAGAACATAGTAACTTCTAGTCCTAAGTCCAAAACTTATACTTTAAAAGCAATGGAAGCTATCATGGCTTCCGAAAATTGTACCGCACATGGACAACTGTTCAACAGAGAGCTTTCACCATTTTGTTTAAGCAATCTTAGAGCATTTCATTCCCTCATGCCTTACTGCATTCCAATTGTCTCGAAGCTAAGAATCCAAGCAGACGAGATAACCATAGAGAGGAGCTTAGACCATGATAGAGACGTGAAAACAAAACCAGTAGTAGTTTGAACAATGAGAAGCCGAAGTCTATGGGATACAATAGATGAAGTGATGAGAAAATCTTGTTTGTCATTGATCATGGACCCATCACGCAAACACTTTTTAACAGAAACAATCAATTGTGTCCTGTACTTGAAAATGATCCTTCTATCCAGATTTGAATTATGTTAAATCTTCATAGGAATTCTCAATATTATTGGACATAAAGCCAATAAATGAATAAAAAATGAATTGGAATAATATTGTTCTTTTGAAAGATCTCATGTTTTTATCCAATAAATAACCAGAAATAAACAAACGCATATTAAACTGATACAACTTCTATTTACTTCTAGAATTTTTCAAATAAAAAAATATACATGCGAGGACCAATAAAAAAGAAATAAACAAGCATAAATCCAATAATGTACAAATAAGCATGTTGCACCTAACACATTATTTAAGTGCCAGCTCATCACAAGCTTCAATGCTGACCCGACCCGCAATTACGTGTATTTTTAATCTCCAAAATATAACAAAAAAATGTCTCAAATTATATTTAGCAGCTAGTGTGAATAAATGTAATGATTTAGGAAATATATAATAAATTTTCACACTATGGGTACTACGTAAGTAAACGTATCGTTTCAAGTAATATAGGATTTTCTTTAAAAACCTCAGTATCGATCCCACGGGAAAAGTTGTAACTCTTAAAATAAATTTGCAAAATTTATATCTAAATTGCAAATCAAATAGACAAGAGAACAATGTTGATATGCTTGCAAAATGTTAATACTAAATTTTAAAAAGAAAGTAACAACTAAGTGTAAAAGTTTAATAAAGTACACTAACGAGTTTAGATATTATGAAAAGATCTTTCTCCTTGCAAAGATATGTTAACCTGTGTAGAATTCAAATGAATAAAGATAAAATGATGCATTGTGACAAATAGAAACATTAATATTCTAGCAAAAAATATTGGCAAATTTAGAGTTTTTCACGAGTTTATGTAGTAGTGATGAGTAGATTCTAGCCTCTCACCACCAGATTATCCACTGTGCCCTCTCTATAAGACCCACTAGGGATCCTTACGATCTAAAATCTAAAACGAATTGATAAAATAATCTAGTCTGTCACCCTAGATAAATCAATTATACGCCCATCAAAACTTATCTCCCTATTTATTTGCACTCCCCCTTAGGTGATCGCAATGGCTCTGCCCAAAATGAAGTGTGGTATTCATTAATTGGGTGAAATCATAACCATCCCGGGTCATTATGTTTCTCAATTGACTTTAACCTCACAAGTAGTCAATTTGCAAAGTCAATGAAGAATTGGTGAAAATACTATCACAATTTTTAATAATAAAAAAAGTCTTTAGATCATCTCATCCCACAAGATTAATTCTCAAATGTAAGGAAAAATAAAAAAGAACTACTCAGAATTCATGAAGGTTAAACAAAAACACATCATTTACATTGAAATCCAAGTCATACAACAAAAAACTTAAAACACAAATAGAAAACACCTCATGTCTTCTCCCGAAGCAAATTTCTGAAGTTACCTCACAGCAATCTCTAAACTCTTACACAATAATTACTCGCACACACTAAAAAGAACACTAAAAATCTCACAAACCTCTCCAAATGTCTACTCTAAAGCCTCCAAAAGTCTCTAAAAGGTCTCTCATTTTTGGCCAAATTGTTCTCATTTAATAGAAAACTGAAAATAATCTAGGGTTGCTTCAAGCATCTCTTCAAAATTCAGCCAAATTCAATCTATCTTCTAGAGAGTTGGTTACTGACGTTATAGCGCTAGGATGCGGCGCTATAGTGCCAAATTCACGTACAGGGTGGCGCTATGGCGACAAAGATGGCGCGATAATGCCACACAAAGTATCCCAATTTTGCTTTATTTTCCCTCATTTTCTCTAAATGTTCATTCCATGTACCTGAAACCAAAAACATGCAAAATATCATCATTTAAAGTGCTTATAAAAAGTGCACTAAAAACAAACAATTTTTAGGTGGATCAAATGCATATGTAAGTTAAGGTCAATTCACTGAGCACCAAAGCTGAAAGCAAAGCTTGATATCTATTGGATTATCTTAAAGAATTAAAATGTCATGTTAAACGTTATTAGTATGTTACGAAATTATCAATTAGGATTTACATGCTAATAGAGCAATTATTTAGATAAAGTTTAACGTTATTAGTATGTTACAAAAATAAGTTATGATTGAGCTGGTTCATCATCTCTCATCTTTTTCAATTTCGTTAAAGAATGAAGATGAGTATTATGTAAGCTTCACTCAACTCTAAGCAGCCCTTCAGCTTCTTCCTGATTTATAGACATAGTAATACGCTTTTTTGAAGCAAAAAATAGGCATCAAATAAACACAGACAAAAATCCAACATACTATAATATCTGCATCATAGACATGGCTGTGTTAGAAAAATATTATTAACCCAATGATATTCACCCCCAAGGAAAACAAAGCAACTAATGAGCTTGTTAGCATACCACTGATATATATTATGTTTAAAGGACTTTATAATTGATGTATATATCTAGCAAAACTATCTAGTATATAATCAAAATGAATTGTAGTCACATTGAGTCCGATACATTGGGCTACCTAAGACTAATTTGGTTTAGCTGCATTAGGTTCCGTGGATACACATAATGCTAAACAAAAAGTAGCATAAAAAAATATAGAAAGCTATTAGAGGCTAAAAGCATAAAGGGGGCCACTTCATCAAGAAGGGACAATTCATCAAGCCAAGTCGCAACTATTAAGGGGCCAGAAAACCCTTCCTCGGGTGATGTGCAGCACCCTTTGTCTTGTTACTTAGATAGCTATCTCTTATTTAATGTGGCGAGCTAATCTTTCTACTTGCAATTCTAATTAGTAAAATTTTCTTATTTTCTATCACCGCAAGATAGAAAAATCATGTAGGTTAAACAGGGATTGACAATTTGAATGAAATTTGCACTACTCCATTTACCTCTCACCTCAATGGTTGAGCAAGATAAGATTTCTCTCTCCGGCTAAAAGGCCCCAAATTTTATGATGATTTAGCCCATTTCCTCTCATCTCTCATCATCCATGAACAAGAACTCCAAGGACAGTTTTTTTTTATCAAATTCAATGAAGGGAAGTCTACATCAATCCAATTGAGATCTACTCAAAGTACTATATTTATTCTTTCTCCTTTCAAACTAAATTCTATGTATGCATTCTTCCTTCATGTTCAACATGCCCCAAGGCAAGAATAACCATACTACATGCGTTTATCTTACAATAAACCTCCTAGTCGAACATCCCTTGTCATCAAATTTGCTGCTTCAACTTAAATTCCATCACTCCTATAAGCATAAATTAAACCTTATATATTGATTCAAAATTAATAGTTATAATTTTAAATTTTCCCAAGTTTTATATAGAGATAAAGCCCAAAAAAGTCACCCAGTTATTCATACAAGGCTAATCTAGACACAGAGTTCTACACTTCTCTAGATTATGCCATCAATTATACAAAAATGATCCCAAGTGATCCATCAAGTAGAGATAAACAAAAAGTGGGATACAAACTGATTTCAATTTAGTTCCATCACCATACAAAATTGACCCTAACTTAGTCCATTAGAGGCCATTTGAAATCAATATTGTATAGTTGAGAGACTAAATTGGAGAAATGTGACACTGAGAATAAATTGGCCACGTATGAATAGTCGGTGGAGTATTTTGGGCTTTTTTCCTTTCTCAATATAATGAATAGAAAATTTAAAAGCCTAAAATCGAACTTAAATAAACATCCTACAAAGCAAAAAATAAATCCACTTTATTTTTCATGTGCAAGTGCCAAGAAAAAATTAACCTGTAGACATAAAGTTTAAAAAAAAGAAACGTCATCATTTATTAAGCTTTAAGATGTTTGAAAAATAGCAAGAAAAATCAAAGACTAGTATGGTTGCTAAACATTGCGAATTTTGGTCAATAAATGCTCAGTTAGTTCATCTCTAAAAAAATGAAGGTCAATCAATTGAAAACACAAATAAAATACTAAGCTCATAGGTACATATGGAAGCAAGCTTACAACTAATGCTTATTAGATACACCTAAAATAGAAAATAAAAATAATTTAGGGCAAATGCAAACAAGCCAAGCTACACAACTAAAATTCAATATTTCAAATCATGGGATGATTATTTTGTGTTATTCATCTTAACTTCATCCTCTCATGAGTCTTGACTACATGTTTCAATGGCTTCTCCTAATGTAATTATGAAATAAGATTTCAGGAGATTAATTCTTAGAAAAACAAAATATGATTAAAAGTGAAAGGAATTGAACCTTGTGCCTGCACAATGCTTTTATAAAGGGCATAGTGAGCAATTACAAATTATGTAATTCCTTCAAAATTTTTCTTGCATGCCTAATACATGTAAATGCATAGGGTGTGATGTGAATGTTTATCTCATTGATTTAGGGTTTGTTTGGGGCAGCTGTGAAGCTATCGAGGAAGAAACTGTTTTTCAAAAAGCTGAGGTGGCTATTCCAAATTTATTTTAATTTCAAAAGGTCAGGTCGTAGCTTTTTGGAAGACACCACATTTTAACAACTCAGGTTGAAAAAAACAGTTTGCTACCATAGAAATTTATAAAAAGCTGTTTCCCAAACAGAATAGTGGTGACGGTTTGAAAAGCAAAGCAGATAGAAAACTGCCCCAAACAGACTCTGAAATACCTTTTGCTATCTCCATATCAAATAATTTATTGTGCTGTGTATCATAGACAATCTTTCTTAAGTACATAAAGTAAGAGAAAACCACAAATTATAGACTTATATCAACCCTACGATTGTGGCATAACATTGGTTTTCCAATTTTGCAAGGACAAACTCTATTAAATGCTACAACAATTTCAAACATATACAACTCGCTCTACATACTCAACTTGGACAACAAACCCCCAATGTGGGTTCAACATGCTAAATTGTGTACTTGGTATTTTTCTTTAACAGATTAAAGTCGAGCACAATCGTGAAATTCATTGAGATGGATGTGGCATGTGTATAATGTCCTTAGCTCAATAAATTTTTCGGTTCAAGTTGGACAACCAATGGGTGCATCAATATCACGTCGAATCAAATTAATGATGCATTAATGTATTTATAATTTTTGTAATTATTTTGAAGATTATACAATGTTTATTTTTTATTAAGTATTTTATGTAGACAATACCGCTCTAAAATCATTTATAATGATTAATGCTAAGATTGTTGTGTTGTTGAGGATTAAGCCCATTAAAATGAAATATTGAAATGCAAACATATTACAACCAATGTAAAATGTTAATTTTTTTCTATTAATTTTTAATTTTTTTATGTATTATATATGATATTATGCTTTAAGATATGATTCTTTTAATATAAAAGATTGACATTAAGTGTTTTGATTATGCATTGTACATTGATGGTTGAAAATATAGTGTCCATGATGTGTCGTGTTTTATCTTATTGTTGTCTTGTTTATATGTATATGCAATGTTCCTATGTTTATATCTCATTTCGTTGAATGTGCTTTGTTATATATACATATATACATATATATATATATATATATATATATATATATATATATATATATATATATATATATATATAGCTAACATATTTTCTTTAATATTTCCAATCAATTCGATGAAAATTGTTTTTAATAACCTAGATATAAAAAAAAACATTTTAATGTCAATGAATATTTCTAAAGATGGCTATAACACTCTTAAAAGTTTTCTACGACTAATTGGTATGCACCTTTTACATAACATTGGTGACCGCTAAACCATTTAATGGGTTCACCGTCAAAAGCCAATCCTAATGTCACAATGCATGAGGGAAGCCATAGAGACGAAGCCATGAAAGAGGAGCTATATCATTGATCAACCTCATGCGCACAAGAGGAATCAACCCAAGTTAGTCAAATTGAAATAGTTGCATTTGTTTGGGCTGATCTAATCCAATTTCAACTTAATTTATACCCAATTTAATATACTGCATCACACATGCCCATTGGAAAAAAATGACTAAACCATGATGATTCAGAAATACATAGGATAAATTAAGATGTGCATCATTACAAGATGCTTAATTGAGGAAGTGCTGGAGGAAATGTGAATGTTTAGTGAAAATAAAAAGATTGAAATATCGTATAGGACGTTTTGGTGTCTCATAATTTGGTCTTTGATACATAAAACCAAGAAGCCATCATATCTCCTAATCATAAATAATGTAATAAGGGGAGAGAAACACCTTCATTTTAAATCAAACTATCTTAATATTTAATTTCAAACACCCAACAATTAAAACCTCATTTGTATGCAAAATATGTCTAATCTAAAGCATAAAAACCGCAATGATTTTATCTTTTGACATCATCTTCACCATTATCCCAACAACATTCTATTGTTAACCATCAAAGCATAAAATAGCATATAATCTTTCACAAAAACAGATCTTTTTAGACTTTCTTTCGAACATGTGATAATTATTCTTCTTCTACATGCTTACATTAATTCTCTAGTCTTCCAATTCAAAGTCTCTCCAAATTTCAAGTAGTAAATTTAATTTAAATACATTCATTTTACTTTAACATCAACCATGTAGCAAAATAAATCTTAGGAGTTCTGAATATAGCATAAGATAATAAGCTAGCATATCTAGTTCATTTACTACTTTTCTTCTTTGCATTGTTGAGGATTAGGCTAGAGAAACCAAGTTGATTTCACCAAACAACGAACTTTTAAGAATATCACCAATTAGTTTACCCTCTTCCTGCAAGACTACATGAAAATCAGCAATTCATCATTAATTCTAATTCCATGCCAGCATTACCAGCACCTATTCCCTCTAGCCTCACCGCTTTCTTAACATTCTAATCCCCTCACAACCTTCAATAAACTTTCTTAATACTGAAACAAGGAGCTTCTAATCCACCATCACCAGTCTTCTCAATTATCCTGCAACCCGCTTTACTAGAATGGATTTTACAGTAGCATCCATGTCCAGCAAGATCACAAAAAAAAAAAAAATCTTCATTGTTAGAGTTGAATCACAAGGCGTCAAGGAAAGGTAAAAGAGCCAAAAGAAAATTCACGGTCAGAAGCAGCTCTATAATGAAATTTTCACAATCATATAACCAATAAATAATACAAATGATTAATAGACTACTTGGCAATTGATACGCCACTAACAAATTTTGTCATCCAGCACGAATCTCGAGGTAATATTTTTAGCAAGTAACATTCAAACATTGATTAACAGTCGTCCAAAACTCCGATTTCAGTAAACTTATACTCAAATTGACCGACTCGATGAAATGGACCAATTAATATCAAAGTTAGTCCAATCCAAGTCAAATCAAGCCCAGATCGAGTCATTAAACTATTATTAAAAGATTTTCAGACACATTTAGAATATCAAATAAATGTCAAATCTAGCAAGGTTATAGTCGAATCGAGCGTCTCGATAAGACGAATCCAACAAGCCCAAGATTACTAAATTACGACATCATTAAGGCACCCAAATTTCCATTAATCGTCGTTTGATTGAGGGAAACTCTCCGGACTGTCCGATAAAAATGATTCATATTCATGCATTAATTGCACTCAAAACACTATAAATAGAGCCCCTCCACTCTCATGAGAGGAAGAAGCCTAGAGAGAGTCTACAGCTTTGAGAAGATGCTGCAGCTCAGCATCACCGTTGACCGCCGTCGACCGTCGTCGACTACCGCCGACCTGCGCCGACAATCGTCCTACGCCGACCGTCCTCCAACGTCGACCGTCGTCGACCAGCTCCGACCGTTGTCGACAACCGTCGACCGTCGCAAACCACCGCTGGTCGTCGTCGACCACGACCGATCTCAATCGACCAGCGCCGACCATCGTCAACCACCGCCGACCATCGTCAACCACCACTAACCATCATCGATCACCACAAACTAGACGCCACCAATTAACGTTGTAATCTGAAAAAAAAATGCTGAATGCACGTTCTATTTCATACGCGTGCGTTTCAATTTTCGATACGCTACAGTTATAATCCGTTACTCTACCGCCACGAATTTTCTAGCACGCATCAGCAGTGCTCTAACTAAACCAATGGACGTGAAAGAACATAAATATTATCAAGGGGTTTTTACATAGGAAGGTCCTCATTTAATACTTATTACATGTGAAGGTCCCAAAAAATCAAATTTGCAGGTAAAGGGCCTCTATTACGCCTCCATCAAGAAGGCAGCAGACGACTTCGAGGAGCTGGTTTCGCTGCTCTGTGTGCAGCTGTTGTCGTTAGAGGAAGGTGAAAATATGGTGGCTGCTTAGCATTTCCAGGAACAATGAAGCAGTCAGGGACTGCGGGCTGTTTGGCCTTGTCGGAGACGTCAGAGGGAGATGGAGTTACAAGAGGGGAGCTCGATTAGGGCGTTGCGTGCTGGTCGCGAGGAGAGGCGGCCGACCTGGTATTTCTCCCTTATGTTTTGAATTGGAGCAAGAGCAACGGGAGTTGCTTTGCCAAAGGGTAGCCAACGAGAGTTTAGTCTAGTAAAAGGAGCATTTGGGGCGATCCACTCTTGCTCTGCTTTGGTCATCGACATGATTATCACCTGCAAATTGTGTGATTTCCGCATATGACATCCACAAAGGCATGACTCCTCTAATGCACGAAGTTGCGGTCGGAGTCATCCGCTGCCTTCTTGACGGAGGCCTAATAGAAGACCTTTACCTATAAAATTGATTTTTTGGGACCTTCACATGAAATAAGTATTATTTGAGGACCACCCTATGTAAAAACCTCTATTATCAATTCACTGCACTCTCCATCCAACAAAATTTCTAAGAACTACAGTTTCAAATCCAAGTTGTCTCCAAGATTCTTTCTTTCTAACACCACTGCTTTCTCCTCAATTTATTTTCAGTGTATTCCCTGTTTTATTAATAGCTTTCTCGCTTGTCAATTGTAGACCTCTTCCCAGATATTATTACCTTATTCCTGTTACTACAACACTAATCATTTATCATTTTACTTATAAAGCAAATGGAAGCCAATATATCCGAACCGCATCTTCAAAACAACACCACAAAACTACATTGCTTTTTCCCCAGCGGAATACGTCAAGCATGATCAACTCAAAGAATTTAAGATACCTACTCCCAAATTTCCCCAACCGTAGCAAGGATCCCACCCCTCATTCCTCAAACTACATGCTCCACATTTGCATCTCTACAAGTGGCCAACTAATAAACCTAAAGAAAGGCCAATACTAGAAGGACAATGAAATCCCTCCCTCACTCCTGACATCCCAACATGATGGAAGACAAATCTTCATTCAACCGCACAAAATCCTCCACTGCCATCGCAGATCACAACGAAGAAACAACAAAGTCTTAATTCGATCCATACCAGGCTTCCACAAGAAAATCCGAAAATTAATAAGGAAGGATAAGGACATGATAAACAGTGACCTAAGAATAAAAGAAGGCCCGAACCTGGACAGCGGGTAGGGCGACGAACTTCTCGAGCTTGAGGGTGAGCTGATGCCAGAGCTTGCGTTCGTAGAGGTCAGCAAGGGCGTCATACCAGTCCGCCAATTCTGGCCTCTCGTTCCTCTGTGACTCCAAGTATTGCAGAGCCCCTGACATTATTACTATTCAGTGAAGCAACGGCTAGATCTCGAGTCCTGTACCGCAATGACCATCTACGAAGAATACAACGAGAAACCCTAAGTCTCTCTCGAGCACTGCCCGAAGTCGTCGGCTCTTCGCTGGAACTGAGAAGCAAGACGACTTCCGCCTTGCACCGGCATTCCTATTTTTATTGTAGGAGAATTTACATACAAAACTCTTAATTCTTATGTATTTACATAACCAACCCCTGATATTAAATTTTTACATATATATCAGCATAGCATGGAAACACGTTTATTTTATTATTATTTTTTTCAGTTAAAATAATAATATTTTTGACGTGAAATATTTGATCAGTATAAATATAATAAATTAAAATTTTGATATTAAATGTGTAACAATATGAGATTTTCATATTTATAACTATAACATTTTAGTGCTATCAATCAATACAAAAAACGTGTGTTTTATCTTTAAAAAATAAATAATAATAATATATATTATTCTTATATTTTTACTTTTGAGCACTTAAACATTCATAATTATATGCATACCACTTAAATCTTTAATATCACATCAAAAAAGTTGAGGTCAGCGCCAAACAGTATTTTGCACGGCATAACTACACCAAATTGGCGTAGCTACGCTTGTCCAGAAGTTACCACACCGACATAACCACACCAGGATCAACGTAGCTATGACTTGCTTTGTCGGCTCCTTTCCTTCAATTCCACACTGAATACACCGCTTCTCACTGTAACTACACCACCGAGATGGTTCTACTACTTATCATTTTGTAGTCATCGATTCGAACTATGAAGGACTAACTTGAGTACAGTGTTTCTCGATAGGGACTTCTTGCCAAGATGAATTGTCAGGAGGGTGATTTTGAAGCAAGGGCTTTCTCTTGTGAGATTGAGAGAAGGATATGAAGTAAAGTTCTGTAAGTTTATGTGATTGTAGAGAATTAATATGAGTGTCTATCTCTGTAGAATTATGATTTTTTGTAGAAAATCTTTAGTGGTGCAGTTTTGTAATTTTTTCTCGTTATCGGATTTTTCCATGTCAATCTCAGTATGCTTTTTTAGGGATTGTATTGTTGTGCTTACGTTCGAAATTTTGTTCCAACTTTCTCAAATTGATGTGATCATATTCCGCAGTATAATTTTGAATTCTAATTGATCAACCATAAAATTTTATTTCCATCTCGACAACAAAATACCACCATGTTTTCATGCATAGTATTATGATACCAAGGTGTTATAATTGTAACCATCAAACTTTGGGTGTTAGATATGTAAATACATGAGAAAATGTGTGGTATGTATGTAAATTTCCCTATTTTTAAATGAAATACAAATCTTCAAGAACTTTAATGATTGAATCTGCGTTCAATTTCAAGAATAGAGCTCAAATGAGTTCATAGTGACTTGATAAACATTTAGACGAGCTTTACATCTTTCTTTATTCGGGTAGTTTTTGGTCGGACCAACCTCCTAAAATAAGTTGCCACTGAGCACCACACATAGTATCAAAATAGTCCCTACTTATTCACATGAGATCATTTTAGTCCTAAAATCCCCGCTCTTTATTAACTCGGGGCTAAAATAATCCCTACGGATGACTATTATAGCCCCAAGTTAATAATTCTGAAGACCAATTCGACACTTCTACGAACTTTGGGACTAATATAGCCTCATCTAAATAGTCAACGGACTATTTGACACTTTGCTCAATAAGAAACACATTAGTGACATTCATTGTTGCATGTGTGCCCACTTCATTTTATCATTATACTTCTCACAAAATTGAAATGTTGTAACAATAATGCATCATCAATTTTTCTCTTCATGAGTTTGCTCATCTTTAATGTTTCATATGAAAAGATGAAACAACGCATTATGATCTTCAAAAATGATACTTATTTTTGACAAGTTAGAAGGATGATTCAGTAAGAAAAAGATATATGTTATCAATCACACAAACTTGAATATATTTCCATCATCATATTCTTGATATTGTTGCCAATTGTTTTGAGTTGGTAACGTTCATCATCATTCATCCGAGCTAGCCTTGGTTCGAACAAATCAAGCAAGCCAACCAAAGGATGGTCCCAATCCAAGTTTGCCTAATGGAACTTATGGTTCCATTTCTTATTTGATAGCAGATTTTTGGAGCTAAATTTTCTAAGCATGAAAGTACTTTTAAGTATGAACTCTTGAAGAATAATGAGAAGTGAATGCTAATAATCGATCTAAATTTAATTTGGTGGTTACTTTAGTCTAATATTTCAAAACTAGCCACTTAGATTGTGCTGATAAGAATTGGAAATTGTCAAATCTCTGAACATGCAAAATCATATAGAGTATCCTTAAATTGCAAATGTCAAGTTTGGCTACAAAGTTAGAAGAAAAAAGAGGGTTTAGAAACCGATTAAAAGTTGAGTCACTTATATACAATTAATGAAGTGATCAGTGTAAGAAAATTTAATGTGGGCTCATATATGTGTTATCTTAGTTTTCTTCAGCTTATTAAATTTTTTATCAATAAAGATTAAATATTTGGTTTATATGGTATCTTAATATTGTAATTTTTGTATTGAATTAATATTGTGTACATGCCATGTATTTATGTTACATTTAATATTGGGCTGAAATAAAATATATACACTCAAGTATAAATAGGGGCACGATCTTATCTCGAGTGAAAATAGACATCGGTTCTCATTTTACTCGCATCTCATCTATAGTGTAAATAAGGATCACTCGCTTTCTTGAGAACGCTACTTTAGATAAGAAAGGCCAATAATCATGTATTTGCTATTCAATGGATTCATGTACTTTCGGTTATATTTTTTCGATGATTTGACATGAAATCATGACAGAATGAATTATTTTCATCTTGCTTTATTTCCTACAATTCACACTCAGTAATGATCATCATCATTCACTTAGAACAACCTAGACTCAGAGCAAATCACGTAGATTGACCTAAGGTTAACCCAATCCAAATTTACATGATTTTTTTTCTTATATATAATAGGATGATATAATCTCATCCATCCATTTAATAAGCATTAAACTTGAAAGTAGATGTGCCTATACAAAACTTTAATAAACATATAAATAGACCTTCAACTTAATTTACATCGAAACAAATTCCATAGACCAAAATACAGTTTTGGACCTCATACTAACACATGGTGTCATCCGTTAACATTGCATGTCGGCTCATTAGCACCACCCAAAGGTATCATTAAGAACATACTGCTTCCTCTTATTGCCTAAAGAAATCCTCAAACTTAGTGCCACTAAAAGTAAATCATCCATTGCAACAACACTCAATCCCATCACTCGTATATTCCACACTTGTAGCCAATGTTTACACGTAAATATGATCATTTAGGTAAGCATTATGTTACACCCCATTATCTTCAAGAGAATTGGTAAGGCAACCATGAGGAGGAAGACTCTAGATGGAGGAGAGAAATCCAAGCAACTCTAGAAGATTCTACCTCATTCTAGAATATGGTCCAAGGATAAACTCAAGAGCAAACTAAAAAGTTCTAGGGATATTCATGTACGTAAATGAGGAGTATAGAACTCTCTAGATACTAGAATAATCTAATGTATTCCATAATGTTCTCTTAGGCTTGGAGGGGACTATAAATAAGAGCCTCTTCCCCGGATTTGTATTTACATAAGAAAGCATCCAGGCTTCCAAGCACTCTAGTGTTGTAATCTTTTAGTGAAGTGTTCATTTCTCCAATATTTCTCCCTACTCTTCTTCTTAGAGTATCTTGTGCTTATAAGCTCTAGCGTTGTGAGGGCTAGGTTGATTTAGTGCTAAAGAATAACGCTAAAGCCGCACGAATGACTATAGAAAAATTAGTCCACTAAAATAAGATCTAAAATGAATAAAAAATAAGGAAAATAAGAAAGGAACTTGCATCATACCAAATACAAAAATTATTCACTTGAAATGCTAATGATACAAATGATTGAATGGTTGGATGAAGTTGCCTGAGAGAATACCAAATTAGAGATTGAATGTAGCGGAGTATATCCATCGATTCCCAATAATGTTAATGACATTGTGCTATGATAAATGATTTAAAATGACACACATTGTGGCAAGCACCACATCATTTGTATATAACAGACATTGTATTAGATTTAAAAGGGTTTTTAACTTAGGCTGTATTGCAAGTCCCAACCTACTTCACTCCCACTAGTTGTTATGGAGTCATAAGATTACCATCCTATTAGCAGTTCCACATTATATATCCTTGTAGGACATTACAAGTTTGGCTTACGCATTACATCTAGTTATTGTGATTTTATAAATCCTATTATTTAGGTCCACCCTCTCAGTTTTATCCATCAATACTGTGTAATGCCCATTATTACAAAATCCATAAGTGGATTAGGTAAATTTTTTAGAAGGAACACCTATAAAATATCTATTAAGAGTAGGAGCATTATAGCATTTTTTTAAAATAAAAAGTATAAGTCATCTGTGACATGACTCCTATGGCTAAGGGTGTAAATCAGGGAAAAAATTTTCGTACGTGAGAAGGTTATAGGAAGGTTATTCAGAGAGTGGGGGTATTTGCCCGTTATACCTCATGTAACCTCCCTGTAACATACCTGTAACCTCCCTGTAACCTACAAATAAGTTCGCGTTTTTCATATATTTGTTGGTTACATGTAGGTTACAGAGAGGTTAAATGAGGTATAACACTGAAATACCCCCGAATACCCTCTGAATAACATTCCTATAACCTTCTTACGTACGCAACGCTGTATACGTCTCACATACGCAAATTTTTTCAGTAAACCAGATGACCCTGAGCGAGCTCCAGCGTTATTTAGCTTAACTTGGTGTTGGATTCAAAAGAAGTGTGAGACACTATAGTAGAGGACTAACTGTTTTATAATCAATACACCTTGTATTCTCGTAGGGAGCAAAGAAAGAAGACCGATGCAAATTATTATAGGAGATGATTAATGATATCTTATTACAAAACCATCTATTGCTTTGTTTAAATCATTGCTACTTAAGAGCACTGTTCATCATGTCATCATCCACCTAGGCTAAATTTACATGGCCACCATCATTATCACCCTAACATAACAAATTACTTTGGCGACAATGCTATACTAACATCTCACCATCGACCAACCCTTGTACTGAGCTTATAACATCAGATTCACATTTTACTTTGTTTTCCTATCAATGGCATGCACATAAAATAAATAAATAAAATATCCCATAAAATGTGTTAAGTAGGAACGTGCATAAATCTCTCGTACTCGCTTGAAATAAAAAAAAAAAAAAAAAAAAAAAAATCAATAGCTACAAATGAAATAATGTTCTTTCTCCCCAACTTCACCAAATTTTCCATACTTAGGAAAAGTTGCTATTATTAATCTATCTATAGTTCTGCAGCGAAATTTGAGCACAGAAGCCTCAGTGTCTTACTGTGAAACAACAAAATTCAAACTCTGAAATTGCACTCAAACTGGATATCATTATGCTACAAATATTTAGTTTAATTACACCTTAAAGGACAAAATTGTGAACACAGTTTCCCAGAGAATAAGTGGGGAGCTTTGGGTTTATGAGTAACACCTGATGAATTGAAACAAAATTTAGCTGATTTCACTGAAGAGAAAAAAACTAGAATATAAGAGCGCATAATATACTGAGAATTGGCAATTATAGCTTGGAAAAAACAACAAGTATTTGATGAAAAACACAGATTGCAGTTACCTCTGTGTTGGCACTCATGTCAAACCTAAGAACTCCATTGTTGAAGCTGTATTGAAGCCTGTTCAATACTCGGGAACTGCTTCTTTCAAAATTGAGTTTTGCTCAGTGAATCGAAATCATCTCCTTTGCCATTGAAGCTATAAGTTCTAGCTGGTCCTTTCACGTTCATCCTGATGAAGCATTTCAGTTCAGGAGAATAATATCATCTTATGACACTGTTTGAGGTGACTTGTATTTTTTTTTTTTTGGTAGCAATAATTTTTTTAAAGCTGTTTTTTCAAATTATTTTTTTTAAATTTTTTTCTCCACAGCAGCTTTTTTTTTTAAAAACAATTTTGTGAGAATCTCATCCAAACAGACGCAACTTTGCTCTACCTACTAAGAAACAATAACACAGTTTTTTGAAAACAGCTTTTTCATTTTTTTTTTTTTAAGCACTTACCTCAACATTATCATCAGAAAAAGCATCTAAAACTTCACTGTATGTATCTTGACTGCTTGGTTCACTGTCAAATTTCATTTGAGCCTGTTCAAGTGGCATAGAACATTGCAGATATTAGATAGGCATGAAGAAACTCCTTAACAAGTGGAGGCACCAAAATTTTAAATGAGAAAGGTCAAAGAATTCACTCAAATTTAGAGGAGACGAAGCTTTTATAATTTATATAGCCACCATAGGATTGAAGGGGTTGACTTTTATATCATATACAATGCTTTTCTTAAATCTAGAGAAGTGAGAGCCACCCCTAATCTCTCCCACATTCCACCACTTATCTTCACTGAAAGTTAACAAAATCTATAAAGTTCTAACACAAGATCATATCTTACAAGTTGTGATTTCAGCATCTGGATTTTTTTGTTCAGATTAGCAATATGATAGTTCAAAGCCTGCCAATTCAAAAAATGAATAACAATTTGCAAACCAATTAGGCAAAGAACAGACTAAACAGAACAAAATTAAAAATAATGAATTATGCTCTCACCTCACGCCTCTGAAGCTCTATGGAGCGTGCTAGAGCATCCCTTTTTGACAAAAGATTTTTTGGCCTCAAAATGTTTGGTCTCTGGTAATTCTTTCCTCGATATAGAATGATTACATAGCCTTTGGTGGTCTCATCAACTGAAATCAAAACCCCACCACTTTCAGCCTCAAGAGAGATAGCAATATGCTTTACCTGAGCAAAATTTTTTGCCTTGACAATTATCTTTGCTAGCTCCATATGTTTCCAATTTAGGTGAATGTTTTGTATGGTACCATCAAAAACTCCACGCCTCCCTGCAAAACATCAATTAGATCCTCTAACATATTTGTCATAAAATATTTTTGAAATCTCTAAAGAAATAAGTTCTTAACCATGTGAACTGCAACAAAAAGAGATTAACAAAATTGGTAAATTAAATCACCTAAAGGTAGATGGGATCTCATTTTAAGTCCAATTTTACGAAATAAGACCCGCTCCTCATCAGTAACAGTTTCGAGATCCGTTGGAAGATTGGCCGGTCGTAGAGTTTCCTGCACTTTTGCCAAGGCTTTCTCAGCATTCTGCACTTTCCTAATTGCCTGTCAAAAACAATTGAAAAAGGATCTGAAATAATTCAACTATTCCACCTAATATTTAAGGATATGGAAATTTAAATATGTTGCGCGCATTTCTTATGTATTTCCATGTCTAACACATAAACTTCTATATTTACATAGTATTTTGAGCTTTAAACCTATATATTAAAAGGTGTATTTCACTTTTAAAAAGTGGTAATAGTGCTATAACCTGATATTAAAGATCAGACCGCTTTGCATGTAAATCTGAAAGTTTAGGTGTGGGATATGTAAATACATAAGAATTGTGTGCTATGTATGTAAATGCTCCTAAGGTTACAACATCTTATGTCAATTATGATGCAATAATCTGCCTGATAATGGAAACCTTACAAATGATAGCTTATGCTCCAGATATCTAACAAGAGACTCTTGCTGTGATAAGGCTAAATCTCTTCTCATTTTTTCCCTGTCCTCGATGCTAGGTTGGTTTGCCCAGTAAGTGTATGCTTTCAAAGTTTCTGTAAGAGTACCAGCAACAAATGGACCTTCAACAGCTCTAGAGTTTGAAATAATTAAACCAGATGCTCTGGACCGAGCTTCTTCTTCAGCATCCTGCTGAACTGCAGCCAGTTTCGTCCTTTCGATCAATGTATCCCTTATACAAGGTGTCAAAAAGTCATTTCCCCGGTAAAATACAATATACTCTTTGTTCCTAGAAAGCAGAGTTCCTCCAGTCAATTCCTGTAAAATAGTCGAATTAAGAGAAGTGTCAAGCTAAAATAATTAAGAGATTTCATACAAAGAATAAAACAAAAAGGCGCATTAGTCAGTATTCACTACATGGCATGCATAAACTGTCAGGATACTGAGACAAGTACAATTTTAAGATTTCTACAATTTTATGGAGGATTTGATTGGCTATCTATCAGCTTTATGATAAAATGTAGGGGCAGTCACATACATACCATCCAATCCTAAGTATTTACATACCTCACAGCTAAACTTTGCTTATTTACATTTATACCACCCGATTTTTTCATATCACATCAAAAATACCACCATTTTAGCTTTTAAAAATTGAAATACACCTTTTCATGCATAAGGTGCTATGCATGTAAAATTGAAGTTTAGGTGTTAGTTATGTTAATACATAAGAATTGAGTGGCATGTATGTAAATCTTCCTAAAAAGTATGTTTGAAAAATGCTTGGAACTGCCTTTATCCCAACCATCTCATAGACAAATCTTATCCTTTGCGTATGACTATCGATTAAGCAGTTTGACAGTTGCCAAAAGGCCAAGACGGTTTTCACTTTCACATACGAAGAATCATAACTTAGCTCTCACTATATGCCTTATTGAATGTGAAATAAAAAAAAGGAAGAGAAAGAAAATAAAATAATTATTTATTTATTTAGCTTTCCTGTTAAAGAGAGTTACATAGAGGAAATAATTGCTCCCACCCATTATTCTTCAGTTACAATCACGAACTAAAGCCTTTGTCTTCGGAGAAAATATTACTGGAGTTCCGGCCACTCCATAGCTACACGTGTCGTTCGAACGTCCGAATAAAACGAACAGCTCTTTTTAAATGCGCACATCATGCTCGAAGTCAGCCATCGTGGTCAACTCTACATCGCCATCGGTGGTTACACATCGTTTCATTTGAGACTGGAATAGAAACTTTGAAAAAGCTCTCGTCGATCTTTCTTGCATATGTCTTATGATTTTTTTTCGAAACAAGTCTTGCATGAGGATTTAGGTTTTAGGGTGCGGACTCGTGTACTTCTCTTTGTGTTTTCAAACAAATTAATATACAAGAATGGAAGAATACAAGAAAACCAAAGAGCGTAAGAATCGACAGAAAGCATTCATGTAATTTTGTTTGAGTAGATGTACTTGCATCGTATAGATTTAACTGAGTTGTGCAATGAAATCGTTGTAACATATTTGTTTGACAATAAGACTAAAATACGATGACACGACTAATACTACCGTACAACAACATTTGTATGACAATAACACCATACCGATACACTAATAACACCACAATTACACAAAAATAACACCACGCTAACACCATAATAACACAATTACACCTCAATAACACATCAATAACACAACAATAATACTACAATAAAACTAAAAAAATATCACAATAACACCAAAATAACACCAAAGTCAGTGTTATTGTAGTGTTTTCTATTGTTATTGTGGTGTTATTGGGGTTGTAACGTATCGGTTTTATTGATGTGAGTTTGTGGTGTTATTGCGGTGGGATTGTGGTGTCACTATTGTTATTGCGGTGTTATTGGAGCTGTACTGTTTCAGTTTTATTGCGACGAAATTGTGGTGTTATTAGATCTGTACTGTTTCAGTTTTATTGAGGTGGGTAGTTTTATTGAGCTGGGTGGTGTTATTGAGGTGAGATTGTTGTGGTATTGTTGAGGTGAGATTGTAGTATTATATAGTGTTATTGGGATATAATTCTATTGGTATTATGTATTGTGGTATTATTTAGATATTTTGTTGTTGCATTCATGTTTTTAAGGCACTGAAGTGGTTTTATTACGAACACAATTGACAATAACAAAATATTTTTTTTGCATTGTCTTCTTTTGTAGGTTATTGAACCAAAAGATGTTTAACTGTAGATGTCGATCATTTGCATTATGAGGTGTTCTTGATATGGTCAAACATACATATTCGAGGAGACTATGAACAACCTGAAATTAATGAATCCGCTTTAATTTCTCGATCTGGTTCTGTATCCTTAAGACAATGTCCTGACACTACATATCTTGAATTGTTAAGATTTTGAACGAATAGTATTTATGATTGGCGGGAAAGAATTAAGATTAGGTCTTAACTGAGTTGTCCTACTTATAGACATGCCCAACAAAAGAGAACCAACCCACTGAAATAAAACTCCAACTTGTGGTGTAGATGCGAAACAAATAAAGAATGACCTAGTTAAAGTTTCATTTGGGAGTATTCTATGCCCTTTGATGAACTGTTTTTAAAGTTTTTGTTAACAATTTATTTTTTCTTTCGATCAATTTTAGTGTGTCTAAAGGGTTTTACAAATTTGGTGAGAATGTACATTCTTTTTCTTCATTTAATTGGTTTACTGTATGTGTGATTTTCTCATTGATCAAGTGAATGTCATTGTCATAAAGATAAGACAGAATCAAACATTGGAATATATCAATGAATTTGTTTCTCTTTTCACGTTGTTTATACCTATTAAAATTTCTCTTTTCTTGGTCAAAGCAGATTATGATTTATCTTTTACACAACTTGGCTTTATGAGTATACATCTTTGGTCACTCCTGCACACCTGATGCCAGACCTCATATGTTGAGGTAACCAAACAAATGTGAGCTGGAACTCATCCCAGATACATCAAATCTTTAAGAGATTCAACCCTGTACAGGTAAGGAATTTATCCAATTAGATTTTTTTTTTTCTTTTAGGAAATTTAATTCATATTTGGCTGTAATTAAGAATTTCATTACAGGTTTACGATTATTTTTTGGATTTGAAAGATGATGAACACAATTTTCTCACCCCTCCAATTGAAGAACAACCTAGTATAGTAAAACTCATTCAACACCACATTCACCAGTTTCATATGATGTTGATTCTTTCGTTTCAAGTGACATCACTCCGCAACCAACGTTTACAGAATTCAATAAAGGTTTTAAAGAAATAATTCAATTACTTAGAAATCGGGAAATTTTCTTTTTGAATTTCAAGAATCAATAAATAGCCGAGTTTCTGATTTATAAAACACGGTGATAGACCTCAAGACTGAGGTTAATAAATTAGAAAATAAAATAATTAAATTGGATCAGAAATCAACGAAGAAAGAAAGACATGAATCCTCACTTGGCACTTTAAACTTAAGGGTTGAGGCCAGACAAAATAGAAGGAAGAGAAAATTGAGTTCCCCTTATACCACATTTGAGTTCAAGTGAAGAGAAACAATAGAAGATGTTGTGTAACAACATTCTATAGAAGACGTTGTAGATAATCAAGTCGTTAGGGATGCAAAGTTACTTGTACATATTGAACAAGTCGAAGAAACAATAAAAGATGAAACCATTGTAAAACAACCGATAATAACAAATGTTGTGAAACAACCGATAAAAAAAGATGTTGTAGATACTCGAGCCTTAAGGGGTGAAAGGTTACTTGTAGATATTGAAGAAGCAGAACAAATAATAGAGGATGAAACCGTTGTTTAATAATTAACTAAACAACAAAAGATAGAAGATGATGTAGAACAACAAATAATAATAGATGTAGATATTACAGCCATTAGGAATGACAATTTACTTGTACATATGGAACAAGCAGAACAAATAATAAAAGATGTGGAATGTGACGCATGTGCGCATTACACTCACAGATAAAGAAGGAGATATCCAAAACAACAAGACAGATATTGTTTATGCAGGTGATTATCCGGAAGAAAAGATATTTTTATTAAAAAATTAATCTTATTATTGTGTACCATAACATTTAATTTGACATTATAGATGATTAATTTTTGGTATTGTAGCTACGTCCAGCTGAGTCAGTTATTGATTTTCCTAGTATAATCAAGATATCCCTTGAAATGCAGCAATTAATTGATTGATGTTGTAGCAGATACAATGATTAGTCTGTAAATATTCACATTCTTCCGGATATTTAATTGTGATATTTAAATATAAGACTGTTGCATAACATAAGAATGTGAATATTTACAATTGAGAGTGACAAATTTTTAACTGATTTTAGCTTACAAAGAACTAATGTCATATCAAATGCACATTTATATTCACAATCAAAGTAACTGCATGCTAGTGACGGCATGACCCGAGTCCTCTGTCAGTATGATTTTAGCTGTTAAATGACACTACAAAATAGCGGTTACAACTAGAGCCATTTAACTGGGTGGTTTCCACCAAATAACACCATTATATTATGTTCACGGCCGCAGCCCTAATGTTCCCTAACGGTTTTCTACCCTTTGAGTTGTGAATTATAAGGGTACAATTAATTGGCATAAATACTTCCGTTAGCTAAAATAGAATTAAATTTGTCCCCTAAATCCACCCAAGATCTAATAAAATCTCTTGAATGACGAAATCGATGACTGGTGACAAGAATCATTCTATCAAGTTGGGTCGACAACCTCCTCTGACTAAGTAAATTAGAGACCATGATGGCCCGAGATGACGAAACCATAGAATCTTGTTTGAGTTTCATCTTCATTCCCCCACCATTCGTTTTAAGTTTCAAGTGATGAATTCAACAATTTAAATCCTATATGTTGTTATTATATGTTAAATATTCAATTCTTAATGACCATCCTTAATCGAAAGTGTTTTCCTGTTATTGAGAGGGGTAATTAATCATAGGGGCTTACGCCTATGGGAAACCTCGAATCTTGAATCAAAAATTCATCGCTAAATGAGGGTGAGTCGTGTCTCGCCTACAATCTAATCTGCCTCCTGAAAATTTGACCATCCAAAGCTCTCAACAAAATAAAAGTAAAAATAAAAATAATCGTAGAGAGTCATCTTGTGGAGCGGTCATGAATTTTCGGAGCCCACATGCCTATTGTAATAGAATTTTCCAAGTACCACTATAAAGAAAACTTTTAAGGAAACATTTTCTAAAGAAACCAAATTGAGTTCACCAAGGTCAGCATACATTAAATAAAGCATTATATGATGATTAAGATCATAAAAAACATGTATTTTGCACGTTAAATAATCAATTTGAAGCTCATTTATAGATTAAAATATTTTGTATCTAGAACTTTTTGTCAGTTTCCTCAAAGTAATACCACCAAAACAAATTGAGGAAAATCATATTAAAACCTAAAGGCGCAAGTTAGGTACTTTAATTTACCTTGATCTCTTCTGCCATCCTCTCATTTGAAGTATTTTGCACACCACGCTTAATAGCTATTTTTGTGATAGCACTCGTCTCCCACAATTTGACCATACCATTGGCCAGCCCTTGAAGTTGTTTGTTTCTCCCTACAATGACAAATTTGATGATATACTAGGAAAAGTCCCCTTGCTATTAATGAAAGGAAGATTTACATACATACCACTCATTCCTATGAATTTACATATATAAAGCCTAAACTTAAGTTTTTAGAATAGACGCCACCTTACCACTGCATGAAAAGGTGTATTAAACTTTTTTAAAAATTAAAATGGTGATATATTTTATATGATATGAAATATTTGGGCGGTATAAATGTATTAAATAAAGTTTAGGTGTTAGATATGTAAATACATAGGAATTAGGTGGTATGTATGTAAATGTCCCTAAATAAAAATAAAGAGTGGTCGTTCAGGTAAATAGCTAGCATTCTCACCGAGAGCAAAATGAGGAGCCATGGATCTCGCAATCCTCCTAAGAAATGTCATTTGCCTGTTCGTAAGGCTTTTTTTCGTTTTGTATGGAAGAAGCCTGTAAGGAGGTTTGTAATCAGGAACAATGCCAGGAAGCAAGTCAGCATCAACAGGAAGTGGGTCACGACCAGACCAATCTTTGTATCTTGGTCCCAATTGGTTTAAAATAGAATCAATATGAGAAGCATCTAAAGAAGCTTCAAATGTTCCTGCACTAGATAATTCAATATCAGCATCAAATTGATCCAAAATCCTTAATGTGCCCTTGGTTTTAGTAGAATGATTTGAGTATGCTGAACTTGAACCATCTATACTAGAAGTAGTATCAGAGATTCTTGAGAGCGAGCGTGCACAAGGAAGCTTGTAGTTCAGACCTCTGTACAACACAATTGAACTTGCAGACCTCCAAATAGCAATGCCTCCTGTTTTTATCTGATTAGGGATAAAGACTTTTATACCATTCGGTTCAAGAGAAACAGAATAAAATAAATAGCAAATTACATGTAACATTACAAATAAAATTCACATGATCAATGAAAGCTTCACAACAGGAATGAAATTCAAGCAGCTGTGAGATAGCAAGGGCCTCAGATAATGGGGAAAAGTTTTATAAGCAGTGGAAAAGTGCATTACTTTAGTTGAGCCGATTCTAAACAATGTTGATCACTGAGATAGTAACTTGTTAGGGGTTGAGATAAATGCTTCATGGCAGAGAATAATGCTTTTATTACATGTGCACTAAAAGTTCCTATGTATCTATAAATTTAACACCGAAAGTTCACATTTTTTAAGTTTATACCGCCCAAATCTTTCATATCACAAAAAAAATACCACTATTTTAAGTTTTAAAAAGTGAAAATACGCCTTTTCATGCATAAGGAAGGTGGCATATATGTATAAATTAAACTTTTAGTGTTCCATATGTAAGAACATAGGAATCGAATGGTATGTATGCAAATCTTCCAAAGTATAATGGTGCTGAAGTTACTTCTTATGTAATAATTATGACCAATATACATTATGAACAGGAAATATCTTAAAGAAGGAAGTTTTACCTAGTAAAACCAGCTAAGATGTCAGATTTCATGGTTCCGCAGAACTATAAAAAAAAAAGAAAAACAAATCTGACCTCCAAAATTTCATTTGTCCTCTTCATGTTGAGACTTGGCGGACCTTGTATATGTAACTTGACCACCTCAACTTCCTTCCATTTCTGATGAATACTTTCCACAACAGCTTCAGTAACCCCAGCAGGACCTATCCTCATTCTCTCTTTTATTCTCAGTGCTTCATTCCTAAGTCTACGCAGCTCAGGCTCTGGAATGGTTCTCTCAGCCATAACAGTATTGCTTCTTCTGCGAAAAGGATCTATCTTGCTTACACCATCCCCATTCCCCCATGGGAATGATAAAGAATCCCTTGAATCATCACTATCAGAAAGGGAATTTGGCAAAATCTTTTCATAATAGGAACCAACATAACTGCCAGCATCTTCTGGATAACAGCGATCCATTGATTCTTCCAGACACTCAGCATCATATTTATGATCCTGAGATGGGATCGCTGCTGCAGCTTGAATGCTAAACTTGGATTTGCTTGCTTTGGCCATAACACTGGGCAATGAAATAGCATCTGCTTCTTGCATCTGAAGTTCCCCCTCCCTCCGAATAGATGAAGAAACAGTGCTCCCACTAGAACTAGATTCATCCTCATGCCTATTGTCGGCCAAATCACGCTCACACGGCACCCTATAACTTTTGGATTCTACACGTTGTGCCCAAGGAGCTGACGGAAAACGAATTCCCAACCCTAACTTAACGCAGTTGGCTTCGGTTTGCGAATTGCACTCAACTAAAGCACGCGGTGAGTTCCTTGGTCTCGCTTGATTGAAGTCGGAGAAATCGAGTTCAAGGTCTCCTCGCGCGGACCTTGACTTCGCCCCGCCGTCCGAGAACACTAAACTGGTTCGATTAGTTGGAAGATCCCCATGCATACCTGTAGCCGGAGAGCCATGCACGACTCTCTCCGTTTCCTCCACTCCTTGTTGCTGCCATGGTAACTTGGTTCTCTGGGAGGAGATCTTGACGGACCATTTCTTCAAGGTTTGGTGGTAGAAATTGGGTCGAAGCTCCTTTTCTGTCTTATCCTTCTTCTTCTTCTTCTTCTTCTCAGTGTTACTCTTGTTATCTTCAAGTGAAGATTCAGCTTCTCGGAGATGATGGGCTTTGAGTGCAGCAGAATCGGAGCGAGATTCAAAACTGAATTTTGATTGAATAACTGGGAAGAATGACGAGTGCGAAGAGGGGAGGATAAAAGAGAGATTTTGGAGAACTATGGCGTGAGACGCCATGAAATGGGTATACTGCGGGGGGAGCTTCGGGCTATGAGATAGATGAAGGCCAATTATGTTTTATTTTTTGTTTTTTAATGAGATATTGCATTTTAAATTTTAGTATGGTAAATGGTAATGAGATTAATATAATGATAAAATAATTTATTTTATTATATTAATAGCTTTTTTTTCATGTTATGTGTTTTTAATTTAAAATAAAATATATATGATTAGTTGAAAATAAATTAATTTGTTTTTAAAAAATATTCAAAAAAAATTTAGTTATTTTAAAATTTTGTTTTTTTTTAATAATAAAAAAATTATAAAAATACACAAAGAAAACATATTTTAAAAACTAAGGAAAAAAATAAAAATAAAATTAGGGACTTTATAAAAATACCATCAAAATTATAAGTCTAATTATTTTTGTAGATAAACAAGTGGTATTATTGGTGTTATTATTTGATGTTGTTTTGAGATAATATCGGATTTGAACCGCGGTAGTGGTGTTATTCGGAGTGTTATTGAGGTATTATTTGCATAGGAACTGCGAGTGGTGTTATTGGTGTAGGAATCGTCGCTTTTCCTCGGTATTATTGGCGAAAAAAATGGAATGTGAGTGTTACTGCGGGGTTATTTCACGACAATGCAGTGTTATTGTAAGAATTACTCGGAACCGCGGGGAGTGGTAGTATTGACGATAGCATTTTGTTTGTATTGCGATGTTATTGCTTCATGGTTTAAGTGAATACAATTCTTTCTGGAATTTCAAAAGAAATTCATAAAAATTGTTTGCAGTGGGACTCTATTATTTGTGTGCTATGAAAAAAGGTAGATAATCATACATTTAAAATGATTTGTGAACTGGGGCACTATTATTTGCACAAAAGGCAAGCTCTCAGTTAATTGGTAGAAACATTCATGCTTGTCCCTTTTGTTCCCTTTGTAATGCTGAGGATGAGTCTTAAACTCGTCTCTTCTTTATTTTCTCCTTCTCAGATGCGGTTCTCAAAGGGTGGTTACCTTGGACATCTTTCTATTTGCATGCTATCTATGATTCATATGTATATTTAAATGACATGTACATGACTGATGCGTACCCTTAAATGCTATGTAGTAGAAATCATGTGGAGAAGAAGTTTTTCTTATCTAAAATGATGAATAAGACTATTTTATCATTATTCTCTCTCTCTCTCCCTCTCCCTCTCCCTCTCCCTCCCTCTCCCTCCCTCTCTCTCTCTCCCCCCCTCCCTTACTTTCTGTCAATATGTATGCATGTATGTATTTGGTATGGTGATGTTCCGAAGCAAATTTTGTGTTGCTTTAATTTCCTTGAAGTATTCAATAGTTTCTTTATTGTAATATGCTGCATAGACTGATAACCAAATATTGCAACATTTGTAGAAACAACATTTAAAAAGTCATACTTGTTTTCATTTCAGCCTAATTAATTTAACGTGATATTAAATATGTAGTTTTGATTTCAGTTGGTGTGCAAATATGTTTGAATTAGATCTTTCACGATCTGAATCATCCAAAAATTAGTTGCAACCAAAGCTCAGAATAACAACGAAAATGACAATCTTGAAATTACAGAGTCAGAAGTAGTACCTCAAATTGTCATTAATAATAATAGTAGAAAATTCTTTACTAAGAAGGCTGGGAAGAGGAAGTCAACAGTGTGAGAATATTTTGTTGAGGCAACATTTCCGATTAAGGGGGGTCTCATCTTTTTTTGGCAATGCATTTGTTGTCGAACAAAACCTTTCAAAAATCTAAAAAATGAACAACTTCTCAACTTCTACGTCATATTAGAGAATGTGGACAAATCAAAGCTAAAAGCAAGGAAACCGATGATAATTCTGAAAAAAATGGTAAAAAATGTTAAATTTTATGTCATTTCATGTTGATGCAAATGTTGAGATCCCAATATTTCATGATCTAAAAAACTACGATCAACATAAGGTTAGAGAGATAATTTTCAAAATGATTATATTGCATGAATATCCATTTAATATTGTTGAACATGCATAATTTAACAATATATTGAAATACTTGAACCCATATTATCAGAAAGTTTCAAGGAATACAATAAAAAATGATTGTACAAAGATTTATGAAATTGAGAAAAAGAAGCTAACAAAATAATTTATGGATATTCACATGTTTTCATTAACCTGTTATTGCTGAACTTCCAATCAAACTATCAAATAAATGGGTCTAACTGCTCACTATATTGATTAATCTTGGAAGATCCAAAAATGAATTATTAATTTTATTGAATTGAATCCACCTCATGCCAATACATTCATTTGTGATGCTATTTGTCATTGCTTGTTAGATTGGAAGATACAAGATAAAGTATCTACTATCACTTTAGACAACACTAACAATAATGATGTTGCTACTAGTTTGCTCCATTCAAATTTTATGGCAAGTGAGAAACTGCATTTTAAGGGGCATTTCTTTTATGTTCGTTGTTTTGCTCATATATTAAATATTATGGTGCAAATTGGTTTAAAAGATATTCAAGACATCATTTATAATATTAGAGATACTATCAAATATATAAAGAAGTTGCCGGCAATGTTGCATAAGTTTGTTGAGATATCAAAGTAATTAGAGATATAAACAACAAAGCATTGATGTTCCAATAAGATGGAACTCAACATTCTTAATGCTTAAATTTGCTATTGTTTTTCGGAATTTGCTCACACAATTTGCAAATCGAGATAACAATTTCAGTTGGTTGCCTTCAGATTTATATTGGGAGAAATATGATAAATTCATAAAATTTCTTGTTGTTTTTAATATTGTGACAAAAAAGATTTCAGGTTCTTCCTATCCCACTTCAAATATTTTTTTACTCGATGATATGCATATAAAAAAATTGTTACTAAATGAGTCGATTTCTTCTAATGAGTTTAACATAAACATGACTTTTTCCCTGAGAGATAAATTTGAAAAATATTGAGGTGAGTGTAATCTCTTAATTACTGTCGCAGCTATTTTGGACCCTTGTTTGAAAAGAAAGTTCATACAGCTTACTTTTGCAAATATTTATTCATCTGTTGAAACACACTCTAAAATTCAACAAGTTGAATATGTTTTGTGGAAAATTTACATTACTTATGCAAGCGATGTTACTAGCACCAGTTCTATGAGTGAAAAGTCATCAAAGTTGCCAGGTGATTATGTTAATTCACAAAGTTTTGATTGCAAGCTCGTATTTACTGATTTGTTGTTTCATTTGGTTCTATTCAACAAACACAAATCAGATCTACAAGTCTATCTTGAGGAAGGTCTTTACTTGGCTAATAATGAAAATTTTGATATTCTTGAGCGGTGGAAGTTCAACACTCTTAAGTATCCTTGCTTGTCCAAAATGACTAGAGATATTTTGTCAATTCCAATAACAACAATTACTTCAGAATCAACATTTAGTACTCGTGGAAGAGTTCTTAATGATTACAGAAGTTCACTCTCGACAAACACAGTGAATTTATTAATATGCACGTCTAGTTGGATTAGATCTTCCACGTGTACTTTTAAAACTCCATTGATAATTTATCTCAAGAATTAGTTTTTAGCGTATGCGTATCTTTACGTGTTATACTCTTATCACTTATTTTTTACATATTTTTTGTGCTAACGCGAATTAATGAAAGAGGAACACCTTCAGGTGACTTTAGCTGAGTAAATTGATTGAATGTTCAAACATCGCGAGTTCGACCAACAGATTTTGGCACAATGGTACTTCTTGTAATTGAACTTTGGGCATGCTTTGTTGATGGGATTATACTTTAGCTGGACAATTTGTAGATGCATTTATTTTTTGAGTGAAAAATATCTGAACTTTTATGCTGCTATAGGCTTTTATTCAAGCAGGAAATTTTATTTTAGCTGACTTCCGTTGTTGAATTTTATGCTTGCTAATTTCTAAAGGATTTTATTCATGAAGGTGATTTATTGTGCTTTTAAATATTCTACGACGGTCTCTCATCTTTTGCTTTCTTTTTAACTGATGGGTGCAAAACAACTACCTTAATTTGGATATCTTATGAGTGTTATGCAAATATCTTAATTTAGATTCTTTGGAGTGAAAATTATCTTCCACTGATAGGTGCAAAACTCTTCTGAGAAATTTTTATGACATGAAGAAGATGCAGTGGAAGATGTTAAAAAAAATTCTCAAATGCAAGACGTTATTTACAAGTTTAAGTGTTAGATATGTAAATGTATAAGAATTGAGTTATATGTATATGTAAATATCCCATCTCATTATTCATTTGATTTCTAATGTCACTTTATGAATACCTTCTTATAGAAGAATTTTATATAGATATCATAACTAATTGGATCTACCAAAATCAATAAAGTTCCTAATAAAAAAAATGTAAAATTTACATGCTACACAATTCTTATATATTTACATATCTAGCACCTAAATTTTTATATTTACATTGATAATATTTTAGTGCCATAAATCTATGCACGAAAAAGGTATAGTTCACTTGTAAATAAAAGTGATGTTTTTAATAGTTATATTAGATTGAATTTTATGTATCTCACACCATACTTTGATTTTAACAGCTAAAGCATATTTTAATATGCATGAAAAGGTTAATTTCTGTAATCCACCTTTTCATTCATAGGAAAATGTGCTTAGGAAGTAAAAAATCAGAGTAGGTGTGGGAATAAAATTGCGTACGTAATAGATTATACGGGTGTTACACGAGGGTTACAAGCAGGTTATAACCCCCTTGCACCTCCGTGTAACCCCCCTGTAACCTTGTAATCTCTATAACCTACAAATGGATGAAATAGAAGCGCACAGGTTACAAGTGAGTTACACGGGAGTTACAAGGAGGTTATAACACGCTTGTAACCCCCTGTAACCTTCGTGCAACCCCTGTATAATCTATTACGTACGCAGCTCCTGCGTACGATTGACGTACGTAATTTTTTTCCTTCAGTGTGAGATATGTAAATGTATAAGAATTGGGCGCTTTATGTAAATTTCCAGAAAAAAAACCCCTACAATAGCATGATTTTTTATCAGGATCTTATGAAATATTTAATTTGCTTCTAAAAATCAACCTAAAATTACTACATTGCAACAGATCAAGCCCACAAAAAATACAACCTTTGCCCGTCCTCTCCCCACATCAAACTCAATTCTTAACAAGTTCTTTACTTTCCAAGACCATCACCAGTTCTTGACAGAAGTCCATCACCTAATTCAAATTCCAACAGCTCTCAAGTAAATATGACCCATGAAGCTACAACCTCAATATAGTTCTAACAGAATTGATGATTCTAAACATTGATTTATTTGAGTTATTTCCATAAGAATATATGTTCATAAAGTATCCAAAAACAATAATTCCTATTAGACAATAAGGTATTAATTAAGCAACCAGCTTTATTTTGGTTGTTGGAGACACAATGGAGGCTGGGAAACAAGAGAAACCCTTTATTGAAACAAAAACATTTATTTCTGAAAGTGAAAATTATGGGTAACAGTGAAACCGGATGGAAGTTTAGCAGAGCCTTCAGGTGGGGGTTGTTGAATGCTTGATAGCACATCTGCAAAAGACAATTGAGAGCATTAGAAAAAGAAGTAAGGAATTACTGTGCAAGGAAACAAGATTTATTTATCTTTTCGATTTACGTGCAGCCAAAGATCATCGTTTGGTTTGATGGAACTAAAAGAGAAAGGTGGTGAAGAATTGAATTGATATTGGTTTTCACAGAAGTGTTTTGGTTGATGAAAATACTTATTTGGTTATATTGTTTCATAATCAAAATTACCAATGAAAAAATATATTTATGCATATCTCTTAATGTAAATAATCTGGACTAATAATTACAATATAAGCAAACACTCACTGTGTAATTGTGAAGTAAAATGAATTTACCTTTCCACCAATTTCTTCAAACCAATCAGAACCTTAATGACACGCACAAGTAAAAGCTAAGAGCAAGAAATGATACAAGCTTCACAAGCTAGTGCAAAAGGAAACAAGGGTTGGGAGATTATCATGATTATCATAGAATAACAAGTTGGGTTAGATTTCTGAATCTTCTTTTATTCATTTCTGTCAAGAGAGGAGAAATTGCTACAATCAAGTCCGAGAGCTTAGAAAATCAAGACATGAACAGATGGTCAAATGGATCTTGTCACGACATGAACTATAAGGATTAAATACTAAGACGAGCAGAGATAGTTGAACAATTTTTTTTTGAAGTTTTTTTGTCTGATTGTTTAGTTTCTGCCTTGGTATTCCAAGCTTCCGGGATAAGTCGTGACAAACATATTATGAAAATTTTGCACTGCTAGACCAAAAATCAACTGGTAGAATAGAATGAAAAGATGGACCTTAAAAAATGATAGGTTGCTAGAAAATGGTCAACATGCAGATGGAATGCCTTCAAATGAGTTGTTGAATGCCTTCAAGTTGCCTGGGCGAGAAAAACTATCTGCAAAATGAAGTAAGAAATGATTAATGCCAAGTAAAGAAAGATAGGTAATAGAAAGAGATGCTAAGTTCCTTGGTATGCTTATAAACTGAAAACTAATACTGAATTATTTGCTTGAATGTCTTTGAATGTTTTCCCTTGATGTAGAAATAAAGATTATTAGCATGCTCATAAGATCAACCTATTAAAATCACTAACTATTCGGCTTGAAATAATGTTAAATTATGCTTCATTGGGGACAGTTTTTTGATAACATTTGTAAAAAAAAAAAAAAAAAAAAAAAAGGAAAAATGCCTACTAAGATGTTTTTTCAATGATTTTCCAAATTTTGCCTCAAAAAGCTGATTTTAAAAAAGCTTAATTGAATCCGTAGTTTGAAATATAGCTTCAGCAAAAATAACAAAGGCCACTCAAACCAAAGCTTAGAAAATTTCAAATGCAAAATTGTTGTTCCTTGTCGTAAGGCTAATGCTTGATTCATGTAAATAACAATGTAATGGAAAAAACTATTTTTTTTTATTCACAATTGAAAGCATATATTACATATTAATACACACCCTGAACTCTCTAGATTAAGAATTAATCTAATATAGAAGCAGGTTGCGTATAGAATACCGTGTGATCACTTCAACTCTTCTGCATCCCAAACTATTCTATTGTTTGACTAAATTTTCCTAATGATGCTCCGGGATTTTGCTTTCCATATAAGGACTTCTGAAGATGACATACATTCCCAGATATATATAAGGGCTTCTGATGACAATAATATACTTTCCCAAGACACCCACTGAGCAACAAATCCAAGAGGTTGCTCCATATACACTTCTTCCAAAAGATCACAATGCAGAAAAGCATTATTCACATCCGGCGGTGCAGGGGCCAATGATTTGTTGCCACCAATGACAGAAGTAGGCAAACCAAAGTCAACTTAGCTACTGAAGAGAATATTTCCAAATAGTTGATCCCATAAGTTTCAAAATAGCCCTTAGCCACCAACCGAGCTTTGAGATGAGCTACAGATTGGTCAAACGCAACTCAACTGCAAAGATCCACATATGTCCAACAACCTTCATTCTAGACGGGAGATGAACCAGTTCCCAAACTCCAATTTCAATTAAGGTATTCATCTCATCAAGCATCACTGCCCTCCACCCAGAATGAGATAGGGCTTGCTAAACATATCTTGACACCTCAAGAGGGTCAAGAGAAACCACAAACGAGCAAGAAGTGGAAGATAACTAACTATAGTTAACACATGAGTAAATGGGGTAGTCAAATTGATGTTTACGTCTTCGAAAATCAATAGAAAAGTCAAGATCACTGGGAGAAGGGTCCACTGATGAAGATGATACTGATGTCAGACTAGGATAGGGGAATGGGACCTTCTTGAGTAAACATTAGTAATAGGTGATCTAGGTTGAGGAATTAGAGTTGGAGCTGAAGCTGGATCAGAACTCATGATGTTCAACATTAACAACTCATCAGAATCTTGTGAAGATTTAAGCACTAATGAGACACCAAAAAATGGAGTTTGTTCATAAAAAGTAACATTATAAAAAATCATATACCCATTTAGGAGGGCAAAAACATTGATATCATTTTTGCAAACAAGAATATCCTAGAAAGTCACAATTTAATGATTTATGATCCAGCTTAGACACTTGTGGATGAGTATCACGAACAAAATAAGAATATCCAAATATGTGTGGTTCAATAAGAAAGAGAAAGAGAGAGAGTTGAGAATAAAATTTGATAAGGTGTCTGGTCCTGTAGAACAATAAAAGATATTTGATTGATAAAAAAATATGTAGTAGAGATCGCATCAACCCATAATTGCTTAGACACATTTGTTTATGTCAAGAAGATGTCTATTTTTCTTTTCAGCTACTTCATTTTGGAATGAAATATCAACATAGAATGACTACTGAAGCATTCTGCTTTGTGTCATGTACGTCTGAAAGAATGCAAAAAAAAAACTCTTTAGCATTGTCACTTCTTAGAATATTAACCGTAATATTGAACTGAGTTTTAATTTCGGCACAAGAAGGGTAAAAAATGTAACAATAACTATGTACGACATTTTATAAAGTAAAACCAAGTCAGATATAAGAAATCATTCACATAAGTGACAAAAAATCAAAATCCATTAGATAAAATATGACATGGTCGCCAGACATTATAATGAACCAATTCAAAATTATGATAGACTCTTTTATTAACTTTGGGAACATAATACAAACAATGATTTATAACAAATTACACGACTCACAATTTAAAGATGATAAATGTTAAAACAAATGGTATAACTTTTTTGGCATTGATAGTTATGGGCGTCCTAATAAAAAAGAGTTCAGGAGTTGGAATAGGCAACGGGTTGCGATACCTCAACATCCAAATTGTTTCCCTCCCTGCACTCCATCTACTTGTTGTCTCACCTCCTGCACCATACCTTGCTATTGTCGCCTCTCACCACCTCTTCCTTGCTGCTGCTGCCTCTCTCTACGTCACTCTTATTGTTGCCGCCCCTCCCCACCTGTTTCTTGCTACTAACTCCCCTTTCTGACCCATCTCTGCATGGCGCCTGTACCTCCATCACCCCCACCATGCTCCCTCCCTTCCAAAGCAGCCTCACCATTGCTTAGCTGGCAGTCCGACCGTTGTATAGCCCTCCAACCACTATTTCCCTAGCTGCCACCTTCTCACCTCACTTAGGGTGGTCTTTGTATTTGTGTCGTGTTTTTCCTATTTCAAGGTCGTTAACTGTAATCAGCTTTTGCTTTGTGTAAAAAAAAATTACATCCCTTTATTGGGTTTTGGGTTAGCTTCGATATAATCTACTATCAGATCTAGCCAAAACTTAGTTCTATGCTAAGATTTCTAGCCTTCCTACACATCTCCACCCCAAAAATTTTCATTCTTATATGCAAATTCCCTCTTCCATTCCCACAAACCCAAACCGTAACCATGCAAATAAGGAGATATATGCCAGAACCTGTATGGGAATAGATACAACTAGAGATTCATTACTTCAGCAGAGACTTGCGAAGATTGATGACATAACTCAGTTACCATCGATTATGATATAAAGAGTCAAAGAGGAGAAAAAAATGAGAATTTGAACATAGAGATTTCAGAGTAAAAGTGGATCTACCAGAGTTCAATGAAGGGATTGATCCAAATGATTTCATCGAATGGTTGCAGTCAGTTGAAAGAATCTTCAAGTAAAAGGAGGTGTCATAAGAAAAGAGGGTGAAGCTTGCAACCATCAAATTGAAAAAACACTCTTCCTTACAATAGCAAAAAATTGCAGAGGCAATGGAGAGAAGTGACAAGATTACCAAATGGGAGAAGATTAGGAAAGAGATGTAGAGGAAATACTTACCTCTTCACTACCGTCAAGGTAAATTTCTAAGGCTCCATCACCTACAGAAGAGAGACTTATCAACGAAGGAGTTAATGACATAACTTGTCCATCTTCAGATGAAATGACAGTTGGTCAAACCAAGGGAATATACTATAACTCGACTAGGAGGCTTGAAGCCAGCTATCAGTAACATTGTGCAACACCAGTTTTACTGATCACTGACAGATGTACAAACCCGAGTCTTGAAAGTGAAGAGACCGTAGAAAAAACAATCAAACAACCACCCTCATTCAGACAATCACCTACAATTACAACTATCAATAGGGAACATCTAAAGAAGTTGAGAAGTGAAGGGCATATCTAAGCGGAAAGAGACCTAAAAGGGGGTAATTTGCCAGTGCTTGCCAGGAGACGTTTTACCTTCAATTGCCCCATGAGCCGAGTTTTTTTATTCACTGAGCAAGATATCATCAAGGAAGTGGATGAGAAGGAGGCAAAGGAGGATCGGGAGAAAGAACTTCAACTCTAGGAAGATCAAGGAGAAATGCTAGTAAGGAGGCTCCTAGAGACTCAGTCAAAGAAAGAGCATTCGTGGCTAAGGCATAGTATTTTTTCGCACCAAGTGCACATGAAAGGAAAAGTCAGCGGCCTGATTATTAATGACTTGAGCTGTGTGAATGTAATCCACATTGATGGTGAGAAAAATTAGAGTTCGCATCGTCTAAACATCCTCAATCCTAAAGGGAAATGAGATGCTCGTGGACCAACAGTGCTTAGTTGAGTTTTCTATTAGAGATAAGCTAAAGGACTACTTATGGTGTGGCATTGTACTTATGGACGCTTGCTATAATATGTTGGGAAGGTCGTGACAGTTCGACCACAAGAGGCCCAACATGACATGTTCAAGAACACTTTTATTCTGATACCGAGTAGGAAAAATAATGGAACTACAAAAGCAACATTTATTAATAAAAACATAGGGTTACAATACAATACAAACTGAAAATAACATCACCAAAACATAAATGACAGAAAATACACCTCGAAAGTGCATCCCAAGGGTGGTGGACGTTAGCTAGGTGAGGTGAGAAAACAACAGGAACAACTAGAGAGGTGGTTGTACTATGCAGCAACAACAAGAAATTGGGGTTGAAACGACAAGAACACCAAAGATTTGCTATTCCGGGGTAGCGGTGGCAGCAAGGGTTGGTGGGTCAGAAGCGATGTGCAAAGATGCGAGCGATTTGGGGTGGCGGAAAGGTGTTGGACAGTAAGACGTATGCAACAAACATGGGGGGGAGGTGGGGTAGGGTGGTGTGGAGGGATTGGAGTGGCCGGAGACTAAAGGGAGAAGGGTTAGGGAAGATGAAAAAAGAAGATACATCACCACCTCGGAGGAGGATACAGCTGGAGTACCACCTCCTCCCCAGATACAAACATACAAAAGAGAAGTGGACTCCACACAAAAAATCTAAAAAGCACACAAAACAAAACTAAACCCTACAATAAAAAAAAGCAATTTATAGACTCCCATTGATAAAGAAAATGAAAGAAATAAAAAATGAAACTCCCACACAGAAGGGTGTGGGGGAGACAAGATCCAAAAATAGCCAGTAAAATACTTCCTATGAGGAAAAAACATAAAAGGAATGAGAATAGGGGCCGGCGATCCCACCCTATCAAATTACTGCCCTGAGTCTTCTCCCCCATTCCCATGTCCACTCCTCGTTTCTTCATCCGCTCCCGCATCAGTCTCCTGTGGTTGGGGAGCTTCAACCTTATTCATGGAAGCTTCTGATTCTTGTCTTCAATCCTGGTGGCACTTGGATCCCACTGTCGACTGCACTGTCCCCCAACGTGGCGGAGAAGCCTACCCCTTTGTGAGCACATGCTCGTCTCAAGTTCTCCCGAGGCTGCAAATCATTTATGTATGACTAAATCTTCCTAAAGTAACCCACTGTCAGCTCAATCAGACGTGCAATAAGAGCAAATCGAACCTTCCCATCCTGCGGTGGTGACGATGGAGCAACGTCGATCATAATCCTTTGAAATACCCTCAGTCGTCTCTGTCCTATATCTAGAGTGGGTCTTCCAGTCCTCTCGTCCATTTCATCACTAAAACTGGTCCCACTGACGTTGCTTTGCTGGTCAGGGCTGCTGTCATCTCGGGCTCCGTTGAAGGGGGTAAAATCACGTGCTTCCCATCCTTGGTGAATGAATATGCGTTCTCGAATCCATTGTGTTGAGTCATCCGGTCAAACTGTCACGGTTATCCCAATAGGTGTCAGGCATCCATAGGGAACATGTCCACCACACCTGGTCATGCAACTAGCCTCCTAACTAAAACTCTACCAAGCACCTCCAGTCGATGCTGATTCGATTCTTCTTCAACAATGTCAATGAGCACGACTATGAATGTCTCTGCGCCTTATGTCTCATTTATTTATATCATTTGAGTCGATGCAATATTGTTGCTACACCCATCGTTGATAATAAGACTACATACTTTCTGTTCATGTTGTAGCAAGTGTAGAAAATATAGAGGTGAAGCCACTACAGATCCCTTATGTCCTTGGTTTACAAAATCCGTCGAATCACAAGTGCTTCTCTCTCATATGGTGGAAGCTAATACACCTCATCCTATTCCTCAGCTTTCTCCTAATCGCTGATCTCTTCCACGGCACCCTGATCTGTGAGTGTGACTACTCTGTTAGTGGGACAGCTGGAGGATACGTGGTTGCAGTCGTGATATCAGTAATATTTCTTGGTCGCTATGGTGTTGAGGAGCTACCTTTCTCCTCCATCTTCCTGCTTTGATCTGGTGTTACTCCATTGCCCAAGCTTGCCTGTGTCTCTCGGGGTCGATCATGGTAACTGTAAGTGACTGCCTGTCTCCAAGTTGCTGCCTGAAGGATGACTTGTCGATTTTGCTTCAGCTATCTTTCCACCTTTAGAGCTAGTGTCTGGACATCCACCAACATCTAGTACGGTTGTAGTTGCACCACATTGTTAATACTAGGCTTCAGGTCCTCAAAGTATCGGTTATTGTATTCTCCTCTAGCTGCGTTAGATCGCACCTCATTTACAAATGATAAAACTGCTCTGTAAACTCTTCTACTGATAGATCCCTATGCTGCATGTTGAGCCTCAGAAACATCTCCTGGTGGTAAAGTGGTGGTGGGAGATATTTCCTCTGCACTGCCTTTTTCACCTTCACCCACCACGTAATCTGATCACTGCCCTCTCTTTTCCTCTGCCTCTGTAAGTTTTCCCACCATAGAGAAGTACTCTTCTATAGCTTGATGATCACTAATTTGACTCGCCTATCGTCTACTCGAAGAACCGCTCACAACTTGTAACCAATCAATGAATTCATCACGATCCATACCTCGTTCGAACTCTGGCAGGTCAACCTTGATGCCAAAGTCTCTGTGCCCTTCAAATAATATCTCCTCTCTGTGAGTCTCCCTCTGAGGGTATTCAGATATCTCTCTCTAGGCCTCTGAAATTGAATTTTGAAACGCCATGGCTTATCTTCTACGTCGCTAAAATCATCCCTATGGAAGAGATTCAAATCCTCATCTCTTTCTCCTCTTCGATTATCCAAATCTCTTTCTCCTCTTTGATTCTACAACCCTCGAAAAGAGAAGAGGATTCCATACAGGAAAATCTGAAAAGCACACATAACAAAACTGAACCCTACAATCATAAAACAACAAAATAAAAGGTTCGGGGACGCAAGAAAGATCTAGAAATAACCATTAAAATACTTCTTATATAAGGAAGAAACATAAAGGAAGGAGAAGAGGGGCGAGCAGCGGTCCCGCCTCATCAAATTACCGCCCCCAGGCCGCTTGGCTTGGGTTTACCTTGGGCCGACCCGAATTGGGCCGGCCGGTTCGATAGTTTGCTGCGAGAGACCCCGCTCTCCCATCATATTTATTCAAGAAGGCTAGAAGACACAATTCTTTTGCCCGATAAGGACGCAAGAATCAACATCACAGAGGAGAAGGTAGTCCCACGAGCCATCTTTATGCAATCAATACGAGAGGCTCTAGTGGCAATGACTTTAGTCATGTTAGAGGGAACAAAGGAGGAGGTTGAGATAATATAGTCTATACAACCATTGCTATTTGACCTTCAATACGTGATGACTGACAATTTTCTAGAGGGATTGTCACCACTAACAGTCTTCCAGAGGGATAATAGAGTCTATACAACCATTGCTATTCAACATGTCATAGATCTCATCCCCAAATTAGCGCTACCAAACAAGTGCGCCTACAAATTGAGACCGAGAGAGTATGAGAAATTATGACAGGTACAAAATCTCATCGCGAGAGGTTTGGTCAGAGAGAGTACAAGCTCGTGTGCAGTCCCCGCCTTGATGATGATTAAGGGCGGCTCGTGGAAGATGTGCATTGATAGTCGAGCCATCAACAAGATCACCATCAAATACAAGTTCCACATACCTCGCCTATATGACCACTTGGATCAATCACATAGAACTATTGTCATTTACAATATCGACTTACCTAGTGGAATCACCAAATCAGAATGAGACCAGGCGACGAGTGGAAAACTACTTTCAAGATCCAAGATGAATTATATGAGAGGGCAATCATACCTTTTGAGTTGTCTAATGTAACTAACACATTTATGAGGTTGACAAATCAAATGTTCGAGGCTCGCATAAGGAAGTTTATAGTAGTTTAGTTCGATGATATTCTTGTATACAACAGATCCGATGAGGAGCACTTGCAACACTTGAGGATGATCTTTGTGGTTTTGCGATCAGAGAAACTATATGCCCACCCAAAGAAGTGCCACTTCCTAATAGCAAATATATGCTTTTTTTTTGTTATACTTTGTACGATGAAAGCATTAAGATGTATTCGGTAAAGATTGAGGCCATCATGAGCTGGACGACTTCACAGATGAAACCAAACCCATCACAAGATATTTTTGTTCACCAACCATAAATTATGCCTTTTAGTGCTGAAAGACGACCCGAAGTAGCGCTCAAAGCACTAGGACGTAAGCAACTCAATGATGAATAACTCAACAACCGCCAAATAAAGAAAATAATAAGCAACAAAACGAACCCAAATAAATGAATCGACTATGCCAATTAAGCCGAACAAAGGAGCATAATTTAACAACCGATGAAATTGATTTAAGTAGGCATCTCAGATTGAAGCAGACAGAGTGGCCACGACCAAAGTAGATTAGAGCTTTTTTGATGCCCTAATCTTGCTGACATAAGAGGGAGATGAAGCATTGACAACACTGCTAGATGACAAAGAAGAAGCTGAATACACCCTCGACGCATAACGGTTTTGACGAGATAGAAGTCTCACGATCTAGATTGCGCTGGATGACGAAGCATACAAAACGAAGTCTCATGATCCAAGCAAAGGAAGGAAAACAGAGCACCGATGACACTGCTGGATGAGGAAGACAAAGCCGAATGCACCTTCTACACTTGGCGATGTTGACGAGGTCAAATTTTTGCGATATGGACACCACTAGGTAACGAAGCAGATAGAAGACGAAGGAGGCTAACGTCGAAGACGAACAAAGCTAATATGGGAACTATTCCATTAGGCTCTAATACCATATAATAGGAAAACTTCCTCTTTTCTTATTCACAATTGACAACATATATTACATATTTATATACACTCCCACCTCTCCAATTTAAGAATAATTCTAATATAGAAAATATCTTGTAATAAGATCTCTTCTAATTAGATTGCCTAACATCAAATTTCCTAATATACAAAATTCAAACTTACTACTTTCCATAACAATCAGCAATACCTAAAAACTAAAAGAAGATGGATGTTGCTATAATCAACTTATATTATGATGCAACAACCACAACTACGCCACCTCCTCCACATTACTTTTCCCATTACAATTTTGTACACTTTTGGTAGTTTTTGTCCTATTTATTTCCCAAAACTATTACTGTTTTAACTGTAGCTAGAGTAATATTTCTGCTGAAAGAGGAGGCAAATGGAAATAGTTTTTGCACAATTTTTCAAAAGGAAATAGAATTCTATAATGTTCTGTTCTACTTGATCTTGAGTCTTGAGCTTGCTCTTTTCCGATCATCTTTTACCCCATATTAGTAATTCAAATTGAAAGCTGCAGATAAAGTCAGACAAGATCAATACCTGATAATTGCCTAGGGTACGAGATTTAAAACCTGCTGCACAATATATAAAATAGTAATCCCATGTGCGCATAAATTTATCATCAAACCCCAGTGCCATAATCTTACTGCAAAAAAGAGTAAAATCCATTAACAACTTGTCAAAATAAGAAATATTGCTGAAGGCATATGGTTCACGAGCAAATTGATTATATGGCATATTTTTATATCGACACAACAACAATAAGTGAAGCATAGCATACGTGGTATAATTAAGTTCATTATCAGTATGGCAATTTTCTACTTCATTTATTTCTAAGTGTATTCATAATTTGCCTAAATTAGACAAATTTAGATTACACCCCATTGCTAGAGAATCAAATGCGACCTTGTGCTTGCTAGCCACGGCTCCTAGCTCGTGACTCGCTTGATCGTCTCTCTACTTGCTCGCTCAAAGTCCAAAAATCCTTCCATGTGACCTCGAGACCTGCTAGCACCGCTTCTGTGCCCTGGGTTCTTTTTTTATTTAGATTCATTTTGCTTTTAACCAAACACGAGAAATTAGTCTTTTGAATTTAATTTACAATCAACCAAAAAGGTAATTAGAGGAAAGGAGCAAAACTATTCCCCAATAATCTGTGAGGTCTATTTTAATCCCAGGCTATATTAAATTTCTAATTTAATCCCTGAACTGTTAAAATTAGATGGTTTCATCATTACAAGTAACGAAATTGAAATTGAAGATAACAAATAGTGGACAAATAAGGGTATTTAGGAATTTATATCATAATTTTTTTTTTTTTGGTAAAATCTAATAAATGATTTCATTTAAGTTTGGATTATTTTGTAAGAAATTTTTCTACAATATTTGCTAAAATTTATAAATTCAATATGCATTAATTTTATCACATAGCATCAAAAAATAAAATAAGAGAAATTGTGAATATTACCAATAGATTACATCCAAAATAAGGTAAGTATGAGATTAAAATTTGTAAAAAAAATTAAAAAGATGTAAATTTCTTAAATATCCTTAATTTTAACTTCACCCATATAACTTCAATTTCCTTTACTCCTGAGAACGAGAACATTTTGGCTCCTATCATAAAAGTGTCCAAGGACTAAATTAGACCTTTTGTACAGTTTGAAATTAAAATGGCCTACCACAAATAAAAAGAGGATCATTATAATCCTTTTGTTAACGTAATTACTTTAAAAAACACCTAAAATATACCTTAAACTTAGAATACGTATAATTAAGGAACACCCAAGTCTTTCCAAAAAACACCAGGAAGTTCTACTAAACATGTTTGAGCCTTGCAAACTAACCTTCTACATCTGAAAAATAACCCTTATAGCAAAGTCTCAAAACTTAAATCATTTGCCTGTAGATCGAACGGATGATTACACTATTTATTTCAGTATAGTTTGCATGACCATGGTTGTATATGTAAAAGTATCTTCTGCAAAAATTTTTTTGAAAATAATATAAGCAGAGGAATTCATACCGTTTGTTGGCCGTGAAATTATTTCTCCAGCATATAAGGGTCTGGTAGTAGTGTATGCCTAAATTTTCCACATGCTCAATGCTGCCAAAAAAAAGTGGCAGGCATTAAGAAATATGAAAACATTGGAACTGTATTTCCTATGCAATAAAATACATGCATGAATAATCTTAAAACAGTTAGCTTTGTTCTTCAAAAAGGAGCTAAATGATCAGATTGCCCACCAGAGGTTAGAGGAATCGGCCATGGCAGAGGTCACTCTACTCAAAGAAGGAAGACATCCGCCGGGAAAAATAAACTCCTTTATAAAATCAGAGCTTCTCCTGTATTCCTGATACCTTTGATCAGGAATTGAAATAAACTGCACAAAATAAAAATTAAACATGTAAAGATACCATGAAATGGCTATAACAGAAATTAGCCCCACTAAGAAAATATTATTCAAATTTAAACAATTCAAATAAAAACAGCTTATGGTAACTTTCAGTTAGACAAGGACGTTGGGCGGGCTTGGTTTGGCATGATTGGACTTATTCGGGCTTTAATTAGTCAAAGCGGGCTTGAGCCCAGATTCTGTTTATAATTTCATAGCCAAGCCCGCCCACTAATGAATCGGGCAGGCCCGCAAGCCGCCATGAGCTTTTAAAAAAAGTAATTTTTTATACCAAAAAATAATAAAATACTAAAATCTTTAATATTTTCTCTCGAATAATGTTATTGATTTAAAATATTGAAAAAATATGTAATATGAATGTTTGGAACATGAAAGGATGTGCAATTAGTTTTAAATTGATTTTATATACACGAATTTTTATTATTGCTTAAGTAAATTTAATAGCAAATGTATACACACGAAACAAGTAAGATTTTATACTGAGAACATCTCGATATGTAGATACAAAGAAGTGATAACTAGACTTCAATTTTTACATTCATACTACTCATCAAATTCTATTTAATTACATATCTAACAATTGGACTTCAATTTTTACATATTTGCCATGTTGTATGTGCATGAAAGTTTTATTTCATTTAAAGAAAAAAGATATAAAAGTGATAATTTTTATGTGATATAATATATTTGGTTGGCATTAACATAAAAATCTAAATTTTTTGGCTACATAAAGAAGAGAAAGGAAGACGAAATTAATCACCTCAAAAGCTTGCAATCACAAAATATGTTCTGAGACCAGGCCAATGGGTGGGCCCTGGCATAGTGCAGGTCGGGCTCATTCGGGCATTAACTAAGTCAAGTGGGCCTAGTCCTGGCCGAGCTTGCAAAATTTTAATTTTTCATAGCTAAGCCCACCCATTCTAAACGGGCTTAAGACGAGCTTATCAGGCCGCCCGCCCAATGCCCAGGTCTAGCAGCAGTGCAGCACCTTCAGATTTATCATTTTTTAGGGGCATTTAAATAACAGCACACAAATTTTATGTATTTATATATCTCACACCTAAGTTTTCATATTTAAACATATAACACTTAAATTTTAATATCACATCTAAAATAACACTATTACCATTTTTTCATGCGTAGGTTTAAAGCACTAAAGTGTTATGTATGTAGATTTGAAAGTTTAGGTGTGAGATATGTAAATGCATAAGAATTGTGTGCTAGGTATGTAAATTTGTCTTTTTTTTAAGGTATATTTTAATCATGGATGGCCTGGTTTTTGTACGTGGGTTATATGAGTTGGAAAACTACATATGCTTAAATGCAAATCTAAGTTTGTGTACACAATGAGTGGGTATGCTCATTCAAATGATGTTTAATGGAAACTGAATATGATCTGCAAACGACGGTGAAGAGATTGTCTAAAAATAGCATCAGATTGAAGAAAACAAAATAGCCCATTAGCCTTTTGTCATGGGACCCAAGATCTCTCAAGAACAGATTGATTCACAAATTATACAATCTCATTAGTTTATAACTCATAATTGTTTATATTTTATTTATCCGTGATGTACCAAGAACACAATCAATATAAATTTATAATATGAGATTTCCTCTAAAATAGTTATAAGAGAACAAAATCATGGAACTTTTAAACAAATGAAAAAGTTCTTCCTAAAGAAAATTGATTCACAAATTATCTCTGTCGTCTATTATGCGCCCATCGGCTTCCTCCACCGACTCTAGACCACATCAGTTGCCTTCCTGCAACTTTATGTTGCCACAGCTCCTTGTCCAGAAGGCCGTAAACTCCTGTCTCGTGAAGGTTGTCGCAGCTCCCTGTATGCGAATTCAAAAGGCAGCAGAGGCACTGCACCGTACGCTGCCAGCCTCTTCCCACATCCCAGCAGGCGGCTGCTCCCTTCCAGCTGACCGCAGTTCCCCCTGCACTTCCAGCAGCCCGCCAGCTTCATCCCAGCGAGCCACCAGTTCCTCTCTTCCCTCTTCCATCCAACCCCATTCGGGGCATCTCATAGCAACCAATCGACTACTCCGGATCCCATCCCACATGTTGTCGACCTCTTCTGCATCCGTCTACAGATTGTCGAACCCTCCCTGCAACTCCCAGCAGGTCGTCGACCACTTCCACACCTCCAGCAGCCCACCGAATCCTACACCTTCCCCTTCGACCCTTTCATTAGCCCCCTCACACCAGTTGCTGCCACCGCAGCTCACTGCTGCTCCACCTTCCAGCAGCCACCAGCATCTACTACTCCGCCTTCCAGTAGCCACTAGCATCTGCTGCTCCCTCCATTCACATTCACTGGTAGACACCCCACTCTTCGCGCCAATTTCCATGAATACACTCCTCGGGTTGTAACCGAATTGTATTAGACTTTTCATCATTTTATTGTTTTCTTTATTGTTTCGAGTTTTGATGGTATCCTTCATTTTCTTTTTAATAATATTTTTCTTGCGTCGTTGTAGGTTGAGATAACTTCGTTATCACCTTCACTGCTCATATTCTTCTAGCTTAAGGGACTTTGGCATTCACATGTCCTACCTTTGGTTCCTTCTAAATCTCAAATAGCTCCTTCCTTGATAGTCGTCTCCCTTAAGGGCCCATCGATAGTGAACTTAGATTGACAAATTGATAGAGTTGACGAACTCGCACCATCTGCTGACCCGGTGGTTCATTTGCTGACCTGATAGTTCCACTTGTAGCTCCTTTTGCATTTAGTCATTGGTAGCCGCTCTTGCTAGTTCTCCTTGGTCATTTACAAAAGTTGTACAAGGGGGATGGGAGATGGCTTTTCACCATTGATCATCGAAATAATTCTGATTATTTTTTCAACAAAGATTCAACCCTCTCCAGCAAAAGCAAACTTCAACATTTATGGTAAACATGCTCTTTTCTTCTTGGAAGTTGATATTTTCAAACTACCAAATCCACATTTTTTCTCCATCGTGGGCAACTTTCCTTGGACTGGCAACAACTACATGATATTTTCAAACTACCAAATCTCTGCTACCATTAATGTAACAAACTTGACTCCATGCTACAAGCAAGCGGAAGCTTCGAAGAATGAAAGTCGAAGCACCCTCAATCCGGATGATTGACGAGGAAGCTTACCGTTGTAGTACCATAACAGCTACAATACTGTGGACACTTTATCCTATGTGATCCCTTACATTTTCTATTTCCTTCCTATTATAATTCATTTATCTTCTAACTATTAGTATTTATTATAGATATATTGTTTGATATCATAGAGTTAGTTTTTGGTGAGTTTTACTTAAGATTTCTGTTAGGACAATCGTCAGCATTCATTTTCCCCTTCACGGGCAGCAGTATCTGAGGAATTGAGTTGTGCTTTCTGTTAGGACAATCGTCAGCATTCATTTTCCCCTTCACGGGCAGTATCTGAGGAATTGAGTTGTGCTCCAACTGTATCTCTATCTCGAGGTGATGATTATCTTTCTCCTTTCTCCTACATCTTTCCACATCGCTCCTTACCGTCGTACCTCGCTGCAGCCGCCCGCAACATCCCATTGCTGTTTTATGCAGTTTAAGCCACCCCTTCTCCTTCTACCATGTCCTCGCTGCCCTCACCGTCCCAGTCCTTCACCTTCGCTGCTGGAGCACGCAACATCTTCCCATTGATGTTTTCCTGCTGTCTAGCAGCCCCAAACAACAATCTGCTGCTGTTTGGACTTCCGCCTCGTGCTGTTCTACTATTCCAGCTGCCCATAACCGCTGCCACCACTCATCTACAATCAGGAAACCCCTTCCCTACCTTGTCGCCACCACTCTGAGCCCCCTCACCATCACCACCATCACCTGGAATTTGCCCTAAGACGAGTAGTGTGCCGTGTGTGTTATATTTCCCCTTTCAAGTGCGTTGATTGTAACAGTTTATTTGCTTTCAATAATAATATTTATTTTTCCTTATTTTAGTTTGGGTTCACTCTAGTATCAACTAGTGGATCAAAGATTTTAAATTCTATTTGCAAGGAGATGCATAAATTTAAATATATATATATATATATATATATATATATATATATATATATATATATATATATATATTTGAAAAGCCCCAAGGGCCAATTTTATTGAAATAAAAAACGGCTACATGAGTATGTGGAGGGGCCCAAAACATGAAGCTCGAAGCCCTACGATACAACGCTAACAAAATGGAGCGAAAGGTCAGAATATAAATTACAATAACCAGGTCTAAGAACGAGATCGCGCTGCACTCGTTCTGTTTCTAGGAGATCCATAAAGTAAGCTCTTAATTGCTGCTCCATTGCCATGAGTGATCAAGGTATCATCAACAAGTAGAGTATCTTCAGGCTTCTTCTTCTGTCGAGAAGTGTAAACCTGCCAATCCTCTTCATCTTCTTCTACTTCTTCTTCAGCTTCTTCCTCTTCTATTGTCAGATTCTGCTGAAACTTACCGGTGGGTGCAGCGATGGGTTGGAGGTTTCTTCTTTTACTAAATTTTTGGTGTATCGGTCGAATCGACAGCATATGAGTAGCCACTGGGCTGCCAGCACCACAGGGAGAAAGCGGTCACCATTCCGACTTTTGTTCGAAGAACTACGGTGCTAATCAACTGGGGTGGCAACCCTGCGCAGGATGGCTGAGGAGTCTCCCCGACGGCCATGTCGGCCTCGGATTGTACCATGTTCCCTTTTAAACCAGGGGTAGCATCGATACTTTGTTGAAAAATCTCAACGACAGTCTAAAGAAGACCCGAGCGCTTTCCTTGAGGGGGGTGCAGCCTGTAGCAAGTGCCCCTAATATGTCCGAACATTTTGCAATGCTGGCAAAAAAGAGGTCTATCCTCTAATACCACCTCCTGCCAAAACCCATCTGCACCATCCGTGATCCAAATTTGATCCACATCTGGGAGGGTAAAATCTCTCTCCACCTGAACCCTGGAACCATCAGACGAGACCATATCATAAGTGGGTGAATCAACTCTGAGAGGAGTACCAAGAGCTGATCGATGTTATATAAAGCCTTTCGTCGGTACAAATGAAAGGGGAGTCCCGAAGCTCGAACCACATAGGAATGACGGAGGTTCCTTAGATGGGTCAAAATCGAAGTCCATTTGATAATCTTCATTATAGATCACAATGAATGAACAGATTGTTGATTCTAAGCATAATCTTCTTCCTTTTGTATTCTAATAAGTAGATGTCTGCCATTCAAAACTCTCAATCTCCATCCTCCAATGAACTTTAGATCCTCAAAGAACTTTCTAACCAAATCCATCTTGGGATGACCAAATCGAAATTTTCCAATTAGCGTGAACTTCACATCCTCAGAGAGAACCTTCATTTCCTGGGTAGTGAAGATAACAGCAGACTTCCCATCCTTAACACTTAATGGCCTAATAAAATCTTGCTCTATTTTACCTGCCGCCGCATCGTGAAAGGATTGTGGAAAGAAAAGATGATCAGGAACTTTTTTGTGAGAGGTGTTATTCCTGCCTTCCACTCCCGCAAAGGTAGACTTAGCTGCCATGAAGGCGGCTCAGAACCGAGAATAGGCCCCCTGTCCTGTTTCTTTCGAACAAAAAGGTCCTGTAGAAATAGCCGAACCGCTGCTGTAGAAGTGTCGCAGCCCTCAGCAAGCCTATGGAGGAGACGTGGCAAACTGTTGCGACCGAGAAAAGACTCGGCCAAACTGATGCACTCGACCCAAAGCAGGAGAGACGAGGAGACGACGTCGGTGTGCGACGAGACCGACGCACGCCTTGCGCGAGGAGACCAACGCATGGTGAGCAGCAACCCAGACGCGAGCTCCAGATGACGCACGAAGCTCAACTTGACGCGCTGCGCACGAAGGACAGCGACGAAGACGAGCCGGAGGAGACGCAATCCGGAGGAGAGGCGCGGTCGCTAGGGTTCGTCATGCAACGAAACCCTAGCAGAGCCTAACGGGGACGATGACGACGACATCTATATATAATATATAAACACCAAAATTCACTAGATTACAAGAAAGGTGCATTAAATAAGTATTTTTAGGGTTCTTCTTTGCCATCAAAGTAATAATTTTTTCTAGACTTCATGCCATCTTTACTTGAGTATTGTTTTCTACCTTTGAACTGAAAATTCTTTATACTTGCTTTTTGTTGTATTCATTGCAACAGTTGATAATAATATTTGTTTAAAAAATAAAATAAAAGTTTAAACCTACATCAAGTGCATTTCATTTGCTGTCCCATTCATAGTTTGACACGAGGCGTATCCCGTACGAGAGCTCTTGCGACAGAAACAACAATCAAGCTTTGTACCTGGACCAAACCGGTCAACATGTTTTCCACTATTACAGAGTCGGACGGTCCTCTTAGGCCACTCTTAGTTATCTTATTATTAAATATTTATTTTTTGATGTTTTAGGTTTTGACTTTGTGTGTATTGTATCGGAAAAGCTGTCGGGATCTCTTTTTCCTTCAAGGATTGTATCTGTAACACCTAATTTTAAAAAAAAAAGTGAAAATTTTGGCACTTAGAAAACATACCCCAAATTTCGCATCCCACAAAATTCAATCAAAACAAATTTATAAAAGTCTACACAACTAATTAATTGATTTGTATATAACACTATGCATGATATAAAATTATGAAAAAAAAAGTTTCATTAATTTAATTAAACTCCTATATTCCCATATAACCATTCCCAACCAACCTATTCACGTGGCAAGTAGTCGCGAGATTGATTGTACGACTGAGAGTTAACCAGGTCAAGTTAAATGTTGCATTCCACTTCATTTTCCCCTCCCTTTATTTTTATGCACCCGAACTTCCTCCATGTGGTTTCTGGAACAGGGCACGAAAAGAGAGGCGCGGACGGCATGTCTGAGAGCTGAAACTCTGTGGGGAGTTCATGGGAGAATTCATAAATAGAAAACCCTCTTTCACGATATTTGATACATTCATTTGCTTTTTTTATGTTTTCACTTTGACATTTGCTACAAATTCAAGCTTTCCATTAGTTTTTTATCGCTGTAGCTTTGGGGAACAATCATAGGACTTTCAAACCAGAAAACGTCCCAGTAAATACCACTCATTAGTTGGGGAAGCTTAAGGGTATACGAGGGGAAAAGACGAATATGAAGTATCTGAAAAGAATTGGTTATGCCGAGAAGACCCGTTGAGGTAAGAATTTGTAAATGAGTTATGTTCGAGATAAAACCATGAAATAAACCAATATTTCATGAAATTATAAGTGATTTACAAATTCCAGGTTGTTTACAATAGGCAACAAGCTTAAGGAGAGTGAAGAAACTCGTCGTAGAGCTGCTTCGTCACTTCAAGTGAAATAATCCAGTGCTAACTTTAAAAAAATAACTTTCTGTAAGTTTTCATGTGATTATATGTTTGATAATATCACATCTACAATTTTCTGCATATTATGAATGAATACTCAAATAAAAAGTATGAATGTAAACCTAATTTGTCACTTATGATTTTATTATGTTAAAAATATGATGAACATGCTTATGAAACATTGCTTGAAGTTATTCATTTACTATGATTCAAGCATATAATATATGAAATACTTATGATGAATGCTCGTCATAGGAATTATGATTTCAGAAATGTCATAAGTGATATTATAAGTAGATTATTACATAAATACTTGCAAGCACGGGTGATAGAGAATAATAAAATTTTTGAATTCTAGTATTTAGACCGAGACGAAACTTTGGGAACCATTGGGTATAAACACGGACGGAATGTAGGAAACCATTTTGTACCGAGGGGGCTATTGATGACAGATTTGTTGAGAGAGACCTAACCTTTATTAATAGTTAATAAAGCTTTTGAGCTGGGTGAAGACCCAATGCCACGACATGACATAAAAATGGATGAAGTTTATACAATTACAAGCGACATTCCTATGATTAAATTGATTGCTTTTATAAATATGCTTATGAACATACTTATGATGACACGTGCATTAATGATTATATGTTTTATACAACAGTCATGATTTTTTATATTATAACTTTTTTAACATATTTTATATATTATAACATCTTGTGCATATACGTGAGTTACATATGAACATTCACGTTTTTTTATTTATAAAATCTTATTTTAGTCTTAAGTATTCTGTAAAATTTGTTGTGGCTAACTCTACATTGTCGACTTTCAAGGAAGGGTAATAAACACCAAGGCAAGTAGCTAGGTGTGACTTGTACATCTTTTGTATGATAGTTTGTGAGTTTTATAAACTTGGATACATACTTTTATTATGTTGGATTTGGCTATATATATATAAATATATATATGACTTAACCCTGCTGTTGGCTTAACACTGTCGTTGCCGGACCCAAGCCCGGATGTGAAAAGTGGAGGGTTGCGTTAGGTAGTCGACAACTAGCGTAAAACTTGTCGAAAAAATCATGACATGAATCCTTTTGATCATTGTGTAAGTGCTAGGGCATCCCTGGGAAACGACGCGCTGTATGACCTGAATACAGTGAAAAGTGTGCAAGGGCCGCTACACCGACGCCCGAGCTGTAGTGTCAGCAAGCGAGGTTCCCACATTGCTGACGGATGCGAGTAAAGAAGTTAGTCCATGATACTAGGCATTAGGATAGGATCTTGGAATATAGGTACTCCCAATGGTAAATTAATGAAATTGGTTGATATTATGATTCATAGAAAGATAAATATCTTGTGTATTCAAGAAACTAAATGGGTTGGAGAAAAAGCTAAGAAGATTGATAACTCAGGTTTTAAACTATCATATTCTGATAAGAGTCGTACTAGAAATGGTGTAAGTGTAATAATAGATAAGAGTTTGAAAGATAATGTTGTTAAAATTAATAAAGTTGGAGATATAATTATAGCACTTAAGATTATTATTGATACTAAGATTTTTAATATTATAAGTCTTAGTCTGTCTCAAGTTGGTTTAGATATATGTTTAAAGATAAATTCTGAATAATTTAGAAGACTTAATACACTCGATACCTACAAGAAAAAAATTTTATTAGAGGAGATTTATATGGAGATGTCGGTGGAGAGGTAGAAGATTTGTAAATATTCCACAGTGGGCTACGGTTATGGAGCGATTAATGAAGGTAGGCTAGAGACATTTTAGATTTTACTTTGGGCCAGTATGATCCGATTATTACTAATACTTTATTCAAGAAAAGAGATGAGTATCTTATTACTTATAAGAATAGATCTAATAAAACACAAATCGATTATTTTCTTACGAGAAGAGATCGTCGAGATCATGAAGATCAGCAAGGTCATTCCGATTGAGGAATTAAATACCCAATATCGATTATTAGTCCTAGATTTTAAGATGAAGAGTTGTAAAATAAATAATACTAGGATTCAACATCTTAGAATTATATGAGGGTACCTAAAAGACAAATAAAATTATTTTTATGAGTAAAATTCAAGATTTAAATATTTGGGATGTCTATGAAGATGCAAATGTTATGTGAGAAAAATTAACTAATATTATTAAACAAGTGGTAAAGATGTATTCGGAGAATCGAAAGAAAAATTTCTATAAATAAAAATAGTTGCGTAGTGGAATAATAATGTGCAAGAAAGATAAAATATAAGATATATTATAAAAATTGGTTTAAATGTAAAAACGTAGAGAACTGAGAAAATTATAAAATGACCCGCAGAGAGTCTAAAAGAATAATCTGTGACGTTAAAAATTCTGTTTTTAGTGATCTTTATAACATGTTAGATACTAAGGAGGGTGAAAAATATATGTATAAACAAGTCAAACAAAGAGAAAAGAAAAGTAAAGATTTAACTCAAGTAAAGTGTATTTTCATTTCTTAGAAAAAGATATTCAACATAGATGTGTGAGTTATTTTGATAAACTTTTTAATGAAGATGCTGAAAATACGATCGAACTTAGTGATCTTAATATCGTTAATAATAATAAAACTTTTCATTTTTACCGTCGCATTAATAAAAAAGAAGTTGAGAGAGCTTTAAAGAAAGCCAGAGAGTGGAAAGTCTATAGGATCTGATGATATCCCAATTGAACTGTGAAAATGTTTAGGTGATTTGGGGGTTTTTTGGCTTACTAAACTTTTTAATATTATTTTAAAAACTAAAAAGATGCCGGAGGAGTGGAGGAAGAGTATTTTGGTCCCCATTTTTAAGAATAAAGGAGATGCACAAGAGTGTGCAAATTATAGAGAATTAAATTGATGTGTCATACTTTAAAATTATGGGAGAGGGTAATTAAACATAGGTTAAGACGTATCACCAAGGTTTCTCATAATCAATTTGGATTTATGCCGGGCAGGTCTACTATGGAAGTTACACATTTATTGAGAGGTTTGATGGAGAAGTACAAAGATAATAAGGAGGATCTACATTTGATCTTTATTGATTTAGAAAAAAGCTTACGATAAGGTTCCTAGAGATGTTCTTTGGAGAGTCCTTGAGAAGAAATGTGTTGATATGACTTATATTCAAGTCATTAAAGATATGTATACTAGAGCTGTTACATGTGTTCGAACTGAATGAGGATTGACCAAATATTTTACTATTTCTGTTGGTTTACATCAGCGATCGGCTTTAAGCCCATATCTTTTTGCTTTATTATGGATGATCTTACTGGTCATTTATAAGAGGATGCACCTTGGTGTATGCTTTTTGCTGATGATATCCTCCTCGTGGATAAGACACAAGAAAAACCCAAGAAAAACTTGAATTATGGAGGTCTACATTGGAGTCTAAAAGTCTTCGTTTGAGTAGAACTAAAACTGAATACATGGAATGTAATTTTAGTAATAGTAGCTCTAGTGACAGAAGTGTAACTTTAGGTGATCAAATTATTAAAAAGTGTGAACAATTTAGATATCTCGAGTCCATTGTTCAAAGCGATGGTGATATAGATGAGGATGTTAATAGTAGAATTTAGGTTGGTTAGTTGAAGTAGAGGAATGCGTCTCGCCTATTGTGTGATAGAAAAGTACCGCTAAGACTGAAAAGAAAATTTTATAAGATGGTGGTGAGACTTGCGATGCTCTATGGTATTGAATGTTGGCCTTTAATAGAGAAGCATAATGCTAAGTTAAGTGTTGACGAGATGAGAATGATTAGGTGGATGAGTGGCTTTACACTTAGAGACAAAATGCGAAATGAATATATCCATAATAGGGTTGGTGTTGCACCGAGTGACTGGATAAAATTAGTAGAGAGTCGCCTTAGATGGTTTGGTCACATTAAACACCGACCACCCGATGATCCGATTAGTAGAGTAGATGTTTTAGATACAACTTATGTTAAGAAAAACAGAGGTAGACCTAGGAAAACTTGGGCTTATTGCATAAAAAATGATCTTAACTTATTAGAATTAAACAAAAATCTGATACTAAATAGGACTCAATGGAGAAAAAGGATTCATTTAGCCGACCCCACTTAGTGGGATTAAGGATTTGTTGTTGTTGTTGTTGTTGCTACTTAACCCCCACTAGATCTAGGAGCAACTCGGTGTGCAAATAATTCGAGTACAACCTGGCTTAAGGCGACACTACACTACCAGTGAATTCAAATCCGTGACCTAAGGGGACTTACGGCCTTCAAAGAGGCTGCTCTACCAATAGGCCACGAAACGGACACAAATATATATATATATATATATATATATATATATATATATATATATATATATTAAAAGAAGCCCCGAGCGCCTATTTTATCGAAATAAAAGGGGTACAAAATAAGTTGTATAAGAGGGCCTAATAGATGTAGTCCTACTCGTAAACAAAATACGTAAATAACTCAAATAAAAGGATACAAAAGACAAAAAAGAAAAACATACAAATAAACATTGTCTGACGAACAAGGTCGCCAGGACTTCCTCTTCCTCCGGTTCTCAGTAAAGCATCCGAAATCAAACTCTGACGCAACTGTCCATTACCAGGAAAGATCAATGTATCATCCAAGAATTTTCCAAGTTGAATAGTACCCCCAGCCTTCTTTTGCCGGGAAGTGTATAGTTGTCATTCTTCTTTTGAAGATTGGTCGGTGTAATCCAGAGAAGGAAAGACAGTTGCAGCGATAGGTTCCACAACTTCTCAGACTGTTCCTTTTCCACCTCTGAGGTTAGAACACTGGGACAAATCACTCCACCTCTCCAGCAGGATCAAAAAAGAGCAAAGGAGTAACAATGGTAACCAGTTCATTACCTGTCTAATAGCAGCTTCAAAAGATTTCTTCTCTTCAAGTGATACAACTGGGGAAGCAAGTGTCAGCCAAACCATTGGCTTCATTTGTCTTACCCACCGAAGTCTCAGCATTTCCTTTAGAGTTATTTATCAATCTCATTGTTGGGGGATAGAGTCTATAGCACTTATCCCTCGTATGTCCAAACATTCTGTAGTGATGACAGTAATAGCGTTTTTGCTCCATCTCCACCTCCTGCCAAACAACTTCCTGATTAGAGCCCACCCAAATTCGATAGACTGCAGGAAGAGTAACATCCCTCTCAAATAGGAGTCTAGCAGCAGTAGACCTAGCCTTGTTATAAGTTGGAGCATCCATTCTCAGTGGGGTACCAAGGGCTCTGCCAATTTGAAACAAAATATTCTGATTGAAATATCAATATGGAAAGCCCGGAAACTTGAACCAAATAGGAATCACAGGAGGTTCCTGAGGAGTCAAAATCTGGAGTTCACTTTACAATCTTCATTTCTAGCCCTTACAATGAAAATAGCATTGCAAAACAAATGTTTTAAGACAGCTCCTCCTCCACTGTTAAATTAATCAATAGATGTCTTCTATCCAACAGTCTCATCTTCCAAGCTCCAATGAAGTGGAGTGAATCAAAGAACTTCCTCACAAATTCCATTTTCGAATGTCCCAAGGCAAAATTAACAATAAGGCTAAACTTCACCTCCTCATTTAATGCATTTAATTCATTTTCAGAAAAAAAATAATGGCAGGAAAGTCATCTTTCTCCCCTAGAGGGTGAATAAAAGGATAAGAACCTCTACCCACCGCAGCATCATGAAGAGCCTGTGTAAACACCAAATGCTCAGGGTCTTTGAGAGTATCCATGCCTTTTCCCACCACTCAAAGATGTGCAACTTTAGACACTGAACAGTTGTTAGTCTCAACGGACACTGAAGCCGACGCGAGGTCTGCCCAACCGGTCTGCAGCAGATCGGATGACGCGAGCCGTTGACAAGGAGGTACGTACGACGAAGACGAAAACAACGCTCGAGAAACGCGAGATTAGAATGCTGGTCGCGTAGGTTCGCCATGAAGCGAAACCCTAGCGAGAGCCGAGCGTGGAGACATAAGATATATATATATATATATATATATATATATATATATATATATATATATATATATCGAAAAAGCCTAAGGGTTAATATATTAAAAAAAGTACAAATAAATTGTATGAGAGGGTACAAAAATAACACCCTACCTACACGGTATACAACACACACAAATGGTTCCAAATAAATAAAAATACATTTATACCCAAAAACCAAAACTGCCAAACACTCACAGTATCATGTAGCTAAAGAAAAATCCAATTTTGTTTTACCTCTGTCTCTAGTTCTAGGAAGGGAGTCAGCTAACAAATTGTTAAGTTTGCTGTCATTACCCGAAATAACCAAAGTATCATTCATTAAGTTCCTGAGCTCGAGTAGGTCTTCATTCCTCTTCTTCCTCCTAGATGTGTAAACCTGTCATTCCTCATCAGAGGACTCGCTCATCTAATCAATGTGTTGGTTGACAGAGTTTTGGGCATGTAAAGATTGTTGTACATCATGAGCCCCTTGAGCCTGACTAACAGTAATAACTTGCTCGGTCTGAAGAAGTGGTAGAAGCGCAGTAGAAAGATTTCCACCCGTTGCAACAAAGATAGGCTCTAGGGTATGTGAAGTATGAAATGTCTCATATGCACTCGAGGCTTCCCAAAGATGAGTTGTGGCGCTCTCCTGATGATCAAATCGAACATTGACCTATGTAAGTAAAGTTCCATCAGATTTCAAAAAGGTTTGAAGCTCTATGTTGCCCAGCTGAACCATCCGACAACTCCTCAATCACAAAAACAAAAACTGTATTATCAGGGGGGTTCTCCGGTGGTAAGAGGATCACAGGTGGCAATGATGGAAGCAATCATATTTAGAGGATGGAGAGTGGGAGGAAGAGCAGATGGCGTTTCCATCAATGTTTCAATAGCTAGTGGATTGAACTCAGTGGTCGAGGATGGACAGGTGTGAGTTATGGAAGGGGGCCCAGTAACATTTTTATTCTGAGATTTTAAATGAGGGTGCAAATGGTGACATTGAGAGTGAGAGTGTCCAAACATACGACGATTATGGGTGCAATAAAGTGGGAACTATTCGGCTTCCACTCGCTGCCAAAAACTCTGATGCTGTGAGTCAATCCAGATCTCCCCCGAAAAAGATAATGTAATATCTTGTTCAATCAAAACTCTAGCTTTAGAAGGCCGACTCAGATTAATCAAGAAAATTTAAGTTTTGAGGGGTTTACCGTAGACATTATCTAAGGAGTAGAGGAGCTCGTGATTGAATAGATGGAACTTCAGACCCGAGAAGCGCAGCCATACAAGAATGGTAGGAGGTTCAGTGAAAGGATCAAAATCGACCGTCAATTTTAAAACTTTCATCACACAGTTATCTATTCAGACGAGTCTTCTTGCAAACAAATGAACATATTCTACATAATCTAATAATTGAATAAAATGGGCCTACAATCCAGTTTGTCTATCTTCCATTCCACTTTCAGACGCACTTGCTCAAACCTTTGCGAATTATATCGAGTTTGGGGTTTCTATAGAGGAACTTACCAACTGAGACCAACCGGCAGGATGAAACTAAGGTGGAGACAAAGAGAGATTGCAGGCTTACCATTCTTATAGAACATTTTTTGAGGAATCCAGTGTCAACTCCCAGCGCTAAAGTGTCGTGGTATCGCTGCAGAAACATACAAGAGACAAAGGCACAAGCAGGGTTGTCGCCAGTAAGGGCTGCGACGTAGGAACGTAGATTCGAGGCCATCTCGACATTCAATAAACGAAGCTACGTGCACACAGAGAAGCCGCGGCTTGAGTCTGCAACAACGCAACTGCATCCTATCAGGAAGCCAAGTGACGAGAGAGATTAAGTCAAGCTGCAACTTGAGGAATAAGTAGGAAGACACGCGAGCCAGTTACCAAGTGCAACGCCGACGAAACAACGAAACAGATGAAGTCTGGAGGCGCGAAACACTTCGTCGTCAAGCACGACGATGTCGATGAAGATGATGAAGTCGAAAGACGGAGATGATTCAAGGCTAGCAGAATCGCCATCGAGCGAAACCATATCACAACTACTCGTCGCGATAAACTTCGCGATATGTGTGTGTGTGTGTCTATATATATATATATATATATATATATATATATATATATTTTCAAAAGGCCCTAGGGCTATTTTCATTAAGATAAAAGAGGGGAGTTACAAAACAAGTAGAATGAGAGGGCCTCATGGTGGAGCCCAAATCAAAGAAACAAAAAACAACTTAAATAAAAAGTACAAAAGATAGGACTAATATAAACTAGCAACTAAAATTTTTTCGGCTGGATGAGGTCGCCAAGGCCTTCCTCTTCCATGGGTTCTCGAGCGCATTCAATAATCGAGCTCGGAGTGATTCCCCATTGCCGGAGAGACCAATGTGTCATCCATAAGATTTCCAGCAGCAAAGTGCCCCCCGTCTTCTTCTTCCTCCCGGAGGATATACACTTGCCACCGATCCTCCGAAGTGTGAGCCGTCCGATCCGCAGAGTGGGAGAAGCCGATGTAGTGATCGGTTCCCTAACCGCCTCGGCGGTTTGCACCTCGGAGGAAGGGCCACCCTTCCAACTCGTTCGACAGCACCACGGTAGCCACGAGGGTGGCAGCCGATGCAACCCGCCGAGGAGTCTCCCCGATGCCCTTCACAACGCAGTCCCCGAAAGCCGAGTCGGCTCGAATTATCAGCATCAGATGCTACCCTAGTCACCTGAGCTAGGGTAACGTCAACTCCAAGTTGGGAATTTCCAACAACAGCAGAAGGCCTAACAGCCATTTTCCTCGAGGGAGGATGTAGTCTATAGCAGGTGTCGCTAATGTGCCCAAACATTTCTGCAATGTCGGCAAAAAGAAGGCCTGCTCTCCACCACAGCCTCCTGCCAAAACCCATCCGCACCATCTGTGATCCAAAAACGATCCACAATAGGGAGAGTGAAATCTCTCTCCACTTGAACCCTAGCACCACCTTGGGAGACCATATCAAAAGTAGGAGCATCCACTCTAAGAGGAGTACCGAGAGCCTGGCTAATGTTGTACAAAGCACGTGGATTGTACAAATGAAAGGGGAGCCCCGGAAGTTTGAACCACATAGGAACAATAGGAGGCTCCTTAGATGGGTCAAAATCAGGAGTCCATTTGATAATCTGCATTTGAGTGCCAGCAATCAAAACTGATTGTTGCGCAAAGAGTCTAGCATAATCTTCTTCTTTTTGTATCCGAATAAGTAGATGTCTGTCATCTAACACTCCCAATTTCCATCCACCAATGAGCTTCAAATTCTCGAAATATTTTCTGACTTTATCCATCTTGGGGTGCCCAAGTTGGAATTTTCCAACTAAAATAAATTTAACGTAATCGAAGAGAACCTTCATTTCCTGTGTCGTGAAGATAACAGCAGGTTTACCATCTTTATTACCAATCGGCCTGATAAAATGTCCCTGTATTTTACCAGCCGCAGTGTCATGAAATTCTTGCGGGAAAAAAAGGTGATCATTGTGGGACTTGCTGCCCACAACTCCAGCATAGGATGTCCTAGTTGCCATCAGAATCCGAGCGGACTCAACAGCCAGACAGAAGCCACTATGCGATCGAGCAGCCCCTGCTATAGCCGCTTTAGCCCACTTCTCGCACAGAACCTAGAAACCCAGAGAATGGAGACCCCGCAGTCCGTGGAGACGACGTGCAGCAGAGAAGGCGCGTCGTTCTGTCGGACCAAGACAGAGACGACGGAGACAGCGATTAGCCTGCGACCCGGACAATCGAGCGACAGCAGACGATGGACGACGAAGGAGTCGTCGATGACGAAAACAGAGCAGCTTCCGGAAGGCTTCAGCGGAAGGTGCGTGGTCGACGACGAAGGAACGAGTCGAAGAAGAACGAACTCGACATTCGGGATCGCAGTCTGACGTCGTGAACTGCCTCCAGTCCACCAGAATTGCAGCCGAAAGATATATATATATATATATATATATATATTCAAAGGCCATAGGCTAATATATTAAAATAGAAAGAATATATATAGGTTGTATGAGTAGCCCAAGAAAGGCACTCTGCCCACACAGTACAACACACAAAAATCCAAAAAAAAAGAAAAACATATGTAAGACCAAAAACTATAACCGCCAATACACAGAAGCGTGTAGTTAGGGACGACCCAATTTAGTCATGCATCTGCCTTTAGTTCTTGGAAGAGAGCCAGCTAACAAATTGATGAGTTGTGTGTCATTACCGAAGTAACCAATGTATCATCCATTATATGCCTGAGCTCAAGTAGGTCTCTATTCTTCTTCTTCCTCCTGGATGTCTGTCATTCCTCGTCCGAAAACTAGCTCATCTGATCAATGTGTTGGTCAACAGATTGTTGGGCATGTATAAGCTGATGAGCCCCTTGAGCCTGACTAACAGTAACGACATGCTCGTTCGGATGAGGTGGTAGAACCGCAGTAAAAAGATTGCTAACCGTTGTAACCACAACAAGTTGTAATTTATGTGAAGAATGAATTGTCGTCTCTGCATCAGATACTTCTTGAAGATGAGGAGCTCCAAAGCTCTCCTGATTATCGGTTTGAACATTGTCCTTATTGGTAAGGATCCTACATTATTGTTTCAATAAGGTTTGAAGCTGTAGGTTGCCCAACAGAGCCATCCGACAGCACATCAATCACAAAAATCGAAATAATATTGTCTTGGGGGGGGGCAGGGGCAATTAAATCAGACACCAACTCGTCTTGTGGTAATTTCCTCCACAAGTGGAGCAGATGTGTCCATAACAGAGGGGTTAGGCACATCCTTATGCACTTGAGCCTTAGATTTCAAATAAGGGTGGATCCTTTGACATTTGTCAAGGGTATACCCAAACATCTTACAGTGGGTACAATAAATGGGTCTATGTTCCATAAAAAAATTGTTGCCAATATTCATTATGTGTTTTGCCCAGCTAGACTTTTGTAATATCAGGTAAAGTGATATCCCTTTCCACAAGTATTACGGCAACAAAAGGTGTGGTTAGATTGAAGGTGGGTAGATCTAACTTCATAGGTCCTCAAGTATGGCCTCAATAGAGTAGAGAACCTGATGATTAAATATATGCAGCTTGAGACCAGGTAAACTAAACCATACTGGTACAGTGAGATGTTTATGGTTTGGGTCAAAATCAGGAGACCACTTGAGTAAATTCAGTGACTTTCCTGCAATGTTAAGATATTTTTTAGAGAAAATCTGAGCGTAGTCTTCAGCCAAAGTCAACTGAATCAACACGTCTCCCATTAAGAAGTCCCACTTTCCACTTGCCTACTAGTTTGAGATCATCAAAACTCTTTCTGATAACTTCCATAGGTGGGTGCCCCCACTAAAATTTTCCAATAAGAGCGAACTTGCATTTCTTAGTCAAGGTTGAAATTTCTGAATCAGAGAAAAAGAGAGCTGCTTTCCCAACCTTCCTACTTGCCTTCTTAACAAAGGTGCAGTCACCTGTACCATCGCGACATTCTTTATAAATTACGAAAAGACAACAGCTAAAACCTCCAAAGGGTTACCCAGCACTTGGGCGAAAGAGGTTTTGCTGGTTTTAGCTGAAAAAGGAGGGAGTGCACCCATCGAAGCAGGGAAGGAACCGCTCCAATGGACGCTAATAGACAAGAACGAGAAACAAATGAACCCAAAGATGTAAGATGCCGCAGAAGCTGAGTCCGACGAACGTGAGCCCTTCAATCTTGAGACAACGAAGAATGAGCAGCTTGAGACGACGCACAGTGACAGACTTAACGACGAAACAGACGAAAAAGAAGAAGAGACGAGTAGAGCGTGATCGACGAAGATGCAGTGGAGTAGAAATCAAGGTCACCATAAAGGCGTAACCCTAGCAGAGCATAATCGATGCCGCCATTATATATATATATATTTCAATGACTCTTTCGTCCGCTGGGGTTTTGTCCGATGGCGAAACCGAACGTCCCTATTGATTTTCTCCTCTGTCAATCGATTCGTCGTGCTCGAAGAAGAAGCAGGGCGAGCCTCGTCGTCATTCAGAGTTCGCGTCATCTTCTAGAGCTCGCGTAACATCTTCTAGAGCTTGGGTCTTCTGGAGCTTGGGTCGTCTCGCTTCGTCATTTGGACTCACATCGCGTCACCTGGAGCTCGCGTCTTTGATGCGAGTCGCGGCCTCAGATGTCGTTTGTGTCAGTCGTTACCGCTTCGCTCATAGTTTTTGCGGGCTTTGTGTAGATTCCGGCTCATGCATGTCAACCCGGCTCATGCAGGTCGAACCAGCTTTGCAGTCCGACTTCATTTAGCGATCGTGCAAAGACAGATCTGCATGACAACTGCAGTGCTATGCTCGGCAAGTTGCGCCAGCTATTTATGCTCCTGTAGTGTCCTATGTGAAGCACAGTAATGGTCTAGGACTTTCCCCCTTCTCCGCCCCCGCGAAACTCTACAATACTACAGTGGTTCATAAACGTAGCTCCTCTTTCCTCCTCGCAAATAGTCCGATATTCCCGCAGATGTACCATGACTCTATTGCAGGACATAGAGATTGCAATCTCATTAAAAAACTAGGGGAAAAGACGGGCAAAACAACACTATTTTTCTATGACGCTGAAATTTCATCTCTTACAGAAAAATATAAATTTACACTAGTTGACAAGTTCCAACTAGGTCGCCTTAGGATGGAGATTATCAGGAAGGTTTCTGAAGATTTCAAACTACTTGAGGATTGACATGTGGGCCTTCTCGACGGAAGACATGTTACGATACAACTGTGCATAAAAGCAGACTTCACAAGGATTTTCTCAAAGAAATTTATCACAATTGAGGGCAACCTATGAAATTGCGCAAATGAACTCCTAATTTTGATCTCAGTCAAGAATCTCCATTGCGCCTATCTAATTCTTATTACCTGAACTCAAGCTTCAATTCCTTGACCAATCTACTTTATATGCAATTGGGACTATCCTTGGAAAACCTATGCAGATAGACACACATACAGTTCATTTCTCAAGACCTTCTACTGCAAGGATTTTAATTGAAAGATATATTACACTACAAGATGTAGAAGAAGTCTGAATTGATTCTGCTCACAGTGGTTATTGACAAAAAAATATTATAGAACAAAAACATCATTACTGCAAGCACTACAAGATGTTTGGACACCCACAAAAGAAATGTTTAAGATTGCATCCACAGTTGAGAACAATAGTCAAAAGCAGGAACTCCCCACCGCTCTGGACGAAGCGGCTCCACTTGATGAGGAACTCACCACAAGACAAGAGTTAGTATCTAATGTAATTGCCCCTTCCCCTGACCATACTACAAGAGATAATGTTCATATTGCAAATCAGGATAGCTTTGCAGCTCCTCATCAGAAAACATCAGGTGCAGACGTGACATTACATATTGAACCTATTGATGTTGCAACGACTGACTTTCCTTTTACTATGATTCTACTATCTAATCAGACCGAGGATTGCATGAGTCAATCTTTTGATGAAGAATGACAGGTCTATTTCTCGGCGAAAGAAGAAGGCTGGGGGCACACTCCAGCTTGGAAACTTAATGAATGACACTTTGGTTGCTAGTGGCAATGACACTACACTTCAAAGTTTGTTATCTGGCTCCGCTCCTACAACTACAGGAAGAGGCATGAAAAAACTGCCTCATCCCTCGCTACTTGTTTTCTGTATGTTTTAAATTTTTTAGAGTTTATCTGTATCCTAATATGTTTGGGGTATTACTGTACGGTTGTATCGTATGGGTATGGTGCCTCTATTGGCTTTCTCATACACCCTTTATGTATCTTTTCTATTTCAATAAAATCAATCCTTTGGGCTTTTCTCAAATAAATAAATAAATAAATAAATAATATATATATATATATATATGGGGTGCGATGTTCCATGGCGTCGGCGGTTCTTCTCGGCTTGCTCGGTGAGCTCTCTCCTACTCTCCTTGTTTCGCTTATATTCACATCTATCATCTCGGAGGTTCATTTCGCTTCGGATTCTGCATTTCTGCGATTTGGGGCCTCTGGCTTTGTGGGAGTCGAGGCGATCGGCTGGGGTTTTCGGGGGCCTTGGGAGCTCTCCTTTTGATTTTTCTCTGGTGATTTCTTGGCTGTTTGGGTACTACATTTGTGCCCTTTTGTTAAGGGACGGCCCCGTCGTATGCTGCGGCGGTGGCGGGACATCCCTCATTCGGAGGGGGCAACCACTCTGTTACTTCCCACGGAGCATTTTCATGATGCCCTTGAGACGGGAAGAGGTGATTTCACCTTCATCGAAAAATTAGGGAAGAAGAACGGCAAGCCCGCTGCATTTCTTACCGAGGACGAAACAAATAATCTTGTTTCAGCATGCCGTTATCATCTGATTGGTAAATTTTCATATGGGCATCCAAAACTTGAGTTGATTCGTAAACATTTCGATGCATTTAAGTTTACCGACAAATGTAAGATCAGATTATTAGATGTCAGACACATTCTCATTCAGCTTTCAAACGACGCCGACTATACTAGACTTTTTTCACAAAAATTTCTAAAAATTGAAGGCCGTTTTATGAAGATTCTAAAGTGGACAGTCGACTTCGACCTGCAATCTGAGTCTCCTATCATACCGGTTAGGGTTACTTACCCTCGTCTCAAGACGCATTTGTTTAATTATGAAACTTTGTATATGCTGGCTTCGACAGTTGGGAAACCACTAAAGGTGGATACACCTACACTTGAGGTAGATACACCTTTTGAAGCTTGTATGCTTGTGGAACGAGACATCACCAAATCTTATTCGAATGCTATTTGGATTGGTCCTCCGCATCAAAGTGCCGGCAAAAGATGTGAATGGGCTCGCACCATCCCTATTGTTCGCACTGTGGGATGTTTGGTCACAGCAACTCTGTGTGCTATCGTCTGCACCCTTATTTAAGGCCACAAGCACAGGTTGCTCCGACTTTGGATGAGAACCACCGAAATACTGACATTGACCCTGCTTCCGTGATTTCCCCCCGCCTCCTTTGGGGGATGTTGCTGCTAATGATTTGCCAATAGTGGAGAATGTTCATATCGGTGAAACTGTTTGTGATGCCTTCAACATAGAGCTAGAGGTTGTTGAATGTTCGGCTGTTCCCCCACCTTCTGTGATTCCAATCCCGCCTATAGCTGATAAGGCACAAAATGGTAATGTTGGCTCTGATAGTACAAGGATTGACACTCAGTCTCCTCTAGCTACCGAGGCAGGTACTGTTGTGGATGTAGTGGATGATTCTCTAATTGTAGTAGATGTGCCTATTGAGAAAGAAGGGGTCCAAGGTAGGGATGTAAACAAATCGAACACGAACGAACAGAGCTAGTGTTCGTGTTTGAAATGTTCGAACACATCACTGTTCGTGTTTGGTTCGTTTGCTTATCGAACAAACACGAACTTCCTGGCGAACCGAACACGAACTATTCGCGAACAACGAGCTTTTTTGACAGCCCTAGCTTTGATAGGATACTTCTTCAAAATGAAGCAAATTGATCAGGTATTTCGTACACATCAGGTAACCCATACTTCCTCAAAATGAAGCAGACCGAATTAGATGTTTAGGGTTTTGATTAGGGTTTTATTTTAATATATAGTATAGTATATTAATTATAATATTATAATATTTATATTAATATAATTAATACTATAATATTATTATTTTTATTAATAATTTATCATATATTATAATTTATGAAGTTTAATTATTTAAAATATGATAAATTTTTATAATATATAATTATTTTTAAAATATCATAAATTTTTTATATGTAATTATTTTAAATTATTTTATATTTCGAACAATAACGAATCGAAAACGAACGAACACATCATCGTTCATGTTTGGTTCGTTTAACAAACCGAACGAAAAAAATTGTTCGTGTTCGTCTCGTTTGCTTATCGAACGAATCGAACACGAACTTTTTGGCGAACCGAACACGAACTGTTTGCGAACAACGAGCTTTTTTGACAGCCCTAGTCCAAGGTGTTAATGCACTGCAAGTCGCTGATACTGCTTCTCAGTCCTCAGAAACAGAAGAAGAAGAAGAAGAAGAAGAAGAAGATGGCGAAACTGAAGAAGACGAAGAAGAAAAAGAAAATGAATGGCAAGTCTACATCTCTAGGAGGAAGAAAAAGATTGGGGGTACCTTCCAGTTCGAAGGTTTAATGAATGATACTTTAGCTCATCCTGGTATGGGCAAAGCCCTTAAGCATATACTTTCTCGCACTTCTCCACGACCTAGTAAAGGAAGACTTCGACGACCTTAGTTACACCTATGGAAGAGGAAGGCTAGGTGTCCTCTTTCACAATCAGTACTTGTTCGCATGTTTTTCTGTTGAGGTTTCCTGTTGTAGTCTGTTCTCCTTTTGTTTTTTTAGTTTGCTGCTTATGGGTAGAGCTCCAAACTTTAGAGCCCTCTCATACTACTTGTTTATGTACCCAGCTTCTATATTAATGAACTGCCCCTAGGGCTTCAAAAAAAAAAAAATATATATATATATATATATATATATATATATATATATATATATATATATATATATATATTAAACTTTAAATTCGTATAAATTCAGACAGCATGAAAAAACTAACCATCTCAACAGTCAAAAAACAGAATCACTACAACAGGACAATGTCAGCTTATGTATATTTCCACCCAACGTGCGAGTTTTTTTTTTTTTTTTTTTTTTTCACGTCATCCGACAGAAATTTCTGCAAAATCTCATTAAACCAAGCGTGAGAAACACCCCAAAAGCTGGAACCAGATAAACTTAAACCCACAAAAGATGCATCTCATAGAACGACAGAAGCCTGACCAACAAACCGGAAATATCACCTCTCAGTATTGGCAGAAACCCTTTGCATTATCAGAGCTTCAGCTGTACGAATTGCTTCTGGGGCTCCAGTAATTGTTACTTTTCTATCTGAAGTGCCAGACATGAAATCTCCTCTATCTGAAATTTTGATCTTGGCACCACTAATCTGAGTAATTTCCATAATATTTCTGCCCCCACAACCTACAACAGCTCCAATATGTTCATCTGGGACACCGAATGTCACTGAACTTCCTTGGGCATCAGTGGACCCCGCAGGTGACCTTGCAGAAGGTATCACGTAGCCAACAGGAGCAGCAGGAAAGGCAGAAAAATTTGCCCCTCCATATGGAAATGGTGAATTCAATGATTGTGGGTAATGAGCATCTTCTGCTAGCTTTGACATTATTAGATAGATTGCTCTTAATTGCTCTTCCAAAGATCCAGTCACAGTAACTAGCCTATCAGTGAACCCAGCATAATTATTATCTTGAGGTGATATCTTGATGTCAGCCTGGGATTCTTCAATAAACGACTTAATAGTAGATCTACCTTTTCCAATAATGGCACCACATGAACTATTTGGAACGATAAGCCTCACTTTTGTCCTAGTATCAGTCTCATGATTTTCTTCATCCTCATTCAACAATTTCTCAAGAATTAATTCCATCGCCTTAAAAATTTCATTAAATCCTCCTGAAAGCATGATAATCCTATCAGCCGTTCCAGGAAAGAATTCATGGTTTCTTGATAACTGAATGCGAGCCCAGATTGTGATTGAAAATCAGTAATGGTTGATCCTCCCTTTCCAATGATTGAACCAGCTGAAGTATTTGACACAAGGAACCTTAAGTGTGTGGTTCTCTCCTTATCATCAGCCGATGGGGAATCAGGGTGAAACGAAAGCTTTGAGCCGCCATCACGAGGAGAGGAATAACCCAAATCCGCCGAATCCATGTCACGGAGGGTGGGGGGGACGGGGGCACGGGCGGGGTAGAAAAGCATGCACAAAATTCACAGCATTTGAATACCCATATATATATATATATATATATATATATATATATATATATATATATATATTTCCAAAAAGTCCTAGTGCCATTTTCATTAAGATAAAAGAGTGGAGTTACAAAACAAGTAGAAAGAGAGGGTCTCATGGTGGAGTCCAACACAAAGAAACAAAAATCAACTTTAAATAAAAGTACAAAAGATAGGACTAATATAAAGTAGCAGCTAAAACTTTTTCAGTGGATGAGGTCGCCAAGGCCTTCCTCTTCTATGGGTTCTAGAAACACATTCAATAATCAGGCTCTGGAGTGATTCCCCATTGCCTGGAGAGACTAAGGTGTCATCCATAAGATTCCCAAGTAGCAAAGTACCCCCCGTCTTCTCTTTCTCCCGGAGGTGTACACTTGCCACCGATCCTCCGAAGTGTGAGCCGTCCGATCCGCAGATGGGAGAATCTGACGTAGTGATTGGTTCTCTAACCGCCCTGGCGGTTTGCACCACGTGAGGAAGGGTCGCCCTTCCAACTCGTTCGAGAACTCAGCCGTAGCGCGCGGGGTGGCAACCGGTGCAACCTGCTGAGGAGTCTCCCCGACAGCCTTCACAACAGAGTCCCCGAAAGCCGAGTCAACTGAATTATCAGCATCAGATGCTACCCTAGTCCCCCGAGCCGGCAGAACGTCAACTCCATGTTGGGAATTTCCAACAACGCGGAAGCGCTCTATGCACCCTTTTCCTCGAGCAGGATGTAGTGTAGCAGTGCGTGTCTCTCAATGTGCCCAAACATTTTGCAACGCCGCAAAAGAAGGCCTCACTCTCCACCACAGCCTCTGCCAAAACCCGTCCGCACGCATCCGCGATCCAAAACGATCCACATCGGGGAGAGCGAAATCTCTCTCCACTCAACCCCTGGACCACCTTTCGAGACTATATCAAAAGCAGGAGCATCCACTCCGAGAGGAGTACCGAGAGCCTCGACTAATGTTGTACAAAGCACGTGGATTATACAAATGAAAAGGAAGTCCTGAAGTTTGAACCACATGGGAACAATAGAGGCTCCTTACTGGGTCAAAATCGGAGTCCATTTGATAATCAGCATTCGAGTGCAAAGAATCAAAACCGATTGTTGCGCAAAGAGTCTCAACGTAGTCTTCTTCTTTGTATCCGAATAAGTAAATGTCTCGCCATCTAACACTCCCAATTTCCATCTCCCAACGAGCTTCAAATTCTCGAAATATTTTCCGACTTTATCCATCTTGGAGTGCCCGAGTCGAATTTTCCAACTAAATTAAATTTAACATCATCGAGAGAACCTTCATTTCAAATGTCGTGAAGATAACAAGCAGGTTTACCATCTTTAGTGCTAATCTGCCCTGATAAAATGACCTCGTATTTTGCCGACCTGCAGTAGTCTATGAAATTCTGCTCGGAAAAAGAGGTGATCATTGTGACTCATCGCCCACAACTCCAAGCATAGGACGTCCTAGTTGCGCATCGGAATCCGCGATAGTCCGACAGAAACCACTATGCGACAAGCCTTCGAAGCTCCTGCAGAGGCCGAGCATGCCGAAGGAACCGCAGAGCAGTCGACCCTCACGAAAGAGTCGTAAACGCAGAAGCCTTCTTCTTCACTACTGAAGACGAGCTCCACCTGCGTGAGGACCGCCGAAAGAGAGGACAGTCGAGCGGCTCGGGCAGAAGCAGACCGCGGGAAGAAGAGGTGCAGCAGACGCAGCACAAACGGAGGGGCCGAGCGGCTCCGGCAAATGCACCGCGGGAAGACGCAGGCGCAAAGCGAGCAGCATCTTCGCTCTGGTGTGGACGAAGACGAAGCCGACCGCGAAGAGATGTCGTCCGACCGCAACGAAGAACGCCGTCGGCCGTGGGAACGAAGATGTCGTTCGACCCCGATGCACGCGTACGCGAACACGACCGAGAGAGAGATCACCGTACGGGTTCGCCATCTGGGTGAAACCCTGCTGGACGAAAGAGACAAATGGCTGAGGACGACGCCATAACTATATATATATATATATATATATATATATGGAAAGGGCCGTAGCTCATCGTATCGAAATTAAAAGGGGGTACAAAGAGTAATATAAGATGGCCCACACAAACTTCGAGCACATCCCATAAATCCAAAATGTAGCCCCATCGGAGCGATACGAATGATACAACACAAAAACTAACGACTATGAAGAGGAGAAGGTTCCCAAGGCCCACCGCACTCTGAGCGATAAAAAACACAACTCTAACTCGTATTCGAAGAGCTTCCCCAATGCTGGGGAAACCTGGACTATCGTCCATAATATTTCAAGGTGGGATAGTGCCTCAGACTTTCTTCTTCCTCCGGAGGTAAACACTTGTCATTCTTCTTCAGTAGACCGGAGATATGCTTTAGTGGCAACATTTACAGATTCAATAGGTGGGTGGAGAACTGGAGGAGAAACCAGGGCCCTCACTCAAGTCCTGATTCTGCAAGTTAGTGCGAGTGTCGGTGATTATTTGGTCCAACTAAATCTTCCGCCAGTCGCACCGCAAACGACCAATAAGGAGCGGGGGAGTTGGGGTGTGACAGCATCCTAAGGTACCGAGTGTTGCTTCGGTTGTATCTTAGTTTCCATGTGGTGAGTATCTTGCATATACCCTTTCACGTCCCTCCCGCTTTGTTGGCACAACTTTCTCCTCACTGCAAGCCGAACTGCGAGTAGCCCTTTCGTTTTTTTCCTAGAGTTCCTTTGTCTAATCCTTCCTCTTTACTATCATTGACATTCCGAACCTCCACCTTTGCTGCTGTTGTTGTCCAACCCTTCCGCTTTACTGCCGCCCCCATTTCAGCCCTTCATCATTGCTGCTATCACCTTAGACATCCTTCTCATATTGCTCTTTGTTGTTTGCTTGCAGTCCGACAGCAGGGAAACATTTGTCTTGTTTTTTGTTTGCTAACCACCTTTTTCACACCCACGCCACCTTCCAAATCCTTTGCTCACCACCACCACCACCACCCTTGGATATACCACCTAGATTGAGTTTGTGTTGTAAATTGTTGCAATTTCAATTTTTCGTGAGTCAGTTGTAATTTTCTATTTGAATTCAACAATAACATTTATTTTCCTATTGTTGCTTGAGTTAACTTCTGAAATTAGAACTAGTTAGAAAATCACCGAAAATAAAAAATAACTTTTATTAATATTGAAATAGGGTTATAACCCGACACAAACGGAAAGGGGAAATACAATAGCAAGCCAATCTCCGACTAGGATCTGAAAAACAAGATCCGAAGGCAAAGGTGGCGTCGGCGAAGTGGTAAGGGGAAAGGGGAAGGTTTTTGGCTGTCAGATATGTTAGATAAGGCGACAAGGAAGGGCGGTGAGGAGTTTTGGGTGATAGTTAGGTGTGGGCAGCAAAGGAAGCTGTTATGAGGTACCCGGTAGGACGCAAGGAGCTGCTGGGAGGGCTGGACGATAAGGCCAGCAGTAGATTGGAGTGGAATAGGGTGTTGGGAGGCAGAGTGGAAAGACTGGGGAGCAAAACAATTGCGAAAAGGGGCGCCAAGACAGTTGGGATGGTCTGGGGATGAAAGACAGCCGGAGCACCACCACATCCTCGGATATAACCCTAAAACAGGAAGAACAGTTCCACAAAGGAATCTGAGGGCAACTCACACCAAAATTGCCCCTACAATCAGAGAATGACAATTTATAGATTCTCATTGACAAAGAAAAAGAATGAAATAAAGACGGAAACTCTCACACAATAGAAAGGAATGGGGAGGCAAGCAAATTTCTGAGAACAACCTTTAAGTTCCTATATGAAGAAGATCACCAAAGAGATGCAACCTGCTGTATCGCGATCCCACCTTCGCGATCTTCCTCCCGCTGTCGCGACTCCTTTCCGCTTCTTCTCTTGTCCTCTCGTAGTTAGCACCCCTGTTACGGGCGTTGTTAGTGCCCCGCATCAACTTCGGTATCATAGTTTAAACTAGATCAAATTCAAGGTAGCAAACCACTTGAAAAGGAAAAGGGAATGGATGGATGGGAAATGTCATAAACCTTTTGCTCGTGTATGCATTTAGAGTGGTGAACGATTTAGCCGATTAAAAGGATGAACATTAGATATAGCGCACCAAGCAACACCTCAAATTGAACAAATGAAGATCATGATGATGAACATATAAAGATAATGATGACGATGATGTCATTATTTTAGATTAAGTTAAATTTACTAATTTAAATGAAGAAACATGGCTTGGATTATGGCGAAAGACCAAAAAACAGAACATGTGAGAATAAGGAGAAGATTAATATTAGCAAAAAAACAAAGTGCATGCTTTACATTTAATGTGCGCGATAAGTACCAATCAATAAAAATGATAGATCAATTGAAAGCACAATATACATAACTTAAAATGGATAAAGTTGAAGATACAACCAATCAATAAAGTTGAAGATACAACTAATAGTGTTTAAAAAAATTAGAAATGATAGATTATTATATTACAGAGAGTGATAGTAGGACCTAGTAATAAAAAGTATGATGGCTGGAAGTTATTCAGAAATATTATGGAACTTAAAATTCAATACCAAATGCAACACCTAAAAGGAAATATTGAAAAGGAGCATAAAGCTGAAACCAGATGCTGGCATGTGGCTAAGGATTATGATGATGGACCAAATACTATTTTTCATTCGTCAAACATCAAGAACTAAGGTCCCCAGAAAGTGAACTATGCCAATGATTCCAAGTTCAAACGAGGGAAGAAGCCAATTAGTGATCCTTATGATGTGTTTTCATGCATCCTTATGATGTTTGTTCATGCAAGTTTTAACAGAGAAAAAGTTGTTAAGCGAGGACTTGGTGACACTTAATAAGTGATCGTTTTACTGGGTGACACTTAATAATGTTATAGGTTTCTTTCTAAGTAAGAGCGATGGTTGACCAGGAGGGAGCTGACACTAGAAAAAATTGTTGCGGCAATGAGAAAAACAGTGGTTTAGATTTTAGAGAAGATAGTAATGACAACAAGCTTAGGAATTGTCTAAACAGTGCCTAAGCTGTAGTTTTCAAAGTATCCGACTCTGTTACACGAGGATATAGAAATGAAGGCCCAGGAAAGTTTAGAGGGAAGAATTTACAATAAAGTGAAAAAAGCAACGGAGGATGAAGTTGAACTGATCAAAGTTTTTTAATGTTCTAGAACGCTTTCATATACAGCATTCTATAAAGTAGATTTAATTGTATTAAATATCACTTTCCAGAAATTTAGAGGGTAAGATTTAGGAAAAGAACAGAGCGGAGAATGCAATAAAAGATAAAGTTAACGTGATCCAAGTTTTTATATACTAGGATGCGTTTTACATATAATATTTTAGAAGCTCTGTCAATTGAGTCAGATATAACTTCCTAGAATTTAGACAAAGCTGGTTGCAGTTGTCAATGATTCAAATCCTAAACTTGGAACTCAACTAAATGTAAGAGATAATTAAAAGGAAGATTTACATGCATATACTCAATTCCTATGTATTTACATATCAACACCAAAACTTTAATTCTTACATATATGCCACCTTACCTATACATGAAATGTGTATTTCATTTTTTAAAAGTTAAAATAATGGCAATTTTTAGTTGATATGAAAGATTAGGCCATATTAATGTAAAAAATAAAATTAAGGTGTTGGATATGTAAAAACATAAAAATTGGGTGGTATGCTTGTAAATACCCCTAAATAAATTATAGGAACACCAAACAAATATGGACAATGTTAAGCGTCAACCTGCAGAACAACTAAGCCATGCTCAGCAAGGAGCGCTTCGCAGCAGCCAAAAAACTGTCCCAGGTATTCGTGACCAACTCCTTCGATCATCTCACTGCAAGATAAATTCAGTTTATCAGACAGCATGCATGTATAACAATTGAAATATAAGGGAATAACATAGGATAATATTTTATTCCATTGATCTACCAAATATTATTGTGAGATTGTTTATAGAGAGGACAACATTCCTAATCTCTTTAAATATCAATAAAATCTTCCAAAATAGATAAAACAAGTAAATATGGGGAAACATGGACTCTGGTGTCAATCTACCAATCAATTAAAGGAAATCCCAAAAATCCCTAAATCCAAGCGCTCCTTCGCAATTCAAATTTTAACTGTGCCCCTCAAACTAGGGTAGATGCTTATCATTCCTATGTTGAAACCTATTCTTCAAATTTATCCAAGAAAAGACGCCTCCTTAAAATATCTACAATTGGACAATGAATTAAATTATGTTGAAGTGATATTATCCTAACTATACTTTTCTTGATAAAATGTTGACCTTTTCGACATGTTTGGTCCAATCAAGATGCACATAATTTTTTTCAGTGCTTACTGTTGCTTGATTATCACATGACAGTCTTGTCAACTCTTCTCTTGAGATGAACAATTCATTAATAAATAATTTCAACTTACATTCTTTCACCAATTCCATGGCCACTACTCTAAACTTAGCTTTTGCATTATTTTTTAACCTGCCATGAAACTAAATTCCCCCAAAAGTATAAAATAACGTAAAGTGGACATGTGATCCATAATTGAGCTTGCCCGGACAAAGTTAAAAAAAAAAACTACAATTTTCTCCAATTTATTTTTGAGAAGAATAGTTTTCTTGGAGTTATTTTCAAATACCATAGAATCATAAAATAAACTCCTACTTAGTAGGATTATTCAAAAAAAATCACATTGGTTGGAAATCTAATATCATGTCTCGTGTAAATGAGTTAGATTAATCTACTGACAAGTCTTTGAAATCAACCTTTATCCATTAGAGCACTATCATTTTCAACTCCAAGTATAGCAATTGATTCCATGGGAGTATCTGTCGATTTACGTCACAGCATTCATATAGCTTTTAGGAGATCTAAAACATATTTGTGCGAGTGGGTGTTCTTTTATCTCCAAAGCCATAAAATATTTAAGATATCCTAAGTCTTTAATCTCAAATTCTTTGCCTACCAGTCCCTTGAGTCAGCTAATTTCTTCAGCAAAATCTCTAATAATAATAAAACCATCCACATTATTTCTTCAGCACATCATCCAATCATTTTGTGGACCTGTTTTTGCTAGAAACGACAATGCAAAAGTATCTTAATGAAATTAAAAGCAAAACATGTACAACTCTTACAAGTCTATCTGCTGAGAAGATTTGGGTAAAACATGATCTGGGAATTATAGAGTTTGTTCAACATTATTTTGTTAGTTGTTTGTGATTCAACATAGACCTTTTATAGTTTGGCCTACCCACATTTAGCAGTACTAAATCCTAACAGTATTATTTTCACTAAACCAAAATCCTACAGGCAAGAAAGTAGTTGGTTTTATTGCAAATAGGTTATATGTTTGTTATAAAACTTAACCTACTTCCAAGTTCCAACAATATCTCCGACCCACATATTACTTCTTAAGTGAGAAAGAATTTCTAATAATGTTGTAAAATCGCTTTGTGGTCAAGAAGATGATAATGTAGCAGACTAATGCTTTAGTGCACAATCTTTGCCTAAACACGAGGTACTTTTGAAACCCAAAATCATTGGAAAGTTTCAAGTACCCGAGAGGGAAAATACAAACATGTTATGTGCTCTGGACAAGAACTTGAAAAAAGGTCATTTATACTTTCTTAAAATGCACAAACTCTTAAACTATTTACAATTTTATTATGACTTATGTATGTCCTGATTTATCTGGAATTTGTTCTCATTCCATCCCCATCGATGATAAACAATGTCACACCAAAAGCACTTGTGAGAAACACTCTAAATATTTAATTAAATAATACTACAATTTTTTATGGTCTAATAGAATGAAAATGTGCACATAGGTTTCAATGTTTTGAAATGTATGTTTTTTATTGAGATTTATTACAGCTCAGTTTCATTCTTACAGAATCAACACCCATTCTCTAAGACTCAATTTTCTGAAGTAAACTGTATCGTAAGGACTTAAATGTATTCCTGTGGTTAGCATGTAAAATATACATCATACTATGATAAAAGAACTGCAATATGAAAGTGCACTACAGTAAAGGATTTTTTACTTTACTATGTTTAAGCTTTCTAGAAAGTAAAAGAATATGTTGATATAAGTACAAACTTAGTTGTTCACAATACCAAGATATAATCCTGTCATATTTTTGAGAAGTTGAAAGTTGGCGATAATCACACAACAATAATGTGACACGGTCCTGAAATAAAATAAGAAATTGTCATCTCAGAAAAGATAAACAATAGTCCATTGAATCAAAAAAATAGTTCAATCAAAGTAAAACATTTATTTAAAGTAGTTGAAGCTAAAGTTCTTATGATTTTGCTGTTTGAAGAAGTTTTTTTCTTCCAAACGAAATCTAATAGAAATTATACTATCAACTACCAAAAAAAAAAAAAGAAAAAAAGCCAGAACATCCTTGGAATCAAGGAAAGAAAACTCAACCAAAGATGATCATCTCATGAATTCTAATTAATATTAATTGTTAGTGTAGTCACAATACTTCCATAAATAAATTCACACACTGACGCGTTTTCTTCGGATATCTATCTTCACCGATGGGGTCAAAAATGCTAAAGAGCTTACAAAATTAGTAACTTAAAAACTCAGAAATAGGTAACTCCTAATCTGATTCATACGACTGACCTGTCAATTTTTTTTAGAAAATATTTAAGAAAGATTTCTTTTTTTAAAAGAAATTTTGATTTGTCATGCACTTAAAAGATTTTTAACTAATTATGAATGCATATATATATTTTTTATTTAAAAAAATTTTCATACCTTAAAAAAAGTAAATTAGTCAGTTGTATTGGTAGGCAGGAACTTCCAACTACTTGTAAAAGCAAAGGGTAACCCTTCTAAGTATTAGAGAGGCGGTATTGTTAGTCCCATCCTCTCAAGGTCATAGAGTCAGGATTGTGTTGAGACTTCTCACACATATCAAGATGCTCTCTTCATCACTGACCTGAACCCCGAAACCATCAAGCTTACAGTCTTACTTGATGGTTCATATATAGCGACGACTATATATATGCATGCTTATGTTTCAAACATAAGCACCAAAATCCAACCAAGAAGCAAGAAAAGAAAAGAAGCAAAATAAGGTGAGAGAGAGAGTAGGAACCAACCCACCTGAAAGAGCGAAAAGGTAAAGGGTGGGTCGGTCCACAAAACTGCGTTTAAAACGATTTCCCACATCGAGCGATATGAATTTGAAAAAAACTCGCCCAAAACTTCCAATATTCTCACACTACGAGGCACACAACCCGAACTTCTCCCAAAATTTGTTTAAGACGCCAACTCTCATGAAGGCCATAGAGAGAGGAGTAGAGGGAGCAAATAGAGCCTAACATCACCGAAACGGGCCACATACTACAACCCAAACATCATCAAAACGGGCCACAGACTACGGCCCAAACACCCCTAGAAGACGCATTTTAAAAGATTCCAAGTTGCTCCCAATTGAATCCAAACCTGCTCAAAATTGCAGCAAAACCGCAGCCCAAACCGGGCACCAAAAACAGTCCCAAAACAGGGAACAGAGCTGAACCAAACCACCCCAAATTGCTGGAGCCAAAACAGGTCCAAAATGACCCTAAATATTTCCATAAACCGCCCAATATGTTAAGCGAAAGAATTCTCCTTTTCCTCTTTTAAAAGCCCCCTCAAAACACTGCAATAATATATGTAGCAAAATAACTCCACAAGCTCCCAAAATCGTAGCCCAAAATGATGTTCAAAACCCTTTACAAAGAGCAACGTTATGAAACCCAAGACAACCCCGACATTGCGACTAGAAAACCGCAAGTTATTGAGACAAAGTTTAGAACTTTCCATGTTTAAGAGGAAGGACATGTGCAAAAGAATTGCAATTCCGGGCACCGAGCATATGAATATATATAAAGCTTAGGTAAAATTCTGCACACATTCGAGTTAACCTCAAGTGAAATGCCGAAATCCTACTTTCAAAACATACAAAGCTTTCACGGCATGTCAAAGAGGTCACCAATGCAGCCTTTCATGCATCGTTAAAGTAACACATGCATAGAGAGATCGAAACTCGGTGTTGGATACATGAATGCAAAAGAATTGGGGACAAATATATATAATTCTAAAAGAATTGCATAACAGGTTTATAAATATTAGAGCTTTAGCGTGAGGTATTTAAGTATGTAAGAATCAAGTGGTACATCTAAAGGCCCCATTATTTTCACATCCATACTTTAACTTTTATATTTATGCCACGCAAATCTTTCACATTTTGCAAATAGGCAACCCAATATGTCCATATTTTGCAAAAATATCACCCATGTTCAGATTTTGCAAAAAGACCACCACACATGTTCAGATTTTGCAAAAAGGCCACCCTACATGTTCAGACTTTGCAAAAAGACCACCCAACAAGTTCAGATTTTGCAAAAAGACCACCTTACATGTTCGGATTTTTAAAACATAAGCATCAACACTTCCAACCTCCGCACATAACACATATTTTAAAAGCAAGGCACTAAAACCTCTCACCCTTTTGCAAATAATACACAAAACCTTTTCAGATTTTTTTTTTAAAAAAAAACAAAGCACCAAGCCACTGGATGTAAGTTTGTAAATGACAAGCTTGAAAGCACAATATATGTATAACAAAAAAAAAAAATATATTCGAACCCCAAGGCCTCAAGCAATAAATGAAATGACAAAACTACAAGCTTAAGGTGAAAGAAGGTTTACACGCCTCACACTTAAACATTTAATCAACATAAAGGTTTACACGCCTCACACTTAAACATTTAATCAACATAATGTGATGCTAGAAATAGAATGATGCTTGAGTGAGCAAGAGACAAGTGAATAAAACATGAAGTCTAGTCCAAGCTTATCTAATTAACGAACATGCCATTTCATCCATCTCAAGCTAATATTATACATATGGGTAATGCTAAACTCAAAGTAAGGTGGCAAGTGCATAAACATAGTAAATATCCATCTAAGCACTATTAACATGAATACCACACAATAAGCTCAAGATATTCATCTCAACTTGAATAGACTAAAGAAGGTTTAGCAAGAGCCGCATGGTATACATGTAAAACTTCCCCCCCAAAAAAAAAGACAGAAAGAAAAGAATTTATAATAGGGCACCAAAACTTTCAAATCCCTACCAACGAAGTATCAAAACTTTCAAGCCCTCACGCTCAAGCAAGCAACCCCCTTTTCAAATAAATGCATGACATTTCTCAGATTTTGTAAATAGGCCACTCACATGTTCAACTCCTTTGTCCTATATTATTCTATTTTTATCTCTTTTTCTTTTTTAACTGAGCTAAAATAACTAGGGATAAGTCCAAGTAAAGTGACAAAAGGAGAACAAATAAGAAAGAAGAAGAACTGGGGAGACGTCACCTTGCTCTTCCATTCAAGAGAAACAGAGAAAACAAAACACCAAACAAGCTAGGGAAGAGCCAACCAAGAAGAAAGAACCACCTGAGATTTCGGCAGCACTTCCCCCTCTCCCAAAAAAAAATCGGCCAACCCCAACCCTCCCCCAAGTGGGGTTTTTATAGCCAAGGGAGAAGGAGAGGCCTCACCTACATCCACCAAGAGGTGAGCCGAACACAAGGAGCGGACCAGAAGATCGCAGCAAGGGCCACAAGGGAGAAGACTCGGGTAGGAAGTCGAAGGTATCGGGAAGGAGAGAGTCATTCCGCATTCGTGCCTCAGGGAACAAGCTCGCCAGGGGTAAACTACCAAATGAGGAAGCTCGCAACCTGGTGCGGCTTCGGGAAGGAGGTCCTCGAAAAGAACATGTCGAGCGAGGTCAACTCTTCTTGGGAAGGAGAAGGCGCGTGAGGAAGGTGCGGCTAGGGTTGCACCTGGGTCTCAAGTGGGAAGAAGAGCTAGGGCACGGGCTCGGCTAGCGAAGAAGAGACCGATAGAATGAGGGAACCACGAATCGTGTGTGTGAGTTAAGGATTTAGGGATTTAGGAATTTCTTTTATTTTTTATTTCACACAAGCGCGTTAATTTTCGTGTGATTTATTCGTGCGAGAAACAATAGCAAAGTGCATGTCCTTTCTAAATAATTTTGACGTTTCGGATGCGCCGACGCAGTCCGTTTCGTCATTCGGGGTTGTTCGGACAACCTTGTCGACGATCAGGCCCAAAATGAGTCGAATTTGATTTTCTTAAAATTTCGAGTTTGCGGTCGATCGTTTTGAAAATTAATTTGATTTCAATGTGTAGGTGGTGTGAATTGCAATATTTAATGATTCGATTGTACGAAATCACAAAATTTGCCCGTGCGGATGTGCAAAATTGTGCATAGGGAAACCTTAGGGCTTAACAGTCCATGGGGACTCCTTTTGAGTTCCCTCATATTAGTTTCGACCTCCTAAGTACTAGAGGTCAATAACTGCACAAGCGGAACTCCACAGCGAGTAAAGAGGTGGTTCAAATTTCTAAAACAAGGTGGGTCACATTACTAGGAAGAAAACTAAAACTCGCCAAAATTGAGGTCAACAACTGTCAATGAACGTGTCTGTTAAATTAAAGTTAAGCTATGTCTTCTCTTTAATACTGAAAAATATTATTTTGCTAAACTAACTGTTACTTGGATCAATTTTTCTTATTTAGTTAGCTCCATTTTTATGATTTTTTTAAAAGCTTAATTTTTAATTTTAAATAAATTAATTAATTTTCTTGATATAGTAGAGGGGCATCCTTTCAAAATTACTTGTTTCATTGATGGCCCTGATTAGATGTTAATCACCTCGAGATTTGTGTCAAATGACAATTTGTTGATGAAGTATCAAGTATAACAAATCTCTTTATCGGTAAAGATGAGAGCATGTTTACCTTAGCATGTAAGAAGCTTTTTTGAAAAATAAAGGAAAATGGTAGAATGAAGAGAAAAATAAACCATAAACATTCAAGCCACTAATCACTGCATACCTATCCACGCATTTAGTTGTAAAAGGTCATTGTAAGGCTTTGAAATGCAAGTTAGCCAAAAAATAGTTTAAACACCTTGCTAAAAGAAGTAAATAATTCATTGATTCTAAAATAAATTTAATAAGAGAATATGAAGTTTTTGATTAGTTATAAGATATTTTAAATCAACTTTTGAGATATTTTAAAAATAAAAACAGCATGTATTTAAAACACCAGAAATATTTTTTTTAATCCAAAATCAAATCAGAAAAAATAAGCAAGCCCAAATGACCTCTTAACTCAAGGATTCATCATTTTTTCTTTTGCTCAAGCATTCCAGATTTAATGATTAAATAGTCAATGTCAATGCAAAAATAAATAAGATAAAAAATCAACTAAGCATACTACAACTAAAGAATACTCAATTTACAAAGGAATAGAAGAAAAAACAAGAAAACAACTCAGGAATGCATGATTTCTTATTTAGCTCACAGCTGCTGGTGTTTAGGGTTAACTATTTAGTGTCAATGCAAAGATTAACACATTAAAATCAACGGAGCATAATTCTGTAAGAGAATTTTATTTTATAATGGAACTCAAAATAATATAATTGCAGAAAGAACCTGTAAACCAGCTTCCTCCACTCTTCGTTTTGCAAATTTTAGTTGCTCTATAGACAAGGTGATACCAGTATATTTGCATCCTGTTCGCCGCACAGCTTCTATAGCAAAGCTTCCCCAACCAAAACCAATCTCGAGAACTTCATGCTTTGACTCAATCTTAGCCTAAATGTTAAAGAAAATTGAACATAAGTAAAATGAAAACAAAACCTCTAGATCACTGTATTTAAGTTGGAGAGAACCTTATCGATTAAAAGAGAGAGTTTGCGTTGTTGTGCAATATGTAACTCCTCATTTTCAGCCTATCAAAATTCACTGAGGTCAGCTCAACTAAAGCAATCTATACATAAGATTTTGAAATAATTTTATTTATTAGCAAACCAATTTAAGGAAAATTGGACCACCTTGAAAATTGCACAGGAGTAAGTCATTGTCTCGTCTAAGAATAAAGAGAAGAACTCATTACTCTGCGTATGAAAAAAATGGCAAATGAAATTCTGTCAAGTAATGCTTTGGAACAGTGTGAAACGTAAAAATAGCAAGTACAACAATATATGCAATTGTACGAAAATAAATGCATATTTGTATGTAGGCAGAGAAGCAGATTAGTGACAACGACAACACAAACACAAAATGCATTATTTTTTTACTAAAAAATTTTGTGAAAAAAGGATCTGGACGGCAGCATTATTTTGCAATCAAAATGTCATATCATAATCTATATCTAACAGACATGTTTACAGAAAAAAGTTTTCAGTATTTTATGTAAAAAAGAAAAAAAAAGAAAGCAGCAGGCTTTCCTGAACTGCCAAACCAAAAAATGGATATCAATTAGTCAGAACAGCACTTATCAAAACCTAGAATTGGTATTAACTGAATGTTCAAAGAACCACAAAAATCATTACTAGAGATTTCAATAGTAGGAGAGGTTAAGAGAGGGCAATATTGACGATTAAGCGAATCCCTTAATTTTTTAATTTTAATCCACTGTATTGGACATATAAAAGATTATTGTCTTCAGTTGATACTGAATTAATTCTTCAGAAGTAGGAGCTCAACCTAGGTTACAAAGAAACCAAGTTAAGGCAATTAAACTATACTAAAATAGTTTATGTCTAAGAATAAATTGAATAACAGGAAACAACCATGATGTACATGTAGACTATACATTATTATTATTTTTTGTAATATCATTTTGATTCTATTAGTTTGGAAATAACTGGCTACTTATTTTCATATAGGAAACAAAAGGCTGAGTTAAAATCTTGGGAGTTCACTTGAATGAAAATGCTCTCTTGAAGAATTAATAATAAGAATTCCAACACTGACTATCATCTAAAAATTGACACACATCTGGGACTGAAGCGACCATAACTTCTTTGTAATCAAAATAAGAAATTCTTCGGCTGTCAAGCTATAAATAAATCAAATAAAAAAATTTTAAAAACAACACAAATAATATAATAATTGAATATGAGGATCACTACAATTTTGACTTAATAGTCGTATACCCTCTTTCAATCCAACGGAACGGAGATAGCAGCAATAACGATTGACTCTGAGACGGGGATAGAGACTAAGAGAGGGAAGAAGAAGGCACAAGATAGAATAAGGAAGGAAGGAAGAAGATGGGGAGGCGCCTAATTCTCTAGAGGCAGTGTCAAGTGCAAGCAAGGGAAGAAGAGCTCAAACCACTATTATCATGCGAAGGAGTATAAGAAGAGCTCCGGTCCTAGCAGAGCATAGAAGACAAAGCTCTGCGCGCCTGCGTGCAGAGGAACAGGATCCCTCGTGTTGTGTGGGGTCAAGCATAGAAAAAAGAGGAGAAAGAAGAAGTGAATATTACATCCGGACTACGCACGTAGAGGTACGTGCGGAGCCCAATTCATGGGAGACACGTGGAATCCCGCAATAACACACAATAACACGGGAATAACACGAAGGAATATTCCTCGTGTTACTCCGCGGTTAGCTGTGTTCTGGGCGGAATAAATCGGAGAATAACGCGGAATAACACGGGGAATATTCTTCGTGTTATTCCCGTGTTATTCCTCGTTATTGTGGTAATATTGTAACAGCACCACAATAACACATCAATACTACGCGGAATAACACGAGAATAACGCGGAATAACACGGGGGAATATTCCCGGTGTTACAATACTACCACAATAAAACATGAATAACGTGGAATAACACGGAGGAATAATCCCCGTGATATTCCGCCCAAAACATCGCTAACCGCGGAGTAACACGAGGAATATTCCTTCGTGTTATTCCATTGTTATTGCGCGTTATTGCGGGATTCCACGTGTCTCCCGTGGATTGGGCTCCTTACGTACTTCTACGTGCGTAGTCTGGATGTAATATTTCTTTGTGTGTTAGGGCTTTCGATCCAGAAAAAAAAGGGGAGTTCTAATATTTTAAATTAATTTATTTTAAAAAATTATATTTATATATATATCGTGGTTGTGTTTAATAATAAATGTTACAAGAAAACTTTATCGAATAAGGAATCATGGTATAAAATTTCAGCTTAGAGGAGAAAAGGATCGAGTGAGTTTAATAATTTATTTTAAAAAAGAGGAATGAGCTCGATCCGAGCCCACTCGGTAAAGTTTGGGTTTATATTATAATTTAATTAATAAATTATATATATATATATATATATATATATTCTCGATGTCGTCGTCTCCTTTCTCTGCTAGGGTTTCGACGGCGAACCCTAGCGTGCTCCATACGGGATTTTGTCGTGTCATTCCTTACTCTATGCTTCGTTTCCGTCGTCAGGCGGAGTGCTCACGTCCCGTTCGTCTGGCGGCAGATCTGTCGCTGCTGCGTTCGTGCTGTGCTGAGCTTCGTCTGGCGGCATCGTTAGCACTTGCGGCGCTCGTGTGCTACGTCAAATCCGCTCGACTACTCAACAGAGTCCTGCCCGCCTGCTCTCTGATGCAGCTGTTTCGACTGCGCAGAGTCCAAGCTGTGACAGTTGTACTGTGCAAAGCACAAAAATGGCCTCGGGGCTTTCTTATGCCGCCGCCCTCGCCAGTGATAACACAACCAAAGCCTCCAATGCTATAATGATTCACAAATGCAACTCTCCTTTCCACCTCGCCGATAGTCCGATATTCCCGCAGATGTACCATGATTTTGTTGCAGGATATGGAGATTACAATATCATTAAAAAAATAGAGAAAAATGCGGGCAAATCAGCACTATTCTTCTCTGACGCTGAAATTTATCTCTTGCAGAAAAACACAAATTCACACAAGTTGGCAAGTTCCAATTAGGTCTCCCTAAGAAGATTATCAGGAAGGTTTTTGATGATTTCAAACTAGTTGGGGACTGGCAAGTGGGCTTTCTCGACGGACGATATGTTATGATACAGTTGTGCATAGAATAAGACTACACAATGATTTTTTCAAAGAAATTCATCACAACATATGAAATTTCTCAAATGAACTCCTGATTTTGATCTCAATCAAGAACCCAACTTTGCGTCTATCTGGTTCTCATTACCTGAACTCAAACTTCAATTCTTTGATCAACCTACCTTCTATGCAATTGGGACTATTCTTGGAAAACCAATGCAAGCAGACACACCTACAGTTCATTTCTCAAAGCCTTCTACTGCAAGCATTTTGATTGAAAGAGATATTACACTACTAGATGTAGAAGTCTGGTTGGCTCTGCTCACAATGTTTATTGGCAAAAAATCATTATGGAACAAAAAACTCACTATTACAAGCACTGCAAAATGTTTGGAAACTCGCATGAGAAATGTTTCAGATTGCACCAACAGTTGAGAACCAATAGTCAAAAGCAAGAACTCTCCACTGCTCTGGACACATTGGATCCACCTGAAAAGGGACTAACCACAAGACAGAAGTTTGTAATGTAGTTACCCCTTCCTTTGACCATACTGCCAGAGAATGTTCGGACTGCAAATCAGGATAGCCTTGCAGCTCCTCTTCATGAAGCATCAGATGCAGAGGTGACATTACACACTGAACATATCGCTGTTGCAACGACTTGCTTTGCTTATACTGCGGCTCTACTATCTAATCAGACCGAGGATCGCACGAGTCAATCTTCAGATGAAGAATGACAAGTTTACACTTCTCGGTGGAAGAAGAAGGCCGGAGGCCAATACAGCTTGGAAACTTAATGGATAACACTTTAGTTACTTCTGGCAATGACAAGACACTTCAAAGTTTGTTATCTGACTCCGCTCCTAAAACTAGGGGAAGAAGCAGGACAAAACTGTCTTGTCCCTAGCTACTTATTTTTTGCACGTATTAAAATTTTTTTAGTTTATCTGTATCTTTTTCGGTTGGGGTATTACTGTATGTTGTATTGTATAGGTAGGCTGCCTCCTTTAGGCCCTTTCATACACCCTTTATGTATTTTTTCTATTTTAATAAAATCAGCCCTTTAAGCATTTATATATATATATATATATATATATATATATATATATATATATTAAAAAAGCCTCTAGGACAATCTTATCGAAATAAAACGGTTACATGAGCTTGCGGAGTGCCCAAAACATAAGCCCTAACCCCTACGATACAAAACTAACAAAAGGATCCAAAGATCGATACATAAATAACAATAACAAAGGCTAAGAACTAGATCGCGCTGCTCTCGCTCTCGTTTCTAGGAGATCCATCGATTAAGCTCTTAATCGTCGCTCTATTTCCATTAAGTGACCAAGGCATCATCAACTGGCAGTAGTATCCCTGCGCTTCTTCTTTCGTCGAGTACAGTAAACTCGTCAATCCTCTTCATCATCTTCTTCATCATCTTCTTCTACTTCTTCTTCGACCTTCTTCTTCATCTCGTTGTCGTAGTCCGCTAAATTTTTTGGTGAATCTGGCCGAATCGATGACTATGGTAGCCTACCTCAGGCGGTTCGCACCACAGGAGAAATGGCCACCCTTCCAAGCATTTTCAAAGAACCACGATGCTAGCACCGGCGGCAACTTAGCGTGATCCGTCGAGAGTCTCCCGACGACATTGCCGCCTCGGAAGCTACGCCGTTCCCTCAACTGGTGGAAGACCAGCGCACTTGTCGATGAATCTCAACTGCATCGAAGCGCCCGAAGCCCTTTTCCTCGAGGGAGGATGCGACTCGTAACAAGCTGTCTCTAACGTGCCCGAACATTTTGCAACGCCGGCAAAAAGGAGGTCTATCCTCTACCACCACCTCCTCGCCAAAACCATCACACCATCCGCGATCCAAATTCGATCAACATCTCGGAGGCGTAAAATCCCTCTCCACTCGAACCCCGACACCATCAAGCGAACCATATCATAAGTAGAGTGAATCAACTCGAGAGTGATACCAGCAGCTTCGATCGATGTTATATAAAGCTTTCCATCGGGTACAAACGAAAGGAGTCCCGAAGTTCGAACCACATAGGAACGACGAGTGAGGTCCTCAGATGGGTCAAAATTAGAGATCCATTCGATAAGCCTTCATATGGTATCCGCAACCAAAACAGATTGTTGCGCAAAGATTCTAAAGATAATCTTCTTCCTTTCGTATTCTAATAAGTAGATGTCTCGCCATCCAAAACTCTCAACCTCCATCCTCCAACGAGCTTCATATCCTCAAAGAACTTTCTAACCGGATCCATCTTCGGACGACCAAATCGAAATTTCCCAATTAGCGTAGAACTTCACATCCTCGTAGAGAGCCTTCATTTCCTGGTAACGAAGATGACCGCAGTGCTTCCCATCCTTTACACCTATCGTCACTAATAAAATATCAGTTCTATTTTACTGACCGCCGCATCCCGAAAGGATTGTGGAAAGAAAAGATGATCGTGAATTTTTTTCATGGACGTGTTGTCCTCGCTAACGACTCCGGCAAAAGTAGATTTCAGCTCGTCGTGCGTAACTCCGCACATTAATCCGGGCAGTATAAGTCGTCGCTACGAAGGCGGCTCGAAAAACCAGAGGCGGAGAAAGGCTCATCGTCAAGTTTGCACCGGCGAGCATCGTCAGCTAGTGGAATTCAAATCTCTGTTTCCTTTACAGTTTCGAAAGAAGCGGAGAAAGGCCCTGTAGCAACCGGCTGAACCGCTGCTGTAGGATTGCCGCAGCACCTCAACAGTTCAGCGAAACCGCAGCAGCACTGCAGTGGCCCACGGAGGAAGAAGAAGAAGACGCGGAAAAACACGGCGCACGTTGAGCAGCAACTCGAATGCGAGCTCCAGATGACGCACAAAGCTCGATCGGATGACGCGACGCTGCGGACGAAGGGCAGCGACGAAAACGAGCCGGAGGAGACGTGATCCGAGAAAACGCGCGGTCGGCTGGGGTTCGCCATGCGGCGAAACCCCAAGCAAAGGCCGAACCGGGGACGATGACAACGCCATTATATATATATATATATATATATATATATATATATATGATAGCAAAATAATATTAATTTGAATTACATAAAATAAAACGATGAAAATTTAATATTTAAATAATATAAAATTAATAGTTAATTAAAATAGTATAAATAAATTAAAATTTAATAATATGAATACTGATGTTTATTATAGGTATCAATTTTGGAAAAGTCGAAATCAAAGCAAATCCAAGAATAAAAAAAGCGACATCGACGTGAGCACTCCTAAATTATAGTATCAACTTCGTATCTCTTCTAAATCTGTTGAATGAATATTATTCATGCTTGATTAATGAAATCAATTCATCTTTCTTAAATTTTATCAATTATTTTAATATGAATATTTATATCCACTCATTGTGAAAAATTTCATGCATTATAGTATTAAATATTAAACATTGAATGATACGAACTGCATAGATTGATTGCATATATATTTTTGACTATGACGGAGTCACTTCTTTATGGTCCTAGCGAGAGAACAATAAGGTACCCATGCAAGTAAATGAAAAACGATATTTATTGAAGTACAATTAATGTGGGAGATATCCATGAGGCATTTATGTGACGTTTGCTATAATGTGGGAGACCCCAACTACACTACCGCTGGACTGTTTTTTGTCATTCCAACGTTTAAACTGAGCTTATACAGACTTGGAAGGCTGACCGAAACTCCCACACCACCTTGGCGCCTCCTTTCCATAAGGTGATATAATCCTAGATATCTAGGTCTTATATGTATGATTTAAGTGTTTTAAATTTTGTGTTTTTCATGTTTTTGTGCAGGACAGCAGTCGGCGTCCCGATTTCTCCCTTTTATGGTTGTATCCAAGTTGTAAGTGGTGCTTCGACTATAACTTGTCAATTGTGGCGATCTCCTTCCAAGGAATCATATGTTTCTCGGATTGTTGCTCGTTCAAGGAATCATATGGTTCTCTAATTGTTGCTCGTTCTAGCGAGAGTATTTATCTCCGACTTTTCTACCCCTCACATCCTTCATTTCGTTGACATCATCATCTTTCCCTATTGCAGCCAACCAACACAACACATCTTGTTGAATTTCTTCAATTCTAGCCACTATCATCACCTTCCCCTCCCTCCTTTTTGTTGACACTTTTTCCTAATTTCGCCGCCCATACTCATTCTTGTGTGTCTGTTGTTCCAACACCTGAACTGCTGCCATCGCCCTAAACAGCAAGATGTTGTTGTCCAGCAACACCCCCCCAGTCTCTCTAGCCACCAATCTCCCTCCCACACCTGCTACCGCCTCTAGAAGCTCACCTCGCTGTTGTTTCCTCATCTCTGCACCCCGGGACAACCTATTTTTGTTGATTTCTTGTCTGTTCTAGCCATTCCAGGTTAGTTGTCGCACATGACAGCAAGTTGAAGTTTTCTTACCGCTAATTCCTCATAATGCCGCACATTCCCCACTTTGCCATCATATTTGGAGGCCCTAACAGCCACCACCACCACTAGAGATTCAACCTAGTCATACGGTATGTGTTGTGTATATTGCTATTTATATTTACGTTTGTGAGATTGTATCTAACTATTTTGAATTCAACAATAACATTTGATTTTGTTCTATTGTTGTTTGGGTTAAGTCTGGTATACAATGTCTTTTGATGGTTGTACATATATAGAATGATATGAAAATGTTATTAATATACTAAAACATCTTAAATATTATGAAATATCGTGAGTGATCATATTCATAAACAATCAAATATTTTATACTAATTTATTAAAAACTTAACTGACATACATATTATTTTTTTTTTCAATGTGTTACTATAGTCTAAGAGTGTAAATATTCATTCCATTTGATTAGCTCATTATTATTTTCATTAGATTTTAAGGCTCGAGATTTTGAGTAAAGATGAGCAATAAAAAAATAATGTTTATAGAAGACGCAAACAAACTTAACATAAATTTATAATTGTCATAATTTAACTTCTAGTGGTTCTTTCATTTACCCATTTTGAATCATTAATAATGATAGAAAATAAAAATAGAAAATTTGCATCTTGGTTTATTCCAAACCCTGGGTCGAATCGTGACAAAAATGATATCAGAGCAAGATTTAATTAATACAATATTAATAAAAGAGTCAATAGAATAATTACAATAAAATTTATAATAACAAAGTTGAGATTTTATGTTAACACTAATTAAGTAATTATTTTAAATTTATGAAAATAGATGCACCCGAGATTGACGAAGAGGGGAATTTGGTAGAAAATGAAGAAATAACCTACATGTTATAAATAAGAGTACGAATGTCCTGACCCAGATGATAACAAACATGACTCGGCTAATTCAGAAGTCAAAACTGCTGCCTAGTGAGGGTAAAACTATCGTTGTGGATAAGTACTTGAAGATATTTTAAGATCTAAGTCCACCTTTGTTAAAAGAAATTGAAGATCCAATTGAAGCAGATAATTGGTTGATGTGAATCGAGAAGATATTAGAAAACATGACATGCCCTTATGAAAAAAAGAGTATCATTAGCTACATTTGTGTTGGATGGAGAAGCAAAAAGATAGCAGCATGGGTAGCGTCACAATAAACATGGGTATGTACCTATCATGATGGTAAGTTGAGAGGATTTTATGGAGCTTTTTAGAGAGTGGTTTGTAACCATATCAACTCAAGATAAATTTAGCAAGGAGAAAAGCCACTTATACATTATAAAGTAGAGTTCACTGCACTGTCAAGATATGCTCAAAAACAGATAGATACTACCGAAAAGAAGTGCTGCAGTTTGCTTTTCAGATTGAAGGATTTGATCAGACAGTAATTGGTGACACTGAAGATTGATGATTATGCAGTGTTAGTTCAACGAGGAAGACAGGAGTCTCGGTACTGTGCTCGAAAAAAGAAACTAAGACAAAACATTCAACCAAGAGTTTATTCCCTAACTCAACAAGAACAAAAAGAACCTAATGTCACTAATGCAAATGCATACAGTTTGATGGATAATTTGTCTAATGAGTGTTATGTTATCTTGTGTTGAGTATCTTTTTATTGTTTACTTTCAGAAGCTGAGTGTTGTTGTGGTTATGTTACACAACATTAGATGTAATGTTAGTTATCATGTTTCAATTACTTGAGGATTGTCGATTTAAATATTTAATCTCCAATGTTTGAATTATTGTATATACCCTTGATAGTAATTAACAAGATTTAGACTTTAATGATAATTTGAATAGTTATGTTTTAATAATAACACAACAACAAGCCTTAATCCCACTAAGTGGGGTCAGGTATAAGAATCATTTTTCTCCATCGTGCCCTACTGAGCGTCATAATTTTATTTAATTCTAATAAATTAAAAATGCTTTAACAATATAAGGTTAAATTTCTTATCAGAAAATTCATAAATTTTGAGAATGAAATTTTTATAAGGAGAAGATATTGTAATAGTAAGTCTTAAGTTTTAACTAACAAAAAAATAAATAATAAATATGTTATAGGTGTCATTCAAACAGACGCACACTCCTTTGTAAAACCAGAATGAAATATTTATCCCCTCATTTCATTCGAATAGAAAGAATGAACTAAGCAAGAAACAAATAACAAGCGAGCGAGAGAAGAAAAGTGAGAGCAAGAGCGTAAGAGAAAGCATAATATGGATGTAAAAAGTTTCATACCTTGTATGCAAAACCCAAGCCGAGAGTGTCATTGTTATGTGCGATGGAAGAAGCAAAAGGATATAGCAAGCGGAAAGAGTCGTTGCTTTGAGTAGAAAAAGAAAGTAACCTTGTGTACAGAATTGAAGAGGTCAGGCGGCTCATGCCCTAGCCGAATGAAGAGGAAGAGAAGTTGTGTTGTGCCCTAGTTGAGCGAATGACGAAGGGGAAGAAAAAAGAGGCACAGCTTCCTTGCCTTCTGTCCTGCATAAAGAAGAAGAGATAGGAGAAGCGAAGGGAGGCCGAGTAGTCGCAGTTGCGGCAATTTTACCTGTGGGAGAAAAGCTGATGAGAAGAAAATAGAGCAGCTTTCGTAGGGAGAAGATGAGCCTACTGAGCAGCTCTGTTTGCAAAGAGGAAGGAGGACCAAGCCTTGTGTGCATGCGAGAAGGTAAGCCGACCAAAGAGAAAGGTAAGCTTAGGGTTATATTTATCAAACATATATATATATATATATATATATATATATATATATATATATATATATATATATATATTTATTTTAAAGCCCTAGTGGCCAATTTTATCGAAATAAAGACAGTTATATAAGCTCGAGGAAGGGCCCAAAGAAATGAAACCCTACCCCTACGATACAAAGCTAACAAAAGGATCCAAAGATCGAACATAAATAACAATAACAATGTCTAAAAACGAGATTGCTACTGCTCCTCGCTTCCGTTTTAGGTGATCCATAAAGTAAGCTCTTAAGCTCTTAATTAATTTTATATATATATATATATATATATATATATATATATATATATATATATATATATATATATATATAATTACATGTCTATTGATACCATAGTTAACACAAACTCTTATTGTTGAAATTTAAAAGGATTATAATAAAGATTCAAATATAGAAAAGAAAACATAACACAACCCAAAAACCCAACCAGGCTATACATGATAAATGGTATGGCAGTGGTGAGATGGTGGGAGAGTTCGAGATGACAAGTAGATAGGTTGTAGGTGTTGTTGACCTCACTTTTGTTGAGGTTTAGTTTTTTCTCCTAGGATTTAGGGTTCTAGCTTTAGGAGCTTCCCCGACGATCTTAGATTCTTAGCAATGGGTCCACCTCATTTTTAGAATGCTCGAAACCACTTCGACACTCTTTTGGAATCCCGGACGAAATTCCCGACCTCTAGCTCACAAGCAGTGAGGTTGGATCGGCGTTCGGACTCAAATCGAGTTCCTATAGACCACCGGACCTTGGGATAGCCTCGTGCACATTTCCCGCACCACCGAGCACAAATTCCTCGAGCCACGGCCTCGACGTCTTCAAATTCTCCGCAACGGATCGAGATCGTGGTCGGAACGCCGGAACGAGCGACGTCGAGTCGACTTTCGTGAAAATGTCGGATTCGACGTACTTTCGACGCGATCGTCGACGAGGTTGCCCGAATGACCTCGGATGACGAAACGGATCGCGCCGTTGCGTCCGGAACGTCGTTTCCACCTAAAATCGATATTTAATTTGCGAGGATCGCATGCCGGAGCGGAAATTGCGATTTTGGGCTCGATTTTAATAAAATTAATAATATATATATATATATATATTTTAAACTTATTTATTCTATCCTAAGCCCTAATCCCTACCCATTCGATCGGCCGGCTCTCTCTCGCTCGTTCGACGGGGCTCCCGTTCCCCGCTTCTCCCGCGCTCGAGCGCGCCTCTTCCTCGTAGCCGTTGCTCTCTCGAGCCTCGCGTGGTTCTCCCCATACCTTCTCGAGTATTATCCCGCGCGAGGGTCACCTCGCGTGATCCGCCGCTCGATCCCTCGCTCCCCGCCGCCGAGCTTCGGCTCTTGGCCGCGACGCTTGTCGCCTTCTTCTTGCCCTTCCCCCACTTGCGTTCGGCTCCACAGTGTAAGGAGCGGCCCTCTTCTCCCTCCTCCGCCTATAAAGGCCCCGTTTTTGGATGGATTTAGGGTTGGTTGGTTGATTGTCCGCTTCCTTTCGAGGAATTGGTGTTGGATCGGAGCCTAGTCTTTTTTCTCTTCTTACGTGCTCTACGTTACCCAGTATGCCTTCCTCCCTTACTCTCCTTCTCGTTTTGGCCTAAGATGGCTGCGGTTTATGGCTTTTGGCTTGTTTTCTTTCCTCGCTCGGTGGTTCGCTAAGCACTTATGTGCCATGAAACTTGATATTTATTTGCTTAAATGATAACATCTTATTTCCCCTCCCCGGTTGCATGCTAGTATTAAGATTTGGGAGCTTTTTATCACTCAAACATGCTAAGAATGAAAATGTGAGCCTATTCCGAAATATAGGTTTGGTTACTTGCTTCGAAAAGGTGGAAATAGGACATTGCATCAGTCCCTCTCTCTCTTTTATATCATTCGAAGCATGGAAGATGTGTTTAAGGCAAAGTATTAGCATTCCTTTAGTATGTTGGGGCATGCATTCTAAGCCCCTTTTTCTTACTTTCTCTCTAGCATAAGTTATAAAATAATTTATTTAACTTTATGGCACACGTGTGGGGGCTCGGTTTCGCTCCTTATGACTTTCTTTATCAAAGTGGCATGTTAGTATGGGTTCATATGAATGTCCAGGAGCCCCTTCTTTCATTTCTCTGTTTCGCTTACATGGTGGCCGCCCCCCCCTATACGTTTGGGAGCCTTGGTGGTCTTGTTTTGGGTGTTTTGCTTGACTCGGGTTTTTCTCGTTTCCGTTTCTAGCGTCGCTCCATTCGAGAGCCTCGTCATTTTCTCTTCTCTTTTCTTTTCTTTTACCTCATGGCCGCCTCGTGCACCTACTTCTGAGGGCTCCTGTTCTGGTTTCGTCGCTCTTGCAGCTCGCTCCTCGCACTCGATATGGTGGGCTCGGTTTTGTGCTTCGTCGCTCCGCAGTCTAGCCCCATCGCACTCGAAAGGGGCTCGGCTTGTGTCTCGGCCGCCCCGCAGCTCCCTTCGGCATCCGAATTCCGGAGATCGCTTTGTCTTCGTGTTTTTGCCGCTCCCGCGCCCATTCCCCCTATGGCATTTGAACTCGGGAGGGGCCTTCTTTTCATTGCTTCGTTCATCTGCTCGTTCCGTCCCTCTATGGCATTCGGATTAGGGGCCCTTTTGTTGCTTGGTTTTGTCGTCGCTGCACAGCCTATCCCCACAGAGATATGGGGCTCGGTTTTGTTCCCGTTATTCCCGCAGCCTCCCTGCGGTAGCCTTTCGAACTCGCGGTATAGGTCTCTCCTGGCTCGGGCTCGTGCTTCTTTTAGGCCGTAGTGGTGCCGAATTGCTCGGTTTCCCTATGGATTCATTCCTATGCATTTGTGGTGAATTTGAATTAGTATGGGTGGTTTGTCGTGGCTTGGCACGCGAGCCTCACTCGTGGTGATTTGGATTGTCGGGGCCTTACCTCTTGCGCCGCCTTTGTTGTAGCTTAGGCCGCGAGCCTGTTCTCGTTTTTAGCTCCGGCCGAGAGCCTTATCGGGGTGATTATTGTGATGGCGGCTTTGCTTCTTTGCTTCATTTGTCTATGGAATCGATTTAATGACTTCGAAGAGCTTCCTAGCTTACTTATGGGAATAAATCGAGCACGATATTCGAAATATGTCTTCGAAGTTTTATTTCGTGGAATCGATGCTAGTTGGTGGCTTGCATGTCATTCATTCTCTTTCTTATGTATTAAAAGTTTATCGATTCCCCTATCGTTATAACTCGAGTCCCGAGCCTGCGGAGAACGTACTGTGAAGCTTGTGCTTCGTGAATCGAAAGTCAATGCGGTACTTGGAGTTCGGAGGAATCCCGAGCAGTGGCCTGAATCCAGGATTTGATCGGTGTCTTTGTCCGTTTGTCATGCTTTTACGACTGACGTTCGTGGAAAGCGGGTGTGTTCTCTGCGGTCTCAGTCCTCATCCTCTCCGAGAGCGTCGTGGTGCCTTTAGGTCCTCTTTCTAGGACATGTGAGGCTCGGTCGGGAAGTGTAGGGTGATTTACTACTTTCGATTATCGAAATCGGCTCGCTCTTTTACGAACTCAGTGCAGGCGAACCGCTTTCCCTCTTTCTTTCCTCGACCTCTCGTCCCTGAGTTCACCTCGTTTTCGACTCAAAGACACACCTACAGGACGTGTAGGTGTGCACATATAACCCCCTCGGGTTATATGCGGGTCATCGTTGAGCGCTCGTAGTTGCGGTGGGGACATGGATGAAGATCGCAAAAAGAAAAATTACGAGATTCATAGAATCGGTCCGCCCGACTCGTAGACTGCAGAGAAGTAGAGCAGGAACCACTGAACCGTTCGCCCGTCTCGGGGTTTCTATCGCTGATAGTCGAAGGATGCTCAGAATTCTACCCTGATAGTGTAGAATTAACCCGTGGATTAAAAAATATTTTAAAACAAAAAAATATATATGTTCGAAAAATACAAAATCACCTCCACTACTACATGCACTCTACTTACCTGCTGTTTTACTTGCGTACGCAAACAAAAAATGAAATGCGTGAAAATTTATAAAGGTCCACTTACGATTATTCGAGTCGGATAGATCGTCTTTCGCAGAAAGTCTGTCCCAGTAGCTAAGACTCAAGTCCGGATATTAAGATAGCCGAGTTCGAAACACCACCGTGCTTACTGGTCTTTCTTTCCAGATGCCCTATTGCTTTTTTACTGTCACGTGAGTTTGATGGCTATCTCGTGAGTTTCTTCCGTGTTCTTTGCGGTTTTCTGCGATTTTGTTTTTTGTTGTTCGTTCGTGACTTTTTTCCAGCTTTCTACTGGACGTTCTTTTTCTTTCTTTCTCGATTTTCTCTGGTTTTTCCTCACTGATTTTATTCGCTCCCCCGTCGTTTTTCTTTTGTTTTACCGTCGGTCTTCAGTACTTCACTACTTTCGTACGTACGTAGTGACTCTCGCTGGAGCGGTGTTCGCTCACTACTCGTACTCTCTGCTTTCCCGCGCTAACGACTCTTCCGTCATGAAATGAAAAAATATGAAAACGATAATAAATAGTGTAATACAGGCCATGGATGAGCAAAGATACTAGTACTCCTGCGATGACGCTTTTACTTTCCTTATCATGATACTCCGTCAAGCATATTTTACTTTTCAAAGACATACTCCTCGTTGTGCTAGTGCTTACTTTCAAGACATATACTCGCTAAGCATGTTTTACACTTCCCGTACTTTCTCCGCTAAGACGTTTTACATTTCCCGTACTTTCTCCCGCTTCAAGCATGTTTTACTTCGTTATAAGACGTTACTTCCCGCATAACTTAAGATACTCCCGTTTAAGATGACATGTCTATCGTTTAGCTCGCTATAAGCACGCTCCCGCGCTTTGCTCTTTCGCTACTCATGCCACCTGCCGCACACACTCACTCGCAATAAAAATAATAAACGACTCGTACGCTCACTTTAACTTAAGACTTTAAATCTAAACCGCGATCCTCGCTACGACGCGGAGCTTCGAGAATGACGGCGCAAGACGACCATCTTCTTCAAGAAACCCGTGTCGACATCGACAAAACTCCTTCTTTAGCTTAAATAACCAAGCTCTTGTGATTTCGAGGTAATCCGCCAGTGCGACATAAACCCTCACCTTTCTTTTAGGCTCAGACAACGCCCTCCCGCGCGATATAAGCCCTAACTCGCTTGTGCTTCCGGCGTCGTCGTCCGATACGACGTAGTTCTCCCGTCTTTCGTAGCTTCGCATAATCGTGACATTACGCAAACGTAATTCCTATAATTAATTCGCTAGGATTGAAATTAAAATAAATCTCTTTCCAAAATTTAAAGTCCAACCATGTGATAAGCTCGGACGTCCTCGAGCGTCCTCCTCGAGATTCGCGACATCCCCTACCCTTCTTCTTCGACTCAGTAAATAACCGCTCCACATCGCGTCTTTCACCTATCGGATTTTCTACTACCAAATTTCGTCGAAAACCCTACCTTTTGAATTCGTGAAGATAGAAACCCGCGATCTAAATCGAGGGTTCTCTGAGCGACTTCAGTCATTCGAGGTGGTAATTAACTATGTGCTCGCTCTATAGTGAGTTTTAAAGCACTCAGATAATATAAACCTTATTTAATTCTTTTGTATTAAATAGGAGAATTTGTCGATCCATATAAATGTTCGTTGCACTGTAATCGGATGTCATGCAATTTTATGGTTTATTTGATCGAGCGATATCGTCGAGTAGAGTGTCTATTCTTCGAATAAATGCATTACTCGCGATATTACGCTCGTTCATCCAAACTACTTAACGAATGAGATCCGTTCTTTCTCATTCTCATATTTTAAAACTTAAAATTTTATTTTCAAAAATCAATACATATATATAAATTAAATTAAATCCTCAAGCCCTTCACTTTAAGCGGCCGACAGGTGTGTGGTGGGGTGAGCAACTTCGTAAAGTAAATGGTGTAGGTTGGGGCAGTACTGAGGTGTGGAAGACCAGGGGAAGGCAGGTGACAGGATGGCTGAGGGAGGAAGCTGCGGGATTGCTGTTGGAAGGAGGTTACGGCACTTACAGCAAGGAAGAGGAGAGAATGAGCCGTTGTAAGGGAAGGCTAGAGGAGGGGAGTTAAAGGAGGGAGCAAAAATCTGGTACGGGTTACGATAGGGAGGAAAGATTGGTAGATAGTGGCTGGGAGCAGGTAGGGGCGGTAATCGGTGAAAGGAGGGTGACAAGAGTAGCGACAACACACTAGAAAGGGAAGATATACAGAAACTTCAAGACAAGTTACAGTCGGAGCACATTCTCCCCGTTGAACATAACCCTGAAGGGAATATAGGGATGTCGGAGGTTATCATGACAGAGATAGCAAAAACTAATCCTAAACAACAAATAACTATCTATTTATAGTAGTAGAGAAGCAAGTAGGGAGAAGCCCCTCCCCTTGGGTCATCCCTTATCCACCTAGCTGAACTATTTCAGCCCCCTTAGTCCCTACGCCATATATATATAGATTTAGTAAACGAGGAAGTATCAGTCAATAAACATAAGTTGTCCCATAGGATATCTCATAAGAATATATGATATGAAGAATGAAGTAGTGTATATATGAATATTTGTATGTGCATGTTAAGAGGAGAGTGCACTCGCTTATGGTACAGAAAAAAGCGCCTGTGTACATGCACGTGTAGATGTCCTACTCCCCAGACAACTATGATGTTTAGATTGTTAACAGTTATTCCGACATGAGAATAATGCCTAGGGCGAGTTGCATATTTCCACCTCCAACAATCATGTAGATTAGATCATGAACCGCTGGGTCGATAAGATAATATCAGCCAGGGATATCTAAGGTAATATTTTTATAGTACTCCTAAGACATATGAATGTTACGAAAATAAAATAAAAGTGAAGTTAAAGTTATTGCATATCAGAATGTTGGATTGTTTTAATTGAGTAAATGTGATGGATACAAACATTAAATTATTATATGATTATCCGCAACAAAATATGAAATATCAGCATGCATATTTTTCTCTTCATTAGGTTTCTATAGTTTAAAAGTGTGACTTGTTTTAAGGTTATCTTCAAATAACTCATTCTTTTATTATTAATATTTTTTCAAGTTTTAAGCTTTTGAATAAGATGAGTGGAAGATGAACTAAAGTGTACGGAGACAGTATCAACAATTTGAAATGTAACTATTTTTATTTGGTTAATTTAATTGTTTTCTTTAGTGGCTCTTTTAATTAATAGCTAGATTTTAAATTTTTAGTGATAGAAATAAAATAACAAAAAAATTATTTCTACCATCCGACTGACAACTCCTCTAAATTATAGTATTATTTTTGTATCTTTTTTCTTCCAGTTGTATGAATTATCATTCATGCTTGATTAATGCAATCAATTCTACTCTTAAACTTTAACAATCATTTTAATATGAATACTTATAGCCTCTCATTTTGAAAAGTATTATGCATTATAATATTAAATATAACATATTGAGCGACATGTAATTGTGAATGATATGAACTACAAAGATTGATTGAATGCGTATGATTCACAATGATGGAGTTATCCCTTTAAACTGATATAAAAAAGTTTATTATAGGAAAACAACTTAAATATTATGAAATACATGAGTGACCATATTCATAAACTTTCAAATATTTTATACTAATTTATGAATAGTTTAACTGACATACAAATTATTTTTCCATCGTGTTACCATACCCTAGAAATGTGAGGATTCGCTAGCTTTGATTAGCTCATTATATTTTTCTTTATTCTGGTTTAAGATGGTGTAAAGATAATTGATAGAAGAGACAATATTTATAGAAGACACAAATAACTTGACCTAAGATAAAATTATAACTATTTTAATTTAATTTATAGTGGTCCTTCCATTTAATCATTAATAGTGATAGAAAAAAAATAAAATTTTGATTAATACCGTCTGTTCCCGTCTTAGTTGATTCCAAACTACGAATCAGGTCATGACATATTAGAACCAGAAAACTTTTTGTTTACTTTCAATTACCAAATTCAATGCTATTTAGGCTAGCTTATGTGATAATTAAAATTAAAATAAAAAATCAAAAATAATATTAACATTAATCGAATAGGAAATTAAGGGAAAAGCGTCACTAAGGTTTCGTATCTAGGAGTCACAAATGCCCCATTCGAATCAAGCGAAATAGAGATCGAGTAGAAACTAGAGAAGAAAAAAGAAGAGGCAGGAAATGATGGAGAGTAAGTGCTCTTATCGAAAGGAGAATTAGGATGTGCGCAACTCAATGCTCGAAAGAAGGAGAGGCGTTTGTTTTGTCTAGAGGTAGCATCGAGTGTGATGCTTTGCAAGGAAGGGTGATGAAGGGCGCTAGGTGATGGTGAAGTGAGCCGGGTAGCACGGAGAACTGTTGCAAGGGGTGCGGCAGGCTACAAGGGGTGGCTAGAAACATAGACAATAAGGTCAGTAGTATGTTGGAGGGAAATAAGGTGCTGGAAGGGGGATGAGAAAGGTGGATGGGAAAGGTTGGCAACAAGGCTGTGGTGAATAAGGGGCAGCAGTCAGCGGGATGGCAGACGGCTATTGATGTGAAGGAGGGAGGAGGATAGAGGAAAACGCATCACCACCTTGGTGTGTGATAAAGCCAGAGAACGAACACCTCCTCGAATACAACCTCTAAGATAGGGAAAAAGACTCCACACAAAAATCTGATAGCAAGCACAACAAAAAAACTCCCTCTTACATACAAAAAACAACAATTTATAAACTCAACAAAAATAGGAAATACATAAAAAGAAAACTCTCACACAAAAGAAAGGGATGAGGCAAGACGAATCTAGAAAATACTTCCTATAAGCAGAAGGGCACCAAATGAAGGGCGAGAGTCGTTGGTTCACAATCCTGATTATTTTCTTATATGTATTATATTGATGTTATATTTAATAAAAACTTCCATTACTGCTGTATACACGCTTTTATAATTATATGCAATTTATAAGTAAATAAAAAATAATTAAATGAATGAAATGGAAAAATAAGAAATTGATTCCTTAATTGCCTTTAAAATGAAGTAATTTAAAAGGAATGAAATGTAAAGGTTTAGGTCATTCAAAGGTACCCCCACATGATACTGATAGAGGATATGACGTACTCACGCACAAAAAGAAAATGAAAAAAGAAAGTGTATCTTAGAGTGCAAAATTTTGAGGGAACCTGTAGGTACAACTTGGAGGAAACCTTCGGGTATAAAAATAATGTTGAATGACTTATTAAAGATTTTAAAAATGATAAATAGTTAAATTGAAATGAGAAGGGTTAAATTTAAAATGAAGGCTCACAACAAGATTAAGTAATGAACCATATATATATATATATATATATATATATATATATATATATATATATATATATATATATATGTATAGTTTGGCCTCCCTCGATGGGAAACACTATCGGTTTGGCCTCCCACCCCCTACCTCCTGAGGCTTCTGTTAAAGTGCCACCTGCAATGCCACCTAACTCTTCTGCTGATGTCCCACGGATCACCGAATACTGACGTGAAAATTTGGAGGTCCCTCCAGTGATAATAGTTGATCCACAGGATGTTAATCTCATTCCTGACAATTGATGCGGATATTAATATTCAATCGAAAGAATCGACTTCTGTTTCGCCTTCTGCTTTTGTTCCTAAGACTACAGATCATACGCCTCTCCATGAGACGGGGGGGGGGGGGAGGGGGGAACGTGGTTTCCCTCCAGTTCTCCACCCACTTACGGAAGACCCACATCTTCAGGGGGAGGAGATAGCTCCCCCTATTTCACCTCGTGCAGTTGAACCAGTTACTGTTGCCACTAAAGCTTTGGAGTTTGAACGGTTTGCGCACAAATTCAGCAGGAAGAAAGAAATCCCCCAAGTATTGAACAAATGTCCTACGTAAGCAGTGGAACCCACAATGACCTCTCCATTTCCTCCTCATTGATGAGCATGTCGGTCTTCGGATGAAGAACGACAAGTTTACACTTCTGGAAAAGAACAGGGTGACTATTATATTCGACTAGAAGATATAGCAGATGATACTCAGGTCTCTAATGGCAATGGAACAATACTTCAAAACTTGCTTTCTGACTTCCACTCAAAATCCCAAGGAAGGGGAAAGACTAAGCAATCTCCTCCTTAGTCTTTATTATTTGCATGTTTTATTTCTTTGATGTCTTATGTATCCTATTCACTTTAAGCCATCCTTATATTTTGTAACTTAGGAGTAGGACTTCACCTGTTGGGTCCTCTCCTAAAAAACTTTATGTCGTATCTTCCCTATTTCAATGAAATTGGCCTTAGGCCTTTCCTTTAATATATATATATATATATATATATAGTTTCATTCATGCATTAATTTAATAAATAATAAGAATAAAATTCCTCACTAAGTCGTGTAAAATTGCTATTTAAATTAATTGTTTCTATCAGGTAAAATACTGGGATGATATGTTTGACAAAGAGATTTAATTTACAAGAGAATGACTACTGTTGATAAGTATTATGTTATGCGTTGTGGTTGTAGTTATTGTATTAATTAGTTCTGAGTAGTGATAATTTTGTGTTAGTTGAGATATTCTACTTGCAAACGCTATCGTTATTTCCGCATGATTAAAATTTTCATTTGTTGTATTTTGTGGATTCTGGCTTATTTTTTTATATATTGAAAGTTATGAAAATCTGTGTAAAGTAAATGAAATGTTAATATTGCCGACCACAATACCTAATTTGGTTAATTCTAAGCTATGAAGCCGGGTCGTGATACCTTATTAATGAAAATTTTCATCCTAATGGTCACATTATCTTTCTTTGGAGTTAATTAGTTTACCAAATTATTTTTATATGTAATGCAAATTCTCACTCCTTGTTTAAATCTTTTCTTAGTTTCCCTTGGTGACATTTAAGCTTGCAAAGTGTGGCATTGGGCAAACATCATTATGGTGGAAGGTCTCTCCATCACACAAAGCCTACTCGCAACAACCCATAGGCTCCACTTTTGCCACTATTGACTTCCAAACACTCTTCCATGTGACCTTATGGCCTGCTACAGCCCATGACCAACACGCTTCATTGTTGATGAAACAAATCCCAATATTTAGGCTTGCCAATCAAGCCTACTTGCAAAATGTCATGACATAATTAACAAGCACCGTATCGCAGGATTGACAATGTTGAATAAGGCACTTTCTTTTTTAGTTGCTTCCGTACATTCGTTTATTGTTTCCTTTCTTTTTCCTCTATTTTTGAATTTAGGTTATTCGTTATCATGAAGCTTTTTTATTTTAGTATTTTGGCTGTTTAGGAAATCAGTTTTTCTGACTTTATGAATTAAGAAGCATTTTATCTAAATTTTGCTCTCCGGAGTAATGTAGCCTCTTTCTCTCGCAAGTAGCGAGTCTCTAGCTTGCTCAGGAATAGTTGGTGGATCCTCCTTGCCGTCTACACCTCACCGAATTGTCGTTTGACTGCTGTTTTCAGCAGGAAAAGTTGCCGAGCTTCTCCAATCTGCTGTCCAGAAGTAACTCCTTTTTTTATATATTGAAAGTTATGAAAATCTGTGTAAAGTAAATGAAATGTTAATATTGCCGACCACAATACCTAATTTGGTTAATTCTAAGCTATGAAGCCGGGTCGTGATACCTTATTAATGAAAATTTTCATCCTAATGGTCACATTATCTTTCTTTGGAGTTAATTAGTTTACCAAATTATTTTTATATGTAATGCAAATTCTCACTCCTTGTTTAAATCTTTTCTTAGTTTCCCTTGGTGACATTTAAGCTTGCAAAGTGTGGCATTGGGCAAACATCATTATGGTGGAAGGTCTCTCCATCACACAAAGCCTACTCGCAACAACCCATAGGCTCCACTTTTGCCACTATTGACTTCCAAACACTCTTCCATGTGACCTTATGGCCTGCTACAGCCCATGACCAACACGCTTCATTGTTGATGAAACAAATCCCAATATTTAGGCTTGCCAATCAAGCCTACTTGCAAAATGTCATGACATAATTAACAAGCACCGTATCGCAGGATTGACAATGTTGAATAAGGCACTTTCTTTTTAGTTGCTTCCGTACATTCGTTTATTGTTTCCTTTCTTTTTCCTCTATTTTTGAATTTAGGTTATTCGTTATCATGAAGCTTTTTTATTTTAGTATTTTGGCTGTTTAGGAAATCAGTTTTTCTGACTTTATGAATTAAGAAGCATTTTATCTAAATTTTGCTCTCCGGAGTAATGTAGCCTCTTTCTCTCGCAAGTAGCGAGTCTCTAGCTTGCTCAGGAATAGTTGGTGGATCCTCCTTGCCGTCTGCACCTCACCGAATTGTCGTTTGACTGCTGTTTTCAGCAGGAAAAGTTGCCGATCTTCTCCAATATGCTGTCCAGCAGTAACTCTCACCTGCTTTTCCCTCCCACACGCATTCTATTCACTATTTTCAGCCAAACAAATGTTGAAGAGCAACAACCTGCTGTTCACAGCTGGAAACCACCATTTTGGTGCTTTCATTCGTTGTCCCGTCATCGTTCATGTCTTTTTTCAACCGTCATCCATCCTTCCCACTCCGGTAATCAATCCAACAACATTTCTAACACCTTTGGCGTTCTACCACATCATTTTGGAGCCCTAGAACAATGTCATGCCACATGCAATGTCATCGCCACCACTTACACCCACGACTACTCTTCATCAACAACCACTAAGACGTTTGCAATTTTTTATTTATTGCTAGATCTATTCACCTCCACAGTCTACCAATGTTCAACAACAACTAATACCGGAGGAAACCCACGCCGACCCAAAACGCAAATATTATTACTGAACTGGAAGGGTTTCCAAACTAACACTTGAAAAACAAGAAATACCCGACAAATAAACACGACAACTAGACAAATAAAGATGTCGAAGAGTGACGTCAAGGACGGATGCTGCGAGACGGGGGTGGCAAAAGGGGCGATCGAACACTGGGAGAGGGCTGTGGTGGATGAAGGTGGCTTGGAAGGTAGCAGACGGCGGTAGGAGAGGGTTGTGGTGCTAGGCAGCAGCAGAAGAGGGTTGTGGTGGTTGGAGGAGTGTCGGGTGGCTGCTAGGAATAGCAAGAGGTACTGCTGGGAGGTGGTTGGCGAGGAAGACAGCGTTTGAAAGGAGTCCCAAGGGAAGCGACTAGCTGCAGTGAAAGAGAGGCTGTGGTGGCTGGATGTGAGCAGGTAGGTGGCTGGCAGTGGGAGGGAAGGGGCGGCGCTGGCTGGAAGATGGAACGACAATTGGGAAATGGATGTATGGTAAGATAAATGGCTCGTCGGAGTCAAGCTACAACCGGAGCACCACCAGGAGACTTAAAGATGGTCACCACCAGGACGAGGGACAGTTGGAGCGCATCCTCGCCTTCAGATATAAACCTCGAAGAACAACGACAATCTGAATTCAGAAATCAATCAACTATCCTAACCTAGGCAAGCAAAAAAAATTTATAATTGACGTTAGTAAGAAAAAATAGGCAAGATTTGGTGGGGGAAAGAACTATGAAGGTAAGGGATGCAAAATAGTAAGAAGTTCCCCAAGGCAAAGGCTCGAAAACAAAGAGGAGGAAAGCAGAGGACGGGCAATTTCAGGGCCTCAAATAGGAAGGGGAGTTCACGGGATCAGGGAGATAAATTCTGCACTAATGAGCGGGAGCAAGGATCGGTGCTACCAACCCTTGTCCAGACTGCTCCAGCTAGCCTAAGTGTTGACCAGTTCAAATGGCCACGGCAACGCACCTGCGTTAACCTCCAGGAGTTGAGGGAGCTTTGACTTCATCTATCGAAGCTTCTGATTCTTGTCGGTCGTTCCTATATCCCACTGGCAACTGTGCTGGTTCCCAAAGCATCTAAAGAGCTTTTCCCACTTGTGAGAATACCTCCTATCGATCTGTTCTGGTTTGGCATAATACACAACGACTTAGGTTCTCCCGAGCCAAATTCCGAAAAAGTAAATATCTCATATGCTTCTCATTTGTGACAAGTTGAGCCTCAGCGAGGTTGAGAGTTTACAAGTGTTTGGTTGATAGGTGATTCATATTATCTTTCGAGTCTTCCCTTTGACTCTTGAAGTTTGGAGAACCGACATCTTCTACTGCGTTACAATAACAAGAGCTTCACACTGATCTTTCGTTTCTTCACAGGGAACACTAGGGGTGACCACTAGACGTGTAGCCGCCTGTGATGATATCAGACTAAGATCATTCACTGAAATTTTAAATTCTGACATTTTCTAGTTTGCGTGATTTATATGTCCCAACAAAAAGTTCTCCATTTTCTAGGAGAGTAGGAACCAAAATCTTTGCAAAAGTCGCATGCTCTTTTTGATCACATGGAGTAAAGCCATCAGATGTATCCACGAACAAGAGAATTCCACGGAGGAAGCGTCACCGGATGAAAATTCTCATTCGAACAACTCTTCAATGTCTGTGGTGCTTTACCCGACTTTTTGATGATGCCCTAGTCGATGAAATAGATCGCTCCTCTAATTGTGCATTTTGTTTCAACATGTCCAAATCCGTGACATTTGCAATATTTTCTAGCAATGACATAATTGCGGATTAGTTTTGCTCGATAATAGCAAGGGGTGCTTGATGATACAGGCTCTCCACTTCAGACGCTAAAGTCTGCAACTTTTAGCGATAGCAAGTTGACAGGAACTGGCATTTTGCTTCCCGCTTCATCTTCATATTTTCTCGGTATTCCCTTTGACCTTTCGTATCATGGTCTAGGGTAACCTCCCATTGGATTTCCTATTCAATATCTATAGGCCTCCGCTGAAGACAATAGAGCTCTCGCTGTATCTCGTCCCGGGTAAGCTCGATCATTGATGTCCTTGGTGGTGTGATTAGGTTATAGAAATGGGAAGGGAAATTTTTAGTGGAGGAGAAAGAGGGCAAAAATAATTGGGTCGAGGTTTCTTATTTTAAAAATCAGCAAGGGGAATTAGACTTGGAAACTTATAGCAGTAGAAAATGTATTGGGTCGTAGGAAAGAAAATCATGTTGGTTATGGCTGAAGTTAGGAAACCCTAGGAAAGAACTAAGGTTGAGCTAGCTCTAATAGCAAATGATATCGAAAAAAACCCACACTTCGACCCAAAACAAAAATATTATTACTGAGCTAAAAGAGGTTCCACACATGACACTTGAAAAACATAAAATACCGACATACAAACATGACAATCAAACAAATAAAGATGTCGACGGGTGACGACGAGGATGGAAGCTGTGAGACAATGGTGGCAGGAGGGGCAGTCGACCACTGGGAGAGGGCTACGGTGGCTAGAGGTGGCATGGAAGAGGCGGACGACAGTAAGAAAGGGCTGCGGTGGCAAGCAGCAGAAGGAGAGGGCTGTAGTGATTGGAGGAGCATCGGACAACTGCTAGGAAGAGCAGGAGGGACTGTTGTCAAGGAAGACAACGACTGGAAGGAGTCCCGAGGCAAGCAACAGGGCTGGTTGTAGTAGAAGAGGGGCTGCGATGGCTGGATGAGAGCAGACAGGTTACTAGCAACGGGAGGGAAGGCACTGACGGTGGCTAGAAGATGGAACGACAACAGGGAAACAAATGTATGGTAAGACAAATGCCTCGTCGGGGTGGAGCTGCAGTCGGAGCACTACACGGACCTTTGTAGACGGTCACCACCTAGGATGAGGAACTAAAGCACATCCTTGCATTTAGATACAACACTTGAAGGGAACAACACTGACAGCGACAATCTGAATTCAGAAATCGATTAACTACCCTAACCTAGGCAAGCAAACATACATTTATAATTGAAGTTAGTAGATAAAAAAGGTACAACTTGGAGGAGGAAAGAACTATGAAGGTAACAGATGCAAAATAGGAAGGAGTTTCCCTTTGGCAAGGCTTGAATAAGAAGAGGAGGGAAGAAGGGGGAGGGAGCGACAAATCCAGGTCCTCAATTAGGAAGGGGAGGTTACGGAATCGGGAGATAAATCCCACTCTAATGAGCAGCAGCAAGGACTGTTCCAACCTGCCCCTGTCCAGACCAGTCCAGCAGGCCTAAGTGCTGGCCGGTTCAGCCGGCCATGGCAACGCACCCATGTCAACAACACTACTGGATTTTATTCTTTACTCCGTCCAACTCTCCATTGACACTCGATCAATAAATCTATTTAAATCATTTGTTTTTTTCTCTCACACGAATCTCATTATCAATTATTTGCATTTCTCTCTCCCTCACTTTCACTAATTAGTCACCCTCCTCTTCTAACACTCGCATTCTCTAAGAAACAAAATATTTCATCTCATTTGCGCATTCTCTCACATGAATCACGCTGTCAAATCTTTGCTTCATATTCTCGCTACTCTCCCTCTCTTTCATTGACTAGACGCGCTCCTCTTGTGTCAATTGCTTTCTGCAGGCAGCAGAAACATTGACAACTTTTAAGTGACACAATTGCATTCTCTAGGCAACAAAGCCTTTGACAACTTTTAAATCTAGTCACTGGTTTTTGTAACCTCTAATTTGACAAAAATTTTTGCCACCTTGAGTTTGCGCGGAAATTTAATCATATCTAAATTATCACATATGCTAATTATTTAGAGTAGATTAAGTATTATTTACTATTGTTAAACTTCCATATCACTGAGAATGTTCTATTCTATTATTATTTTCTTCAATTTTCTCTCCCAAATACAAGCACATAAATAGTTGTACAAAGAAGATACTTTAGAGAAGGTGCAGTTCTCTTCAATTTTCTCTCCCAAACAGACCATGAAATGTGATTATTTGTCTGCAACTAATCACTTATTCAACTATGCTATGAGCTACTAAGTCCGAACCAAGTACTAGAACATTTTTCATCTGATCTAAGTGGTTTTACTACCTAATGGTGGTGTATAGGAATAGAAACTAATAACCTAATTATAAATTTAAATATGTACGGAACCTACCATAAAGTTATAAAAATTAATCGGCAGTGACTGACCAGATCATAATGACGTGAAATGTTTCGGCGGGCTTGGGAAAGGCTGTTTCTCCTTGAGATATGCTGGAGAAAATACCAAGCAGAAGCAACCCCGGCTGTCAGAAGTAATGGAGTCCACCAACCCCTGCATCATGCCGATTAAACATTCTTGCGAACAAAACTATCAGAATGCCTCTCATATTGTTCACAAAAGTTAAAAAAAAAATAAAATTAAATAAATTCACAACCTCTTGTTTTGGTTATGGCTAAAAGAATTCCACAGATCACGGTTGGCTATAAGAACCTGAACAGAAATTGAGCATCTATATTTATGGTAGTAAAAGAAAAGCCTAGTGGAGGAGCTTAAATATCAAAAATGAAAAGCAGTTTTACCAAAAGAAGATTAAGAAGACCTTCTTTCTCATCAACAAATGAAAAGTAGCCACTAATGTAAGCATCTGCAAGGCCTATATCAGCTTCAGTAGCAATCTGCTGATGCAGTTGAAAAGTTTATTGCATGAGACTCGTAATGGAACATCAAACTGAACATGCAAACAATATGCAGTGACAGGTAACCTTCCAGTAAAATAACGGATTATGAACTTTCAGCACAGATTTCATGCGAGTACTCTTGTCATTTCCTTCAAAAACAAACATCGTTCCACCTTGCTCAAGCAACCTGTAGAAAATGGACTATAATTTTAAAAAGTTATTCAATTTTCACATACCTGGTGAAACAGACCTCTTGAAACAACAATTAAAGTGGAATCTTTAAAATGGTTTAACATCAATATATTAAGGTTCTTTCAAAGTAGCGGTGTATTTATCTTAGATAGACTTTAGAGAAGAGAGATCATACCGTAATGACAGCAATTACTGGAAGAAAAGATGAGTCTTACTAAAAGAAATGTATGCGAAATGCAGAAATAAGCCTAATAAGGGTTTGCTGACAAAGGTGAGCGCATAACAAAGTAAAAAAAATAATAATAATAATAATAAAATAATAAAATAATAATAAAAAAAAGAACTAAAGCTAATATGTTTATGATAATTTGAAGAGACGAGCCATATTTTATATATAAGAAAAAAAGAAAAAACTTAATGCTAATATGTTTATGATAACAGTGATAAGTAGAAAACGAAGGCGAATCTCATTTATAGAGAAAATTGCCATCAACTTGATATGCTTATAAAAACAGATACAGGTATGCTAATAAGACAGAAGGTTCAAGCTTAGTTATCAACTCTACAAGATGTGATGGGGGTCAAATACACTTCATTATTTTATGATGTCAAACCTGAACTCACATACATAACATAATTTATAGCTGAAGTAAGATATTTCAAGTTAAAAAATAAATAAATAACAATATTATATTATAAAAAAATAAATCTTCAATGTTGACACCTACAAACTCGACTACCAGAGTCATTAGAAAATCATCATCGTGTTATTCTCTTCTATCGCATCAGTGATAGATATCTTTTTCTCATGTATGTTGTCACGATTCAGTCCGGGGCTTAAAATTAACCAAAGAGGATAGAGATGGTGGGAATTAAATTTTTCCATATTTAATTTCTATTATTAACCATTAACAAAAAAAAAAAATAAGTGAAGAAATTAAATTAAACAGTATAATTAAATTTACCTCATTACAAGTTATTCACGTCTTCTATAAATATTTTTTCTTCAATTTTTCATCTTTTAATAGATCAATCACATAAAAATTTAGTTTAAAATAACTGTGGGCTAACTAAATTCAGATAATACTCACACTCTTATACTATAGTAACACAAAAAAACGATCATTCGCTTCACGGTGGGATCGAACCTCTGACCTGAGGGGACTTACAGTGACCTCCATCTTAAGAAAAAAATCTAAGGTAGGGCATATTGCAATTGTCCCCAATTAGGAGCAGCTTAAGATCAGAATCAAGATTGGTCTTCAGGATTATAGCCTTAGCATGTGTAGCAGCTTTGGCAAGGAAATCTGATGGTCTATTAATTTCCCTGGGTGTGTAGCATATATATACATGTATATACATGTGTGTGTGTGTGTGTGTGTGTGTCTCTCTCTCTCTCTCTCTCTCTCTCTCTCTCTCCCTCCCTCCCTCCCTCTCTCTCTCTATCTATGTATGAGAGGGCCCAATAGATGTAGCTCTACTAATGAACAAAATGCAGAGAAAGCTCAAACAAAAGGATACAAAAGACAGAAAAGAAAAACATGCAAATAAACATTGTCTCAGAACGAGGCTGCTCAGCCTTCCTCTTCCTCCCGGCTTCAGTAAGCGCGTCCGTAAATCAAACTGCAGTTGATTGTCCATTGCAAGGAGAGATCAATGTATCATCCAATAATTTTCTAAGTTGAATAGTACCCCCAGTCTTCTTGTTCCGCCGAGAAGTATAAACTTGTCATTCTTCTTTTGAAGACTAGTCGGTCTGATCAAGAGAAGGAAAGACAGTTGCAGCGATAGGTTCCACAATGTCTTCGGACTGTTCCTTTTCCACCTCTGAGGTTCGAACCACCTCCAACTCTCCCGCAGAAGAAGAGGGTGAACGAGTAACAATGGTATCCAGTTCATTAACCTGTCTAATAGCAGCTTCAAAAGATTCCTTCTCTTCAAGTGATACAGATGAGGAAGCAATGTCAGCCAAACCATGGGGTTCAATTTTCTTACCCACCGAAGTCCCAGCATTTCCTTTAGAGTTATTTGGCAATCGCTTTGTTGGGAGATAGAATCTATAGCACCTATCTTTGATATGTCCAAACATTCTGCAGTGATGACAGTAATATGGTTTTTGCTCCATCTTCACCTCCTGCCAAACAGCTTCTTGATTAGAGCCCACCCAAATTCGATGAACTTCAGGAAGAGTAATATCCCTCTCAATTATGAGCCTAGCAGCAGCAGGTCTAGCCTTGTTATGAGTTGGAGCATCCATTCTCAGTGGGGTACCAAGGGCTCTGCCAATTTGAAACACAACATTCTGATTGAACTATCTATATGGAAGTGCCCGAACTCGAACCAACTCGAATCGTAGAGTATTCTTAGAGAGTAAAAATCTGAAGTCCACTTTACAATCTTCAATTAAGTCCCTGCAATGAAAAAAGATTGCTTGGAAAACAGTCTGGCATAGTCCTCCTCCACTGTTAAATTAATCAATAGATGTCTTCCATCCAACAGTCCCATTATCCAAAAGCTCCAATGACGTGGAATGAGTCAAAGAAATTCCTCATAGATTCCATTTTCAGATGTCCCAATGCAAACTTACGAATAAGGGTAAACTTCACTTTCTCATTTAATGCATTTAATTCATTCTCAGAAAAAAAATCATGGCAGGAAAGCCATCTTTCTCCCATAGAGGGTGAATAAAAGGATAAGAACCTCTACCTACTGCAGCATCATGAAGAGCCCGTGGAAACAAAAAAGGCTCGGGGTCTTTGAGAGTTTTTCCCACCACCCCAGCATAGGTAACTTTAGACCTAGCAGCGTTAGTCTCAATAGGACACGCCATGTAATCCGAGGGCAGGAGCAGCAGTCACGAACTGAATCAAATTGAGCTGTCGAAACGCAGCAGAACGAACGATCGGGCGGGCAGGTTGTGAGCAGCAGTCGAGCGGCTCGATCGAAACTTGCAGGACGAAGACGCCGCAAGCAGCAGCCAAGTAGCTTGACTCGAACCAGCAGGATGAGCGAGTTCTTCCACCGGAGACGACGAAGACGCTCTGCAAGACAACGAAGATATGAATCGAGCCGGGAGGCAAGCTCGAGACGATCGGACCTAGTGGACGAAGATGCCGCGAGCAGCTCGAGCTCGACATGAACCAGCAGGACGAAACGAAGCGAGCTCTTCCACCGGAGACGACGAAGACGCTCCGCAAGACAGTCGATGACGAAGATGACGAAGACCGTAACAGACGCTAGGGTTCGCCATGAGGCGAAACACTAACAGAGTGGAGAAGACGATGCATTTGGAAGCAGCAAAATTTTATAAATATATTGAAACACTAACCCCGTTTTATCTTAATAGAAATGGCCCTAAGGCCTTTTTCATTAGGATAAAGGGGTTACAAAACAAGTAGTATGAGAGGGCCCAATGATGGAGCCCAACTCATAAGAAACAAAGAGCAAAAAGCTCAAACAAAAAGTACAAAAGTTAGAACAAAAGTAAAACATGGAACTAAAACTTTTTCAGTGGAGGAGGTCGCCAAGGCCTTCCTCTTCCATGGGTATATATATATATATATATATATATATATATATATATATATATATATGTGTGTGTGTGTGTGTGTGTGTGTGTGTGTATCCTTCTATATATGTGCAACTGTCACATGAGCACCGTCTAAAAATTATATCAATTAAGGTATTTCAATATTAATATCATTTTCCATATACGTGTATCGATATCTTAGTGTTCTTCCATTACTACAAAAATGTGACTCCATCATGCACACAAACATATTATAAAAATATCAACTTTGAATAATAAATATTTCATTCTCATTTGCACAAAGCAATATTCTTGTACGAGATTCAAAATCCACAATAGTTAAACAAAGGAGAGCACAAAGGTCACTCTTACAATACACAAAATTTAATATAATCATAAATCATGATTATGCAATCTATAACAGTAACAATAAATTCATTTGGTCGAAAATAAACAAAATATTACTATAACAAAAGAATATAAATACTCACCTCAATGATAGACGATCTGCTTGCTTTTAACTTGTATTACTTCAATCAAATTATCAACAATAAAATATAAAATAATTATCACTTAATTATAGTTCAAACTAATTATCAATTATTATTGTATTATACTATTTTAATTAAGATTTTAATGCTTTAAATTTTAAGTTTGAATATTGTAAAAAAAATTAAAAATAAATATTATTAATTTATATAAAAATAAATTTAAGATTAAAATGCTTATCTTTCTTTATGGCTTAAATTAAATGCACTTAAGTTTCAAATTTAAATAATAAAATTATATATAATATATATAATATTCATTTAATAACTTGCCCTGAATCTCGATCAAAAAACCCTTTTCTTACACATGAGCCATTCTTCTTCTTCATGCACATGATATCCGGATCGCACGAGAGTTCCTCTACAAAGCATCAACATCTTGCTCTTCAACTCATTCGACCATGGCTCGACACTGACAAAGCCGCCTTCTTCAATCGACACAGACAACACCGCCTCCTCTGCTCTACACCAATCATGCCTCTTCGTCCGCTATGCAGTCAATATTCTTGTACATGATTCAATATTCATGATGATTTAAACAAAGCCAAGCACAACGAACACACTTAAAATACACACAATTTAATAGAGTCATAAATCATGATTATGCAATATTATAACGGTAACATTAAATTCATTTGGTCGAGAATAAAAAAATATTACCTCAATGATAGATGATTTGTTCGCTTCAATCAAGTATAAAATATTAAATATTCAATTATCACTTTTCTTAATTATGTTTCAAATTAATTATCAATTACTGTTGTATTGCATTATTTTAATTAAGATTTTAATGCTTTAAAATTTAATTTTGATTATTAAAATAAAAAATAATATTATTAATTATTAATTGATATAAAAATATATTTAAAATTAAAATGCTCATGTTTCTTTAAAGCTTGAATCAAATGCACCTAAATTTAAAAATTATATAATAAACTTATAAATAAATTATATATAATATTCATTTAATAAATTATTCTTAATCCCGATCAAAAAACCCTTTCCTTGCACATGAGCTATTCTTCTTCCTCTTGCACATGATATCTGGATCGCACGACAATTCCTCTACAGAGCCACAACGTCTTCCTTTTCAACTCTTTTGACAGTGGTTCAACATCGATGAAGCCACCTCCTCTGCTCGACACTGAAGACTCCGCTCAACACCAATCCCGCCTCCCCCCACCCCAAACCCCCCCCCACCCACCCACCCACCCGGCAGCTTGTCGCCCTTCTCCTTTCTTCCTTTTTTTCTTCTACGATGACCGACAAGGGAACAGTCAAGCACCCTAATTAATACTGGAGGTAACCCTAATTAATTGCTTCTTCCCTCACGTCAATCGCATCCCGCCGATTCATACTCGGTGGTTCGACGTCGGGTCGGGATTTCTTCTTTTTCGCGAATGTTTGGAAGTATTCGGTTAGAGTAGACGGCTAAAATCGCCTCTAGACGCACTGCACTGACAGGGAGGAATGGCCACACTTCCGACTTGTTCCGCAACCACCGTAGTCACCGGAGCGGCGATTGTACAACCTGGACGAGGAGTCCTCAGTCACCGCCTTGTCACTGAGTTTAACCGTATCGACATCGGATGCCACCCTATTCTCCCGAGCCGAGAAGATCGACTCCATTGTCGGGAAATCCCAACAGACAGCAGGAAGCCTGCAAGTCCTTTTGCTCAAGTGAGGATGCCTATAACATAGCGTCCTTCAATGCTGCCCGAATATTTTACAACGCTAGTGAAAAGATGCGTCGTTCTCCACCACGACCTCCCGCCAAAACCCATCCGCACCATCTTTGATCCAAAATCGATCCACATCTGGAAGAAGTGAAATCCTCTCAACCCGAACTCCAGCACCACTCCTAGCGAGACCCTATTAAAGGTAGGTGAATCAACTCTCGAGAGAGAGTACCGAGAGCTGGCACATGTTATACAAAGACGTGGATTGTACAAATGAAATGGAGTCCGGAAGTCTGAACCACATGGAATGATAGGAGGTTCCTGTGGATGTCAAAATCGGAGTCATTTGATAAGCCTTCATAGGTGCCAACAACCAAAACAGATTGTTGAGCAAAGATTCTGGCATAATCTTCTTCCTTTTGAATTCTAATAAGTGTTTGTCATCCAAAACTCCCAACTTCCATGCTCCAATGAGCTTCAGATTCTCAAAAAAGTTTCTAACTAAATCCATCTTGGGGCGACCAAATTGGAATTTCCCAACTAAAGCGAACTTAATATCATCAGAGAGAACCTTCATTTCACTGGCAGTGAAGATAACGTGCGATTTCTCATCATTAACATCTATCGACCCAATAAAAGCACTTCGTCTTTTCCAGCCGTAGATGTCATGAAACTCTTGTAGAAGAAGAGATGATCCAAGCTTTTGTGGAATTGCAGCCACGGCTCCGACTTAAGACGCCTTACCGCCATGAAGACAGACACAAATTGCAGATCGAGCGGCCCCTTCAGTCAGCAAATTTTGCTGCAAGAAGAACAGCGCTGGGACGCGACAACGCAAGCAGAATCGGGCTTCGCTGCAAGCACAGTAGCCGCTGGAGCCCTTCTTCTCGCATAGAGCCGAGGAGCTGAGTTCCTTGAGTGCGACAGAGAGACAGAGAGAGCATCGTTCTGTCGGCTGTAGAACGACGGAAGAGACACGCAAAAGCGGGCTTCGCTGCAAGCACTGATTTCTCGTTCAGAGTCGAGGAGTCGAGCTCCCCGAATGCGACAGAGAGCTGGACCTGCCGGCAATGGAAGACGTCGTGCAAAGCAGGCATCGTTCTGTCGACTGAAGAACGACGAAAGAGAAACACTCGTCATTCAGTCGGCAGTGAAAAACGACGACGACGATGGGGATGACGCCAGAGACAGTAGATGCGAAGAAAATGCGGTTAGGGTTGCTAGGTTTCGGCATGAGGCGAAACCCTAGCAAAGCCGAGAGACGGTGATGAAGACGCCATATATATAACTTAATACATATATATAGATGTATGTATGTATGTATCTATATATATATATATACATATAGATAGATGTATGCATGTATGTATGTATCTATATATATACATATAGATAGAAATATGTATGTATCCTCGCAGCAGGTCGCACATCGTTTCGTCATCTCCTCCCAGTAGCTCGCACACCGTACTGCGAGTTGTCGTCTCCTCGCACGCAGGTTAGCAGTCGCAGTCTGCGTCTTGCCTAAGCGTAGACGTGCGTGCCTGCTGCGACAGATCCTGCGTCTGGAGCTGTCGTCTCCTCACAGACGGGTACTCTCTGCTCTGCACTTTCTCTCTCTCTCGCTCTCGTCAATGGCACGCAGCTACGCTGTCGCTGTTACGGCAGGCAGCAACCCAAATCCAACCCGGCATTCCTGCGTTTTTCCGCAGGAGTTCCACGACGCCCTCGAACTTGATAATGGCAGCTACAGGTTCATTCGAAAGTTGGGACGTAAGAATGGCAAACCCGCATTTTTCTCAAGGAGGAGGACACGAACATTCTAGCCTCATCGTGCCGTCCAGTTCTGGTGGGAAAATTTCTGTACAGGCGTCAAAGATGGACACTATACGCCATTTCTTCGACACTTTAATGCTTACGGGATCCTGGAAAGTTGGCTCCCTTGACGGTAGACACATTCTGATCCATCTCACTACTGATATTGACTACACTTCTATTTTCTCCCGCAAAGTGATAAAAATTGACAACATATTCATGAAGGTTCTCAAATGGACAGTGGATTTTGATCCAAAGGCCAAATCTCCTATTATACCAGTATGGGTTAAGTTTCCTGGGCTTAAATATCATCACTTCAACTACGAGATTCTCTTCTCACTTGCCAAAGAATTTGGGAAACCGCTACAGGTGGATAATCCAACCTTAGAAAACACCCGTCCATCTGATGTATGTTTCCTGGTTGAACGTGATGTTACCGAGCCATACCCCGATGAGGTTTGGATTGGTTCTGGGCATACAGGGTATTGGCAACCAGTGGTAATGGGTCCTCACATTCCTTATTGCTCGCACTGTTCCATGTTTGGTCATAGCCTTATTGTTTGTTATAAGTTACATCCAAACTTAAAGCCGCAAGCTCCTTCGTTGGGGAACAATTTTGGGTCTGTCTCCCACCCATTTCCTCCTGCTGTCCTTGCTGAAGTGCCACCTCTTGTAACCACGGACGTCTCACGCGCCCTCCGAGCATCGACTCGAGAATTTAGTCTTTACTCGCAAAGCCTCTTAACTCTCATCGTCGATATCCCGCGAACACTAAAATTCAGTCTGAAATCCTAGAGGCCCCACCGGTACTCGTACTGGATCCACAAGATGATCATTTCATCCCAGATCCTATTGATGCAACTGATTTTGCTTCTCCTCCTCATGCTCTCCACTCACTTACGGAAGACACATTTTCAGGGGGAGGAGGTGGCTCCTAGTGCCGCCGTTATCACTAATGTCTCTCCTCTCGGCGCAGAAGTGACTATTGAGAGAGATGAAACTAAAGTTCCTAATACACAACTAGGTGACATAAATGCTACCCAGCCCTCACAAACCGTCGAAGATGAAGAAGAAGAAGAACAAGACAAGGAAGAAGAAGAACGACAATGACAAGTTTACATTTCCCGGAGAAAGAGAAAAATAGAGGGTACCTCTAAGTTTCAAGGTTTAATTGACGATACTTTGGCTCCCCATGGAATGGGTCAAGCACTTAAAAATTTACTCGCTCAAACCGCTCCACGTCCTAGCAGAGGAAGGCTCAGACGTCTTTAGCTACTACTTGTGAAAGTGGAAGACTTACATTTCCACTTTCCTTTCTAATACCTTTGTATGTTTTCCTGTTTGCACCCTGTTTCAGAGTGCCTATGTTTTTTCTGTTTTTGTGCTCTTGGGAGATGCCCCAGCTACGGGGTTTTCCCATAACTCTTGTATCAGTGCTTTATTTCAATGAATTGGCCCACGGGCTTTTCTAATATATATCTATATATATATATATATATATATATATATATATATATATATATATATATATATAAATTTAAAGAAAGGGTCGTAGGCCTATTGCATTGAATTAAAAGAGATGTACAAAACAAGTAGTATGAGAAGACCCAGAACAATTGAGCTCATCTCATAAAACCAAAACGTACAATAAATGCATACATACATATTTGAGGAATAATATTTCGAGCCAAAACGAGCCGAACACAAACGAACAAATCTTTGTTCGTGTTCGGCTCGTTAAGGCTTGTTAACTTAGCAAACGAGCCAAACACGAGCTTCTTAACGAGCCAAACACTGAGCTGTTCGCGAATAACGAGCCGTTTTGACAGCCCTATTCCCTTCCTCCCACTTCCCCTATTCTGTAGGCGACCACCCTATCGCTGCCCTAACCTACTCGACAAAACAGGTAAGTCGACACCGACAATTTATAAAGGGAACATCACCTCCTTGGTTTCTAACCCCCTTCGCTTTCTCTCCCCTTTGTTCGACTTTCCATTTTCTCTTCTAGCTCTTCTTTCCCTCTTCGCCGGGTAACTTAAACGAGAATTCACACAAGTGGTCGTGTAGGATCTATCATATCGACCTCTGTAAGGGAGTCTTCTACTATTTTAAATTCATCAAAGTTATTTCGGATCCCAACTTGTCGTGTTATGACTTTATTCATATCCTTAGTTCACACCTTTAGCAAGATTGCCACTTCCATCAGAAGGCTAGAGACGTTTCAAAGGCTACTCCATTCCATTTCTGCTAGTTTTTTAGCCACATTCGGCTCAAGCTCCACTGATAATGTTCTAGGACTTTTGCAATGTGTCATAGAACACCAAAAGGCATTAAAGAAGTTGCAAAATGGGTAGCTGGAGTAAGGGGGTGAATGGCGACTGAAAATCAGCATGAATGGGGGCTGGATAGTGAACCAGAAGCGGGAAACTTCAGTATCCTGCTGTAAACAACATTTACAGCAGGCGGCATCAAGTTTGGCTGCCCGACTTCGGTCAGCGCGAGGGGGATCCACTACCAGTTCCTGAGCAAGATACAAATACACCACTTACAAAAGAACAAGGATACAACACTCTGGAGAGCATAAAACTCACACATGAATAGGTCCCTAATAGCAAGAACCCTAATTAGAAATAAAGAAATAGAAAGAAATCAAAAAAGAGAAGGAAAAAAAAACTATACAAAATCTGCTTTGATTTCCCTGCTATGATCGCGGCTTCCCAGAATCGCGCAGAATTCTGCAGACCGCAGAACAAAGGCTCAACATCCTCCATGCATTTTTGTAAAAGTTGTTTGTATTTCGAATGATACAGCATCTTCCCCTCCTCGCTTAACAATTATGCTTTTTTTTTATCCAAAGTAAAAAACACTTCAATATAAACAACTTTCATCATCTCAATGGAAGCCTACTCTCCTCTTTTCTTAAAGAACCGATTTTACCTTATTAATCACTTATAAATAAATTTTCTATGGGCCATCTTAGTATGGTGATAATTTGCAAGTCGATGTTTAATTTAAAGGCCATAAGTGACTATTCTATATATGTAAGTGTGCATATGTATTATACTTAATATTATGAGATAATTTTTTACTGATATTATTTTCCTTGTATTTTTATTGTTTATTTACCTATTTAATTTCTTTTTGAAAATTTGAGTGTGCTCCACGCAAATTATTTGTTTTGCCTTAGATGGATTAACTTATAGTCTTTAATGAGCGGAACCATCCTATGAATTTTAAACCTTTTATGCTTCGAATTTAATGGGGCGAGTCATTTAACAAAATAAAGAACATATTTGAAATGATTTCAGTTTGCCGTTTGCAAAATCAAATTTGCCCAATTTTATAATTATTGTGGAGAACAAAATCAGTTTGTGAATCATGTGTATTTAAACATCATCTTAGGTTCCGGAGGAGGAGAATTGTGGCTAAAAACATTTTTGAGAAGTTTTATCTCCTATGCTTGGAAAATATGAGTTAATTTTAGCCAAATGTAAGGTTTTATAATTAATTTAATATTCTCTACTCCTTTCCTCCCTACCTCCCCCCTTTCTCTCCACCCTCATCTCTCTTTCTAACTCTCTCTTTCTCTCTCTAAAGCGAACATCCTTGTTATCGAAACTGAGCACGGGAAGAACATAAAGCTGGGCCAGTTCAGCAAGGAGGCAAGAAGGGACGACTAGAGCTCCTTTAAGCCTAGGGCTCGCCACCCTCTTAGTTACCCTAGTTTGTGTTTTTGTGCAATTTTTGCATATGTTTTTTTGTCAAGATGGCCATCTGGATCTCCTGCATTCCCTTCCAGGATTGTATCTAAGGACGAGTGATGTTCCAGCTGTATCTCATTCTAACATAGTGATTATTGTCAACAAGGAGTGTATACGAGCCGAGTCGAGCCCGAGCCACCCTCGGCTTGAACTTGAGCTTGATTAAGTTTGCGAGTTGGAACTATGAGCCAGCTTGTTCATCATAAAGAAGAGAAAATAATATTAATTTAAGGTAATGTTATAATAAACTAACATATAGAATGAGCAATTAGAAGATAAATGAAAAGAAATCACTTAATATAAAATATAAATATTATTTTTAAATATTTTAATGCTTTTAAAGAAAATTTCTTCAAATTTAATATATTTTGAATATATTTTATACTAATATTTTTTTAAACAAACTGGCTCATGAGCTAATGAGTCGAGTCGGGGCTAGCTTGAGCTTGGCTTGTTCGCTCATCAAGCTCAGTTCACAAGCTGCTTATCAAGCCGAGCTCAAGTCGGCTCACGAATCGGCTTGAATCACCCCTATCATTGACTTTTCCCTACACCACAACCTTCCCTCTGCTAACATCATCCCTGTAACTGCTGCAAATGCCCCAGGGACAACAACTTATAAATATCAAATCCAATAAGAAACTAAACCTTATCATCCATTCAAGTATTTTATCGCATGCAAATCCAATAAGGAAGCCAACGCTTCGATTTCATTCCTGATATATATAGACCGAGTACTAACTGATGAAAATGTTTCAAGTTTTAAAAGGTTCACAAATAAAGTTATACATTGTATTGGCATATTTTCTGGAAAAATGAATTAAAATAACATAAGCATGCCTTATCTAATCATGACAAATAAACAATGTGAAATCAGTTCCTAGAAAGGAAATTTGCTAATTGGAGGCTACGTAGTTGTTTAGAAAACTGTATAAAATTAGCTCCAAGCATTAAAACCAGCTGACCAGTGGCTACTTAAACAATATTTACATAACGTGAAGCAAGAAACTCTGCTAACAAGTGGTAGTTATTTGTTTAATACAATGTCTTCACCTGCAGTTTCACAAAAAAATACTTTCTGCCAGAGGATAACTTCGATTTTATTCATTAGTTGCTTGAGTATCCATGGAAAAATTGGTGGAGTTACCACAACTAGTATTGTTCATTTATGAGAAAGAAAACAACACATTTTTTTCGAGTATGTTATATAAATGCCAAAAAGACGAAGGAAAACAGTCATTTAAATTGACAGAAAAACACATTAAATGACATCAAAGCCGCGGAAAATAAGATCAAGTGAGAATATGCCTTAAAACATAGCCCATCTAATGGAACTAAGCAATTCATTTTAAAATGTAAAAAAGATTTTTGGTTTATTTTCTGGAAGATGTATATGATCTAGTGGTAAGAAAATATGTTTTTTTATTTTTGGATCAAATTATCTAATAATAACTAAGCTAAGAAAATTTTAGACTTACGTTAAAGAACCAGTCGAGACAAAACGTTCCAAAAATTTAACGACTACCAGCCTTGCTCCAACTTCCATCAAAGAAAGTACCATTTGCCTTGGGTTTTTCTGAAGTTTTACCTCCTTCCCTAGCATCTTATAAGCAACAGTTGATCCAGCCTGGAAGATGCAACAAAAGGTAATGGTAGAAATTTCTCTACGGTTAACTTCCATGATAAAACAGACATTAAAGTTTCAATTTTATTTTATTAAATAATTTGTAAATTACCTTTAGGCCATCTTCGTGGAAGCCGTAGCCTGTAAAAAATTACATAAAAAAAAGAGTTTACAATGCTCCATTAGAAAAGATGTATTATCTGCCAAACAAAAAATAATATCAGGATAAATATCCAACAATAAGAAATAAGGTTTTTTTTTCTTTCTTTATTTCTTTTGACGTTTAAATTGGAAGCGATCAACAAATATATTTGAACAAACCATATAATTCAGTCATTAATGTGCTTCACATATAAATATGACCTGTCATATTTTTCTTACCATTTTTGCGTTAGAAACTACAATATGCCTATTAAATTATTTTGCGGGCATTAAAATTATATGTGAACACCCAAATTTTAAATTCTTTTGAAGAGGACGATTTTATTCAAGAATAAATTTATCCTATATTTTATTAGATGGGTTTAAGACAAATACAAATATATAGGTGGGCACAATGCCAATTATGAATACAAGGTGAGCAGAAAACCAATAACAAATGTTAAACATCTACGTGTATTTGGAGAAATTCATCACGATTGTCTCCATTGAGATTGGTACCTAAGACCTCTGAGATAAAAACTGATGGGTACTTTGCCTGAGCCAAAGCTAATTAGCATAAAAGTTTGGTAGTATTAAATCTCCTAACAGACCAATTCATTTATGGCGATACTAATTTTTTAGCTACCATGATAAGTTAAAATTTCAGATGTGGTGATGATTAAGATGTAACAATGATATCAAACAAGCCTTTAGGGTAATAAGACAATAAAATGAATGAATTTTAATATGGTTAAAAAGGAATTATTTTGCAAGAGCACTTTTGCTAAAAGCTTCGCGAAGCTTTATCATACATGAGCACTTTTTTTGACATGTCCGCATAAAATTTTATACAGAATTTGGTGACACTTCTTTTGATACCAGAGTTAACCTAAATCGAAACGCAAACGACACATATTTTATTGTTCACTTCAAAACGGTACAAGGACAACTCTACGAAAACAACACGATACATATAATTACATATAACAAGGCAAATGTGGAAATTTAAAAATAATACAAGTAATTAACAAAAACAGAAACGACCCTTTCAATCGAGACAGTAGATTCAACTGATGGACCAACGGTTATAGCAACTGTAAGGGCATGAGAAAGTAAGTCGGCGGCCTACTGGTGGCGGTAGGAAGGTGGTCAGCGGTAAGTGAGAAGCTCTAGAGAGGTGCTCGATCAACTGGAACACACTCGGAAAGGAGAAGGGTGGTCACTGGAGTGGTCGGCGGGAGCTGCGAACGATTGGGGAAGGGCAGAAGATGGATCGAGCGGTTGGTATGTGCCAAGGAAGGGTGATGAAGAGGCCTGCGAGCAGGTATAATGACCAGAGGGGGAAGCTAGTAGCCTGCCTTTGCAGAAGAGAGCGTCATGGGACCTACAATAGTTGGGTCGCGCAGGATATAATCCTAGTGGTTGGTATGTGCAAATAAAGAGCCCGGTTGACGGCGAGTCGACGGAAAGCGGGGGGTGCGACTCTCGTAGATTTGGCGGGGGGGGTGGGAATGACCTGCGACCTTCTGAGAGGATCCAAGCGAGGTTGGCCCACCCCGTGACCGGTGGTGACTGAATGGAGGGAGAAGGACCTAGTCGGAGATAAGCACCACCTTGAGCGAGGTACAGCCGAAGCACCACACACCGTCGGATACAGATCTTGAAGAGGGAACGCCATAGAGGCATACCTATAATCAGAGATGGGTCAAAACTGCTTAGTAATGAGCACACAACAATTATAAATAAGATGGGAGTAGAGGCTAGACTAAGTAGGAAAATAAGCAAGGATTAAAGGAGAGTGGATAAGAAAAGGAAAGAATTTGAAATGCATTGCAATTAGGAAGGAAAGAATAAGGCAGGGGAGAATTCAAAGCAAGAGAAACTTCTACCCCAATTGGTTAGGGTCTGACCAATCCGATCTAGCAGGCAGGTTAGACCGGTCACTTGCTTGCGTCGGCCCGAACCTCACAAGCTCAGCGTCATCTTTGTTGCACGTCCAAAGTTGCTCATAAACATGTTTTAATTAAACAAATTAAAAACTGGCATTATGTTTACTTAAACTTGTTCCACATTTTTTCACATTCATTTCACTTTAGAGCATACTCCTAATATCTTTCTCCCTTCCTACTAATCCTCACATCAAATTTAAATATTAAAATATTTAAATCCCATGCAAGAAAATTCATCCAAGAACTATACCATTAACCTGAGTTGCATCAAAAACTTGTCCATGACTATATAACCTCTAAAAACACCCGCTTAACTCTTATTGATATTAGAGTGATTGCGAGTTAGGCATTTCAGAAATGTAAAGTGGATTAAACAAGACCCTAACCAGATAATTTTTTTTCAAATTGGAAGGATTTATGATTTAGTTTGAGATTTCAAAAGCATATATCCCAATAATTAATTATCCTTTTATACGATAAATGAAAACTTCCAATTAAAACTAAAACAATATAAATTAGAAGAAAGAAAGATACATTATCGTTGGCTCAAAGCAAATGGTTGCATAACGAAGTTAAACATAATGAAGAATTTATAATTTTGTCATCTAGGGTTATCATAAACTCCAAGTCAATCGGCCCAACCCAACAAAAGAATCTTTTTCAATAAAGGTGAGACTGGAGTTCACCTAAGCCATGATAAAAAAACAAATATTATTATTGAGAACAAATAGGTGGTTAGAATCAGACACATTTGAAAGTGGAAATTACAACAAACACAACACAAACTCACACTAGGGTTCGATCCAAGGTGGTGGAAGTCGGCTAGGTGGTTGGGGAGCGAAGGTAAGTGGTTGACATGGGCTATGGGTAGTTAGGACAACAAAAAGAGAGGCTGAAAGGGCGGCAACAGCGTAGATGGGACGGACAGCAGCGAATCGACTAGAAAGAACAGTCATGGACAACAACGAATCCACTGGAAGGATGGCGGCAACATAGAGGAGGGGCCGGACAGCAACAAATGCAGTAAGGGAGGAGGATGCCGGCAACGAAGGTGTTGCAAAAGGGCATAAAGCTGGAGTGAGAGAAATGGGTGGTTGAGAGGCTATAGCAGCAGAAAACAATAAGGAACGGTTGTTCCTAGGCGGCGGCGGCAAGCGAGAATGATGGCAGAAGTGGCAGGAAAGGCATGGGACTGTGGGAGAGCTCAAGAGAGCTGTCCTAGGGCTACAGCGGCAAGGATGATTGCTGGACAATGAGAAACTGCAGAAAAAACAACAAAAAGACTGTAGTTATGTGGCTGCATCGAGGAGGAAGGCGTGGTAGCAAAGTGAGAGATGTAGAAAAGGATAGGAGAGATAATCTCCACCTAGAGATCAATATACATCCAAAACACAACCTGAAACCCTAAGATACAGCCCTCGAAGGATATAAAATATGTTGGCAGCTATCCATATACAAGACACGAAAAACAAATCCAAGAACAAAAAAATACAAAAAAAAATAATAAGAGGATATTTGGAAATGGACCCCACTCCAATTGGAAGGCAAATCCAAGGAAACAAAATTCTTCCTGCTCTCAAAAGTTCTGAGTTGAACAGACCCAAAGCTTGCTCCCTCTTCCTGTCGTGCACGAGACATACGTACATTGAAAGTAATAGAGATGTTGTGACATCACAAAGTTGAAAGGTCCTCGACTGCGATCCGAGAAGCACATAAATCCCACTGGCAACAAAACTATTCCTAAAGCACCAGAGGAGTTTTCCCCACTTTTGAGTAAACATCTATATCGATCTAACCATCTGGGGGTACACTACTAAGCTGAACAGGGATTCCATGCCAGGTGTATTTTGCTGACTTCTCCAAAAGCAAACCAAGTTTGGTTCAACCCGATCTAAGGTTAGGATTGTCTAAATCCAGTGGCTCATCTCTCTCGTAACCCCCTGTCATCACTAAGATTGATCCTCCCTACGCATCTCGACTGGCAAGGGCACATTGTCGGCCGTTAAATTTGAAAAAGTGGTTTTTAAAATATAGTTTTAGATTTAAAATAGTTTAATTTAAAATTGTATGGTATGACTTAGGAAAATAGTAATATAATTTTGAAAAATGAAACAAGATACCATACATTTAATAGTTTGGATTAATCGAACGCAACACCGCAAGTAATGCATCTATCCCGAGGGGTAAACACATCGCTTAGATAGTGGGGCTCTATTAAATAAGCTAAAGAATCTATGGTATCTGTTCGGTCTGCGAAACTAGTTTTTATAAGCCAACAAGCCTCTATTTAATATGAAAGATTAAATAGAGTTTATACTATCTGGGTTCTAAAGTTCCCTATAAGGGTAAGCTCCTATAGTTAATTACATCTATAATGACGAGAGTCACTTAAGAAAACTCTCGATTAAAATCAGTGGTTTTGCTTTCAAAAATTCAAAAGTTTGAGTAATCAAGGATGAACATGAGAAAGTGAAAAGGGAACGGTTCAAAATAGAAACAATTTATCTTAGGAGTCCAAAGGAACGAAGGAGTAGGGGACGTCATAGAATTTGAGGGGAACCTCAAATAACCTCCCAACTATCCTATTTGTTTGACTTTAATTTTAAGGAGATGTTATTTAATGTTTCATCCAGCCATTTTATTATTTAGGGCTTACACTCGCACGATACCCGCTCATGCAAGTAGCCTAAGAAGATGGGAATTTATGTCGTAGAGCACGGTAACCTCGGAATCCTAAAAGTGTTTGGACTTATATTTCACAAAAAGTTTGTGCAAAAACCTAAAAGATAAATTGAGGATTCACGTCGCGCTAGGTGAACTACCTTGAAGTTTTATGGGTTTGTTATTTATTTCTAGGAAAGAAGATTGTTCTTGTAAAGTTATTCGCTTCCCCGTCGTGCTGCCCACTGTATATACTCTAAGCTCCTCGTTGCAACAGGTTCAGTTTTAGAAATGTCAAATTGTAGAGATGAGAGGAGTGTCAAGTTTTGGAGTTTAAGTTTTCTAGTGTGTCAATTTTAATGTCTTATTAAAGAGAAATATTAAAGTTAATTAAGCGATACCGGTTAGAATCTCACGGTTCCCTCGTTCCAGCACCACTATTTTCTTCGGATTCAATTAGTCCAGACAACTACCAAATTCAAGTAAATGAATTCAGTACTTTCATTCAGACAATGGGAAATCTCGTTAGCAGTCGTAGGATGCCTCTTCCGAGGGATTCCCGATCATCCGATAGAGATGATTTAATTTAGTTGCAATTATTATTTTGTTGTTTGGTTTGTGATTAAATTTTGAGTTGTCTTATATTTTGATTGTTGTGACGGTGAATTTGATTTTGGTTGCATTTTGTTTTCACGGCTATCCTAAAAGTTTCAGTTCTAACATGCAGGAAGAAGTAAAGCATTTAATAAATAAAAGTGTAAATTGCAATAAATAAATGTGTATCTAGCAGTTTTCGAGTACATCCGCTGAAATGTTAGCATCCAAAGCAGATATATAGACATATGTACATGTTTTTATTGTTATTTAGTATTTATTTATTGCTAGTATTGCATGTGTATGTGCATATACATATACGTTATTAGTATTTTATTATTGTGTATGTGTATATATTGTTATGATAATTTAAATTTCATTTATCATTATTGTTATTATTTATTGTTATTTTGTTATTGTTATTTATTATTACTTATATATTATAATTATCACCACATTTGTATTATTACCAATTTATCATTTATTTATGTGTTATTGTTATTATTTTTTTTTACTTATTATTTTTAATTATTATCACTATTACTATTATTATTATTACTATTATTACATATCATTATCCTTATATAATATTATTTTTATTACTTATATATTATTATTAGGTGTATTATATTGTATTATTGTTATTATTTGTTATTATTTTTATTATCTTTATCGTTATTATTATTATTGTTATTATTATTATTATTATTATTATTACTATTATATGTTGCTTTTAGTTACAATTATTTATATGTTATTATTGTGATATTATTACTAGTGTTATTGATATTATTATTATTTATTATATTACATAGATATTATTATTATGATTTAAATACATATACATATATTATTATTATATTATTATATTATTATTATTATTATATTATTATTATTATTATTTATTATTATGTTATTATTATATGTTATTATTTGTTATTTATATGTAGTTATTAGTTATTATTGTTTATATGTTATTATTATGATTTTATATTGTTATTATTATTGTTATTATCATTACTATTGCTTGTTATATTATAAATATTACTATTATAATTTATATACATATACATATATTATTATTATTATTATTTTATTAGATGGTGTGTATGTAAGACAATATTTTTCCTTTTTTTTTGTTCATATACGTACACACATATATATACATATATGTGGGCAAGCTCGAAGCTACGATCTTCGAGTCTGCGATTCGAGTGGGCTGAGTGGCGGTTCGGCTTGGCCCCTGCGCTCGACGCCGACAGTCGAAGGCTGCGACTTCGTCGTCTGCACGACGACTTCTTCTGTGTTGGTTTTGCACGAGTCGGCTTCACGGGTACGTACGGGATCCTAGGCTGCGTGCGAGAAGAGTGCAGCGGCCAGAAGCATTGTCGCTCCCTGCGACTGAAGGGAGCCGACTGCCTCTTGCTGCAGCTGCTTCGTGGACCGGAGGTTGACTGCTGCGGTTCTTGGACAAGCTCGGCTTCCCTCCAGCCGCTCTGTGCGAGCTCGACGACTCCCTCTTGTGGGAGCCCGAAGACTTTCGCATTTCCGTCGCATAGTGGCTTTTGTGTGCGTGCTAGCTGCGCAGCTTCACTGACTGTTAAGGCCGCTCGGAGACTTCTTTCGATAGCAACTAGGGCTTCCTATCTTTGGGCCGTAGGCGCAAGTCCCACCATGATCACCTCTTTTTTCAGCGAGAATTTCATGACATTGCGGTCGGCAAAATATAAGCGATTTTATCGAGCCGATTGACACTAAAGATGGTAAGCACTGTTGTTATCTCCACGACATCGGAAATGAAGGTTCTCTACGATAATGTTAAATTTACTTTAGTTGGGAAATTCAATTTGATCACTTCGAAAATGGATTTAGTTAGAAAATATTTCGAGAATTTGAAACTTATTGGTGGATGGAAATTGGGAGTGCTTAGATGGCGGACACCTACTCATTCGGATACAAAAGAAGAAGACTATCGTTAGACTCTTTGCGCAACAATCGGTTTTGATTCTTGGCACTCACATGTAAGCTTATCGAATGGACTCACGATTTTGACCTATCTAAGGAGCCTCCTATAGTTCCTATGTGGTTCAAACTTTCGGGGCTCCCCTTTCATTTGTACAATCCACGTGCTTTGTACAACATTAGCCAAGCTCTCGGTACTCCTCTCAGAGTTGATGCTCCTACTTTTGATATGGTCTCCCAAGGTGGTGTCAGGGTTCAAGTTGAGAGAGATTTCACTCTCCCTGATGTGGATCATTTTTGGATCACAGATGGTGCGGATGGGTTTTGGCAAGAGGCTATGGTGGAGAGCAGGCCTCCTTTTTGCCAGCATTGCAAAATGTTTGGGCACATTAGAGACACCTGCTATAGATTACATCTTCCCTCGAGGAAAAGGGTTGTTGGGTCTTCTGCTGTTGTTGGAAATTCCCAACATAGAGTTGATGCTACCCTGGCTCAGGAGAATAGGGTAGCATCTGATGCTGATAAAAGCCTAAAGTCAGCTGACTCGGCTTTCGGGGAGAAGTCTCAGCCGATTCATATTGCCACTCCGGAGACTACAGTGGTTACTGTACAATCTGGAAGTGAGGCAATTCTTCTTGTGCCGCAAGCCGTCCAGGGGCTACTTTAGCCGTCCGCTCCAACAGATACATCCAAACATTCAGTAGGAAAAGAAGAATTCCCCTACCAATTGTCGAACCCATCGGCAAATATCAGCAGGACTCTACGGAAGAGCAAAAAGAAGAAGTAGAAGAAGAAGCAGAAGAAGAAGATGAAGGAGATGAGCGCAGGTTTATCATTCTCGAGGGAAGAAGAACCTGGGGTTTCAATCCTATTTGATGACACCTCGGTGACTCAGGGCAACGGAATAGCATTAAAGAGATTACTCCATGGATCTCCAAGAAACAGAGCGAGAGTATCACGTTCTCGCTCTTGACTTGGTTTTGTAGTTTTTTGAGTATTTTGGATCTTTTTGATAACATTGTATCGGCGGGAAGAGCTCCATGGGCCCTCTCCTCGAAGCCTCTCGTAACCGCTTTTTAATCAATATAGGCTACTAGGGCTTCTTTTGAAATATATATACATATATATATATATATATATATATATATATATATATATGTATGTCATTAAATTATATTTATTTATTGTTTGTTGTCGAAATTAAGTGGCGTGCTTGTGGATTTGTGGATTTTTTTTTCTATATATATATATATATATATATATATATATATATATATATATATAGTTATTATTATTATTTTTTTCTTTAAATAGTAGGGATTGAATGTCATGTGTTGTATATTTTCCTCCTCTCTCTCTTGAGTGCAAAAGCACAGAAATTAAGTGGTATGTATGTAAATTTAAAAATCTTTTTTTTTTAATGCAAATACATAGGAATTGACCGGTATGTATGTAATTTTTTTTTTCCTTTTTTTTTCGAAACTGAAGAAGCGGAGGAAGGGAGATTACCTGATCGAAGCTTAGTCGGAGGGAGGATTTTGCTGAAGAAAGATCGTCGGAGAAAAAGAAGAAGAAAGAGGAGAATAGGAGAGATTTTGGTTGGAGTTTGGAGTAGATGAAGGGAAGGTGGAGATGAAGTTAATGGCTAAGTTGGTAGCTTTTATAGGAGGAAAGCTAGAGTAGGGAGAGAATTATTTAAATAGCGATTTCTTTTCTTCTATTATTATTATTTTTATATTTTATTATAAATATAGATATATATATATATATATATATATATATATATATAATATATATATATATATATTGCATGTGTGCATAGGGTCATGCGCGTGAGGAGAGAGATTTAAAAGGATAATATATGTTTTTTTTATTTTTTATTATAATAATTATAATAATAATAAATATTATTATAATTATTTAAAGTTTTCCACGCATTTTTCGTTGAACGAGTCCTCGTGGTGAAATGAACATCCCTCTTAGGTGAAATCGACGTTATGAACGCGATCGCACAGTCCGTTTCATCATCCGGGGTCATTCGGAGTCGTTCGGACCATTTTTTAACAATTGTATCCAAAATGATATTTTGTGTATTCTTAGCCCGCACGTGAAATAATGGCGATATGGGTGCCCTCCCTAGGAAATATCAGCGTCCCGGACACAATCGCGTAGTCATTTTCACCAACTGAAGTCGTTCGGGCGACTTTTCGACGATCGGGTAAAAAAATGTGTCAATTTTATTATTCCTCGAAGTTCTGGTTTGTGATCGATCGTTTTGAAAATTAATTTTAATTTCGATTAATTATGAGACGAATAAAGGTGTGAGTCATGTGAATTTCGGTGTTCATGTAAGTCATGCAAGTTGTAGCGTTTGTGAGTGTTTAAGTCCGAGGAGTCTCTTTCGAATCTTATAACTCCCTAAGAGTTCATTTTGAAACCTTCATACGTTGTTCCTAGTCATCCCAACAAGAGTTGGGGAAGGTTCGGGACCATCTCTAGGAGTTTTCTCGAGAAATCAAAGGGTGTTTGGAGTGGGTCAAGGGGAATTGGTAGGTTCAGATGAGTGTACGAATAAACCAAGTCAATCAGGGTTGTCTTAAGGTTTACATACTTTAAGGGAACTCATTTTTGAATCATCACAAATTGGTTTTAACCTTCCAAGCGTTTGAGGTTTATGACCATCTGTATAGGATTTCAAAGAGAGTCGGGAGGTCGTTTGAATTTCTATGTAAATGGGTTTCATATGTTCTATGGCTAGATTCTAAGCACTAAGAGGAAAGAAAGATCTCACCAAAAATGAGGTCAACACACATTTGATCTCAGACTCTGTAAAAAGTAGGACAATGCACTTGCCATCTTTGAAGGAGGTGTCTTTGAACTGTCATGATGGGTCCTATGATCATATTGCCACGGTCTCCTGAGCAAATGGTGGAAGACATCCATGGGCACCACATCGCACCAAACCTGATCCTGCAATTAGCTCCCAATCAAAAACTCCAGGAGACCTTTTGTCAAAGTTGACCATGTTCTCCTTAAAACACGTTAGGGAATATGGATGGGAATGTCTCTGAGTCATGAAGTTCAATTCGCAAACCATCTATGTAGGCACCACATTCATGCTACTCCTTCCATCGATGATGAAACCGCATACATTTCCCTTCACAGTGCAACGGGTGTAGAATATGTAATGGTGAAGCCGCTTATGATCCCATGTAGCCTCGGTTTGTAGGACACGTAGAATCATAAGCATTTCACTCATCCAATGGAAAATTGTACTCCTCGCCCTATTCTCAACTGCCTCGACGTAATCTTTTTTCACCCCGCCTACAGACTTCTGTGAATGAGCTCCACCGAATTTCTAATCTTCAGTGCTCATTTGAACAAGTGATAGAAATTATCTAGCTATATAACCAGGCTGACAACACCAATAGAATGTGTTAGAGCATATCAAACATTAACATTTATGTTGTCTTCCGCATTTCGTAGAAATGAATCCAGTCGTAACTTAGTTAACTCCACCAGAATTATTCTTGGACTTCTTCTCATTGAATCATTCTGAGTGATCTACATGTTCTTATGCAGTTTTCCCTTTGTGCATCTCCTTATGCTTATGAGTGAGTTGATAGTCAATCTCCACTCTTCTAACCCGTTCCACTAATACATCGATTCCTAAAGGTACTAACGGATGTCTGATAGAATATTTTAATCTTGAAAGAAATTTGTAATAATTTTTTTATGCAGTAGCGATCAATTGTGATGCATACCTCGATAGTGCTATGAATTTTGCTTCATACTGCATATTGCGTGACTGTCTTCTCTATTTTCTTCAACTTGATAAACTTGTCCTGCATCTGTCGTCGAGCGGTTAGTGGTACGAACCATTCTCCAAAAAGGTCAACGAACTCCTCCCAACTTATCATAGTATTGGGTATGTCCCTTAACATGTCCTTATGTTGCCCAGGCCACCACCTTTTGGCTTCTCCATCCAGCACAAACGTCGTCAACAGTACTCTTGTTTCATCCGAACAAGTCATGCTATCTAGTATCCTTTTACCCTCGTTAGTCAGCTCTCAGTTTTAATGGGGTCTTCAGTTCCTTTAAACAAAGGTAGACGCAGATCTTGAAATATCTTCAAGTGTTTATCTAAAACGACGATATCGTTTCCAATTTGCGATCTAGACTCTTGAATCAACTGAGTCACGCCGCCATCATGTGAGTGAGGACATTCGAGTTCACATTAATAGTAGATTGTACTTCTTTATTATCTATCAGACTTTCTTTTTCTAAAATTTTGAGTGTATCACTATCTCTGAATGAATAATAATTTTAAGTTTAGGTTAACATTAACTTTTATAATTATCAAAATTTTCTTATAATTATCCCATTGGCTATTTCAATGGAGAATAATCTTCTTATAACCTGACACTAATACCACTTTTGTCACGATCCAATCCGAGTCTTTGATTTAACCAAGGTGGGTACAGACGGTCGAACGATATGAATTAAATTTTTTATATTAAGCTTCAATTTAACTATGAAAGAGCTACTATAAATTAAAATAAAACAATAAAATTTAAAAGTACCTCGTTATTGGTTATCCTCTTCTATAAATATTTTCTCGCATATATTAATAATTTAATTAAACCTAAAAAAATTAGTTAAAACAACAGTGAGCTAAATAAAGCTAGTGAACACTCACACTTTTAAACTAAAATAATACAAGAAAAAAGAACAACACGCATGTCACTTAAGCTTCTTTAAAATTATATAAATTTTTGACATGTTATGCAACGGGTTTATATATATACCAGACACCATCTACCACTTAAGACACTCAATATCAATATCTTTTTTCATTTACGAGCACGAGTACATTCGTGTTCCCCAACTAGTACCACCAAAGAGTGCTTGTCAAGCATGCACATCCTAACATACTATAAATCATTTTGTTTACATTCTAAATATCATATAATATCTTTCTTTTATAACATGCATGTATAATAAATGTGTATAACTAATGCAAATCATTCACAATCATTTCTAAATGATCAAATTGAATAATAAACCAGAATAATAATATTCTAGTTGCAATAACAAGATGTATTGACTAATAACATTCAAATGCGAGTGATTTAGAAGAAAAACCTTTGTACCATAATTTAGAAGAAAATAACTCACATCGATCACGCTTAACCTCAATGACGCCTCTTCTAAATTAGAAACCTAACATGATATAAATTTTAAATTATTTATTATTTTAAGTGAACAATTAATTTTTTATTATTATTTAAGTATCAAATTTCCATTATTTTGTTATGCTTATTTTTTTACTCAAATAATACATATTATAATTATTATCATATTACTTAAATTAAAAAAAAACTACCTTACCTCTTCCAAAGACTCGGCTCGATCGAGGCTCCCACACGCTCCGTCCATTCCCATTCTTCTTTGGCTCGATCACACAAGATCGCACGTCATCTCAGCGACTTCCTCTGTAACTTCTCCAATCACGTCACGATACCAATGCTTCCTCAGACCTCCTCGTCATCGACTAGGCCTTCTCCTGGGTCGTTCTCCTCTCCTTCACTCATTGCTCTGCTCCCAAGTAAGTTGGTCTCCCTCTACATCCCTCATGTCCCTTTTATACGCCGAAGTAACCTTCGGTTTCCCCAATCCTCGCCTCAACTTCCCTTTGATCGATTCTTCGTTCCCTCTTTCTCTCTTCAACTTCTAACAGTTTGTTTCCTCTCTCTTTTTGATTCACTCGACTCCTCGCTTCATATCTCTTTCGGCTTTTCGTTTCTTCGCCCAAGAACGTCTACTATCCAGCTGCAACCCGCCATCTTATTTTATCTTCAGTAGATGCAACTCCAATAGTCTTTGAACAATAAATTCTAAATCCATCATTCCTAATTTTCCAATATATCCATCATCATTTCTAATTTTCCCACAAATCCATCTGCATGTTCTCATTCCCGTCACCCTCAACATTTTAATCAGTTTTCATCATTAAAATGTAACCAAACAGAAACGGCAAACAAACAGAGTTTGGGGTACTTGAAACTTTGTCAAATAAAAGCATGTGAAAATGCAATATATTGAGAGAATAATGACAACAATACTCGTCAACATTACAACCATACCAGAAGAAGCAAGCAGGCTACTTTCAGTGTTGCTAAAAAAGTTAGGCAGAACAGAAGCTTGAGAAACTGCAGCATATTTTGACAATAACTACAAATCCAAAGCTTTCCCAAGCTTATTTGATGGATTTCACCAAGCATTTTAAAATGAGTCAACATGGTTATGTAAGCTCGTTGCTTTCTTATGTGCTCCAAATTTTATCAATAAAAGCATCTGACAATGAAATGTGATTCAAGAATACATATTTGAAATGCAACATGCTGATAAAAATATTTTTTGATCCTGCTTCAATACCCAATACGAGAAAAAAATGTACCTTGATATGCCCCACAGAACCAGATCCTCCTTTTGCCCTGGATCTTGTGAAGCTCAAGAGTGGCTTTTGAAGCTGCCACTGAGGGTACGGGATGGCTTGTAGTCCACTTGAGTATCTTATGCTTTGGAGTAAAAAGCGGGTTGAGAGTCACAAGAAACGGAAGGGAAGTGGGTCCAAGGTTCTGAAAAATCACTTGAAAGAGGAATAGTTAAACGTAATAATTCTGGATAATTATACTTAAATTGCATGCAGACCTTTTCCATTGTCAAATTCCTCCAATAGATTCCTACCATATATAACTCAATTAAGAGAGAGACTAGAAATTGCACCACAAACCTGAACCACATTCAACCAATATGTCAGGCAAACACCTTCTTCTGTAGTCCCAAGAAGATTCCAAGCACTCCATGCCAATGGGTTCTTGGGCATCAAACTTTTGTCACGATGAAGATAGATGTCACTGCAGGCAGAAATTCGCACATGCTAAAAGTTATAATATCATAATCATAAAAAGAAAAAACTATCAGATTACGTGTTTAATCTACACTAGCTTTATTTTCTTCATCCTTTTTAAATATTTGTTAATGACTTGTAGACAAGTACTCATCAATCTTCGTAGTTTTATTGTATGTTTCACGTTAATTCTGAAACTTGCTATTACATATCTACTCCACATTTTACCACCCAAATAAAATAAATTAATTTCTAACAAGCCTGCCATTGATAGATGTTACACCCAGTCTAGTCAATAATCTTCTCACACTCTATTCAACCTATTTTACATTGTAACAGCTACTATCGCAGAATTGCCACATCGAACATTGATGTCATAGAGTTTACAAATATTAATTGATGCAGAACAAATACAACCTAAATATAAATGCTGAAGTATGGGCAATAACACGATCCAACAGACTCCATAATCCACCTAAGGTAAATACTTAACTACCATAGGCTTACTAATGATTCAACAGACTCCACACTCCAGCTAAGTTATATATGTAACTACAATAGAGTTACTAGTATCATCGCAATCTTAATGAAATAACTAAGGGGAAAGTTCCGGCCATGTCAACCAATCAAGATGTCTTGTCTTAAGAGAGAGACAAGGGAAACGATAAGCTTAGAGGATGATCAGCCCATCTGAAGTAGAAGAGTCATGGACCACTTCAAAGGAAGTTGCTCATTACAATGATCCTATTCCTTAGAAATCCTTCTCCATGTCAAAAACTAGTACACATAATAATCACTTACCTAAGGGTTGAACACAAAAAATAGCAAAATATTAAAGAGACGATTATCATTCTTCCATCAAGCATCATTGCATATAGAAGAAGGAAATATATACACACAAATGACCAATAACTGAGTCAAAGAAAGGGGAATGGAGGGGGAAGAATCAGTAATAGCTTAGGGAAGGTGAAGGAATCGACATTTTGTTTGTTTTAAAAATGATTGAGGGTGTCCAAAATCATTCAAGAAGGATTCAGGGCAGGGATTGTCATCATTCATTTTCAAAGCAAGATTTTAACTTGGAATTAATGCAAGACAGAGGATAGAAAGAAAGAACCATGAAAACAAGGAGATGATGTTGCTGTCAAAATTTTCTAAGTTATTATATTTGATAGTGATCAAAGGGTGGACAGGAGATAAAACGAGCTAATTCGCTTCTGCTAAAGGAAGGGTAAGGAGTGACTACGTTAGGGACACAGGGCGTCCAGCGGGGCTCCCTTGGCGCGGCAATTGTCGCGTCTAGACCGGTTTGGTCCAAGCATAGGTGAGACATGCCGATCTTTTCTGGCAAACAATTCCCTCCTATTGAGAGTGGGGTCCAATACTATTTTACCCTAGAGCTATTTATGCGGCTTTTGTCATGTTTTAGGTCATTTTTTTGCTTGAGTTTACTAGGGACAGCTGCCAGCATCTTTGTTTTCCCGTTTAAGGTTGTATCCAAGAGTATGAGTGGTGCTCCGGCTATATCACGCTCCCAAGATGATGACTATCCTCATCTACCCTTCTCCAACATCATCCCCTTCGATGTTGTCGTCATACTCTATTGCTGCAACCACCCGGGCAGTCGCTCCATGCAATCCTCCTGTAGAACCAGTCACCTTCCACCTTGTTGTCCTCCCGTAGATCCAGCGGCCGAGCACCTAGGGCAGCCGCTCCATGTTGTCCTCCTGTAGATCCAGCCATCAGCCACACTTCCCGCCTTGCTGCACTCAGCCTGCAGCCGCCACACCTCAACCAAATCCCTCCAGCCACTAATTCCACCCTACCGCCACCACCTTTCCAGCATCCTCACAGCCGCCCTACAACTCCTGCTGCCACCACATCCCGCCAACACCCACCACAACCACTCCATCCACTTATCACCCCATTCCTATGTACAGAACCACCTATCATCACCCCTGGATCCAACCCTAGTTTGAGTTAGTGTCATTTTTTTAAAAAATTTCAAAATCTCTGTGAATTAATTGTAATTTCCTATTTGATTTCAGAAATAATAATTGTTTTTCCAATAGTTGCCGTTAATGCTAATATCCCTTATAAATAATCGCATGTCATAGTACACCACATGGTGTATACAAGCAAGAAATGACACAACATGGATCCAATATACATCTAAGGAGACCCAACAATATATGGGTCCATAAAAGAATATTTCATAAGAAAGAAACAAAATAGTGCAATCAAGTATTGGAATATAGATTTTAGGAAGATGACAATGATCGAGATGACCAAGATCAAGATTGAAAGGCTTTGAAGGATTCAACTTTAGGTTATGGTCTCAATTATTGCAATTAGTCAGAAGTCAACTAGGAGTTCTCAGGTAGAGAAAAGCTTTCATAATACACTAAAGATACATGAATGCTTTTATTTTATTTGGTGATCAGCTAGTCTTCGAAAAAGGTGGAAGCTCAAACAACAAGATGGCAAAGGAGTCGACAAAAAAATTGTTACTATTTACAAAAGGAATAAAAACAACCAGAACTTAACCATCGTATAATGTTAAGCATTATTATCAGTCTTGCTTAAGAATCTATACTGATTTAGATTTCTTAACAAATAACTTCTTAAGAGTTCCAATTAGAAATCTCCTATGGCTAATTTTATAAGAACCAATCTCCCTCATTTTATTCAAGGTCACCTAATTTTATACTTATCATAGTTTAATATAAGCTTTTTTGGAATTTCACAATGTAGATCATCATGCCTGGACCAAGTGAGACTTCAAATGTATTGTCAAGCAAATTAAGCAGATCAACTGAAAACAAATGAAAAAAAATGAAAGAGACTCATAGCAATCGACCTACAAATAGATCTGCCGAAAGAAAATATAAATATTTAGAATAAGGACCCAAAAGTATGATCGCTCACCAAGGACCTAAGATAACACTATACTAAAATGGTAAATATTGAAAGATTTACACGCAAAAAAAGATCTGCCAATTTTTGTTGATTTCCACCGTTTTTTTGCTAGTTTCTACTGATGTAAGAATTCTTGCAAATTTTATAATAAAAGTAATACAAATATTATTGTTATTTATCCCTTAAAATTTTATTATTATTAAAAAAAATTATGTCATAATTCCCTTGAAAATTAGAATCCCACCCCAACATGAATCTCTCATTTATAAGATTTACCATTATCTTGTAGCATGCGATGCAGCGTCTTCTTTGAAAAATAATCAACAATAAGCAGGATGGAGTCAAAAGCATTTGCTAAGTGCAATGAAATCCTAAAACAAAGTCCATATTAATTTTTTTATCTAATTTTATATGAAATAAAAAGGTATGTGTTGTTGACCTCACTTTTGTCGAGGTTTAGTTTTCCTCCTAGGATTTAGGGTTCTAGCTTTAGGAGCTTCCCCGCCGATCTTAGATTCCTAGCAGCGGGCCTACCTCGTATTAGAATGTTCGAAGCCACTTCGTCACTCTTTTGGAATCCGGACGAAATTTCGTACCTCTAGCTCATAGCAGGTTGGAATTGACGTTAGGAATCCAAATTGAGTCCCTATTGGACCGCCGGACCTTAGGACAGCCTCGTGCACGTTTCTTGCACCACCGAGCACAAATTCCTCGAGCCACGGCCTCGACGCTTTGAGTTACTCCGCGACGGATCAAGACCGAAGTCAGGATGCCAGGACGATCGACGTCAAAGTCAGAATTTCAGAGAATGCCGGATTTGACGCACTTTCGACGCGACCATCGACGAGGTTGCCCAGACGACCTCGGATGACGAAACGGACTGCGCCGATGCGTCCGGAACGTCGATTTCACCTAAAATTGATATTTAATTTGAGACGATAGCCCGTCTGGGACAAAATTTATGAAACGATTTTAATTATCTTATTAATAATAATAATAATATTTATATTATTATTATTAATATATGCTTACTTATATATTTCTCCCTATAAAAATTTCTTAAGCCCTAATCCTTACCCGTTCGATCGGCTCACTGCTCCTCTCGCTCGCATGATGGGAAGTTCCCATTCCTTGCTTCTCCCGCGCTCGAGCACGTCACCCCAACCACCTCTGTCTTCCCCATACTCGAGCGTGTCCCTGTGAGGCTTCTCCTTCTCCAGCCGCACGCGTTCGCCTCCATCTCTTATCCCTGGCGGTTTCCGGCTCTCCTCTGCGATCCTTTCCCTGTCGCTGCTGCCCGAGGTCGTCCCACTTGGGGCTTATCTTCTGTGAGTCTTCCTCAGCACTCCCCCCCTTCCATCTTATAAATGACCTATTTGGGTCTTCCCTGGGTTGGTTGGCTTATTTCTCTTGGAGGCGGGGGAGGTGTTGTTGGATTGGAGCCCGATTTTCTTTACTCTTCATGTATACTCTACACTAACTGGTACTCTCTTCCCCCCCTTCTCTTCTTCTCGGTTTGGCCCAGGTTGCCCGTGGCTCTGCTTTTGGTTCGGCTCTACCTGTTTATAGCTTCGGCTGGATGTTTATGTATTATGGAATGGCTTGTTTGATTGCTTAAAATGATGGTTTCTTACCTCCTCTACATAGTGGCATGCTAGCATGATCTTGTGTAGATGTTTGGGAGCACTTTATTGATTGAAGCATGAGTAGGGATAAAGAAAATTTAAGCATGTTCTAGGGCTAGATTTGAGCACTGGTTTAAATTTGTTACATGCATATACACTATAAGATGGGCTCGCTTCTCTTCTTCTTGCCATTTAGAGCAATTTAAAAGCATGAAATATGATGTCAAGGCAAGATTATTAGTCTCTTTTTTAGCATGTTGGGGTATGTATTATGAGGCCCCTTTCTTACTCTCTTTTTAGCATGAGTTATGGAGGAACTCCTCTAGCTTTTCAATATGCATGTGGAGGGGCTCATTTCTTGCTCTTTATGGCTTTCCTTTATCAAAATTACATGCTAGAGTTAAGTTTTGATTCAGTTTGGGGAAGCCCCATGTATGTTCTCATGTTAAGCATGTGATAGCTCTATATTTTGAATACATGGAAGTTTGATTTTTGAGCCCCTTGTACCTTAGCTCTTTATAAAAGCATGATTAAATGAGTTTGGAAGGTTTTCTAAGCCTTTTTTTTTCTTGTTGGCAAGCATATGGTAATTTTATGAATTGATGTACAAAAGGCATGGAAGTGTTATTGTAGTCCAAATTTGGTCTCTTTCTCAATTTAAAGCCAAGACTACGTTTAAATATATATGTGTTTCATTTATTTAGCTTTTGAGGAAAGCTTACTTTAGCTTTATGTTGGGCTTGGATTCAATCATGGTTGGGCTTGTCTTTGGCTTTATGTGGCTCGGTTTTATTGGTCCTGTCGTGTTCTTTGTTTTAGCTTTATCCAGGACTTGGTTTTAGCCTTATGAGGCTCGGTTTTTCTATTAGCCTTGTTGTGTCCCTGCTGTGGATTGATCTTGGGCTCATTTTAAACTTTACTGTGGCTCTGGTTTTAATTCTATACGGGCTCGAGTTGGCCCCTTTAGCACCCTTTTACATTGGTTTTGTGTCGGGATTGCTATAATCTGATTTGGGGGCCTGTTTTGTTTCTGTTTGCTGCTGCCTAGCAGCTGTCCCCATGGCATAGAGGGGCTCGGTTTTGTGTTTTTGTGGTTCCTGCAGCTGTCCCCTTGGCATCTGATTTGGCGGGGCTCTTGTTTTGTTTCTGCATTTGATTTGGGGGCATGTTTGCTTCTAGCATGCTTGTCCCTATGGCATAAGGGGGGCTCGGTTTTGGTTCTTGTTGTTCGTGTAACTTCCCTCTTTGCAGCCTTTGTATGACTCGGGTTTAGGCCTTGTGTTGGCTTGGTTTAAGCTTTATATGACTCTAATTCTATAGCTATTTGATGGACTTATTTTTCATGCATTTGTGAGGAATTGGAGTTAGTGTGGGAGGTTTGTAGGAGCTTGGCCGTGAGCCTCATAATGGTGGTTTGTGGCATGGGGGCTTTACTTCTTGCTATCCCTTTGCTGCAGCTGTGGCCGTGAGCCCCTTCTCCTGTTTGCAGCTTTGGCAGAGAGCCTTGGTGGTGTGATTGAGGTGATGGTGGTCTTGCTTTTTGCTATACTTGTCTATGGAGTTGATTGAATGGATTTGGAAATGTTTCCTGATTTGCTTGTGGGAAAGAAATTGAGCACGATACTTGGAACATCCCTTAGATGCTTTATTTGGTGGAATTGGTGCTAATTTGGAAGTTTGTAGGAGCTTGTACATTCACTTTCTTATGTATTGGAAGTTTACTGATTTTTCCTATTGTTGTAGTCTTAATCCCGAGCCTGTAGGTGGACCAACTGGGAGAGCCTGTGTTTCAAGAATTGAAAATTAATTTGTGATCTAAAAATCTGGATTTTAATACGGCTTTGGAGATTTCAGTAGTAGGTTTCCTCGAGTCATTTCTTTCCCGTTTGATTTACGAGGTTTTAAATGATTTTCATATTTCACTTTTTTTTGTTTTGTTTTGTCTGAATGCAAAGGACACCCTCTTTGGGTCGATTCAATTATGCCAGAGTAAGAAAATGATATCCTCAGGATTGATTCAAGGACCTCGGGCTTTGCTTTCAGTATCCTACTCTTACTTGTTTTAGGGGCGTTTTAGATTAACCCTCCTCCCGCTTTGGCTCTTCTCGGATTTGGAGGTGGGTTAATCTCCTTTCTTTCCCCTTCCCGCTGATTGACATGTTTTCCCTGCTTCACTCGGAGTTGGTTTTGTTTTGTTTTGGGGCAGTGACGGTGTTGATGATAAAAGGCACACCAGTGGTAGAGTGGAATGATATCTCATCCTACGACACCAGGACTCGCCCTAGGGCCCCGGTGAACCGTAGGATGACGGTATCATTCACCGCTATAAGGCAAGCGGGGCACCCGTACCTTCTTAGGATTGCTAGTGACCCTACACCCGACGAAACGATCGACTCGTGGACAATCCTAATTTTCAAAATCTGATAAAAATAAGACACTACATTTTACAACAAAAACATATTTCCACTACAATCAAAAATTGATAAAAGTCTCTTTTATATGTCTAAAATTCACATGCATGCTAAAAATACAAATTTTAAAACTATATTATAAATTTGGTTGTTCACTTGTTGATTATCAGTCTTAGGTTAAGGAACACTCTTCTAAGTTAGGTTTAGTAGGACACTCTTCTAGTTGAGTAGCGTGCTCTATACACTCGGGTGACCGAGTAACCTTCGACGACCCTCGAGCGATCTACACGGTTCCGAGCCTAGCCCCGAGCCGAGTGCTTTGCGAGTTTCTTCGGATTTTTCGTATAATTTTTGGATGAAGCACTCGTGGTCCCTTTTTTTTTAGGATTTTCCTGAGGTTTTGATGATTTTGTTTTATGTTACTCATTTTCTCGAGTTTTCTGCCGTGAGTCATTCGTCGTCTTCTCTCGAGCTTTCTGGACGATATTTTCTGTTTTCTGCTTGGCTTTCGCTTGCATGACGCACTTCAGCTTGCTACAATAGCGGATCTCCCAGGTATACAGGTTTGTTTACATTCACAGCGTGTTATTTTTCATACTTGCTACTGTTCCTTTTTAGTACGTTGTACTATACTCTCTCTTGCATGCTTTACTGGTGTTATATACCTTGCTACACACTGTATCTAACCTTTAAACATATTTGCATAGGATGTTTAGAAGAACTCAACCATAAGGCCCACTGATTGAATATTATAACTTGCCACCTTAGAAAACTCTACCTCTTCACGGCAAGGAGCTTGGAGTACGGTGGGCGGCACGGCCATCTTCAACAGCAAAACCTGTGTCGACATCAGCAAAACCATTCCTTAGTCTAAATAACAAGTCATAGGACTTCGAGGTAGTTCGCCTAGTGCGACATAAATCCTCACCTGTTCTTTTAGGCTTTTGCACAGCCTTGTTGTGCAATATAAGCCCTAACTCGCTTAAGATTCCGAGGTCGTCGTCCGATACGATGTAAACCCTCCTATTTTTCAGGTCATTTGCATAATCAGGTGATTATGTAAATGTAATTCCTATAATTAATTGATAGGATTGAAACTTAAATAAATTCATTTCCAAAATTTAAAGCCCAACCATAGGATAGTATGGGAGGTCATCGAGGTTCTTCTCGAGATCGGTGACATCCCCTACATTTCCTTCACTTGGATTCCTATCATAATTGTTCCACATTGCGTCTTTCACCTGTTGGATTTCCTACTACCACATTACGTTGAAAACCCTACCTTTGAATTCATGAAGATAGAAACCTCTGATCTAAATCGAGAGTTCTCTCGAGTGACTTCGATCATCCGAGGGGTAATTAGCTATAGGGGTCTTGCCTCATAGGGAGGCTTTATGAACTCAGGTAACATAAACTCTATTTAATTCTTTTGTATTAAATAGGAAAATTTGTCGGTCCACATAAAGGTTCGCAGACCATAACGGATGTCATGAATTTTGTGGTTTATTTGAACGAGCGATATTGTCAAGTAGGGTGTCTATTCTTCGGAATGGATGCGTTACTTGCGATATTACGCTCGTTCATTCAAACTGCTAAATAAATGAGATTCGTCTCATCCTCATATTTTAAAATTTAAAATTTAAAGTTTTACTTTCAAAACTAATATACTTATACATTAAATTAAAATCTTAAACATTTAGCGCCCGACATGTGTATAATGCAGAATTGCCTTTTCCATTTTTTGTCATCTACTTGTATGTAACTGAGCAATAATACAAGCTACACCGCTCTTGAAACTAAGCTAAGAGAATCAACTCATAATAACTAAAATAACTAATAGGGCCTCCTAACTTTGTTTCCTCAAAGACAAAATCAAGAATTGAAGAATCAATACAGGGACGTACTCTTGAAAGAGGGAGCCACCATGTACTTAAAAATCAAGATCATGAGTAGGGGCACCAGAAATAAATAAATGGAAAATTTGATAAAATTATTGATAATTACATTAATCGCATTTGATGTTGTGAAACTAGTTAATGTAATACTCTTGATCTGTAGCAATGGAAACATTCTAGTTAGAGCATCGATAATATAGTTTTTCATGACAGTAACTAAGATTCTTCTACGTGAGACTTAATATCCTCATAAGCACATCATGAAATAAATCTGGTGAGAAGAGTTAATATCACCATTCATGAAGGGTTAAGAAAATGATGAAGATTTCACGATCAAATATGGAGTAAAATTGGCATGTATCATTTAATTCCTCGGTGCAGAAAGCAAATGGACGGCCCTCCCACTTTATAATGCCTTCAATGCCAACTCTAGGATATCCATGTTATTTTAAACGCCTGACTTGAATTTGAAAATTCTCACACTAACGGGCACTTCAAAAACTCCATTATGAAAATGGCATTCTAGGTTGCCTAAGTTTAAAGGAGATAGTGGATGATCAAAATCACAATGATGTTGAATCCAAAGAACCAGTAACCGGTGAAAACTAAAAACATCATGGACAGTGGTCAAAGTAATCTATAAAATAAATGGCATTAATTTTCAAATGATGAACCATCGCAAGTAATGACAAAACCACAAGAAATCCTAGAATAAGTCATAAATGAACACTTCTTCAAATGAATATACAACTTAGATAGGCGAGGTGCCTTAAAAATATATCACAAGGGAAATGCGTGTGAATATTCTTAATCCTGATATCATCAAAATAAATGAGCAGGAGCCTTCTAACAAAAGGGACTCGATGTTATCCATTGCACACAACAATGCACTAGAGGCATAATTATGCCAAATGACATCATCAATCGCACATACAAATTGTCCTTCATTTTGAGGTTTGTTAGTCATTCAAACCCTTCATAGTGATGCAGATTTTGATAATATATGCTCCTCATATCATTGTTGGAGAAAATAATCATGCTAAACATCATTACTAACAAACCAGCATGACGAGAAAAAAAATTTTATGATAGGGGCATTTACATGCATACAATTTAAAACATGATTATTTACATAACTAACACCTAAAAGTTCATATTTACATACCTAATACCCTAAACATGTTAATAGAACAAATATTTATTTTCCATCGTTCACTGTTTCTTCCGTTTCCACTCAACTCTTTTCAGTCCTTGTCCCAGAAGTTGACATCCATCATGAAATAACTCTCGCCAACTCCGTAGAGCCCCGCAGATAAATCGAGTGAGAAGATGCCGGTGTATCACAATCCTTTAATGAGCAGGCGGATAGCACAATTGCTGCTGTTCCTAAGAGCGAAGGCGATCAGCGGCTTTCTAGTTCAGTCTTGTCGGTGAGACCATCATTCGAAGACAATATAGTGCTTGGTGTCACCCTAGAGGGCCCGAAGAGAAAACTTCCAATTGAGGAGGCGCAAGCCAAGGAAGTACACGCTGCTATCAGGGGGAATGGAGCTCCTGCTACTTCCCCTGTGAAGGATAGGAAGAACGAGGTTCCTAACAAGGGCAGGTAAGTAGTCATGCAACTTTTTTTTTTTTTAATTCACACTCAGTTATCCTGGAGTTATACAGAAGAGATAGTTATCACCAACGAAAACTCCGGCAAAGACGGGAAGAAGTAGGCAAGTTGAAATGCAAGAGACGGTGACGAGGAGAAATGGTATATTTATTCTATTAACATGTTTAGGGGTTTTAGGAATGTAAATATGAAATTTTACGTGTTATATATGTAAATAACCATGCTTTAAGTAGCATGTATATAAATCCCCCTCATTGATATCGTTTCTACGGCTCATAGAAGGCGTTCAGGAAAAGGATTTGACGGGAGGAGGAAGAGAAATAGTAGGAGAATGAAATTATGGGCGATTAGCAATATTTGGAGGGGAATGGATGATGTTTAGCAGATATCCCGACTGACAATAGAAAGGAGAGCCACGAAATGGCGTGGTGCGGGTATCGAGGGGTGTCGGCTGAAAATTGCAGCATGGATAAGGACGGGGCCGCAAATCGGAACTGAAAAGCAGCAGTTTTCCTGCTGCTAAAAGCAGCTTGTTGTGACTTGGATGAAGGAGGAGGTCTCTAAATGTCCGGGAGAGCTAACCACATCGATCTTATCAAGTTACAAAAACACCAACTAAAAGAAATTTATGGACACAGCATTCCAATAGAGATAACCAAGACAAGCATCTCCAAATAACATAACAATAGCCAAAATGTCTGAGAAACCAGAATAACAACATATAAATAGTTCCCTACGAGAAAAGCCTATTTCTAATTAAAGGAATACTAACTATGGACCCAGAACGGCCAAGCAGCAGCATTTCAATGGGAAAAACCAAATGCTATACTTACAGGACAGAAATTGTGTCTCCTGTGCATCACCAGATCGAGGGATCGCAGAAACCTATCAATCTGCATTCGCAGGAGCCCGTGCAAGATGGCCCCCTGCATCAAGCTTCCCTTGCCTCATTCACAGCTCTTACTCACGTATCATGTAGTGTCCCGTGTCATTCGCCACAGGTAAGACAGGCTTTGCCTTCTTCACTACAAGTTTCTGGCATCGATCTATTGCTACCATAACAAAACCATCACATTGTTGTGTTTAAGGCGGTCTCACTCCAAAATGTATGCTCACATCCATTTCACGCAACTCCAAAATACATGTCATTCTAAAATCAATCTTAATAGAATAAGTATCTATCCTTTTCTAGTATAACCAAAGCTAGATCTGCATATATGTGGGTATTCTCACGATCCTCCAAGTCTCAAGCCATTAAATACTAAACTTATTTTTTCCAGTTCACGTACTCCGCTAGGTGCTTCCGATAATAGGGCATGTGAATCTCCCTCAGCAGTGGTAACTCAACAGGTAGAATGTATATTTGAAAATCCCGAAATTCTCTTATCTAGGATTGCCTTATATCTAGTATCAACTTCTCAAACTCATGGGCCTCATGGACAAACAATGTCAGACCAACTGATGATCCTCTTAACTCTAGCAAAAAGGTAGCTTGTGGGACCACATCGTCAAACCCTGTATAAACGCCTATTATCTTGAACTCACTGCCTTTTAGGACAACTAATGTTACTCCGATTGAAATCTCTCTCATGGGCTCGGCTAAAATCTTTAGTGCCACTTCATCACAGGTTGTAAGTTGAGAGTCCACTTTGACGTCTTCTTTCTCGCCCGGGTCATTGTCCAATTCTTCAACTGCTTCGTGCTTAGAGAAAGAGATCACAATCTTGTTTAAGCAATATGATGCATTGTTCTCAAAATCATAGCACTTGACCCACTTCTTAGTAGGAATTCAAGTTATTTCTCAAGCCTCAAAGCTCCCCTCCGGCTTCAAGTTTTTTTTTCCCCCTCATGAGATGGGTAGGCTCTATTTAGAGAATTCTGAACGCAATTAACGTAGAAATATGAATTACTTTGATAGGATGGCTCAGAGAGCTTGACTCAATCAAATGATATTTGATGAATATTTGAGTGTTTTAATGATGTCAGAATTGAATGATCTTGGGTTCGTTAGATTGATCTTGTCGAGACCTTCGATTCGACTTTAAGCTCGTCAAATTCGACATTCATTTAACCTTCCAAATATGTTTAAAAACCTTCCAAAAGTGGTTTATGACTTGATCTGAACTTCATTTGGCTCGAACCAAACTGGTTTTGGTACCATTGAATTTATCTTGTCAAGCCGGTCCGTTTGACTGTAAGTTTGTTGAAATCAGAGCTATATAAAACTTTCAATCAAATTTAAACATTTCTTGCTAGAAAAATTGCCTTGATATCTGTATCATGTCTCAAGAATCGGAATGGATTTTGGAAATACGTTGATGGCATATGAGTTGCCCATTACTTTCGGGCGAGATTAGTTTCGATGTCTGAAAATACAAAAATCTGGAGCATCTTATATTTTATTTAATGTATTATCATCTATAAATATTAAAAAGAATAATCGGGGACTATTATACGAGCCTCCAGCCACCCTCATATTTCTAATTATTAGAAGACCACTCTCACTACCGACAAACTGACCAGATGGGGTTTCAAACCCGTGACCTGAGGGGACTTACGACCTTCAAAGTGGCTGCTCTACCAAACCAACAGGTCACGACTGACAGCGCACACACATACACGCATAAATATATATACGACTGGCAGCTCTTGGTACTCTCAGAGTTGAGTCACCTACTTTTGATACGGTCTCGCCAGGTGGTGCCAGAGTTCAGGTGGAGAGGGATTTCACTCTTCCAGATGTGGATCGGTTTTGGATCACTGATGGTGCGGATGGATTTTGGCAGAATGCTGTGGTGGAGAATAGGCCTCTATTTTGCCAGCATTGCAAAATGTTCGGGCACATTAGGGACACTTGCTATAAACTGCATCCTCCCTCAAGGAAAATGTCTTCTAGACCTTCTGCTGCTCTTGGGACTTCCCAACATAGAGTCGACGCTACCCTGGCTCAGGAGAATAAGGTAGCAACTGATGTTGATAACAGTTTAATCTCAGCTGACATGGTTATCGGGGAGACTCCTCAGCCGGTTACACAAATTGTCACTCCGGTGGCTACAGTGGTTACTGAACAAGCGGGAAGTGTGGCACTTCCTGTGGGGGAGCAAGTCATCCAAGGGACTATTTTAGTCGTCCGCTCTAACAGATACATCCAAACTTTCAGTAGGAAAAGAAGAAATCCTCAACCAAATGCCGAACCCACCGGTACGAATCCGATGGATCAGTCGTCGGAAGATGAAGGAGCAGAAGAAGCAGTAGAGGAATATAAGATGATGGTGAAGATTAGCAGGTTTATCATTCTCGATGGAAGAAGCCTGGGGATACACTTCTAGTTGATGATACCTTGGTGACTCAGGGCAATGAAGTAGCATTAAAGAGATTAATTTATGGTTCACCAAGGAACATAGTGCGAGTATCACGTTCTCACTCTTGACTTTGTTTTGTGAACTTTTATGTTCTGATCTTTTAGTTATTTTTATTAAGCATTGTATCGTAGGGGGGGACCCTCTCCTCAAATGTATGTATGTATGTATGTATGTATGTATTTATGTAGCAAAGCTATAAGCTTGTCTTAGTTGGTGAAGAATTAAAATCTCTGATGTGTTTCAAGTTTTGCTCTGTTGGTGGATTCTCGGTTGTCGTCACTTCGGTTCAAATCCTTCCTCACGAACATTTTTTTTGGCAAGTGGGGCCCGCCGAAATTGGAATGATGGAAACTTCTTTTGCTTGGAATTGGAACGGGCCCATTTGCCAATTGCGACTGCTTGGAACCACCAAATACTTAAACGACGCGAAATAAATGGAACATCAAACTTACGTGAATTGGAACGCCGACTGGCAACGGATCGGGAATTAAGGAGGGTCGTGAAACAGCAGGATGTGGACCGGCGGGATCGGCATAGCATGGAATTTGAAAGCATGAACGTGGGTCGTGGAGGAACTGGAACCGGGCGACCATGGAATCTAAATGGGCTACCAGAATTAAAACCAATTGCAACACTTTTTTTTATAAGTAAAAATGTTTCTATTACCTCAAATGTTAGAACCCATTTAAGCCTATAAATAGGCCAAGGATGAGAGAGAGAATCACAAGTGAGAATCAGAAGGTGAAAAAAGAGGGAGAGCAGAGAGTGGAGTCTTCTGCTAGCGAGATTTTTCAAAAAAAGAAAGTCATCCCCATCTTGCGCATAAGTTCAGCAACGAGATCTTCTTGCGCGTTGCGGAGCGAAGAAAAGTCGCCCACGTCCTGCGTAGCAAGCGAGCAACAGGATCTTCTTCGTGTGGCGGACAAGAGGTGAGTCGTCGCATCCTGCATAGCAGGCGAGCAACACGATCTTCTTACGCATTACGGAAATGGCAACAACTAGAAACCCTCGTTACACTGAGAACCAGAAGAAAGGCCAGAACTCCGAGGATGCGACGCCAATTCAGACGGAGAGTTACTTGACTTTGTTTCGAGGGAAGTGCTACTTCTCGAACGACATGGTGGTGAAATTGCTGACTAAGCAAACCGAGTGTATTCTCCTCCTGTGTATATTTTTGACAGTCATCTGTTCACTGAAAGCCAACTTTCTTAGCATCTCTCAATATCTTGAAGAACAGTAAATATCTATCTCCAGAACAAGTTAAGAAGCGAGATAGGGCAGCTATACGATTGTTCAAGCGTTGCACCACTTTCATGTTTCTTGGAGGCACCATGTCTCTTAGTGTCTTAATTTTTTCTAATTTGTTTCAATTCCACGATGAGTAACCATGAATCTAAGGAACTCCGATGCGACTATGAATGCCCATTTAGTCGGTTTGAGGTGCATGTTGTACTAACGAAGAATTCGAAAACACTTACAAATGAGAGATGCGTCGTGATGCTTCTAAGGCTTTTTACTAACATATCATCAACGTACACCTTCATCGTACGCCTGAGGTCTTTGAAGAGAGCCGTTGATATGTTGCACCTGCGTTCTTCAACCCGAATGACATAGCTTGATAGCAATAAAACCCTAATTTGCTGAAAGGAGGTGGCTTCCTCGTCTCTTGGATTCATCTTCATCTAGTTGTACCCTGAGTATGCATCCATGAAACAGAGCATCTGATGTCCCGACATGGCATCGATGAGCTGATCAATGCGCGGGAGGGAGAAACTGTTTTTGGGACAAGTCTTATTGAGGTAAGTATAGTCGACGCACATTCTCTATGCATCGCTGGATCTTTCGACAATGACTAAATTGGCTAGCCAAGCGGGGTGCACTTCTCGTATGAATTTTGCCTCCATAAGCTTGTGGACTTCCTGCTCGATGGCTTGTAAGTGATGTGGGACGAAGTTCCCGTTCTTCTGAACGATCGTTTTAAAGGTCGATCTACCTTTAAAGAGTGCATAATTATTGTTGGGTCAACTCGAAGCATGTTCGTCGGAGTCCATGCGAAAATATCTTTGTCCTCTGGAAGAGATCTGCACCATTTGTGAGGGTTGTTCATCGAAAAACAGGACATAAATCAAGCCTTCCACTGTAGCTCATTGAGATACACCTTCATCGCGAAGATCAAAGTTCTTGATACTAAGAGTCGCTGATGGGCATGGTTGGGCTTGCCTGAGGTAACAAGATTGCGCTATCTGCTGATTCCCTTGTATAACGCTGATCCCTTCTAGGGTCAGGAACTTAAGCTTCAGGTGTGGCATAGAAGTCACGACTCCAAAGATGGATTGTAGGGATCTCTCGAAGATGATATTGTATCCTGATTTCGACTTGACGATAATGAACTGGATTGAGTAGTCTGTCGAGGAAAATCTATCATTTATTGTACCCTTGATCCTTATCAGTTGATAATCAAAACCGTATAATAGCCCGGATGCAAGTTTAAGTCTCTCTTGTCGGACCCAAACTGTAGAAAGTGGAGAAGAACAACACATCGATAGAGCTGTCATTATTGATCAGGATCTTCTTTACATTATAGCAGGTTCGCCAATTCCTGCGCTAATGATGGTGGGAGGCTTCGACTTCGATGGAAATAACAATATTGTTCCCGATTCCCCGAGTTAAGTTTTTGGGGGTGAAACCACTTAATAGTTTTCTCATCTTTGATAGTCATCAAGACGTTGACACGCGACGTGTTGAGTGGTGTATATTCTTTCCAAGGTAGATGCTCACTTCACTGGCCAGCAGGTTGGGGAGGGAGGTCACGATTCCTCTGTTGTTCAGACTTTTTCCTTTGCAAAGATTGATTTGTCTCTGGCATTACTCTATCGCTTTCCCCCAAATTGCACGAACTACTCTTTGTGCGTTGATGGCCTCGTCTGCACTGATTTGAACCTCAACACGGTGGACAAGATCAGTACAAGAATGAACTGTCTCCAGCATCAGTGATGAGTAGAAGGGTCCATGAGGAACCCCGTAATAAAGACTCCTCTCAGCAACTCCAGATCCACTCACAGAATTAGATGGGATTCAGTGGAAAACCTGCGAAAATAGTCTTTGAGCGACTCTCCTTCACTTTAGCTAATTAAGATAGATGGGATGAATCCTTGATGATCAAGCGGTTTATCATGAACTGCTCTGCGAATAGTCTGACAAACTCATTAAAGGTGTTTACAGGGCCCCTAACAGAGAATAGAACCAGGTGCGCGCTTGTTCTTTAAGAGTGGCCTGGAACACTTGAAATAGAAGCGCAAAAAGACGTGTTGAATATGCATGATAGTACGATATTGATCAATATGCTCATATGGTTCAGTTTTCCTTCGTAAGTGTCGATGTTCAAAAGCTTTAAACCTGTTGGGATGAGGTGTTGGAGGATTGCATCCACTAAAGGAGAAGAGTAATGGATATTACGGTTAGTGAGGAAGCGATACTTTTTTCTAGGGGAACTCTTCCCGAAAGTGGCGTCGTAACTCATTACAAATGACATCATCTGAAATGGCAGCAAGGCGTGGCGGTGCCAGGTGAGCTGCGCGAGATGGATGAGTTGAACTTTGAGGTATCAAAGAAATCAATATCACGACCTGGCGGAAGAAGTATTCCTTCTCGGGAAGGGGGGCTGGTACGAGTTCCTTCGAGCAGTATGTTTCCCATAGGTCGTTAAGTTAATGGCAAATGAACTTCATCCAATGGTGTGGGCAACGATTGTTGAGCCCCGCGTACGAGCGTACGATCTCTAATTAAGATATGTTCAGCGCATTCGATCATCCAAAGAAAGACATAACACGCCTTCGCCAGCATGACAGTGTCTCTCACGACAAGAAGAAAAAGAGTCACGCCACTCTTGGCTTCATGACTGCTCCCTGGAACGATGGGTGTTGAAGCGGGATGCTCCATTGTAATGAATATTATGTCTGGTGGTCATGTAGTAAAACTCGCAAGTACTTTAATGGTGAAATTGAAGTTTCCCACAAATAGCGCGAAACTGATGTGTGCTAGAAAAATCGCAGCAGTTGAGTAGCAGATTATTATATTAGCATATACGAAGATTTAAGACACTCAAAAGAATGATGAAAACTAGTAATGACAGGTAGCGGTGACCAACAGGTGGTGGTCGATAGCGGTCGGGGACGATCGATGGTGGTCGGTGGTGGTCGATGATGGCCAGTGGCCATCGACGGTTGCAGAGGTAGTGCTGAAGTTCAGCTCCTCAAATCTTGAAATTCTTTCTCAAGCCTCAAGCTCCCCTCTGGCTTCAAGTTCTCTTTTTTACCCTCATGAGAAGTGCAGGGCTCTGTTTATAGAGTTCAGAGTGAAATTAATGCAGGAATATGAAAAGCTTTTAAAAGTAGTTTAATGGCTTGATCTGAACTGATTTTGTTATCATTGGGTTTGTCTTGTCGAGCCTGTATACTTGATTATAAGTTTGCTGAAATCGGAGCTATGGTAGACTTTCAATTAAATTTTGAATATTTTTTGCTCAAAAGATTATCTCAAGATTCATGTCATGTCTCAAATACCAAGTTGGATTCTGAAAATTCATTGATAGCGTATCAACATTAAAGTCGTATCCCTTTAAAACGAACAAAATTAAGCAGAAAGAGTGAGCAAAAAAAAAAGAGAAAGTGAGAGAAGAATCGGAGAAGGAAGAAGGGTTTGTTTCAAGCCCTAAATTTCGGCTTGTCTGTGAGAGAAGTTGTATGATTAACGACAGAGGAGAAGAAGAAGACGAAGATTGGAAAGAAAAAAAGGAGTTATATGTATCTATTACCTGTTTTGACACCAAACCCTAGTCAAAGAAGGAAGCAATGCAGTTGCAGTGTAAGGTGTTTGATTGAGCCGCGACCGAAGGAAAGGAAGCTGAGCCCCGCTTACAAGAGGAAGGAGGCCAGAGGAAGAAACGTAGGCGCTATGTCAAGGTGAGTCGCGACCGAAAGAAAAGAGGGAGGAGAACGGGATCTGCGGTGTTGGCGTGCGCAAAGAATATAAGGGGAGTTGAATCCAACGAGAGCTCGCGTGAGGGTAGAGCAGATAGTCGATGTTTAAAGTGAGTGAAACATGTTTAATAGTAATGGAATTTGTTATTGAAATCAAAACACAAGCAAATAGAAAATTTCAGCTTCGATGGAGAAGTTGGTAAAACGTGCGAGGGAGAAGATCAATCCGATAAACTTATAAGGTAAATGTTAATGCCATATTATTATTAAAACAAATAATAAATTTCTTTAGATTTATGTTTTACGTAACTAGAAAGTGTGAAGAAGACTGATAAATTCTTTAATTTTGAGTAAGAGGTCAATTAAGACATTCAAGAGGGATAAGATAAAGATTTATAAGTTTTATGTGTTAATTATATAAAATAATTTAATTAAAAGGGGTGTTAATTACATATCAATAATTTTATGAATTAATTTTACTCAATTTACTTTATCAAATAATTGAATTAAAAAGGGCGATAGAGAGATGAAGTGAAGTGAAGGGATAAGTATTTCATACGTCTTTTAAGACAACGGTGAGTATTTTTTTTTTGTTTATGCATTGAACAAAGGTTATTAAAGGAATAATTACTTTATTAAATAGTCTTAAACAATTACTCCATTCATGTTTTGCATTTTGAAAGTTTGAAATGTGTATCACAAATGAAAAGAAAATAACGGAAATATGAATATGCATTTTAAAATATTTTATAGGATCGAGGTGGTGAACTGTTTGAGTGATGTACTTAGACACACCGCCTGAAAAAAATCTAAGGATACAGTACTCTAATAGAGAGAACCAGGAGATCTCCAAATAACATAACAACAGCCAAAAAGTCAGAGAAAATAAAAAATAACATATAAATAGTTCCCTACGAGAGAACCCTAATTCTAATTAAAGGAATATTAAATATGGGCCCACAATAGATTGGCGATAGCAACTCGGCAGAAAACACCGCTACCTCGCTTACGGGACAAAAATCCTGCAGATCCACATACAAGGGATCTCGCGTGAGATCCCCCGCCCCCCCCAACCCCAAGCGCATCCCTCACCTTGTTCGCGGCTCACAGCTCATGTAACGTCCTGTGTCATTTATACTTGTGGTGATATTATTAATGTCACAACTAATCGCACACATACATCAAGTATTTTGCTTTGAGGTGTAAAGGCAAGCATTGTGCATGGGGATAAATTCTATAGAATAAAACCATTAGAAAATGAATTCACCAAGTATCATTTGAATTTTGAATGCTCATTAAGATCTATAGAATAGTGAGCAAAATCAATAAAGAGAAGCAAAAGTAACAAGTCAATTTCATTTTGGATGCTCCCCAAAGAGGGAAGCTCCCTGGAAACTTTTCAGAATAAGTATCTTAGAATTCAACCAAAAAACCACTCACTTCAAATGAGGAGTCAAAAACAGATTGAGTTGTGCAGTCAATACGAACAAAACAAAGATAATTATTCACCACCTACTCTAACAAAAATCTACCAACAACATGAATGGATTTCTTCTCTGCAGAAGCAGAGGAATAAGTGATTTTCTAAGCAAACTCCATGAGCTTAGCGAGATTAAGAAAAATCAGCTCGCCCTAATACTTAGAAGTCATGAATGTTTGAAAATCCATAATGGGAGACAACCAATATATAAAACCAATGTCAACCTAGGAGTACATGGACAATGTCCATAAGAAAGGCATCACACCAATCTTACCTATGTAATCTCCCAAAGAACAGCTAAAAGGCAGCATTAGGAGATAAAAACATTACTCTTTTCTGCTCCAGTAAACTTGCCTCACTGCAAAAGAGCTTCATCCTGGCCAAGACAGAAATGGCAATAACATTCATGCAGTTCTGGATATAAATGATTAGCTTTTATGACTTTTCAACGCTCTTAAAATAGGTTGCTCAAATATTAAATATTTGATGAATCTAATGAATTTTTCTAACTAAACTGAAGAGTGGAAATGAAAATCAACAAATCGGATTAATGATCTAAGATTTCTAAGAAGATTTAGCATTTTATACTCTTAAGAAGGGAACATCTCTCTCTACCTCTCCCCCCTCCCCCTCTTCCTCTAAAATCTCGAACACACACCCACTGTTTACACCCCAAAAGTTATATCATTTATTCATTTTCCTATTTTCGACATCCTGCATCATATATCTCCTTTCCTTGCAACCTAAACTCAATTCAAGCCAGATATTTGTTTTCATTACCCTTCTCTGGTTGGAATAAGGATAGCCCCACCTCATGTTGGATTATATATCTTGCAACCATATAATTCACGTAGCTTCATAGAATTTTTATAGAAACTGCTTGTCTAGGTAAATTGAAAGTCAATTATTACCCAGAAAATTATGAATAAACAAACCAATAATAGATTGCACAAAAGATAAAAATCTCATTTTTTTTAATAAATTGTAACAAGCACCCATTATCACTAAATATTTTCAAGAAGAAAGGTGAATGACAGAAAATTAATAAACAGAGGACTAAGAATATCAAAACAAACCTATATACATACTGAAAGGAACCAAGAATTCTTAATTCTTCATATGTTATTTGGCCCCCAAGAATTTTCAAAGCATCTGGCGCATGTGTGCAAATTATGCATTCATCATATTCTTCTGAAAGATTTGATCCTACAACGGAGCAACCTGCAATAAACTGTCTAAGTCAGAAGAGTATTCTTGTTCATTCACAAGCTACCTATTATTTAAGACCTAATCATGAAATGTGATGCAGAAAATGAATTATCTTTGCCTTTGATTTACTTGATTTCTTCTTAAATATGAGGGAATCAAGGAAAAGAGGGCCTCAGAAAAAGAATTAAGAGATAAGGATTCAATAACTATAGCATTACCATCGCCATGGGGTATTGTGGTGATGGGTTGTTGTCTGGATCAGCTTTTGTTGCAATTGGGAGGAGAGTGAATTCAACAGGATATGGACTCACTGAATAAAGGAGAACTAAAGAACACAATTGGAGGGAGAGGGGAAATAATAGTGTCATTTAAAAGGTTTTGATGCCTGAACAGAGCAGCCCACAATAAACTAGCAATTTTAGCATGATATTATTGCCCTCACAAGCATTTTTTAATCGCCAACCATAACACATGGTGATTTGGAAAAAGACCATTTTTCATCTTAAGTTTATGCAGGGGATGAATGGCTTTGATTTACTATATTTTCCAAAACATAGGAAAGAATTGAAGAGATGAGAGCTTTAAAAAAAGAAACAATAGAATACGGCTCACTCTTTTAAGCATAATTTATTAACCAGAAAACAAAATCAGTACAACAGGAGACAATTATGAAGAATTCTCGGATTAAATGTAAAAAACACAAAAAATAATAATAATAATAATATAATCACATAGGATAAGTGTCCATCAAGGGAAAAGACATACACTCTTATTTACAGCACATGCATGAAGCCAAGTGAAAATTAGAAAGTGAAACCTGTTTTCTATTATCCCATGACGCATGATAAACAGGATTTGAAATCTCTAGTTGGCATATGCATCAATATTAAGAAGTTTTGCCATCATAATCATAAAACGATGGTCATCAGCATCCTTCTATAATAGAATGATGATAAGGGGCTTAAAAAGCAGAGTTATAAAGATCAATGTTCGTGCAGGCATATGAGAAGCTAACTAAATCCCTGGATGTATCAAGTTCAGACTTTGAAGGCACTGATTCCATAATAAGATTAAGACTCAGTTTCTTTTTGAATAAAAAGAATATAATCAGTTAATAAAAAGAGGACAACAAGCACTTGCAGAAACTTGATGGATGCAAAAAGTAAAATAATCTATCAAGGCCAACTACAATACCAACAAGGAGTCCTTTGTCTAAAGAGCAGAAACTCCGATGGACCACATTTAAAATGCTTTACTTTAATCTTGGACGGTAATGATATTTTTTTCTATTACCATCTCTCCAAGAATGAAGAATGTGAAACCTATAGTCTACTATTGCTTCCAAGCTAGAAAAGCTAACATCAAAGGCAACATACTGAGACTCTAGGCCGCCAATATTCCCAAAAACTATATGATAATCAAGAGCTAATACATTAAAGCTCAGTTTCTTTTCAAATAAAAAAGACTTTATAATTAATTAATAAAAAGAGGAGTCCAAGCACTAGCAGAATTTTGATGGATGCTAAAAATTAAAATAATCCATCAAGGCCAACCACTTACCAACAAAGAGTCGTTCGTCTAAAGAGGAGAAACTCCAGTGGATCGCATTTAAAATGCTTTACTTGAAATCAGGTTAATCTTGGACAGTAATGATAGTTATATTCTATTTCCATCCCCCCAAGAATGAAGAATGTGAAACCTATTGTCAACTATTGCTTCCAAGCTAGAAATGCTAACATCAAAGGCAGCATACTGAGACGGTAGGTCATACATATTCCCAAAAAGTGGATGATAATCAAGAGCTAATACATTGAGGCTTAGTTTCTTTTCAGAAAAAAAAAAGACTTTATTGTCAGTTAATAAAAAGTGGACAAAAAGCACTTGCAGAAATTTGACGGATGAAAAAAGTTAAAATACTCCATCAAGCCCAACTACATACCAACAAAGACTAGTTTGCGTAAAGAGAAGAAACTCCAATGGACCACAATTAAAATGCTTTGCTTGAAATCTGGTAAATCCTGGGCAGTAATGATAATTTTTTTCTATATCCATCCCTCCAACAATAAAGAATGTGAAACCTATACTCTACCAGTGCTTCCAAGCTCGAAACGCTAGCATAAAAGGCAACATTCTGAGACTCTAGGTATAATAACAATTTTTTGAGAAATTTGATAAAATTTTTCGCACCCCTCAAATTTCAACCCAGTTAATTTTATAGAATTATGCTTGTTGAATAGAGAAATTCGATATAAAAAACTATATATTAATTATGAATAGATTGGTAGATATAAAACTTGAAAGTTATAAGATGTAATAAATTAATTAAACTTAATTAATTCCAAATCCTATATTAATCCTGCAGCTTACTTAAGCTAACCAACATTCCTTCGCCTTTTAATCCTTCATTTGGTCAAATAGAGCTCGAGCTTCACATTTCTTTTTCCTTCTCCCAATTTCTCTCTCTCGATCCTGCTCCCTGTTCCTTTCTCACGCAGCAGAAGCAGGCAGGGAAAGCTGCAAAACTATAGTGCAAGGGCCACGATCAGTTGAACCGGGCGGCACTTGAGAAGACCGCAACTTGGGATTTAAGGTTCCGGGGTTAAATTTTAAGTGTGAATCTCTTTTTCACTATAATTGAAGCTTTCATTTCCTTCCTCGCCCTTCGGTCTTGACTTTTGCCTAATTTTCATGCATTTTTCCTTTTTGGTAGCTGTGAAATCCGTTTGCAAGCTTCCATTAAGGTTCGAGCATGATATCAGTATAGAAAAGGTGTGGTTGGAGGTGATAGAAAACAAATTTGGCAGCTTTGGAATGACGAATTTGTGCTGAGAAGCCTATTTTGAAGTAAGAATGTTACTTTTGGGGTTTAATTACTTTAAGAGCCGAAAACGTATAAAATGCTAAGATCATTACAGATTACAAGTTATTTACCTGAGGCGACAAATTTAAGGCAAGTGTGTAAAAAATCATCGCAGGATTGTTCCATAAATTTCAAGTAAAGAATCCATGCTAATTTAAAAAGAATAATTAAATTTACGAAAATCACTTAAATCTTAAAATTTAATATGTTATTTTATAGGTTATTGAGCTCAATATAAAATTCACCACAACCTCCAGCTAATTATCAAAAATTAAGGTTTTAACATGGCAATTAGGGTGAGTAATTACATTTCAAAATTTTAATAATCGTCTTTATTTCAAAATATATGTTTATTTAATATATGTTTTAGTTCAGTTAGATTTATATTGCAGTAAATTCTTTAGAAAAGATACGTATGACTGAAAAGTTATAAAAAATGTGCATGCATGAAAGATACGCATGAGATGAATGATAGATAAATACTATATGTAAGATAGACATGTAAAATAAGCATATAGGAAAGATATGCATGATTTAAGTAAAAGAGATATGTATGATATAAAATATATACATGATGAATACTTAGAGAAATTTGCATGTTAGTAGATTACATATAAATGTTTCATAACAATGTAAGTATAAGAATGAAATAATTTATATATTAATGCTTGTATATTCATGTTCAGAGGAGGATTTCACTCCTCTAATGGTGCATGCAAGGGACACAAGTGCACCCGCGGACGTAGAATTTTTCTACCACCCCAGACAATTGTGATGGTTAGGTCACTAATTGTTGTGCCGATGAGAAAATATTTGTTAGGAGCGAGTATACCAGAGCTTACTTCCCCAAAACTATTGTGATTTTACATTGTTAACCACAGTGCAGAAGAGATAATATCGGTCAGGGGCAGATAGAGGCATTTACATCCTAAACAATTGCGATGTATAGATCGCTAAGCGTTATGCCGACGGGAGTCGACTGGGCAATATCGGCCAAGGGTCTGTTACTTTTTAACTGTGATCCTCACAGAGACAGAAATATATGTAAACAACAAAAAGTAAAAGTAAAATTAAGATAAATGCATATAGAAGATTAATGTTAATTGAGAAGAAATTGATACATGCATTAGTATACGTCAAATTGCTTACAAAATTATGAAAAACCAACATATCATAAGATTTCTTATTGACTAGCATACATATATTTTTTTTCCTTTGATTCTTGTAGTTTAGAAGTATGATTGCTCATGGGTTCTTTTCAAATAACTCATTATGTTACTTAAATATTATTTTTAGGTTTTAAAATTTTGAACAAAAAGAATAGGAAGGAGCAAATATATACAAAATGTGAGAATAACAACCAGAAAGGTACAAATTTCTACTAGCTAATTTTAATTGATTTATTTATTAGCTCTTTCATGTATTATTTGAATATTAAATTATTAGTGATAGAATTAGAATAGCAGTAAATTAATTTTCACTGTCAATCCGTTCGTTCCCATCTTGGTTAACTGCAAGCCCCGATTCGGGTTGTAACACTGGGTCACCAATATTCCCAAAAAAATAAGATGAAAATCAAGAGCTAATACATTTGTGGATTTAAACAAAAGAACTCGCAACAAAGCAATAAACAAAAAGCTAAACATCAAAAACAGCCTAAGGGCTAAAAATCTAGGGAGGGTTCCAAATCAAAGATAAGATTTAGATTAGCTTCAACATTTTGTGAATAAATCATATTAAAAGTAGTAGAAACTACGAAAATTAAAATCAAAGGAACCAATTTTTGAAATTACGCAATTGGGTATTTTCGTTCGTTAAGCGAGGTGTAAGTCTCACAATTTTAACTTTTTGTAGTCAACATAAAAAGGTGTGTGTATATATATATATATTATAGCGTCATAACTAATAAATTAAAGCAAATTGAAATTTTTGGAACTAATGCATGTGTTAAAATTCAACCCTAAAATGTAAAAACTCAATCAATTAGAAAATGCCTTATAGGCATTCAAACTAATGAGAGCATGCTTAAAATTTAGTAGAAAATCATTAGACATAATCAACAAATAGAGACATTTTGTAGGTTTGGCTTTTGACTCGAGATTATGATTTTGGCCGAAAGCTTCCATAAAGATACTAGCACGATATCAGCATAGAAAAGGTGAGCTTGGAAGTGATAGAAAACATATTTGGCAACTTCAAAACGACGAATTTGTGTTGAGAAGCCTATTTTGAAGTAAGAATGTTACGTTTGGGGTTTAATTACTTTATGAGCCGAAAACGTACAAAATGCTAAGATCATTACAGATTTCATGTTGTTTACCTGAGGTGACAAATTCAAGGCAAGTGTAAAAAATTATTGCAGGACGAAAATCAACATAAATTTCAAGTAAAGAATCCAAGCTAATTTAAAAAGAATAATTACATTTACGAAAATCACTTAAATCTTAAAATTTAAAATGTTGTTTTATAGGTTATTGAGCTCAATATAAAATTTACCGCAACCTCCAGCTAATTATCAAATATTAAGGCTTTAACATAGCAATTAGGGTGAGTAATTACATTTCAAATTTTCAATAGTCTTTATTTCAAAATATATGTTGATTTAATATATGTTTTAGTTCAGTAAATTCTTTAGAAAAGTTACGTATGACTGAAAAATTATAAAAAATGTGCATGCATGAAAGATTATAACAATGACATTTTGTAGGTTTGGCTTTTGACTCAAGATTACAAATTATTTGAAGCAACAACGCAAATTAGCCCGTCTATTCCAACACACCATCAACAGTGACACAATGAGCCAGGACATAAGAACCAAAATAAATTGAATATTACATGATTGAACTAACTGGCATTCAAAAATACGGTGCTTTCTCGACACCAATATCTGAATGTAAACCTTCACTAGAGGGATGTAAGAACAAAAGGCTGGGAGAGACAAATATTGGTTGTATTCATTTACATTGCTTCCAATAAGCAAAACATAATTATTCGTAAGGAAAATAAGGAATTTTTGACATTTGCAAAAGAGGTCAAAAATGGATTTAAAATGTGGATTGCTAAACCAAGCCAATCTAAGGTTATAGTACGACATAAGTTTTCTCAATTAACATGATAGCACCAATATTGCATTTAGCTACCTAGGCAGGTAAATAATGATAACAAACCTATTTAGATATAGCCAAAAAAGCTTGTAAGTTCATAAAGATAGTATGAATCAACGAGAAAATGGTTGACAAGTATTAGAAGAATGAAAAAGTGTTGTACAATTTACAAACTCACATTTTCATTTAAGATGTTAGAGAATGGAAAAAGAGAAGAACAGAAAAAATTAAGGTTAGAATCAAAAACTCAAGAAAATTGAGCATGCAGAAGTCAGGATTGTTTAACAGTATTATTTTACTTTATATTGCTGCCTTGCTCCTTCACACGATAAGATGGCCACATACTTTCGAATCTTACATAAGCTGCAGACGTAGACTTGAACAAAAGTATAAAATAAATTTTATAAATATATAATTGCTAAATAAACTTTAGAATGAAGAAGTGCACCATGTAATGTTTTTGATATCCAAAAGTGTTGAAAATGTATATAAAAGCTAGACGTCATGCCAAATTATCTTGTAATTCCGAGAAAAATATGCAGGCAAATACATGAGGAAAATACAGTTTACCGTTATCAGAGCTAGATACCAATTCTACTGCACATCCCAATTTAATTTGACAACCTCTAGCCTCTAGCTCTTCTCTTAACTGAAAAACTTAATAGTTTCAGATTTCTTGTTAAAAATGGCATTAAAAAGACAAATTCCAGATAGAATTACAAACAACCATTTAATGTATAACCAAATAAATTACCTTATTGACATAGTCATGTGAACGTTGCTTTGTTGTAAGCCATTGAGGCCGATTGAATAGCTGAAATGCGAAAAAAGAGAGAAAAACAACAGTGGGATAGAAATAAATTCTAGCTAAAATGATCATACAAGAAATGTATGCCCCAATGTTTTAACTACAAGAAATATGTTCATTTGCATAGCACTTTCGACAGAATATTTAATGTTTTATTCATCAATGTAATCATTCACCAAAACACAAATGATTTAGGCTATCAATTTTATTTTCTCAGCAAAATAACTGTTAGGAAATAAATCTATTTTTTACAGAAATTTTCTTTTTAAACTTTCTAATTTAAAATAATTTATGAATTGGGAATCAATTATTAGAACCATTCAAAACTTCAAGTTTGAATTTTTATAACAATATTTCGTTATTTTATGAAAAAGTTTCCAGCTGGAAAATAATATATGCTGCTCGTCATTTCCAATGATTAAAACAACAAAAATGCCTAAATAAGCTAAAGCAGTTATCCAACCTCCCAAATCTCCACTCTCCTACTTGGACCTAAAGATGATACCGAAGTTAACTCAAATCATAATAGGAAAAGCTGTCAAAATATTTGATAGAACAGGTTGAATACTTTTCTTATTGATGTACAGCTATTTAAAGAGCTTTCTTACAGGACCAAACATGGTAGCTAATCTCCCAATTAAGGAGAAATATACAATGTAATTAATTACCCAAAAAAAGGAAAAAATAAATAGAGATTCCTAAGAATATTAATATAATTAATAAACTTCTAAATCTAGTGACTAACAAATATGGTACAAGGATTATTTGTGATCTTTCAACACTCCCCCAGTTCGGCATGAAGATGTCACTCATACGTAAGTTTACTTACTAAATTCTCGTGTTACGACTTTAGGAAAGCCTTTTGTTAAGTATATCTGTTGTTTGGCTCATGCAGTGGGTATATAGGACATATACATATCACACCACTGTTTATCTTCTCTTTGATGAAATGTTTGTCAACTTCTACGTGTTTTGTTCATCATGTAGAACAGGGTTATGAACGATAGATATTACGTACTTGTCATGTCATGATGAAGAACTTTAATCAGTGCTTAGGTATAGGAATCTTCAACTCTTCTAGAAGTCTTTTTATCCATAATACTTCGCAGAATACATGTGCCACTGAGCGAAATTCTGCTTCAGCACTACTCCTAGCCACCACACTTTGCTTTTTACTTTTCCAAGTAACCAGATTTCCACCAACAAAGGTACAATACCCTGAGGTGGATCGTCTATCATTTACATCTCCTGCCCAATCTGCATCTGTGTAGGCCTCTATTAGAAGATGTTCTCCTTTTGAACAAAAGTCCTTTTTCGGAGTTCTTTTGAGGTATCTCAAGATTCCGAATACTGCTTCAAAGTGAGTAGGTCCGAGTGAATGCATGAATTGACTTACAACGCTTACAATGAAAAGCTATATCAGGACGAGTGTGAGCCAAATAGATTAGCCGCCCTACCAATCTTTGATAGCATGCTTTGTCCATTATCTCACTAACTGCTGCTGTTTTCAACTTAACATTAGGTTCAATAGGTGTATCTGCTGCTTTGCAACCTGTCATCCTTGTTTCTTTGAGTAGATCAAGAACATACTTGCGTTGATTGATAAAAATTCCCTCATTGGATCTTGCAAACTCCATTCCGAGGAAATATTTCAGCTTTCTCAAGTCTTTAATATCAAATTCACCTTCAAGTTTCCTCTTCAAGTTGCTAATCTCAAGAGAATCATCCCCTGTCATGATTATGTCATCTACATATACAATCACAATGACTACTTTACCTTTGATGGAATGCTTGAAGAAGAGTGTGATCGACTGGCTTTGAGAAACCATGTTTCTTGATAACATCACCAAAACGCTCAAACCAGCTTCTGAGAGATCGCTTTAATCCATACGTAGATTTCTTTAATTTGCACACTTTCCCTTTTACAAATTTTCCTTCAAATCCGAGTGGCGAGTCCATATATACCTCTTCTCGCAATTCTCCATTTAAAAATGCATTTTTTACATCCAATTGATGAAGTGGCCAATTGAAATTAACTGCAAGAGAAAGAAGCATTCTAATAGAGTTAATTTTAGCCACGAGAGCAAAAGTCTCTGTAATCAATACTATGAGTTTGAGTAAATCATTTTGCTACTAATCTCGCTTTGTATCTTTCCACACTTCCATCAGCTTTAAACTTCACGGTGAACACCCATTTGCACCCTACGGTCTTTTTGTCTTTGGGTAGATCCATGACTACCTATGTGTTATTTCTTTTAAGAGCATTTATTTCTTCCATCACAAATGCTTCATTTCGGTTCACCTAATGCTTCTTGAATAGTTCTTGGAACAAACATATTAGAAATCTTGGACACAAATGCTCTATGATTTTTTGATAATTTTTCATATGAAAGGTATTGTGTAATAGGATGTTTTGTGCTTGTACGAATTCCTTTTCTGCAGCTCATGTTGAGGATTATGATCCTTTGGAAGTACTTCTCCCCCTGTTTCTCATAAATTTATATCTGGCAAAATAGGATTAGTATTGTCGATCCTAGTTTCCAGTATCGAATTAGTTACGAGAATGGGTAAAGTTTCCCAAAAGTTATTTTCTTCAACTACGTTCTCCCCCTGAAGAAAATTATTTTGAAAAAAGGCATGGTCCTCGACAAACTTGACATCCATGGTTTCAAAAAATCTTTTTGTGACGGGATTAAAACATTTGTACCCACGTTTATTGGAAGCATAATCCATAAAAACACATTTTTCGACTTTGGGATCCAATTTCGATCGAAACACATTTGGGATATGCACATAACATAAACATCCAAAAACTTTTAAAGTGAGATCGATTATTATCTTAGATGTAGAAAAATAATTTTTCGATGTTTGCAAAGGTGTTTTAAATTTCAAACTCGAGATAACGATTCGTTTATTAGATAACGAGGATGTAAGGAATGCGATTACCCTGACGATATTGGGAACATTGCATGAAAACATAAGTGCATTGAAGTAACTTCAGTAAATGCCTATTTTTCTTTCAATGAATATCATTTTGTTGTGATGTGTCACGACAAGTGGATTGATACGGAATACGCTTTTCTAACATAAATGTTTTCAAATATTTATTGAAATATTCAGTCTCATTATCCGTTCTTAGAATGCCGATTTTTGTTTGAAATCGATTTTCAATCATGTGGAAAAAATCTTTAAATCGTTGTTCGAACTTGAATTCTTTTCCGATAAATAAGCCCAACACACACGTGTGTGATCATCAATAAATGTTACAAACCATTTTTTTCCAGAAAGTGTGTTAATTTTATATGGTCTGCAAACATCACTATGTAATAAATGAAAAGGTTTTGAAGCAGAATATGATTTTATTGGAAACGAAACACGATGACTTTTAGCTAAATTACAAGCTTCACACTGAAGTTTTGAAAAATCAATATTTTGAAATGTTTTAGGAAATAAAGATTTGAGATATGGAAAGCTTAGGATGCTTCTAATCTTTTATGCTAGTAACATAAACTTGATCGTAGTCGAAGTTTGAACTCGTACTCCCTAATCCATGAGTTGTTTTATTCTCGGAATCGAGCTCGTCATGAGTAGATACAGCCATTTACTTCTCAAGCAGTTCAATCATCTTCCCCGAATTCGGTCCTAAAAACACAATTGGAAGGGTAAAAAGAATGGAATAATCGAATCTTTAGATAATTTCTTAACAAAGTAGATTACGTATAAGTTTTGGAACATGTAAGACAGATTTCAAAAAAAGTTTTTTCGAAATTTTAATATTTCATTTTCCCTGCAATAAGCGAAAAACTACCATCGACTTATTCCGATTTTTTCGAACCGTAACATGGATAATATGAATCAAATAATTGAGAAGCGGTTGTCATATGATCGGAGGCTCACGAATCAATGATCCGAGGAATGGTGCTTCCTGAGAGCGAGATAAAGTCAAAGGATTACTACTCGCTTGTCTATAGAACCGATAGAAGCATTAGATGATGAAGCAAGATTTCGACGGCTTAAGGAGGTGACTTAATCGCTCTTTACTTAAGTGGAGATGACTCGGCTCATTTGTTGTAGGTGTCTTATGTTCACCGCATTTTTTCCCTTACCATTGGGTGGTTTTCCATGCAACTTCCAGCATTTTTCACGAGTATGATGTGGCTTCCCACAGTAGTCACAGTGTAGGTTGTTTCTATCTTCAACACGCTGGTTGTGAGAAATTTTTCTGCTTACTTGAGCTTCAGGAATCGCCAGTGCTGATCCTTCCATGGACACAGTTGAACCGACAGTCTTCTTTCCCAACATCACATGTCTCCGACTCTCCTCTCTCCTCACCTCTGCAAAAACTTCACCAATTGGAGGAAGGGGATTTTTTCCAATTATTCGGCCACGAACCTCGTCATATTCAACATTTAGACCTGCAAAATTTGAAGATTCGACCAGTATCCATTATCTTCTTGTACTGGTTGCAGTCCTCGTTTGATTTCCACTCATGATCATTGAATAAGTCCAGGTCCTGCCAAATCCGTTTAAGAGAATTGAAATATTTTGTCACAGAATCCTCACTCTAGCAAATTTCCCAAGTCTTAGGGTCGACTACGTAAACTCGGGATTGATTTCCAAGATCGAGTACATTTCGAAACATCGTCCCATAATTCCTTGGCAGTAGAGTAACACGGATAATTTGCACTTATCTCTTCGATCGTGGAATCGACCAACCATGTCATTACCATTGAGTTTTTTGTATCCCAAATGGCATAAGTTTTGTCATTCATGTCAGGCTGCTTAGTATCACCTGTGATGTAGCAAATCTTTCCTCTTCCTCGGAGATACATGCGAACAAATTGTGACCATCGAAGAAAATTATCACCATTTAGTCGGATTGTAGTGATCCGAATCGGATGATTTTCGGATGTATTTCTCCGAGGTTCGGATCGAGATGGTCGATGAGGCTGGTTTAGTCTCAGACGCGACTTCGGACATTTTTCTCGGTCAAGTGTGTTCTATTCGCCTGCAAAAATACGAGGAGCGATGGTGAGAACACTTTGGGACCGAACAATAAGGGTCGACCGACCCAACCGTCCGAGAGGAAGATGTCGATCGCAGATGAGCGAAAGCGGCCGAACGATCGTAGTCGACCGAACGAAGCGAACGAGCGAAGCAGCAGTGAACCGGCGAGCGAGCAAGCGAGCGATGGAGGCCGATCGGTCGAAGCCGACGAACGAAGCCGAACAGCGAGCAAGTAGAGAGCCAGCGAACAAGTGACGAGCGATCGAAGTCAACTAGTCGAAGCCGACCGAACGAAGCCGAACGAGCGAGCAAGGCGAGCGAGCAAAGGCGAGCAGAGCGAATGAGCAAAGGCAGCGAGCGAGCAGAGCGAGCAAGACGAACGAGCGTCCGAGAAATTCCAGTCGAATAGGTCGATAATCGATTCCGACCTTTCGAAGATGATAAAGATTCGCACCTCAAATATTGGCTCGATACCATGTCAAAATATTTGATAGTAACGGAGTTGAATACTTTTCTTATCGATGTACTGACTATTTAAAGAACTTTCTTACATGACCAAACATGTAGTAGCTAATCTCCCAATTAAGGAGAAATATACAATGTAATTAATTACCCAAAAAAAAGAAAAAATAAATAGAGATACCTAAGAATATTAATATAATTAATAAACTTCTAAATCTAGTGACTAACAAATATGGTACAGGATTATTTGTGATCTTTCAACAAAAGCATATATTATTACTGAAAACAGATAGGCAGTTACAACCAAACACACTTGAAAGGAAACTTACAATAAATATGACATAAACTCTCACTAGGGCTCGATCCATGGGTGGTGGAGATGGGCTAGGAGGTCAGGGAACGGAATTAAGTGGCTGAAATAGGTTAAGGCTGATTGCGACAGCAAAAGGAATGGTTGGAATCACGTTAGCAGAGAAGTGAAGGGCTGGGACAGAGAGGGCAGCAAATGATACAGGGGATTTCCTCCAAAAACTCAACTGGCTTAGCTCGAATCGGTTCAGTTGAGAGAAGGGGCTGAACACCCCCCCCCCCCACCACTCTTTCTTTTTTTCATTTATCCTTCTTATATTTATATGTGTTTATATACCATAGGGCTCAGCTTATGTTATTTTCTGATTTTAATTGTAAGGACAGCCCGACATCCTATTTCCCCTCTGAAGGCTGTAACAAACGGTTAGGGTGGTGCTCCGGCTGTATCTATCTACCCGATGGTGATTATCTTCTCCGACTTCCATCTCCACCTTCCCTCCTTGTCACCTGTTGGTTTTCCTGCACCCCCCTGCTCACAGCCACCACAACCAAGAGTTTTTCCTCGCAGCCAGCACCTCTTTCCCACTCCCAATCACCATATTCCCAAACCTAGCTTCGTCAACCTTGGTAAGCCACTATTGCGTCCCACCCTTCCCCCCCTCACTCTCGTAGCCACGCCTAAGTAGCTTTGTTTCCCTGTCGTAATTCCCAACTGGTTGCTGTTTGTTCCCTTCCGCTAAATACAGCACAGCAGCAGCTCTTACTCTCCCCTCTCGTGACAGCCCGTCACCAGTATTAACCCCAGCCACACATCAGGTATGTTGTATCCATGAGGCCTTCCCAGTTGTATCTGTGAATTCCTCCCTATCTACCCCTATTGTTGATGCAAGTACCCCGCCATTCATTGCACCTATTGTTATGCCGGCGCCACCAGCTCTCGTCCTCACCCTAGGGTGTCCTTTGCATTTAATGGTCGTTTATTTCCTGTTTTGACAAATCTTTTTAGTAACCTTTAAATTTCAAAAATAATATTTGTATTTTTTTGTGGTTGGAATTAACTCCAATATCAAGTGGGGTGGAAATCGGAGGGCAGGGCGCAGTGAGAAAGGTAGGAACAGCTAGGGGACAGCAAGAAAAAATTCCAGATGACGGCAGCAAAAGGAAGAATTGGGGACTATTGGATAACAAAGGGCGGTTGTCAGGGGCAGTGGCAGCCACCAAGAAGGGCTAGAATGGGAGACTACGGTGAAAAACAACAAACGAGTGATGTTCGGGCCAAGTACAGCCCTCTAAGATGGCTAGGAGCTTTGTGGGGAAGATGTGAAATGGGATAGGAAAGATAATCAATGCCTTAGGAGAGACAAGAACGGACATTTACAACTGTCCTAAACAAAATACACAAAAAATTAAATCTAAAATATTAGGAATACAAATAAATAAAAAGAGGATAACTAAAAGTGGCTCAGAAGGGCCAGCCTCTTAGAAAAGGAGAATAACTAGACTAGTTTGGTCCAGGCGAAATAAGTAGACATGCGGACTCAATCATCTGCAGGATGTGATCCTGGTACCACAACCTGAGTCACGCGAGAGAAGCTTCCGGCGTCAGTCTCCCGAGAATGAGGGAGCTTCGACCTCATCCATCGAAGTTTTTGTCTCTCAAAGTAGTCAGTTCAACCTCGTTGAAGGCAACGAAAATGATATAAGTTTCATATACGTCGCTCTTATAGTTGTTATCATCCCAAAATACATCCTGATAGAGCAAATATCCATCCACTTTTGACACAACTTGAGCTGGAACTATCTGTGGATGGGTATCCTCAAGAACTAAGAATCGAGCCATCGAAGTTGTATGACTTCTTCAACTCTTCATACTCGTCTGAGAAAATCTAGTAAACAAGTATGTAAAGAAGAATCAACTCTGGGACAAAATCTATGGTATGTTGAACCATAATAAAGGGTAACCACTCACATTGTTGTTCATCCATTCTGCCTGAACAGCTATCAATAGATATACTGTTGAACTAAATTTAATATCCTATGACTCCTTGTGGGTTTTCAGAAATGACAAAAGAGTTTTCATCTTGGACATATTGGAAATTCATCAGCAGAGGCAGCGCAAGAGTAGCCTATATATTTGAAAAGTTTGATTTTCTCTTATCTAGAGTTGTCGTGTGTCTAATATTAGTTTCTCAAACTCATAGCCCTTTTGGACATCCAATGTCAGTCTTGTTGATGCTTCTCTAGATGTTTGCAAAACTGTAGCTGGAGGCATTGAGATCTCATATTATGCCAAAATGCCCGATACCTCAAACTCACTATCTTCTAGAGCAGCTACCGTCAACTCAACTAGTCTCTTTCCTAGGTTCAACTGAATCACCAGCATCTCTTCCTCGTTAGTTGGGAATTGAGAATCCTCTATGAAATCTTCATCTTCTCATGAATCACTGTTTATTTCTTCCACTACTCCCTGAAACGCGCAAGAGATAATTCTCTTGGTTCTACAATTTGAATCAATATGCCCAAATCCATAGTACTGAAATACTTCTTGGTTGGGATGGATTTACAATTAAGAATTGGTTCCACCTATTCTCCACTCTGACCTAGTGCCTCTTCAGACGGAGTCGGCATGGTACCTTGTTGAAGGATCCCGAGATTGAATTATGCCTGTAAGATGTACTGGTCATCCAATAAAATTGCAACTCCATTTTTGAAGCAAGGGTCCGCACATCCTAACCGTAACTAATTGGTAGGCGTTGGCGCTGCATCTCCCATTTCATCAAGAGCCAAGTAATAATTTTTTCTTTTCTCGACATGGATGCTTCAAATATGACACCAAAATAATGCACGCTTCTTGTCAGTGGCTAGTTTCATCATTTGTCTGATGGGTCTTTCTACTACTCCATGAAAAATTTTACGGTCTGAAGCCACTAGATGAGCTCGTTCAAATCCAAGTGAATGTCAAAAATGTGACAAATCCACTGTTACACCAAAATCATGGCTTCTCAAATATTTCAGGGTCAATTATTCAGGATAGAGGTCCTTGATCTCGGGGATCGAATAGGATTTGTGCGAACACTCTGGATAGTCTTCTTTCCTCAATTTTATTGAGTTGTTGTGGCACTCGGCAGAGTTGTCATTGCATCTCATCTACAGCGAACTCCTGATCGACATTCGGCACTTATCTCCTCAGAGGCATGATTAGGGTTTGAGTGTGGCTGGGTTGGATAGGTGTGTAATGGTGATGAAGGGTGGGCAAAGAAAATTTGGGGGAGTGGAAATATGTTTGGGTATGGCGGATGCTAGAAATCCTATTATAGGACTGGGGTTGAACTAAATCTGATACTGAAAGATATCATAGTTAACTCAAACCACAATAGAAAAGACAAATATTATTAATGAAATCACATAGGCGGTTACAATCAAATACACTTGAAATAAGATTACAATAAACACGATGCAAACTCACACTAGGGCTCGATCCATAGGTGGTGAAGGTCGGCTAGGTGGTCGAGGAGTAGAGGTAGGTGGCTGAAATGGGTTTGGGATGGTTGGGACAACAAAAGGAGGGGTTGGATTGTGTTGGCAGTGAAGCGAAGGGTTGAGACAATAAGGGCAATAAGTGGGGCGACAAACGAAGCAGCGAAAAGTGGTGGTAAAGGCTGAAACAATTAGGGGACATCAAGAAAACAGCATGTTTAATGTTTTTTGGATGACAACGGCAAAGGAGTGAAGCAGGGGACTACAGGGCAGCAAGGGGCGGCTGTAAGGGTGGTGGCAATGAGAAAGAAGGGCCTGAATGAAAAGACTGAAATAAAAAATAGCAAATAAGTGATGTTCGGGGCGGCTGCAACAACGAAGAATGGTCGAGAGCGTCGTGAGAAAGATGTGAAAGGGGATAATGAAGATAATCACTACCTTATGAGAGAGAGATGCAGCTGAAGAACCACCCACTTCTTTGGATAAACCCTCGAATGGAGAAGAATGGTAGTCTACGACTGTCCTAAATAAAATACACGAAAAAGTAAACTTAAAATATCAGGAATACAAATATATAATAAGAGGATAACTAAGGTGGCCAAAGAAGCTGGCCGACTCAAAATAGAGAATCTGGACCAATTTGGCCCAAGCCAAATAAAGGGTCAAGCAGAATAGATCGAGTGTAGGATGCGATCCCAATTCTGCGAACCGAATCACAAGGAAGACGCTCCCGCGTCAGAAGAGCTTTCCTTTCTATCTCCCTACTAATGTCTCCTCTAGTTTGTTGTTCATCTTTTTGCTCTATCACTATCAGGCAAAACACCACTTTGGAAGCAAAATTTTAAATGTGTTCATTTAGTGTAGAATTTAAAAAGAAAAATAGACTCCAATTATAAAAATTCATAATTTCACTAACCACAAGCTAATGTGAGTCAATAAATTTCTAATAAAAAAAAATTTGTATTTTTAATATTTTATGAAATATTTTCACTTTTGTGGAAGAATGTGTATAATGTTCTCAAGCTTTAGCAAAAAAGATTGATATTTTTAATTCCAAGATAGGATAAATACCAGTCATTCTGAATTGATATTGGCTCAAATATTTTTAAAAGAAAAGTGTGAATTTATATCTTTTGTCTCTAACAAGCACTATTTGTAAGCAATGCATTATATGCCCATGTCTAAGCATTGAAATAAGCAAAACTTAACACTGGATGAAAGTGATTGTTAAACTGCAAAAAATATTTGACTCAAATTATTGGAATTAGACATCAGAGATAGGGGTGAAACATTGACTAGACACGCCATTAGATCCGAACCCAATTTGGAAAATCCTGGTTCAGATTAACCCGAATAATTTTCAAGTCGATTTCAGGTTGACCCGCTAACCCATAACTGACATGCTAACCCAATATTGATCAGAAACCGATCATTCAACCCAAAATTGACCCATGATTGACTTAAAATCAAATGGATTTTGACCTAAATAGATGGGATGCCTTATATTAAACGGATTGTATAGGTCGGCTTCGGGTCAACAGATTGAAGGCTGATCAAATTCAGATTGGATTTTCTGACACGTTAAATATTCGGACCATGTTCAAGTCAAATAGTTTCAGACCAAATCAATTTAGTGTGAAGTCCGAACCTGACCTGTGAACCCGATTTCACTTCCCTAACCACAGATAATATAAACCCAATGTAGCATAAGCTTGTATGCATTTAAATGCTTAAAGTGTTGGTGATGAATAAACCAATTAGGCATCAAACTGTTGTGTTTGATGTCTTGACCTGTAACTTCAGTTCCTTACTAACAAATTGTGAATCTCCAAATAGAGATGCTTAGCACTATAATGACATTTTGCATACAACGCGATAACAATTGTGCTAGAATGTAGTGACTATTAATGGTTTTGAATGTTATAATGTTGAGGGCAAGTTTAAATGCAATTTGGCTCAATAATTACGTGGTTTGATTTTTATAGGATGAAAATGTTGAAGTCTAGATTAAGGCTTCGTTTGAGAACAAGGCAGAGCCCAGTGCTATTGCAAAGAACGGCGATAAAATTTCATCGGACATTTTGGCACATCTCTACTGCCACGAAGTGCGTCGAACGCAAAAAAATTTCTTCGCCATTTCACAATTCTAAGATCTCAACGGCTTCGGCCCTACCTCTTTGACGTTCACAGACTAATTCCTCAAAAACCTTTTCTGCTAGACGAGGCAACATCGCTGGAGACCGTCCCTTCAATGACAAACGTCATTCTGGTAAGCAACCAACATCGCAACCAACATATTCTCCTGTCTGATTGGCATGAAACAAAAAAACAATAGGGTAATCAAGAAGAACTCGCAAAAAAAAAAGGTAAATCTACCACTTGGTAGACCAAGAATACATGATCGCCGTACCCTTCCCTCAAAGAAAATCAAAAAGATTAAGCACATTTATGGATGAAAAACAGCAAGAAGGTAACATTACATAAACTCCAATTTCTGGAATAAAAAGCAGATCAAATCGTTCAATGTACATCTAAGATTGTGTCCCCCATTCTTGAAACAGAAAAGATTTGAAAAAATGGCTGATAAAGAAAAGATCGGTTCTTACAGCCTTTCTATCTTCAAACATTTTAATTAATATTGTTGAAAAGCACAAAGTGAATTTTGTATTAGAGCAGTAATACAGTTTTACAAATCGTAACTTCATAACACAGCTTTTTCAGATAATAGTTTTAAACGGGCTTCTTTGAAAGATAAAACGTCCTCAAACAAAACCTTGAAGTCATAATTTGTATATCGGATTCTTCCAACAATAGGTGCTATTGCAATAATGCAAATTATATAAATCAAACGAGTCGCATGCTTTCATTTTGCACAATACGAACACAGACAACTGATAAAGTTATGAGACCCTTAAAAGGGAATGAAGTATTTATCATTCATCTATAAATTTGTGAGGTTGTTTGACTTAATCAGTTTTAGAATATCAAAAAAGAACAAAGTAACACAATTGCTATCAATATGCCCCATTAGAAACACCAAAACAAGAAAGCACTTTAAGCTATCAAATATAATTTTACACATTATTTTTTGAAAAAAGTTTCTGTAAATGTGCAAGCTTGCTTCTTTTGGTTTTACAAATGTCTTGCAAGATAAATAATCCTATAGGATCAAGTTTGATCCCAGTTTAAACAGAACCAAGAAGCTCTCTCTACCACAATTATCATACATCTAATCCCAACTCAACTTCTACATAGCTTAACCAAGTTTTCTTCCCATTTGTCCTTAGTAGAAGTCCAACACACCAATTAACTCTGGTTTTAACACAGCTTCAAACTCTAGATTCCAACTTATATTATCACGTGATGTCATTTCCCCATGTATACCTCTAGTTGAGAAGCTCGGGAGACAAGCCAAAAGAAGGTAACATGTAGGAATTAGTAGTAATGTCTTAATGGGTATATACTTCCACTTGTATTCTTGTATGCTTATGATCACTTATAACTTTTAATCCAAACATCTTATTTTCTCTATGGTTAATTAGTTATTATGACAAAGCATTGATTCAGTATATTGAATAATGTCACCCATGCCAGAATAAGATCCTTGGAGTAAATATGACACTGCTAATCTACATTAAGATAAGATATCAGAGTCAATGTGTCACAAATTGTTCAAAAAGTTTTAAGAGTATAAACTTACACCTCTGATATTTCTAGCACTTATCATAATTGTTTATCATTTCTTGCAAATGTGTATGTTTTCCCAGAGAAGAATATCTTCGACAACTGTCATCATTAAAGATGAAGAAAATTTAAGAAGTGGCAAATTTGATTGAATAAATGTTTATTATATACTCTGCTTGTATTGAGAAACCTGAGTCTCTTGATGAAAGAGGCGTTTAAAGGGAATAACCCCTAAAAATAATTGATCCCCAGATCCAAATGTTCTAGAATTTCAACTACAATAAGACACACATTATACTATTATTGAATTCATTCAAGCTCAAATCACATTCAGTAAGTTTCGGCATGACCGCCAATATGTCTGAAATGGATCCGAGCTTCTTGCCAAAAAAAAAAAAAAAATCAATTTTGAAGAATATTAGGTCACCTGGCGTCTACAAGGGATCCTTCTATAGAGTGGAGCTGAGATTGAGAAGTTTTAGTGAATCAATGAGGATAATGGAGTATGGCTTTTAAGAGCATTAAAAGAAAGATCATTGTTCCCAAACACCTTCTAGTATCTTCCTTTTCCATCTCCATAACCTCACCTACCTATCCATTAAGAATATTACCCTCTTCACTTCCTTTTCCTTTACCCCTTCACCATTGTTCCCAAAACCAGTATGTACAACCAACTCGCCCACAATAGGCATTCCCTTTTCCTAATCACCTCAATCTTTCCTTTAATGCAAAAAGACCATGTTCCAATATCCATTAACCTCCTCAAATTACTAGAGTTTTACAATCTTAGCTCCATCTCTCTTACAGGACCGCTCACAGGCGCCCTTGGAGATCTAATCTTTCATAATCTCTGGACCCATCCCATAGAAATAGTAACAATCCCGATGCTAGCTCAACTTCATCTAAATTGTAATAAGCCCAATAACGTGCAATGCAATTCTTATCAAAGATAAAATCGTTGACAAGTTTGAACTCAAGACATAATTTACGTGGGGTTATTCCCTTCAACGCCTCCTTAAACTAGAGATTCTAGTTATGGTTCACTGTGATTGAACGCATTGAAAACTAAATGATTTATCATAAGAAACACAAAATAAACGGAACTACAAAATGTCGATATTAAATACAAAACAAGATAAAACCACAAATTACAGCCAACTAATAAATTTTTATTGAGCATTTGTTTAACAAAAAACAAATAAGATCATCACTTCCTCGCCAACGATCGCTTCTCCCACGACCTCCAGCGCACCCACTCATCTCCAGCTTTGCCTTGCCGGCTCTCTTTCTCTCGCATTTTCCTTTCCAGACCCGCTCTCCCGTGCCCTAGCCTCGACATCGCCCCGCGCCTCCCATTGATCTCTCTCTCACTCGGCATCCACACGGCTTGCCTCATTGAGCTTGACTGCCTCGAGCTTGACGACATCCACGCAGCGGCCTCGACACAAGGAACTCCCTTGGTGTAAAACCAACCGCATAATTCCGGTCTTCTCCACAAGTCCCTCGTCACAAATATTCATCGATCCCACAAGGCCATTCCCTCACGGTTTCAGTACCGAGGACGCAGAGATTCTGGGATGCTTTGGATTTCTCGAGAAAAATAGGTTCATGTTGTTAAAAAAAAAAAAAAAAAGAAAGAAAAAATTATATAATTATACTTAAAAGTAGGGCATTCACGCATTCACATTCACAATCAAAAAATTTTGTGTGGGGAACCCGAGAGAAAGCTCTAACTTCGGAGTCCTATCAAGTATTGTCAGCTGACTTACACCGGCTCGTAATGGAACCGTAAAGATTATTGAAGGGTTATTTTGATTTTATCAGGGCATTAACTACAATAACCCCGCAATAACTCGAAAATAACCTTGGCGGTTCTAATAGAGTGGAAATCGCAAAGGTAATTAGGAGGCTATTTTCAGTTTATTGTGTGGTTATTTCGATTTTATTAGGGTTTTAATTCCAATAACTTCGCAATAACCTGGCAATTACCCTGCAACAACCCGTAATAACCCACAAATAACATCTGCGGTTTAATCTCCAATAAGCTTTGCGGATCCACTGTGAGATGAGCTCAATGTAAGACACATGACAATATTTGATAAGACTCTAGACGTAGCTCTACGTTAAGAGTCCGCACAAAAATTTTCTCCATTCACAACACCCAATTCTCATATTTTTACTTGCACAATTTGAGCGGCATATAGAACTGGAGGTAAACGAGTCCGAGTTTGGATGAGCTTAAACTTTGCTTGTGTTCGGGCTCTTTTTGAAATTCATTTTGTCCAAAAGTGGCTCATGAACAAAGTGTTCTAGTTCTACTCAAAATTGATTGATTTAAATTAATTAAACAAGTAGATGAGGGTATTAGTTTCGAACCTGAACAATTTACATACAATAAAAGACGCAAAATATCATCACTACAAAAGCTACGATGATTTATACACATATATAAATATATATAGTATATTATTATATAAATAATATATATATATATATATATATATATATATATATATATAGAGAGAGAGAGAGAGAGAGAGAGAGAGACTACGGTGGTTCGTCGAACAAGCGAGATGTGTGACACAGCTTCCTGTGTCGCAAGCCGTTCAGGGGGCTACTTCAGCTGACCACTCTAACAGATACATCCAAACTTTCAATAGAAGAAGAAGAATTCCCCTACATATTGTTGAACCCACCGGCAAGAATCAGCAGAAATCTACGAAAGAGGAAGAAGTAGAAGAAGAAGAAGCGGAAAAAGAAGAAGATGGAGAAGACTGGCAAGTTTGTTATTCTCGAGGGAAAAAGAAGCCTAGGGTTACACTCCTATTTGATGATATTTCGGTGACTCAGTGCAATGGAATAGCATTAAAGAGATTACTCTATGGATTTCCAAGAAACAGAGCTAGAGTCTCACATTCTCGCTCTTGACAATGTGTTGTAACTTGAATATTTTGGATCTTTTTGTTAACATTGTATTCTGAGAAAGGGCACCATGAGCCCTCTCCTCAAGTCTCTGTAACTGTTTTTAAATCAATATAAGCCCTAATATTTTTTTTGTAATATATAAATATATATATATATATATATATATATATATATATATATATTCGAGTTTAAACAAGCCGCAAAAGATAAAATAAATGATTGTTTGTGTTATGCACGTTTATAATTTGAACTTAAAAAATTTGTTCATATTTGACTAGCTTACCCTAACAAAATATTTGAACAAAAACTACTTAACAAACTCAAGATGAGTTATTCACAAACAACTAGTTTTTTTTTTTACGGCCATAGGTGTGATAGAAATTGTCAAATAACTTGAGATCAATAACTTTATTGTGAATATTGATATGTTTCCATTCAATTAGTTCTTAAAATGTCATAAAATATAATTCTCAAGCCTTTATACATTAGTTGTCTATTAAGATAATTAATAATGATGATACTGACGGTTGCTCTATTGTGTTCAATATTGTTGGCAATGACATAAAAATTAACATTGCTGAATTTATGCTAATCAGCTTATTGAAAATTCAAAGACTACTTGATACCGAAAGAGAATACTGACTATGAACCAAGCCATGATAGCTAAACTACTGTACCGTTAATTTCAATGCTATTTTCTTTGAACTCCTCAGTCAAAATACAAACTAGAACGAACGGTACGAAAAGCGCTAAAGAACTGCCCAATCAGTTGCCCCACCCCAAAAGAAATGTTTTTGTGGCTCAAATAAATCATCCTGCCTCTTCTAGTGGTGTAGGAACATACGACCCTAATCATTCCGCTGCTTTCATGTCAAAACCCTTATCTTATCAACAGGAGGAGAACGACACACAACACGCCATGATCGACAGAGTTCTTAACAATATTTTAAAATTTGACGTAGTATTTAGTGCATATTTTCATGATTATTTTAGCCTATATTTCAAAATACAGAAAGATTTCTATAGAATTTGTACTTACATATATAAAAAATTTAAATAATTACTGATGCGTGTTGACCTCATTTTTGATGAGGTCTTCCTTTTCTTCTTTTTAGTGCTTAGGATCTAACCTTAGGCTTTTCCTTTGACTATCTTAGAGGACTAGAATTGGGACCCGCCTTTTAGAAATTCAAACCACTTCTAAACTCCCGCAAACTCCACAAACTCGACTATGGACCCCTAATCACCTAGAGGGTTGAAATCAAATGTGGAAGTTTAAAGGATGAGTTCCTATAGGATTCTTTGGCCTTGGGATCGCCTCAGTGGCCTGTGCCGTGAAGGGGCCGACATACATTACACTTACACACTACATTTCACACACTTCCTAAAACCACACCCATACCCAACTTGACCTCCCGACTCATGTAGGTGATTCACATGGATGGTCCTTAACCCCTAAGCCCTCGGCAAGAGGTTAGGAACAACATAGTGAATGCCTCAAATGAGTCCTTTCATGGCTCATATGGGCTTGAAATGGCTTCATGGCTCAACCAAAATGATTTCACCCCACCTAAATTCACCCAATCTTCAATTTCCCAAATTTTCAATTTTTGACCCCTGGACCTCTACACCTACCGAACCTACCCAAAACCCTCGAAATTACCCAAATTTTTGCAAAATTTCCAAATTACCTAAAATTTTCCAAAATCAATCCCAAACACCTCCACATCACTCAAATTGATCATCCATACCCAAAAATACCAAAAATTCCAAGAAAACCTCCCAATACCCTCCAAATAACCCAAAATACCCTTCTGGCCTAAAAATCCAAAAATTCAGAAAATTCCCAGAAAATTCCAGAAAATCCCAAATATTCCCAATTTCATTTTGTCCAACTACACCATGGGCCAATTTTGTCAATTTACCCTACTTTTGTCAAAACCCCCAAATTGACTCATTTTAACCCAAAGTGGACCCAATGTCAAACCAAACCTACCCAATTGACCCCAATTTTGGTCCGATTCAATTCTAAACTTCAATTCAACATTCCCAATACCAATTTAGACCAAATCCAAGTCCAATTTGATTGACATTTGGATCCAATTTCACTTTGGGCCTTAAAGCCCAAATTTGGACCCATGACCCAAACTTAGCCCAAACTAACCCAATTCAACTCCAATTAACCCCAAATCTTTTCTAAACCTTCCTTAACATCCTCATAAACAAAACACTAACATGATTTGCCCAAGATTTTGACCCAAACCCCACTCAAATTCAACCCAAAATCAAAAAGCCCAATTTTGACCTAAACCCAAATCTAACCCAAATAGGCCCAAACCTCAAAATTAAGACCCAACCAAAGCCAAAACCTCTTTGAAACACTCCCATAAACATTTCTTAACATTTATTTTACATCAATTTCAACCCTAGCCCAACATTGGCCCAAGTTAGCCAATTTGACCTACATCGGCCCATTTACCAAATAAACCCAAATTCAACCCAATTCAAGCCCAAACTACCCCAAATTTGCTTCAAGTTATTCATGAAACATCCCTAAACCAAAACCAACAACTATTTGGCCCAAACTTCTACAAAAATTCCCATCCATGAACACACCCCTAACTTAAAAGCCCACTTCCCTTAAACCTTTCTTAAAAGCCCATTTCCTTCAAAATTCAAAAGCCCAAATCTACCCTAAAGCCCACATGACATCTCCATTTGTCATCCATTTAATTAAATCCATTACCTAAGTCCTAAAGTCACCATCAAATTATTCCAAATCAAGTTTCATACAAATTTCCATCAAAACATCCAAAATTCTTAAAACCCTTTTCATGAAACAAATCAACCTTTTCCCAAGCCAAATGAAGCCATGAACAAGCCATTCTCAAGCCACATGAAGCCATGAGGGCTTTGACTTGTCATTAGTCCATTTATGGCAAGAAGAGGGGTTCTTTCTTAAACCTCCTTTAACCCTTTTACCTTAATCATGTCACACACTAAACCATGTTTAGCCACCTCATCATGGACTGGAGACTTCACCATTCCTTCTAAGCTCGACCTAAATGATTCCCTCGACTCAAAATCGAGCTTGGAAGGGTGCACCAAGCCCAAAATGGTGGGTTGACCCAAACCAAGCCAAAGTGAGTCTTCTCCCATTCCATTTAAATCAAACTCCTTTACACATGTCAAACCTCAATCGCCTACACTAAACCCCGCCCCCGACCCACCCGACCAAGATGGTGACCATTGCTCGGCCGGCCGGCCACCGTGCCGCCGGAAAACACCATGGCCGAGAGCTCACATGTGAGCCAACATTGAAATTCTCACTTGCCGAGCCGCCCCATGCCTAGTGGTCACCATGGCCGATCTTCTCCTCACTAGAGCAGCTCGATCCCAAGCCCTAACTCCCTCCGAGAGGCCTTCCACCCTCTCCTATTTAAACTCCACCCTCTCGGCCATGAGGGAGCCGAAACAAAAACCTTAAGGAAACTCGCCAAAATCACTCCGCATCACTCTCTACACATAGAGCACCCGATCCCCACCGAATTCCAGACCCAATTCCTTCTAGCTGAGCCCAATTTCGAGCTCAAACTTTAGCCCAAAACCAGGACACTTCTCCACAGCTGAGCCAATTCCCAAATCGATTGGTTCTACACCTTCACTCGGACCAAGGGAAGGTGTCCACCACTAAAAGCCCCATCTCCAGGCCACCCGATTGCTCCAGCCCTCCAAGCTTTGTGATCGGGCTTGGTCGAAATCATATCCGGACAATTCACTGCGACTGGAGACTTCATCCGGAGCTTCGCTAGGACCCAATCGAAGGTGCAACAACTCTCGGATCGAAGCCACACTTCTCCGAGCCAAGGTATGAGCTAACTCTTCATCCCGAGCTTCGAAGATTCTCTATTTCAAATGCCTTAGTTCCAATGCATGTTAGCCGTATAGATGTGTTCGTCTCTTCAAGACGAATCCATGAGAGCATAAGAACATGAAAATCCATCGAGAATCGAGTGAGATCTTAGGGATTTAGTGTGGACGGCTCTCGGGCGAGAACACTCGGGACGATGAACGGATGTCGTCCATTCGATACACGCGCGCACGGACGGCCAGGATTGCGTCGGACCGAGAGACGGTACGAGAACCGCGGGGCCCGGGCTGCCGACTCGGGTGGCGGCGTCGAACGGGAGCGCGACGCGTGTGCGTTCGGAGTCTGCCGAGGTTTCGCCGGCGCCGCGTGGATAAATAGATAAATAGGGTATTTTTCTTATTTATTTAATTCCCTAAACTTCAAAAATCCATATCTTTGTGTAGAAAAATCACAAAAATAAAATAAAAATACCCCCTCGCTCAGATGAACGGAGGAGAATAATGTGGAAAAGAAATCATTTAATTTCATTAAGTATTTTATTTTTTATGATTTATTTACTCTCGCATACATTTAATTCTCCATGCATGTATACAATTCACTATGGCATGAGACCATGTAGAGCTTTGAAGCCTCTGAACTTCGGAACATTCCCCGAATTTTCCAAGGTCGAAGGCCATCTCTCGTGAAAAGTTATTTATTTTTCAAATGCATGTTGTTGTTTTGAGTATTTTAATTCCAAAAATTAGCATGTTGTGAAATAAATTCTAGAAATATTTGGTGATGTTCCTTATGACTGAGAACCCTAGGAAAAATAGAGACTTGAGTTAATTCACTCAGCTTAACCCTAATTGGCTTAAACACCCAAAATAGGTCTTTAATTAATTAGAGTTAACCGGGTATCAAATTGACTTGAAATCAATTCTCCATCGACCTTTAGGATCGAGGAATCCACCATAAAAATTTGAGGTCAATCGGACTTGGCTAGCCTCACTAATTGGGTTGATTAAGCTCACTTAGCCATTTTAAACTTTAAAAATTCATAACTTTTAAAATACTTTTTAAAAATTCACCAAATTGGTTTTGGAGCCTCTCGATATCAGGGAACCTAAGAAAATTAAAATTTCAATTTTCTAAAAAAGTTGATTTTTAATAATATTTTAATATTTTTAATAATTAAAAAATAATAAAAATCACAAAAATAATAAAATTCACCAAAATGTCACATTTTGAATTTTAATCACTTAGGAACAAATCCCACATTTTTCCTAAGTCTATTTAGTGAGATATTAAATTTTAAAGCCCTGAGGTAATTTTAAAATTAAAAAAATGTATTTTCTAGCATTTTCACTAAAATAATTACAATAAATCATAAAAAAATCAGAAAATTGCAAAATTTGATTCTCCGGTTTCCTTGATATCAGAGAGATTTTGAAAAATATAAAATCCATTTTTCAACATTTATTTTATTTTTAAATTAATTAACACTCCAAAACTCAAAATAATTATAATAAAAATAATATAATTCAAAAAATCACCAAAATTGGTCCAAGTGCTTCTCTGGTCATTAGGAATGTCCCCTAATTTTCTTAAGGACAGAAACTTTCTTTTGGTCATGTTATCAAATTTTCCTCGAAAATCTCTATTTTCCACCAAAAATAATTATATAAATAAATTAAATACGTAAAAATCACATTTTCTCCTCTCATGTCTTTATTGACATATGAGTGAAGTCACATAAAAATTTCAAGTTCATTTGAATTCAATTTAATGAGTTATGAAATTATTAAGCTTAAAGGGTAAAATGGTAATTAAACTTTTAACCCTTAATTGAAACTTTAGGTTTAATAAAAAGTCAACAAGTAAAATATTTGATCTTAATCTGATTTGGATGATTGAAATTTAAATAATTAAAGGGTAGAAACCCATTAAATAATTTTAAAATGATTAAACTTTAATTAAATAATAGATTAAATTTGGAAGAATAATAAAATTGGAATTATTAAAATAAGGGATCTTTATTAGGAAGAGATTTATTCTTTAATTTAAAAATCCCTAAATTAATTATATCAACTAATACTCAATTTTTAATTAAAATGATAACTCAAATTTAAAATATTAAAAGACTTAATTAAATTATTAAACTCTTTTGAAATTTCAATTAAAATTAAAAATAAAGTAAATTAAAGATAAATTAAATTAAGATTAAATTAAATTTAATAATTAAATTAAATTAAATTAAACAATTAAATTAAATTAAATTAAACAATTAAATTAAATTAAATTAAACAATTAAATTAAATTAAATTAAATAATTAAATTAAATTAAATTAAATAATTAAATTAAATTAAATTAAAAAAAATTAAATTAAATTAAATAATTAAATTAAATTAAATTAAATTAAATTAAATTAAATAATTAAATTAAATTAAATCAAATCAAATTAATTAAACACCAAATCAAATTAAATTAACTATGTTAAACTAAATTAAATTAAATTAAATTAAACATCAAATCAAATTAAATTAAATTAAACTAAATATAAAGCAACTTGAACACTATTCCAAATTTAAACCCTTTAACTTAAATCAAATCATTTGAATACTAATTTACCTCGAAAGCTTTGATTATTATAACTCCTAAATGAAACATTAAATGAAGTGTTACCTCACTCATGTGATATTCAAATGTCCTAGTTCACTCGAGCAAGTTAACAAGACTTGAAAACCTCGGACGATCGATTCATTTATATAATTAAATTCATTTGACTTAAAACAATCTTAGAAATATTGAAAAGATGTTTAAGATTCTTCTTAAGCACTTCCTCAATATGATAGGATATTTATAAGAACAATCGAATTCGATTATTCTTTCGATGAAGAAAATCGTCCTTAAACCAAAACCCAAAGAACCTAGATGTCATAGGAGATGACTAAGCTATAGGATTAGGAATTTGGTAGAAAACCATAACCTTTCCCTTAGCTTTACCTAGGAACTTGCTTAAATATTCTAATTGTGTTTTAAGTGCAACTTGGGATGACGGGAAGACCCTCCGAGTACGCTTTTATTTTATCAGCAATTTACTTTCTTGCAATTTACATTATTGCAATTTACTTTATCGCAAATGCATTTTACTTTTCTTGCATGATAAAACAACCGCTGCATGAAAACCCACACCTTTAGGATAGACCCTAAAACCGAAACCAAAACTAAGTTAAAAGTCATTGCAAGATAAAATTCACCGCCACAACATTTCAAAATATAAAACAACTCAAAATTTAATCACAAACGTAACACAGAACTACAATTGCAACTAAACTAAAACGCCTCGTTGGATGATCGGGAATACCTCGGATGATGTAACATACGTGTTGCTAACGGGATTTCCCACGGTCTAAATGAAAGTGTGGAACTCATTCAATTGAGTTTAGCAAATTCATCCGGACTAAGTGAATCCGATAAAAATAATGATGCCGAAGGATGGAACCGCGGGATCTTAACCGGTGTCGTTATAATCAACTTTAAGATTTGTTTTAAATAAAACATAAAAAACACTTGGAAATTAAGATTTTCTCTAAACCAAAACACTTTTCTCAACTCCCGATTTATGATTTCTAAAACTAAACCTCCGCAACAACAAGGAGCTCGGAGCATGATAGGCAAAGACGACCATCGTCATCACAGAAACCCGAGTCTACTTCAGAGAAACTTTCCTAGAATTAAAACAACCAAGCCATGTGACTTCGAGGTAGCTTGCACTAGTGCAACATAAATCCTCAACTCTTCGTTAGGCATTTCGCATCGCAAATTAAGTCCTAACCGTGCTTAGGATTCCGAGAGTAGTCGTCCGATACGACAATAAACCCTCACATCTTCTGAAGTTATTTGTTTGATTTTATCATACAAATATAAGCCCTAATTAATTGAAATCGGCAAGATTGAAATATCAAATAAACATTAGAGACTTTCCTAAATTCAAGCCAAACGATAGGATAGTCGGAAATTATCGAAGTTCACTTCGAATCGCTGATTTCTCCTACCTTTCTTCCTTTGGATTCACAAAACAAAATGTTCCAAAAATTTGATCCATTCCCTATCGAAACTTCAAAATTCAATCTTCGAAAACCTTAAACTTTGAAATTCTTGAGAGCGAATCATTGATTATTATCGAGAGTTTTCTTAGGTGATTCCCGTCACTTAAGATGTAATTAACTATGAGAGCTTGCCCTTATAGGAATTTTAAAGAACCGAGTAATATAAACCTCGTTTAATGTTTTCATATTAAGCAGAGAACTTGTCAGCTTATAAAATTGGTTCGCGACCAAACGGATGTCACTAATCTTCTAGTTTATTTAATCAAGCCTCACCATCGTAGCGGTGTCTATCCTTAGGGATAGATACACGGTTTGTGATGCGGTGCTCGTTTATATAAACTATTTGGGATGTGAGTTCGGTTTAATTTCATATCTTAAAACCTTCAAATTTAAAATTATTTTCAAAATCAAATACTACTTTTCAAATTATTTATTTTAATTAAATTAAAAATTCGCACGACGATTTACATGGCGACCCTCTTCAAAATAAAACACGACCTAAAAATATGCCGACAATGCGTGCTAGAAAATTTATGGCGGTAGAGTAGTGGATAATTGTCTTAGCGTTGTACGAAAATTCAGCACACACAGATGAAAAGTAAGCGGTGACAACTCCAGAATTTTTTACATGAAAAACCCGTAAAAGGAAAAACCACGGGGCCTGACCCAGTTGCAGAAATCAACTATTGATTGATGAATACAGAAATCCCCTGTCCCACAGACGGAAGAGAGTAATTATATATTTCAATTAAAAATATCGACTGATGTCATCTGGTTGGTGGTAATTGACAATAATTGTTGGAGGTCGACGGTGACTAAGATCGACGAAGGTCGGCGGTAGTTGACGACAGTAAGCGGTGGTCGACGGAGGTCGACGGTGACAGAGGCCGACGGTGACAGAGGTCGACAATAGTCGACGGAAGTCGGCGGTGGTCGACGGCCGTCGGCGGTGGTCGAGGGCTGTCGACAGTGACAGAGGTCGACATTGACGAAGGTCAACAGTGACGGAGGTCGACAATAGTATACAGAGGTCAGCGGTGGTCGACTGCGGTCGACAGTGGTCGACGGCGGTAGGCAGTGGTCGACGGCGGTCGGCGGTGGTCAACGGTGACAGAAGTCTACGGTGACGAAAGTCGACGGTGATGGAGGTCGACAGTAGTCGACTGAGGTCAGCGGTGATCGGCGGCGGTCGGCGGTGGTCGACAACGATCGACGATGGTGCTAAGCTGCAGCTTTTCTTCAAGTGAAGGTTGGGTGTCTATTTATAGTATTTTGGGTGCAATTAATGCAGCCATTTTGATCGGACGGTCCAGATGGTTTCCCTTGATCAGACGGCGTTTAGGGGGCATTTGATGGATTTAAAGATATCGAAATTGAGTGATCTTGGGCTCGTTGGATTTGTCTTGTCGAGACATTCGATCCGAGTATAGGCTTGCTAGTGTCGACATTTGTTTGAACTTCCAAATATGTCCGAAAATCTTCTAGGAATAGATTAATGACTTGATCTGATCTTGATTTGACTCGGATTGGACTAGTTTTGATATCGTTGGGTCCGTCTCATCGATCCGGTCAGTTTGACTATAAGCTTGTTGAAATCGGAGCTCTGGATAACTTTTTATCATGATTTGAATGTTTTTTGCTCAAAATATTGTCTCGAGATTCGTGTCATGCCTCGAGATTCGTGCTTGATGATGAAATTTTGTAAGTGACGTATCAGTTGCCCCCCTATTTTCGAGCGAGATTATATTCGTCGTCCAAAAATATTCAGATCTATAATTACTTCATTTTTGTTGCATAAAAGTAACATTACTAAACTTATTTATAGATAAGAATAAAATAAACCTTTATATATAAAGAAGAGTGTTTTTAATTGAGTTGGTTGTTATTCTTTCTTTCATGTGGGAGGTTGGGAAATCAAATCTTTCCCTAGACATAATTAAAATTTTTACTTGGCCTGAAAATCTAAAACAATGGCCAGAAAAATTGAAAAAGAAATAATAAATTTTTTTATTATTTTTTAGATTTTTTTTTTAATAAATAGCTGTTTTTTTTAATGAAAAATATTTTTTTTTAATAAATAGCTGTTTTTCTTTAATGAAAAGCTGTATTATTAATTTTTTTTAAGAGCAGTTTTTTTATTATTCTTTATTTATTTTTTAATGAATAGCCGTTTTTCTTTTTAATGAAGAGTTGTTTTTCTTATCAATGAAAAGCTGTTTTTCTTTTTAATGAAAAGATATTTTTTTTTTATGAAGAGATGTTTTTTTTAATGAAGAACCGTTTTTTTATTATTTTTAATAAACAGCTGTTTTATTTTATTTTTAAATGAAAAAATATTTTTTTAAGTAGCATTTAATAGCCAAAGGCTTTTTTGAGCCTATAAATAGACCCAAAGAAGAGGGGTAGAGTTGCCGCAAGCGTTGCGACGGAGCATCGTGGTGGCGCGTTGCGGGGGAGCGTCGCAGCGATGCAATGCGGCGATGCAAATACCAACATATACTAGTATAAGGGCTACAATGAATCACTTCATCTTCAATTAAAGTTGATATTGTCTTTTTAAAATTCTATTACTTATGATGATCGTCAAGGGGTCTTCAGATATCGCTACCACATATGCATGAAAATCTTCCCCTCGTAAAGATGACGAGAAAACTACAACATTTCTTCATCACCTTCAAAACGTGCAAGCGCGACACAGAAATCTCCTCTGGAATACGCGACATAAAGTACACGATCAGCGATGCTTCACCATCATGCTTCACTGCGACGCCCCTCTGCGATGATTTACCACAACTGGTCGTCACGATGCTCCGCCGCTACGCGTTGCGTTACCCCGACGCCCCGTCTCAACGAGTCGCCGCGACGCACCACGGTGACGCACGACGCACCACTGCAACGCCATAACGTCTCGCGTCGCCCCAACACTCCGTCGCAACGCACCGCCTAACGTCTCGCGTCGCCCCAACGCTCTGTCGCAACGCATCGCCGCGACGCACCACCGCAACGTGTCTCCGTGATGCTCCCCCGCAAAGCGTCGCCTTGACAGCCCACCGCGACACTCCTTTGCAATATGTCGCCATGACGTACCACCGCAATACGTAGCCGCGACGCTCTGTCGCAATGCGTCCCGTCGTCGCAACGTTGCGACGAACCGTTGCAACGTGTCTCCGCAACACCCCGCCGCGACTCCCCTCTTGGGCTCGTCTTCCAGGGGCATGGTAGCTTCTCATTTAGTCTTGCCTCTTAAGCTTGACTTTTAGGAGTACCGTATCTTCCCATCGAGTCTTGCCTCTTGGGCTCGTGAAAAACCTTGTCGAACTTCCAGTGAGATGTCGCAATTCGCTTACGGCAGAACAACTTGCGCCAAACGTCTCCTCTGTCGCCGCGATTCGCCTATGACAGAATAACTTACGTCGAACGCCTCCCCTGCCGCCGCAATTCGTCTATGGCAGAATAACTTGCGTTCGACTCGCGTCGAAGGCCTCATCTGCCGCCGCGATTCGCCTGAAACTCCTTCACTGAACGCTCGAAGGAACACCAAACCTTCTTCTTCGTTCTTCCTGCGTTGATCTCCTCTTATGCCCTAGAACCTCACTTTGATACCACTTGTTGAGAAATTTAGGGCGAATAAAACAAGAATCGACACAAATCCATAAGAACAACACAGAGATTTAACGAGGTTCGGCAAAGATGTCTGCATCCTCGGGAGCAGAGTAAAAAATTCACTATTTCAGAGGAGTAACATAGTTCGGTTACATACCCATAGGGTTACACATCTATTTATAGATAAAACCCACCGATAAATTACTAAAACGCCCTCGCTCCCCCCAACTCACTTAATTCCAAGAGACACACCTCTTCACCAAGATACACACCTCTTTATTCTAAAAAACTCCAACTTCTGATATACGAGTCATACCTAACACCATATATATTGTATCTGTTAACATCTATATCCTTATTTCTTTCAGGTTGAACTTTTAGATGCTCAAAGATACCAAAAAAATGGAAGATCTACATACACACCACTCACTTATGTATTTACATATCTAACACCTAAACTTCAATTTTTACATTTATGCCATCTTACCTATCCATGGCATGAAAATGTGTATTTCTGTTTTAAAATGTTACAGTAGTATTATTATTTATGTGATATAAAAGATTTGGATACTGTAAATATAGAAAGCAAACTTCAGATGTTAAATTTGTAAATACTTAAGAATCCGGTGGTACGTATGTAAATGCCAAAAAAAAACAAAAATCTTTCAACTGCATTTTAAGACTATATCGATAAATATGATTTACAAATCTAACCTGTAAAAGATGATGATTGCGGCAAAATGACAGTACAGAGTAAGCTGAGAAGTTCATTACTCCTTCTGAAGGACAGGACCATATTGATGCGCATATTGGAACCTATATGTTTATGTTTATTTTTTGGTTAAAAAACAATAATGTAAATTACAAGGAGAAAAAAATTAAGCAAACTGAAAAACTAACAAACTAACAAAATTCTTACAAGATAAGCCTTCTGAAACAATTCAGAATATCCATGTGACTTTATAAAATGCTCTAGAGTTTCATTTCGATCCAAGTCGGGGTTCTCCTCAAGCTCTGCGAGGTACCTTAAACAATAAAGATTTTCATTTTTCTCATTCAAAGATCATCTTGCCAAATACTTATAAAAAATTAAGACGTTTCAAAGAAGTATAAGTTTGCCCGCGCTGAAAAAGAAGCTAATTCTGCCTCAACAATTTGTTGTTGAACGCACGAGATATAATCATTACACTTGCATTATGGACTCAACTTACTTGAGGGTGTCGTCCTTGAACTTGATGATTTCTCGAAGCATAAGCCAAAAGTGAGGATTCAACAAGTTGGCCTTTTGTGCAAATAGACTAGCCAATCCATTTCGGCTTCCCCACTCACAACCCTTCCCTCCTTCCAAGCTCACAGAGAAAGACATGTCTGAGACCTCCATCTCCACACCAAGTTTCTCAAATAATTCCATCATGTTTGGGTATGTAACCTGTTGATTAACAACATAAAAATACATGAGAAAAAATATTTTCAATATTTGTAAATATTTACAAGTCTTTTATTTTTCATGATTTTTTTAATCATTCAATTTCATAGGTGAAGTTATCTTTAAATGTGATTCTTCATTATTATGCTTCATTTATTATTTAAGAATTATGATTTTTTTTTTATATACTTGCATTAATAGTTATCAATGCAATTCAATGGAGTAAATGTGTGCATTAATTAAGGCTTAAAATAACACCCACTATTTTTCTCAAATTATTAATATGCCTATTAATTTTTGGATTAATATTTGAAAAACAACTTATGTAAATATGATTAAAACTATAAATTTATTTTATATTTATCTTGATATAAATTCATAAATATAGAATTCATGGCTCCTAAAATCTGCTCATCTGATATTTTTGCCAAAATTAACTATAAGAATGAACAAAAGTTTGAGTATTTGCAGCCATAAAAATAACTCTGACTTTGCAAACTTGACCACTAGCTTCGCCCACTAAAGGACAAAAAGAGAAAAATGAAGGGCTCGTTTGCGAATATTTTATTTAATACTATTTGTTTTCTTAAACGCCTTTGTTCGATAAATCTTTTAAATAACTCCATTTATAGTCTTAAAATTAAATCAACTACTACAGAGATGCAGCATTTTTTTATTTTTTTTAATTTTTTTTATTTTTTTGCAATGGGGCACAATTTAGAAATTTTAAATATATATTTAATATTTTTAAAGAAAAATAAAATTATTTGATTGATTTGAAGCAAAATTGTTTTCTTAAAAATAATGACAATTAAAAAGAAAATTCTACATTTCTATTAATAAGAGTATTTTTAAATTTTTTGTTAATGCTTCAAATGATAAATATTATAAAAATAATAATTTTCAATATGCAATCATTATTTATATCATTTTTGTAGTGTCTTAAAAAATTTGTGACAGTATAAAAATCAGCAAAATTTCAGACTTGAGTAAGCGCGTTAAAAGTTGACCATACAGGCCAACTTAATCCACATCTAACTCAAAAAATTTCGGTTCAAATTGACTCAAATAAAGTTTGGTTAGACTCAGGTCAAAAATTTTGACATGTTTAATTTCTCAAATTAAATTTCAGATTAACCATCCAATCTTCAAATGACCGAAAACTAACCCAACAATCTTAAATTGACTTTGAATGAACACACCAACCCAAATTTAACCCGAGATTGAATCGAATTTGACCCGATTATGACTCAAATAGTTATTATTCATTATATTAAACGGGTTATATGTGTCTGGTTCAAGTTAGCAGGTTAAAGGCGGGTGATCATCAGATTGAATTTACCTTTCTAATATTCAAGTAAAGTTCATGCCGAGTAGCTTCAGATCAGCACAATTTCGGTTCCGGGACCCAACACATGCATTTGATTTGACATGTCTAACTTTGAATTGGTTATGGGCCTATGCGCAGTCAGTTTAAGATTGAGACAGTAGAGGGCCAAGCACTCACTGGCCCTCTGCGGTTCTGCCAGTAACTCCTACAAATTTATTGCAATTTTATAATATTAAACATATATTTATATATAAATAAATAATGCTTTATTAGTATTTGCGTATTAACCTTATTATCATTTTTTATACTATCACAAACTTCTTTTGTTCGTAATCCAAGGAGTAAAACAAGATCTGCAGCCGTGGGCGTAAGGGGGAGCAGAACAGGACAGTAATCCAAATAGCAAGACATTCTTGTTTTATTGGTTGCCATCATAGACTTTCAAATAATAGGCTTAGGTGTTCACACAGCTACGACTATTCAATTGCCAAGCAACATTCAAGTACATTAATTATAATTAAATTTATTTAACCTTAAGACAACCATAAGCTGAATTTAAAAAATAAGGACTATTAGGAAGGTTTGCATACATACTACTCAATTCTAATGTATTTACATATTAACCATCAAAACTTAAGGTCTGTTTGGGGCAGCTTATTTGGTGCGGTGGAGTTTTAAAACGCACTGACTGCTTTGGTAAACTACATTTTAGCAAATTTATCTATTTTCAAAACACAGAAAACAGCTTTTTCAAACTGCACCTATTTAGGTGCGGTGACAGCTTTCTGGCTGCGGTCAAGCTTTTTCAAGAAAATAAAATTTTAAAATAACCACCACACCTAGCTTATCAGCATGTTATCTTTATATATATGTCATTTTATCTATGCATCTAAATGTGTGCGTCACTTTTTAAGAGTTAAAAATTAGTGATGCTTTTGAAGCGATGAAAGATTTGGGCAGCATAAAAGTATAAAATACAAAGTTTTAGGAGTCGGATATGTGAATACATGGGAATTATGTGGGATGTATATGCATGCCCATATATATATATATATTTGGATATTAGATTTAGGGTCTATTTAAGACATCTTTCTTCTTGTCTGCCACTATAGTTCCGTTTTTGGTAAATACTTTTTAGAAATTTATTATGTGATTTTTCTTTGAAAAAATATAGATTTATAATTTCTATTTCTGCTTTCTCAGAAGTAGTTTTACTCACTATAACTTTACAACCTCTAATAAGTTAATCAATGGCTTATTGAATAAATTAAGAAGGAATTTTGTTGGATCTGATCTTAATTCGAAGTAAAAAATGATCAGTTTAGGGAACCGCGTTGAGTTTGCTCCAAAAAAAGCAAAAATAAAAAATAAAAAAGAACACCCAACTGTTATGGGCACCAAGATGGGCCCATGCAGCCAAAATCATCAATAATTGAATATGACATTTGTAGTGCCCTACTCAGCAGTGACAACAATTTTTTTTGTATTTCTGCGCTCCAAAAATAATTATAAATGTAAATATCAAACTTCTGAATCAGCTAGATATGTAAATGCATAAGAACTGTGTGGTGTGTAAGGATTGATTAATTAATCGAGTCCTATCTCGTGTTCAGTTCTACGAATTAGAGCTTCTATGAGCTCAAAGAGACTTACAAACCGGCTTGTTTAGTATGAAAGAAAAAAAAAATATTAATTTAAGTTAGCGTTATTAAGAAATGATAAATATAATGATCATTTAGAAGATGATTAATGAGAAATTACGTGATATAAAATATAAAATATTATTTTTTTCATATTTTTTGTTATCTAAAGATTTTTTTTAATTTTGATATATTTTAAATTTATTTTTATTAATTATTTTTTTGATGAGCTGACTCACGAGCTAATGAGTCTAGCTGGGTTGGCTTGAGTTTAGCTTGCTAGCTCATCGAGCTAACTTAATGATTCGCTTGTTGAGTTGAGCCTGAACCCACTCTTGAGTCATCTTAGCTCACTTACACCTCTAGATGTAAGTCCTTTTTAAAAAAATTAAATAAGATCGCCACGAAACAAATATTTTTACAATTATAAATGAGATGAATATACAAAAATAATAATAATAAATGTAAGAAGTTAAAAATAAAAATGCTTAAATATTACATGGCTTATAAAAAAATCAAATATTAGTTTAATTCATTTTTTAAATGTAAAAATTGCAAATTAAAAGCATTTAAATTGGAAATATAAACAATTTTAAGAAAAAAACAAAACAAAGATAAAATAAATAAAATATAATATAATATAAAAACAAAACAAAAAAAGATAAACTGCTGATTTAAGTTTTTATTAATAAATAATTAAACAAGAAAGATATTTAAACAATCTGAAAATTAATATGAAGACTTTATTTTATAATAAATAATTTATGCATTTACATACAGATCATACAATTACTGTGAATTTACATATCCAACACCAAAACTTCTTAATATAATTAACTAACATTCAAATATTTGTATGCATATGTTTATATTTTTAAAATTTATAATCCCAATAAATAATAATATCCCAAAACAAGAAACCTAAATCGCCATGATTATATAATTTCCCAATTGAAAAAGTAATTTATGCCGATAACTCTTGTTTCCTTGAAGAAAAAATCAATGCAGCTAAAGTGAGAAGAGCAGAATCCGCTCCATAACAATCCAAATGAATCCAAACAACAAGACGAAGATGATGCATTATCTTCTTATCCAAACAACAATACGAAGATGATGCATATCTTCCTCGCTGGAAATCAAACGAGAAAGAGAGAGAGAGAGAGAGAGAGAGAGAGATTCTGACCCGATTGAAGACCATGAATCCGAGATCGACATTGATTCCGTCGACGGAGATGGTGCGAGAGTGGCCGCCGAGGTAATCTTCTTTCTCATAGATCACCACCTCTGCGCCGGCATTACAGAGCTCGAAAGCTGCCGCGAGGCCAGAAATCCCTGCTCCCACTACGGCGACCCGCATTTTAATTTCCCCTTTCCGAGCTCTTTCCCTCTCGCAACCCTGAATCCCCCGACAATGGTCTTCAGTCTGCAACTCTTCTGCAGATCGCTCACTCTTTACAGGTTTCAAAAACCGCGGAGAACGTGGCGTGACCTGCACCGCAACGCCACTCTCGTTTTATACGGAGCGAGGGAGAGACAGAGGATATGCCATTTTCTATTCAATATTGATTTAAAAATATTGTTATTATTTGTTTTAATACCGACGTAGCTTTTATTAGAATAGTTTTAAAACAGTCAAATATAGTTTAAATACAAAACACAAATTTTAAAGCAAAAAATAATAGTTGATATGCCAATGAATTTTTTTGATGCAATAATTGCTAGATTAAAATTCATGCTTATTTGAGCTTTAATTTCGATAAGTCTATAGTGAGAGTGAGCGTCTCAATGAGATCAGCTCAACGATATTAAAAACAGTTCAATCTGAGTTTTGAGTTCGGATGAGTACTAGCTGTTGAGATTTGTATTTTATTTTTAACGTTCTAATTGCAAGTAAAAAAATATATAGAAGATGTCTTTGGGTTATTTTGTAAAAGGATTATAAGACTTTATAGAAGCTCAACTCATTAGTGAATGAAAGAACATTTTATCAAAATTATGCCCACCTTACGAATGAAGAAAAGAGCCTTTTTACCAAAATATTTTTTTTTTTCATTGTATCAAAACCGAGTCGTTGCAACCGTTTCCTTCATGACGAAGGTTCGTCCTCGCCGCTGGGAAGGGATTGTGGGATAAAGGCACGTGAGCGGTTCGTCCCGGCATCACACTAGTTGGATCGTTGGATGAGGCACTCATAAGAATGAACAAGTGATGCAGCTAGAGCTTTGGAGTCAAGCGACTACATATAGAGATGGAAGAATTTCTAGGTGTGATTTCAATCAGGAAGATCTGTGAAGAGCAAAGTACAAATCAATGTGTGTTTACAAATAGGATAGGTGAACGACAAAAGAATCAAAGGAAACGGGCTAGCTCATCTTTAGAGCCCCAATAATGTGTTAAAGGCATATTATGCTCTATTAGTGTTCAACGGCTATAGAATTGGGCTCATTGGCTAGAATATGATACAAGGAAGTGTCTATCTAGGTTTCATTGATTTTAAATGTAACATGCTTTAGCATATCTTAGTTTGACCTACATGGGATAAGTCCCATATGGTTTGACATTAAGCTTGGATTAGATTAGGGACCCCATGTAGGGCTCTTTTCTATTCTTAGAATGAATTAGACTTAATTGAAACTTATTCTCCTAATTGAAATTTGGATTTAGCTCAATTGGCTTTTAATGAACCTTGATGTGCTATTTGGTTAAATGGGTTTGACCAAGCATGTATGTGGGTGTAGGTGGGTCCAAGCTTCATCATAGGCTCGCTATCTTTATCTAAAACTAAAATGGAACACAATGAAGTTAATTTGAAGATATTTTAATCAATTAAGTGCATAATGAATTAATTGGTCGGACTAGGTTGAAAATGGGTATGTAGACCTTAGAATGATTCAAGAATGATTTGTAGTCTCCTTAAGCATGCCATAATCATTAGAAATTTAAATCTTGAAAAAATAAGATACTCGCATTTGATGAGCTATAACATAATGGATTCAATTTGAGCTCAAGAGTTCCTTGTGTAGTGTATGATGACTAAAAGTTTGACTTTGTCCTATATGTACTTCTATTTTGACTAGTTTCTTTGATCTCAACTTGAATTTATGAATCTCTAAATTTATTGTAGAAGATGTGCGTCAGTTTGAGTTCATTTGAAACTAAGAAAATGAGTTTGATTTCTTTTAGCTAGTCATTATGATATGCAGGAAATTACATAAGGCTCACTAAGATGGAGTCTTTGGTACGAAAGTGAGCCCTATATGCTAAATGAAAGGCTAGATAGGCGTTTCTCAATCTCTTTAGAAATAAGGTTAGTAGTTGCAGTAAAGTTTTACTATGATAAGAAAAGGGCTCTGCACGGATACCATTATATCAATCAAGCTAGACTTTCTACTAATTTTATAGTGAAAGAAGTCGATTAGATTATGATTGTTTTTTTTTCCCATTATTTAATAAACTCTAAAAGCAAATGAACTCAAGCTTGATGTATTTACATTATGAGTATACAATCCTTTGAAGTCTAACATGTGTGACATTTACTAGCTACAATAAAATGTCTTTGATTGCATGATTGATTATTAGTCATTATAAAGTTTTTTATAATATGTTCGGAAAGATTCTCACAAACAATGCCAAAATCTATTATGTTAAAAATTTATAACAATAGGGTACTAGTTGCATACCCTAGTTTTACACAAAAGTACAAGCAAATCATATATATACATAAAAGACATCATATTTTTAATATGGAAGGTTTAAAAGGGGAAAACTTAATGAAGCCTGATCAAGATGAAACATTCTATTATTTTAACGAAGATTCGATGTTATTTTTTTTATTTAATTAGATAAGAGTGTTTCAAAAATTATAATATGTTGCATAGTAGTGATGATAGAAATATTCTCAAATAATGTCAAAAACTAAGAGATGATAAGTATACGATCGAATTCAAGTGATGTTTGTTGGCAGATACTCCATGACCTAAAGGCAATAATAATTAAGTGTTTTTTTTTCGAATGATGATGATCAAAAGATTCTCTTCCGACAACAATGAAATGACAATGGCAGTCAGACGACGGTGTTAGGTAGCAATAACCTCACTACCAAATATCAAACGGAGCTCCAAATTCCTCTTAAATCTCGAGTTTCTCTCTCACGTAAGTTTCGATTCAATTCTTACGAAAAATGAGGTGTATCTATATATATATTTTTATTTTGAGTGATATCTTATTAAATTATTAGATATATGATGCATCATAGCAAAAATTAAGCCAATGGAGATTGAAAATGAGCATCGTCATACTCATACTTGTCTTTGATCAATAAATTAGGCCGAATCTAAGCTATTTATTCGGTCCAACATGTATTATACAAGTCATTTGTCCCCTTCCAAAAAGATGCCCATTGAGATACCGCGTGAATAATACACGCATAATGCATTTCATTGAGACTTCACACGCATAATGCATTCATTGAGACTTCCTTCACGCCTCGTAAATAATTAAACACTTAATCTTACAATTTAAAATTAAGTTTTTTTTTATATATATTACCACTTGTCAATAACTGTGGTCAATATATACATATTTTAATAAAATCCAAAACGTTTGTTGTATAAATAAATAGTTTAGGACTATTTTAAGTTTTTTTTTTTTTAATATATTACCACTCGTGAAGAAACAGACCCAATGATATCAAAACTAGTCCAATTCGAGTCAAATCAAGCATGGATCAAGTCATTAAATCACTTTTAGAAAATTTTCGAACACATTGGAAGGTCAAATTGACGTCGACACTAGCAAGCCCATACTCGAATCGAGCATCTCGACAAGACGAATCAAACGAGTCCAAGAGCACTCAATTCTGACATCGTTAAGTCCATGAAATGCCCCTTAAATGTCGTCTGATCGAGGGGAGCCCTCTGAACCGTCCGATCAAAATTGCTACATTAATTGCACCCAAAAACCTATAAATAGACCCCAACTCTCATATGAGAAGGGGAGCTGGAGCATAGAGTCTGAGGCCTTAAGGAGAAACTGCAGCTTAAAGACCACTACCGACCGCAGTCGACCAACCGCCGACCTCTGTAGACTACCGCAGACTTTCGTCAACCTTCGTCAACATCGACATCTGTCACCGTCGACCTCCACCAATCATCGTCAATCATCACCAACCACACCGTAAGTCGATATTGTAGTCTGAAACATATAATTACTCTCTCCCGTCTGTGAAACAGAGGATTTATGAAACATAAATCAATAGTGGATTCTCGCAACTAGGTCATGCCCCGTGGTTTTTCCATTTACGGGTTTTCCACGTAAAAAATTTTGGAGTCATCACCGTTTATTTTTCATCTGTGTGTGCTGAATTTTCGTACAACACTATGACAAAAATCTGCTACTCCACCGCCGCAAAATTTCTAGCAGCGCATCAGTAATAATATAAAAAAAGATAATATTTATATACATATCGCATAATTTTGTATCTTACACCTAAAACTTTCATATTTATATTTAGGTACTTATACATACATAGCACACAATTCTTATATATTTACGTATTTTACACCTGAATTTGCATATTTACACATATATCATTCAAATCAGAGAAAAAATAGTACTATTGTCATTTTTTCTGTTGATGCATGTAAATATGAAAGTTTAAGACTTAAATGTGTAATATATAACTTTTCCTTATATTTATAACACACATTAATTTATGTATTTTACTTTTAAAGGGAAAATTGGTATTCTTTTGGTGCCATATCAAATATGTTTTAAAATTATACAAGTACAACAACAACAACAACAATGTCTTTTATCCCAATAAGTGGGGGCGGCTATATTAAACATAATTCTCTTTTGTGCCCTACTTAGGGCTTGTTTCTCAGCAAGTTGCAGTATATTGCCTCGTGAAGTTCTTCACGTGGAAGTTCTGCATTATCTCGTTCGTTATACCTGAAGTAGGTTTGCGTTACGGTTCGTGAGAGAAGAGGTAGCGGGGAAGCAGCGAGATGGGGGCCGAATGCGGGGTAAAGGGTAAAAATCACTAGGGCGAAGCTGAGCCGCGAGGTTTATCTCGCGATCGGCTTCGAAGCAACTTCACGACCGCTTTGCAGCGAAGTTGCAAAAAAAAACAAAAAAAAAACAAAAAAAAAACAAAAAAACAAAAAAAAAAAAAAACAACGGGCTGCTTTTACTCGCCGTGCCACAGCTTTACCGCGCCCCCAAATAAGGCCTTAGTATCATATTTTCGAGAAAATATTGCGTCTGTAATACAGATTGCATCCGCACAACAGACTCAATGCACTGAATTTTCTTGTTCTCCTTCCGATGTATCGCTTTTATTGCTCAGACACAATAAGATTCATGATGTAAATATTATAATTTATGTTCTAGAGATGTATCTATAGAAGAATTGTGTGGCATGAATGTAGATGCTCCCAATAATTTTAAAAGTTAACAAGTCCTTCGCTATCAAATTGATTAAACGCCTATTAATAAAATAAAATATATATATATTTTTAAATCAAATAAAAAAATTTGTAGAAATAAAGGAAGATTAAATGTAAAATACATATTTTATACTCCAATTTATAAAATAATATTGAAGCTACATTATTTAAAAAGGATCATTAACACGCGTACCCCACAATTCTTATATATTTACATATCTAATGCTTAAAGTTTTATATTTACATGTATAACCCTCAAAACTTTTTCATACATAGCTTTATGAAATCAAAATGTCAAATGAATAAAAATTGTGGTGTATGTGTGTAGATTACCCGTTTTAAACTGCTTCATAGAATCACATATTACCTGCAATATATTCATTTAATGACAAAAATGGCATTAAATCCTTGACAAGTTCTTCGCCGTAGTTTAAAAAACTCATCTTTTAGGGTCTGTTTGGGGCAGCTGTAGCTTATTGAATAATTTACTGATAAGCTGAGTAAAAATAATCTGATGATAAGCTAGGTGCTAGGTGCGGTGGCTATTACAAAATTTTATTTTTTTGAAGAAACTAGACCGCTGTCAGAAAGTTAGATATGTGCTGTGTGAAAAAATTGTTTTCTGCATTTTGAAAACGCATAAGCTGTCAAAACGCAGTTTACCCAAACTGACCAGATGCGTTTTCAGAACGCCACCGCACCAAATAAGCTGCCTCAAACGAACTCTTAACGAACAAATAACTAGAGAAACGTTGCAGCTTCTACTGCATATAAAAGCATTTTCTGTAGTATTACTTATAAAAAAAGGAAAACTGCATACAGAACACTCAAAACATTATTATTTACAAAACATTCCCCTTCTTTCATCCATATTTCAAATTCTACTCAAGTATCAAAATTCATAATAAAATCCCAACCCATGACGTAGCCAATAACTCCATACTAACATCAACAAAAGGTTAAAGAATTACAGCATCCATTATTCCAAAGTCTCTTTAGTATAACTATAGTTATTGCAGTTATGCAACGAAAGAATGGACTACATATATGTATATATACAGACACACGACAACATTATGAAATTACATGTCTATCACAAATAGAAGAACTTGTAAAATATTGTTTCTGCCAAGTGGATAAAAGCCGAGGCCAAATACTTTCTCATTTTTTTCAACAAAAATTTAGCCCAAACCATTCAAAAGAAACAAAGTTTCTCATGAATCAGACTAAAATGATCCAAGTAAACTCCGAGAACTCTACACTCATCAGTCAACCGTTCTAAAATCCTCAACATCACGTCTGTCCATTTGGGGAAGACGAAGCGGCGATGTTTTTAAGCGACAAAGGAGTTAAAGTGGGCGAATCAAGCTCTTCATTTGAGTTAAGATGACTATGGTGAACAAACTCTAACTGCTTATTAACTATATCTAATGGTGTTCTTTGACCTCTATTAGGTATTGAAAAGCTCCTTGGAACAAAAGCCGGTGGAGCTGGGAGCGGCGAAGCTGCCGCCGTGGTCTTCAATGAAACAGGCAACGTTCTACCCGTCTGAATCTCCGGAGCTTTGGAGATCAAAGGGGCGGAATGAGTGGCGAAACTGTTAGGCGTTCTAGATTGCGGCCAAGAGATTGGAGGTCTAGGAAGCTCATGAAGAGCACTAATCTTTAGAGGTGATGTAAGAACTGATGAGTTGGTGGATGTTCCTAATATGTTAAGAATTGGGGAATGGGATGCAGAATCCTCTGCTTTGGGGAAACCATAAGGGGCAGAAAATGGCTTGTTTGATCCAGATTTTCCAGTTATTGGACCCGAGAATGCTTGTAATTTCATTAGTTTGGGAGGAGCTGATGGCGTTATTGGCGATCTGGTGGGACTCCGCAGCAAGTTCTTGTCTTTAGAATCAAGTGATTTATGAGGTACGATTGGAGAGCTGAGTTTTTGTTCAATTTGAAGACCAGGTTGGGTATTAGGAAGGTTTGAAGAAAATGACATGTTTGTAGAGACTGATGATGTGGAGTTCTTCGCTTCAAGTGGTGTTGGAAGGGCATAGGTGTGATACTTCCTTGTGGATTGAGTTGATCTCTCTTTCGTCTTTTCGGATAAATCAAAACTAATATCTCCAAAAATTGGGGCTGATTGGCTGCTTAGAGTTGGCCTGTCATTGAGAAGTAGCAGCTCAGGCTGTTTTTTTGGTATATTTTCCTGCCATGGACAGATAAACAAGTTCATGTAAAAGGAATGAAGAAATCATATAGGAATAAACTAGATTGAATTTATGACTTTTAAGTAGAAAGTATACGGGTGATAATGATGACGAACATCTTCCAAGTATTTTGTCTAAATAGAAGAAAGATAATTTGGAAATTTACATACATACCACATGAGTTTTGTGCATTTACATATCTCACACATAAACCTTCATATCTACATGTATAGCATTTTGGTGTGTTATACTTGTATAAAAAAATGTGTATTTCATTTTTTTTAAAGTGGTAATAGCACTATTTTTTATGCGATATGAAAGATTTGATTGTTATGTGTGTAAATGTGATAGTTTAGCTTTGAGATATGTAAATACATAAGAATTGTGTGCTATGTATGTAAATGCCCCATAATAATTTCATTGTTCATTAGGAATGGCCAAATATGCTCCCAAGACAGAGGGCATAGAATTGCTCTTATGCACATTCATGATTTGGTTCTACAACAAAAATTCAAGATCTGCTATCAAGCTTTGAATTAATAAATATTGAAGTAATTTCAGGGGTGAAATTGATCACACTACATGTATCAGTGGTAATAGAAGTATAACCAGAGAGAACCAAAAAAACAATCAAAATAAAGTGAGAAATTGTTAATATTTAAAAGGAATATTTACTTACATACAATATTTACATATCTAACACATAAAACAATAACTTTTACACAGTATGCCGCATAACCTACACTTGAAAATTTGCATTTCACTTTCTAAAAGTTAAAATGGTGGTAATTTTCATGTGATGTGAATGATTTGGGTGGCTTAAGTGCAAGAAGTAAAGTTCAGATGTTAGACATGTAAATACATAGGAATTGGGTGGTATGTACGTAAATGCCCAGTATCACCAATATAATCTAACTATTCAAGTAATTCAATTCGGGCATGCTTAATATCTCATAAGTAAGCTCTAAGGAATCAAATAAGGTAGCCAAAGAGGAGAAAACTAGAACAGGTTTCATGTCCTTCAAACTCCTTAACATTTATGAACGAGTTCTCCTTCCAAATTATATTTTTTAAAATTTGTTTAAATGTTACACAAATCAAAATAATCTTATCATCACTTTAATTTTTCATTTATTTATACGGATGCATAGAACTTACTGTACAGACTTTCATTATTGATTTAGATAAAAAATTTATGAAGAGTTCAATGCAAATTTTCTTGCAGCCGTTTTTCCGCTCCGTAGTCTTGTCATGATAATCTAACAACTCGGAGTCTTAAGGATTTATTAGTATTCATTTTTTTTTTATTTTCTTCCTATTTCTTATTGATTTTTTACTATTTCATTGCACATTACAAAACAAAAATTCAGTGAAACCCAGATAGTTGTTTAGAACTTGAAGATATCTTACCTGCAGAAGTTCTAAAGATGACCCCTTTGCTGGCGTACTGTCAACTTGATCTAGCTGCATTCAAAAACAAATGTAAATGTTATGTCTAACATCATAACAAAGTTGAGGTAACATAAGACTAGAATTGCAAATATGTCGATTTAAGCTTCCCTTTTCTATTTCCTTGGAGATTAAAGATTGTTTCGGGAAACTCTTAGTCGCCATTTGGAATCACATCTTGTTTTTTTGTTTTTTATTTTGTTTTAGCAAAGCATGTCTGACCAATTTGATTAAGTTACGATTGTTCTTTAAAAAAACCTTTTCACGTTTGAAAGTTGTGTTGAGTATTTTCAAAAATATGTTAATTTATTTTTAGAAATAATAATAAAAGTATGTAAGAAATAAACTAACAATCGTGTTTCTAAAATGAAAAGATACCAAAAAAATAAAAATAACAAATAAAATTGATACCAAACAAAAGCCCTTAGCATCATTTCACATGAAAAACTTTCCTTCAATGATAATGCGTGTTGAAAAACTATGACATGACTTTATGCTGATGCATGAGAGAAACACTACAATAAAATTGTCATGATGAACAAAGACAACATCAAAAAATATGGGCAAAAATAGAGTATGTTTATCCACCTCCATCGCATTCACAGAGAGAGCATTGTAACATTGTTCATTCAGCCCATAATCAAAATTAAGATCTCCATCATCGCTGCTATTAGAACAAAAAGAACCGCCATCATCATCAAAATCAGTGTAATCATCTTCCAGTCCACGAAAATGATAATCAATATGCTGCTGCTCTGACACAGCTTTAACATGCGGTTCAATCAGCTCCAATGACTTGAGTCCTTTCCTGAAGAAATTCAACTGAATTCCAAGCAGAAAAATGTATAAAAATATAAACTTCGAGGGAGAATAAAAGACATTTTAACATTCGAAACAGTGAAAAAGCACCTGTGCGGCATGGTGTCTAGCAGCCTGAGTGAGAAGACTTCTCGATTGACCCTGTTTCAATGATTTTAAGCGAAATATGAAAAGGTTCGCATCTTCCTCATAATCCTCTCGAGCGGCTTGAAGCTCCTGTAGTGTAACTGCGTCCCCTTTAGAATTTCTCAATCTTCCTTTCACTCGAGGAGCAGTTAACATCAGTTTATAATATTCTCTGCACAAATGTGGCAAATTTGAGAAAAAATGCAAAATAATCAAAGATGGTCAACCTAAACTAGAGTTAAGAAAGTATACCGCTTATCATCACATTGTTGTTTCATCTCCTGCATGAGAAAATGTAGATAAAAATTATAAAATTACAAAAGATTCCCTTCGACTGAGAACATGTATATACTCCAATACAACAGAACAGATCTGAAGTACACATACAATACATTGAGAAACATTTCCACGAATCTTTTTCTTTTTAGGGAGGGGGGCAATTCCAGGCATACCACCCATTTCTTATGTATTTACATATCTAACCCCTAAACTTTAATTTTAACATTTATACCGCCCGGGTCTTTCATATCAAATGAAAAATACAACCTTTTTAACTTTTAAAATTGAATACACAAGGTATGTAGGTTAAAGTTGAAGTAAAGTTGAAGATTTGTAAATATATAAAAATTGAGCAGTATGTATGTAAACCACTTTTTTTTTCTCTTTAAACATTTCTGCATATCGAAGGTCAACTATGAACAGAAATGGGTCATAAATGAAATTCATGAAGTCATAACAGGAAACTGAGCAGTTAGAGTAACAAAAATAGCACTGATTTCCATGTTGCACGTCCTCTAACAAAGAGATCAATAAGAAGCTCTCCCTTTTTTCTCCTTCCAACAGAAAATATTGAAAACTAAATATGAAATGTGAAATGAAACGAAGAGGATCAGAAGAGCAAACCTCTACAACTTGAAGTTCACTCAGAAGGCACTCTGATGGTGTTGTAATGGTTTGGATAATATGAGTACGCTGCAAATATATAATAAGAAGCATTGGCAACAATGCACAACAAAATTTTAATAATTCAAGATAATTATTGAAATTTACATAATTATCAACAAGTTTCTGAAGTTCAAATTGTGCTTTCCCGAGCATTAATAAAACCCGACCTGCAAGTATAAACAAATTGCAAGATATTAAAAAAAAATTAATGTGGAGAGAAGATACCACCGACTGATTATCACTAAAAGTTGCAAACTGCAATTAAAAGACACAGCCAGAAAGATTAATTTAGAGCCCTTACCACTATCTTCATCGTCAAGCAATGCAGTCTTTTCAAGCAGGCATGTGCCCATCTCACGTAGAGCTTCAGAAAATTCTGCAGTATGATCGTGTAAAAAAAAGTTTATTCAAGGAGACGAAGGAAATAAAATCTCTAAAGTTAAGGGTTGCCTATAATGTAACTCCGAACGAGTGAAAGCTTACCATATGCACTATTTGCAGTGGCTGCGGCTGTCGATAGTAAGCCATCATAACAGCTCTTCATGTCTTGCATGTCCTATATAAGAAACCATTGTTAAATTTAGGCAGCGAAAAATGAATTTTTAAAAAAAAAAAAATTCAAAAGAATTGTTTCTCTTTATTTTGATGAGCATCACTGAATAACTTTTTGGGTGGCCATGTTATATGAATTTAAGCTCTAGGCAGAAAAAAGTCAATGATAACTAAGCTGAAAAAATGATAATATTGACGTTGATGCTAGGAAAACTCAAAAGAATGGATTGGAGAATAATTTATACGAGGAACAATTGTAATTTAAAGACGTCAAAATAGTCCCTCAGCTCTTTGCAAGCGAGTCACTTTAGTCCTAGAGTCCATAAAAATGTCAATTTAGTAACATAATCTATTTAGCAAGATAATCTTTTAACATAGGTTGAAATAGTCCCCATTGATAACTATTTCAGCCGAAGTTTAAATAGCCTAATGACCTACTTTTATAGGCTCAAAGATTAAAATGAACACATGTAAACAGTCAAGGGACTATTTTAACATTTCACTCATAATATATATTAAAGATAAAGCAATTGAAAATAAATTTTGGTTGTTTGAACATGCACAATTAAAGATAAAAAATGCACCATAATAGGTTGATAAAATTACTGTTGAAGACCAAATTTGTTTTAGAGCGCAGAGAAAAGGTGCTTATTGTTGATATTCTTAATTTCTTTTTCAGAAAACTTGGAAATGGATCCAATCATTTTCTTTCGGGCCATAAAGTTCAAATACCCATACTAGAGCTTGCCAAATCAAGGCCACGATGGCAATATAGGGATTGGACTCCAACTAGGTTGTATACGAGACAAGATCTTTAGCTTGAGCTTGACCTTGATTAATCAATCGATTTCAAGCTCGAGCTTAATTCTACGAGTTCAAGCCAACTTCTTTAGTGTGAAATAGGGAAAACAATATTAATTTAAGCCGGTATTATAATAAAATGAGAAATTATGAAATAAATAATAAAAAAACATGATATAAAAAAGTAAAATATCATTTTTTTAACATTTTTAATAATTTTAAAGATAAGTTTTAGAATCTTAATGTAGTTTAGTACATTTTATAATATTTTTTTTTTAAACGAGCGGACCAACAACTTAACGAGATGAGTCGGGATTGACTTGAGCTTGGCTTTTTAACACATCAAACTCAACTCACGAGCCACTTATCAATCTGAGCCGGAGTCAACTTACCAATCGGCTTGACTCAATTACACACTAAGCCCCAACACTTAACATCTCTTCATTGAGACATAATAAACATCCAACATAACTTCAACCATCTGAGAGGTATTTCTCAAACATATGATTGTAATAAACATATCCAATCACAAAATTGGCATGTTAGCAATGCCTGCATAAAATTCATTAAATGGCCACTAAGAATTAAACCAACAATAATTCAAATTAGATCAGTCCAAAATCTACTATTATGCCCATAAATAGAAGAATAAACATTCTTCTATCAATAGAAAGATTCCCTTGCCCAATTTATTTAGATGTGATAAATAGATGTAAAACTTAACATAAACTTAATAATGCACTCAAAATTCCATCTTCGCTCTGATCGGTCGGTTAGGCTGATAGGTCGATTTGTTTCATTGGGTGAGTCGTGACTCATTTATCGTTCGGCTCAAGTCTTACAAGGCCTACGTCTTCGTCTGCCTAGTTGGTTCGTCGCCTCGATCATATCTCTCATTTTGCAAGATCTGAGATAGACTTTGTCGCTACCTATGCGGGATATCCGACGAGACTCGCTGTCGGGATGATTTGCGCCTCACTCTTTGCGGATTTTATCGTACCAAGTGCGAAATCATCTCCAAAGTTTTGATCTATCCCGGATTTAGAGACGCGGCTTCTCATGCTTGGCTTTGAATTGTCGGTCGATCACTTATCTCGGAGGGGAACTTTTTCACCCCGGTTGTTCGTTTTATTTGAAATTCGTGCCGGTAGTTCTGGCGTATATATATTAGTTCCCCGAGTTTTCCGACTTCTCCGTGACGACAGTTACGATAATGACAGTGAAATTATTACTTCAATCGTGTCATATAAATCAAGAAAAATTTAATAATTAGTTCTCCCTTTATTTTCGTGTCCGACATGTCTTATAAATAAGGTCAGGAGTTGAGTTGTTTATCTGTTGCCAACGTTATGGGTTGCTGAGTAGGCGTCAAGTCAGGTGGCATGAGCAACAAGACGATAGACCCTATACTATGGCCTTGGCGGGGCATCCACCTGCTTTAACATCTGACCTTAAAAAAGAAAAAAATCGTCAAAAAGATAGAAGGTGAGAGACAGCCGGTCCTGAGTCAGTCGAACAAGTTGCTTCTTCTGAGAGGCCCGAAGGACGGTCGCCAAAGAGGCTCTGGAAACCTGTGGGTTATGGTCTGAGCAAGGTCGGTGCTGTGGTTGACCCTTCGGCCTGTTCGTGGAAAAGGTTGCTAAAGATCGTCGTAGCCCGAGGGCAAAGGTGGCGGTTGACCCTTTGTTGCTGCCTCGGGGGAAAAAAGCAGGAGACACCATAGTGGGAGAGGAAAGTCTTCCCTTGACTAGGTTGGAGCATGAGAGGCTCATGAGTATCTAAGGAATTTCTTTTGAGTTTGGCTGGCATGGTAACTTAACCTTCCTTTTAAACGAAGATGTGTCGGTTGAGACACAGGATGTTGAGGGCGAAGGGCCGCCTAAAGATACGGTCGACTCGGTTCCTATTGTCGCTGAGTCCTTTGATGCGATCATCATCCATTTTTCGTCGACTGATGAGGGAGGAAGCTCTCAGCAGGATCAGCCCGTGTACCGGAGACTCCCTCCTGGGTTGGTGGCATGCCGGGTGCAGGAGATGGCAGATATTTTGCACCAGACAGCAGAAATCCATACCGACTCATCTGGGCTGAGATAGATGGCTTGTTGCGAACGTTTGGAGGTTGCCTTTCAATAGTTGTGGTTATCATTTCCCGGATAGAGGGAGAGGAAGCGTCGCTGCAAGGTTCCCTGAATGACGTCTGATCCGATATGGGATCCATCAGCGGTTCAGTAGTTCTGAGTCGATTCCATAATGAGGCCGGTCGGATGGAGCAGATTAGGCTTGATGAAGAGATGGTCCTCCAAAGGTTTCTTGATAAGGCATATGCCTCGCCCGAAGCGTTAGAGAACCCATTTGTTGAACACTTGTCTGAATCCTGTAATAATACTATTTGTAATTAAATGATATTTTTGGGGAATTTGAAATGACAATTCACGCGACACTTATCTTTTGTGTGACTCTTCAATCTGCATGCCCGACCTATAAATAGGGTTAGGGTCACTTTTCCAACTTGTGCATTCTGTTCTCCGAGTTTTCATATTCATTCTCCTTTATTTTCTTCCATTATTTTCGTTCGACTACAATGGCTCCACAGTATTCTCCGGTTCTCTTCGACACCGTGCGGGCGACCAACTCCTCTTCATTGACGAACCAAGACGCGAAGAATCTTCAAAAGCGCACTGTGTCAGGCCCAGATCACCCTCCGTAGGATGTTCGCCGCAAGGCACCCAACGGACGCAGTGGACTCTGATTTGGTGTTCTACCGATATCAATTTAAGTACGATTTCCTGTTGCCCATATGGTCGGAGCTTAGGAGCTTAGTTACTAAATACGAGGTCATTCCGACACAAGTTCTTCTGAACTCCATCGCAGTTATCGTGATTTTCGTATTACCGTCGTTTTAATATCCCCTGGTTGATTGATACTTTCAGTCACTACTTCTCCTTTAGGGTCGATAAGGAAGGGTTTGTCATATTTATGCCTGGGTGAAAAATTCACTTGCTCAGCGTTGAAAATAAGATCAAGAACTGGCGTAAAAAATTCTTGGTCGGCTCTACATCCGGCGACTAGGAGATTGCCACTCGCCTGCGGGAGGTGGAAGGCAGTAAGTTGAGGGCCTTACCGACCGATCTAAATGACGTCCAGGATGTATTGGAAGGGAGACCGATGTCGATCTCTCAAACAATGAGCCAGATAATGGAAGGGTGGATGACCTCGGGTAATTGGAGAGCTTTGGACGCCAACGAAGTGCCAAAGCAAAAGCGGTGGAGGAAAAGCAGTGGCAGAAGTTGAAGGTTGGTCCCTCCAGTCAAACCTTTATGATAGTTACCAATCTTGATGTTGCACGACCTCTTATCGAGCGATTTATAACTTTTGTTTTCGAGACAATTATCATTGTTCAAGACACGGTGACCGGTGAGTCAACCATAATTGCGTGATATCATTCGGTTATTGTAGGGCAAAGCGAAGGAGCGAGAACAGGCTCTGAGGAAACTCAAAGGGGGGTTGATGTTTTAGATCCTTCCTCTATTGCGCGAGGTGAACCGATTGTCTCTTCTCCACTGATATTCCGGTCCGCTGCTACTCATTTGACGTGAGTTGTAAGGGCCAAAGCGGTTGGGTCTCCTCTCACATCGGGAGGTTCCAATTCGGGGGATTATGCTTCTTCATCTAGCTCTGAATCTTCAACGTCCTTAGAGGGAGAAAACACTCACCAAAAAGGGAAGGAGGTAGCCGGGGTGACGTCCTGCCCTTCCCTTGCTAAAGATAAAAAAGGGGGATCCAAACCGGAAGGAGGCGAGGGATGGGTATGGATGAGAGATGACGAGCGGTTCAGCTTATTGGATGTCTCAAGGGACTGGCATCCCCTGTCGTCTGATACTCAACCTATGCCGCATCTTCTGACGAAAATGACTCGATCTTCGGCTTTTCAGGCAGAGCTCAAGGAAATTTCTGATGAGAGACTTCTCGAGCATGCCGCTTGATCGCACTTGGAGGCGAGGTGGATTTCTTACTCCTTGCGACTTGCTTTTATGAGAAAGGCAAACTCCCTAAAGGTAGCCAAGGAGAGCCTGTCAAAGTCCAAATAGGAAGTTGCCCGCCTAACCAAAGAGCTCCACAGGGCTTGTGACGATCGGGACTTTGCCAAATTAATGTAGCAACAATCCAAATGAAGGGAAGAGCAGCTGAAGAAGGAGCTCACTGAGCCCATAAGGGCATTGGAGTCACTTATCCCCCGCGCAGAGTTTGCAGGTCAACTTAGGTTGGGGATCGAGTACACTACGCAGCGCGACTCGTTCATCACTATTTTATCAACTCAAAGTTCCTTGATTCATCCGAGTTCAATATTTTGATACCTGATCATCTTGTTGATCTTTTGGAAGAAAATGATGGCTTGGGTAGGAGCGAATTTTCCGGCGATCAAGCCAATGATCGATCAGCTACTTGGTAGTGTTAGGCTCCACAAGGATCTTTTTTTTTTTGTTTTTTTAAAATTTTTTGCCTGAAAATCTATTAGTATTATATAAAAAGACTTGTAATTCTTTACATATTAATGAAATGGAACCTTTTGCCTTTTACACGGTTACTGTCATCACTTTGGCTTGTTGCGAATTTTTTTGCTTTACCTGTAACATTGGCTTTCAGAGAGGCTCGCTTTCGGGTCGATTCGTGGACTCGGCGAAATCAATTTGACCATAGTGTCTCGGTCAATTGACTCTCATTTCTTTCGTTCGGTTACATCGGGTTGTCCTTTCGATGGATACTAGTTTCGATCGATTCTTTCTCCCGACACAAATCTTGTCGTTACCTGCTAGGATGATGACCACCAAGGTTTTCAGGATGACTTTCGTACCCATTTTGCAGATCTTGTCGCTAACGAGAAGAAAGTCATTCCAAGATACTCTACTGTCCAAATTACGCGTCGTCTCGCGGTCGGAAGGTATCGAAGTTTTCCGACTGATTACACAGCAGCCGATGTATTTCCCTAAAATCGCTGGGTCCCTTGGTTTTTTTCGGACCTCACAGGGACTTGACCTGATTTTACTCGCTCACGCAGGTCTTCATCCCTTTGCCGCTCGCCAAGTACAAATCTTATCGTCACATGTAGGGGGCATCCACTAAGGACTTTCGGAGGATACCGTCTGCTCTTTGCGGATCTTGTCGTTGGCGAGCAAGAGAAATGTCACGGATGCCCTGACCCATAAGTCTTGCGACTGGCTTTATTGAACTTCATGTTATCTTCAACCGCATGCTTTTAGCGTTTGGTCGTCGTAAGTCCCTAAGTTTATCAGGCAAGAGTTTGAGAACATACCTGAGCAAGCTCAGTTTCCCGAGTCCCGGGATCACTTCGCGTTTAATGTCTTTTTTAGGTAACTGGCGATGCATTAAAGGTTGTTTGTTGGAGACATTTTTTACCTTTTCAGAAAATGAAACGACGTGATACACTACCCAACGGCTCGTTCATCACTGTTTTATCGACTCGAATTTCCTCGACCAATCTGAGTTCAATGCTTTGATACCCGATCTTCCTGTTGATCCCTCGGAAGAAAATGATGGCTCAGGTAGCGGGAGCGAATTTTCCGGCGATCAAGGCAATGATCGATCAATTACTCGGTAGTGTCTAGGCTCTGCATGGTTGATTGTGTAAGGGACGACGGGGCATACCTCTCCCGAGTGTTGTCTCTTTAAGCTGGGGGCCGGGGTGCTCCCCCGAAGCTGGCAGAGATTATTCCTGCTATGTGGAACTCGTTCGCCCCAACAGGTCCGTTCGAAGGATCTCCTGCTGGTGCTTTACCCTGCCACTGTGTGTGCGCGCTGACCGCAACAAAATCTTTGAGTTTTCCTGGTTCTTTCCGAGAGATGGCGAGGGCGACGAGGCTCAACACCTCCTTCCTTTCTCCGGAAAATCCGAACAACGGGCCTGTCGGTGTTGTCAACTGGTCGATCTTCAGACCAATCTTATCGAACACTGTTTTGAACAAAATATTCACCAAACTTCCTGTGTTCACGAGAATACTACCCACCTGGAAGTTGTTGATCAATGTTGTGACAACGATCGCTTCATTGTAAGGGTTCCCCTTTAGTGGGAGATATGCGTCTGTGAAGACAATTAGTAAATGCTTACTTGTGTAATGGGACTTTCTCCTTTTGTTGGGTTCCATACGTGCTCTCTCTTTGGGAAGTTTCTCCTTCGTAGTTAGCTATGCTTCTCGTCTGAGTCATGTCCACGCTCACCGCACCACCTTTCAGGATGTTAAATCTCAGATTGTGACACGCCTCCAGAGTTAGAGTCGAGTGAATGAGAGAAAAGAAAGTAAAGTGGGTCAAGACTTTACTGTCGAGAGTAATAGAGGGAGAGTCCAAATGGCATGCCCTCTCTTTGGTCGTCCTTTTGTCTCTTAATTATAGAAAGGCATTTTGCACAATTACATAAAGAAATGAACATTTATGGATATCGTTCTTAATGTAAGTAATGCTATGATTCATTATATGAATTTCATATCATATTTGTATTACAGCTTGAAAGCATGGCGGTAATTTACCAGCCGACTAGCTTGACTTTGACAAGTTGAGACAACCGGCTGAGTAATGAGTTTGTCTTATGTTAGTCGGCCGAGACATCTGGCCGAGTGATCTCGCCCATCATGACGAAAAGTTGGTCGGGGTTCCTGCCTGCGCCCTGGTTGGTCGGTCGGCTGATGGGTCGATTTCTTTCATAAGGTGAGTCGTACCTCATTTGCCTTTAGGCTCAAGTCTTGTAAGGCTTGCATCTTCATCTGTTTGGTCAATTCTTCGCCTCGATTGGATCTTCACTTTCGCAAGGTCTTGGGCGAATCTTGTTGTTGCATACACGGGATATCCAACGAAAATCGTTGTCAGGATGATTGGGGCCTTACTCTTTGTGGATCTTTCCGCTATCGAGCAGGAAATCATCCCCAGAGTTTTAACCTATCCTGGGTTTAGAGATGCGGTTTTTCATACTTTGCATTGAATTGTCGGTCCATTGCTTAACTCGGATGGAAGCTTTTTATCACTGGTTGTTCTTTTTATTTGAGATTCATGTGTATACAACATCAATCAATTTACTTAACCTACTTTCAGAGTTCAGTCAAACGCAGTAATGAATTTATGATCACCAAAACAACAAGTTAGCTCAGTTCTTCGATTAAAAAAAGCAAAGCGAATAAAGAAACAAAAAGAACATAATCAAGAAGAAGACGAGGAGGAGGAAGAAGTGAAATTCATCCTCATCCTCATCCAACTCTATCACTCTAGCAAACCCTAAACAAAACCAAGACCCAAGAAGCTGCAATCACCTGTACCGCCTGAACGAGCTCATCCAGCTTCGCCCTAGGCTGATGCTCTCTCTTCTCCCTCAGCTCGCTCCTCTGGAGCCCCATCCCCCTCAGCTTCCTCAGCGACGATCTCATTCCCCAAACCCCCAACCGCGACCAAGAAAGCAAGTAGACAGTTAAAGCATACGAAGCAGAAGCTATTAGATTGACCAGACAGAGCAGCAAAATCCCTTCAAGCAGAAGAGAGAGAGAGAGAAGAAGGCTCCCTCTCCACTCCCTCCCTCCCTCTCCACTCCCTCCCTCTCTGTGTTCTCACCTTTCTGTGTACTCCTCGGTTTCAAAATTCTTCAATGTTCTCCGCGGACCACCGTTCGGTCAAAGCAGATAATCTCACGGAGCAAGAAATCCAAGTTTTCAGAAACTTGGCGGAAGATGCAGCTCAGTTCGAATTAATTGAGGGTGAAAATATCATTCATTAGTCCCCATTCATATTTTGATTTTATCACTATTATATACTCTTTTCAATTTTAACATTGATTAATTATTTCACTTTTATATTAAATAAATAATTATATAATAATAAATATTAAATAAGCAAGTACATAAAAAATCATATTATACGATAATTATTTGAGTCCCCGTCTAAAAATTAATAATAAAAAATTCCAACAATAAGCATACAAAAAGGTTTAGACTTGGAGCTGAATTGTTCTAAAAATAAAATAATTAATTAATATTACATGTTATCGTGATATAATTATTATGATAAAAAATTATTTAATATATACATATATATATATATATATATATATATATATATATATATATATATATATATATTTATTTATTTATTTATTTATTTATTATTATTATTTTTTTTAAAAGGAAATAAATATTTGACAGATGCCCAAATATTAATTTTTTCATTCGCATTCTAGCCCCAAGATGAGGAGGATTTATTGCGTCCGGACGCCGGACGCAAAGTTGCGTCTGGCATCCAATGAGAAAAATTTTTTTTAAAAAAAAAAAATTTAAAAGTGCACCCAAGCCCATACACTTTTTGGGTGGGGCGTGATGTTATTGGACTTCCGGCGTCCGGACGCAATAATCCATCCATGATGAGAGCTACGTAATGTGCCTATAATTCGAGAGTCCCGCGCCACGTTGGGATCAAACCCCTGACCTGAGAAGAATTACAATGACTCCGCCACCAGCAAGCCAAAATATGTGACACGCACACGCGCAGACAATGATATATATATATATATATATATATATATATATATATATATATATATATATATATATATATATATATTCATTTATTTATTATTTGTATTATTTTCATAGACGACTGGTAAAAGATACTCTGACATCACTAATATGAAAAGCCCGTTAGCCGCATTGACTTCGAAATCCCATTGCAATAATTGTAATGAGCTCCAAAACTTAATAGGCTGAATTTTATATTTTAAAACTATCTTAAAAATACTTAGTTATGTTACCGTAAAATTTATTATAATTATTTCTATAAATTTATACTTCAGCAGTAAAAATTTTACTTCTTTTTATTTATTTATTTTTTTTTTTCAAAATTAGTTGACAAGCGGAACTGCTAATCAACCCTATTGCCTCACAATCTCACTAGATTTAGGATTAGACCCCGTGAGTCAAATCAATTCGAGTATCACCCACATATAGCGGATAACTCGTCTGGAGAGGATTCGAACCTGACTCAGAGCTTCGACGAGGACGCTACTACAATGGCGGACGTACTCGCAAAATTTTACTTGTGCGTGTGTGCGCGCGTGCGTGTGCATGTGATAAACTTTTCGTTTTATTTGACATGGTAATCAGCCTACTAAGTACATACAAAGTTTCGATGTTTCTAATAAATTTAATTATAAATACTTCCATTGTTATTTGGCAAATAAAAATGATTTATTTTATGTTAATTAAATAAAATAAAAATAGCAAATATAACTTTTTAAATAAAAAATCATTTTGAGCAATTCAGCGATTGATACGTTGTTTTTTAACAAAAAAATGATTTTATAATGAGCCGGCCAATAGTCGCCCTTATACGCATATGCCGTACGTCCCAATATATATATATATATATATATATATATATATATATATATATATATATATATATATATATATATAAGGTAAAAAAAGAGCTTTTATAAATTCCAATGAAAAGAAGCCGCTTGTTGAATTTAGGGAACTACTTTAATTTTTAAGACTTTGAAGTCAGTTTATATTTCAATTAATTTAGCAAAATTGATAGGAGCAAGATCTTTAAATGCATAACATAATAAAACTTCTCAAGGTATTTCAAACTCTTGCGACTTTGAGTGCTGGCAAAACATGCAAACACGCTATAAAAGTCATTCTCGAGTCGACGTCTCCTCTAGACTCCATCTCTCCATTTGTCTCGCCAATAATCAGGAGAAGAGAGGAATCAACACTATAAGGTTCGTCTTGTCTGAATAATACATGTTATCCTCTGCTATGTTGGCACATGCACTGTTGGGAGATTTTTCAAGATTTTTCTCATCTTCGTCATCATTTTTTCTCTAAGATCATTCATATGCCGCATTGAAAACTCCTCAAGACACTCCATGTTGGCAGAAGCCTCTCTGTCACTTGACTTAGCTCGTCGTGCAACATATGTTCTTGTCTGTGATGTACTTAACGCTCACCGCATCTTTTATAATGTTGAATTCTAATTTGCTCGTGAATTCACACTACCAAGAAATAAGTAGAAAAAATGATTAGTCCAGACAATAGAGAGAAAAATGAGAAGAAATGAGTATCTTGAATATTCGTACTCCTGTATTCTGCGGATGCTATCCACATTTATAGATAGGGGCCTTAGAAATGTTACATGTTACATACTATAAACAATTCTATCAACGCGAATATTAAGAAATACAATTTATCTACATTATTTTTTAATCAAACTATAACAGATGATCAGATGATATAATAACCTAATAGTAACACTAATCCATATAATTAATCTTGTTATGTAACTTTAACTTATTCATCTCCTCTTCTTTTTCACAATCATTGATCTCAACCTCCCTTGTCTTTTAATTTAATGGATTCTCAAATTTAATCATTGTTATTAATACATTAATATTTAATATTAATATAATAATATTTGTACTTAAAATAATTAATATAATTAAGAACATACTACTCAAGCATGCATCGAAGCCACCGCCCTTTGCTCAGGACACAAAAATCTATAAAATTCTTTTAATCAACTTTGACACATTCATGCAAGCAAGAATGATGTTTTTCCTTCATGGCTTCAATGCAAAGTGTCACAATGTCCCTTAGCTTTAACCCACTTACTCTTTGCTTATATATTCTCCTCTGATTCAAACTTGATAACTCTTTTTTTGTCCCACTGTCGAAATCGTCGAGAAGGGTTCCATTCGAATGAATATTACACTTCTAGATTGACTCACAAGTTCGCATCACAGCCAAAACTCGTTCTAAAGGATTGGCTATACAGCCAAAACTCATTCTAAAGGTTTGGCTATATGACACAATTTCTTAAAGCTACATAGGGTATTCAAATCCTCTCTAGCAGTGCTCTTTAATCATGTATGCCTCTAACAAATATCACATCATATTATAACCATTGAGTCACATTTTGATCTATACTATGTCAAGATAGAGTATAGTTCAGTGGATTTGGCTTTAGCCACTCTAGCATTCATCATATCTCGAATGGTCACCTTTAATACCTCTACATGCTATAATTCTCTTGATCCCTTGAACCCTAGCTCCTAACAAGATCTTCAATACTCTTATTAAACATCGAGCTACCCTATGAATCAAACTCTAAAACCCTAAGCTACCCCTATCATCTCTTCCTCTGACTAAATCCTATAACCTAACCAGGGAATAATCAAACTGTAAACCCTTAAATCATCCTAATTTATAAATACCAATAATATACCTCGAGCCATTGAATTTGTAAATTGGTGATGCACTGGCACAAATCTCGATGAAATCCAACAACTTCAGAGACAAAAAGGTACAGCTAAGGAGGGTCTAACAGCAAAAGACCGGGAAGCCTAATTTCCTAACCGAACGTAGCAATCTAAACCGAAGCCAAAGCCAAAGTCGGCCGTATGCAACCAACCGAGCCATAATTTACGAGATTAAAGGCATCCAGATGGTGACTCATCGGACCAAGACAAAATAGATAGACACACTAGCCAACTACCACAAGAAAGCCCATTGAAATTGATAATCAACCTTTCAATAAACCAGACCCAAATAAAGAATTAACTCATCTATACCATCAATCATACTACAGACGCCTCAACGGCTCATCATTATCAATGACAGAAAAGTAACCGCGTCTTAATACATCTAAATCATTCATCTGATTCTCCTTGTTAGGAAGTAAGCTACATTATAGGTTAAAGTGATTTGTCCTTCGTTCAATAACCTACCATCACTCGACCAATAAGAGCTCCTCATTAGGCATCAAAGATCAACAGTCAGACTATTTAAGTCGATCGACAAATTCTAACCAATCAAGTCAATCTTGCCAACCCGAAGACCATCGAAGGCTAGCCTACATTCTTGACTCAATATAACAGAACAAAAGACTTTGTCGAACCAAGACCCACCGAACTCAACCGATCGAGTCATAAGGTAAAAAAAGCCATACGCTCATACATGTAAGATGCCTAAAATATCATGTAATACCCTCGTTACAGTAAGAGGTGAAACATATAACTTCGCATATTGTAACTCCTTGCCTGTAAATAGAAAATCATCTTATGAAATAGAAAAGAAGTTTTACTGTTCATTATTGTACACTTTCCCACAGAGAGCAGGATTAATATCATTTTTCACTGATTTTGAAATCTTCTAAATCTTTTTCACTCTTCAATTAATAGCGTATTTGCATATATACCCAAATAAATATAATCTCTTAACTTTTTACTGCTGCCCATCACAGCAAATCTAAAACAGAAAAACTTATTTACCAAAACTTAAAATTTTCAGTTTTCATAACTGTTTTCACGTTATTCATAATGTGTAATATTGAACCACTGAAATAATAATAATAATATCATTATTTCTAAAAGAAAATTTCTGAAATGCTAACATTTTATCTATATCAATGCACTGCATTGGCATATCATAAACAGCATGTTAATTGCTAGCCCAAAAAACATATAAATATAGCTCATGTTAATTGTTATTTAAGCAGGCTTACTATATGTCAGTCTGTAACATTTAAATTTCAAAGCCTACTCTGAAAATGTGCAGATTGAGATGCAGCTAAGCTGCTGCAGATTTTGGCACCACGCGATAGCAGGCCCTCTTTGCAGCTCGAACAATATCCTCAACCTAAAAAATTTTAAAAGAGTGCATTAAAAACTGTAGATACTGGTTCTACTAATGTTTTATGGATAAGACTAAGTTTAGAATGATTCAGTGAAATGATATATCATCAATTCAGTTATGAGTGTCAAAATCAGATTTGCATTTCAAGTTCAACCTGAATCCGACTTGATTTCAACCCACTGACCCAAACCTGATCATATAACCCATTTAACATAAGACATAACATCTAATCGGGCTGATTTGGAGCCAATGTCTTCCTCGGACCTCTGACTAAAACCTGAACCATAACCTAGAATAATCAAATCCTAGGTTAAATTGAATCCGCATTTCGGGTTCTGGTTTGGCCTACAATGTCGTGATCTGAACCAGATTCGTATATTTAGAAGATCAGAAGGTCAAACCCAAACCCCACCAGACTTCAATGCACGACCCGCATAATCCGTTTAACATAAGACATAACCGCTATTTAAGCCAAATTACCTGTGGCACAGCCAGCCTTTCAAGATTAGGAGCATAAGGCATTGGAACATCAGCCCCAGCAATCCTTTCAACTGGTGCATCAAGATATTCAAAGCTCTCCTCAATCACTGAAGCACTGTAAAACAAATAAATATTCATATAAGCTGGTGCAGTGTTACATATCACCTAAACTCCTATGTATTTACATATCTAACACCTAAATATCATTGCTCTAAACATTAATGAGAAGGGATATTTCAACTTTTAAATGGTGATATTTTTGACGTGATATGAAAAAAATTGAATGTTATAGAAGTGAAAAGCAAAATTTAGGTGTTACATATGTACCATAGGAATTGAGTGAAACGTATGTAAATGACCCAAAAAACAAGGTGGCCTTTACATACATAGCACAAATTTCATAATGTATTTACATATCCATGCCTAAACTTTCATATTTACACACCACTCAAATCTTTAATATCACATAAAAATTAGTAATCTTATCACTTTTTAAAAATGAAATGTATATTTTCATGCATAAGTTTAAAACACCGAAATGTTATGTATGAAAATAAGAAAGTTTAAGCATGAGATACGTAAATACATAAGAATTTTGAACTACGTATGTAAATTTCCCATTAAAAGATATCAGCCTTTCTTGATGTAGCTAACCAGATTTCCGCACCAACACCGTGCTGCGGGAACCCTTCTTCGACTGTCACGAGCCGGTTTGTTTTTCTGACTGAAGCATTTATCATGGCTCTATCTAGTGGCCTAATTGAACGAAGGTTTATAACCTTCATTTCTTAGAGTTAACTTTGTTGAGCAAACAAATAAGGTATAAAAAAAATGCTAAATATCCTAAACAACAATTCTTACCTCAGCACTAATTCCATCCTTTGCTAATATCTCTGCAGCCTGATTATATACACAGAAATATAGTTTAGATGCCAAATTAAACATATAACCACACTGATTCACCAGAAGAAAAAAAAAATAGAAGATTGAAACAGAATGGATTCAATAAAATAAAATAAAAAAGTGGGGCATATAAATATATACCATCCAAATCCTATGTATTTACATATCAACATCTAAACATTGGTTTTTATATTTATAACATCCAAATCTTTCATATCACATAAAAAATACCACCATTTTAACTTTTGAATTGTGAAATACATCTTTTCATGCATAGGTTTAAAGTCCTAAAGTGTCGTGCATGTAAATATGAAAGTTTAGGGGTGAGATATGTAAATACATAAGAGTTGTGTGCTGAGCATGCAAAATTCCCATTTCAGAAATAGCTTAATTATACAAGTAAAAGTGTGTACGGCAACACTTATAGTACCAAGTAAGAGCGCATGCAGTAAAACCTAATACAATGCATTGATTGGAGGGTCATGATCCGAATGTGCCACACTTTTAGGGGCATTAACATGCATACCACTGAATTCCTATATTTACATATCTAACATTTAAGCTTTGTCTTCTAGATTTATACTATCGAAATATTTCATATCACATCAATAAAACCTCAAATTTAACTTTTAGAAAGTGAAATACACCTTATCATGCATAGATAAGGTGAAATATGTAAAAATTAAAGTTTAAATGTTAGATATGTCAATACATTAGAATTGAGTAGTTCTAATGCATAGATAAGGTGACATATGTAAAAATTAAAGTTTAAGTGTTAGGTATGTAAATACATAAGAATTGAGTAAGCATGTATTGAGTACGTCTAATGCATAGATAAGGTGACATAAGTAAAAATTAAAGTTTAAGTGTTAGGTATGTAAATACATAAGAATTGAGTAGGATGTATGTAAATCTTCCATTATTTTTTCATAACAAGTAATAGCGAAGTGAGATATGATGACATCGAATTATAAGCTCACACTTGGAGAACGGCGGAAAAGATTCTCTCAACAATCCTTCTGCAAGGATATCTATGGTGTATTGATGGCTAGGAATTATAAAGAATGTAAATAATTATTGCTTCAAATATTTGTTTTATAAGTGCTGATCAATCTCATCAACATCCTTGGCTATATTGTGTTGGATAAGATATTGGGACATATATCCATGATTTGTTGTCATTTACATGCATACCACCGAATTACTATGTATTTAACATGTCTAACATTTCAACTTTATCTTCCACATTTATACTTCTGAAATATTTCATATCACATCAAAAATACCTCAAATTTAACCTTTAGAAATTGAAATACACCTTCTCATACATAGATAAGGTAACATATATGTAAAAATCAAAGTTTAAGTGTTAGATATGTAAATACATAAGAATTGAGTAGTATGCATGTAAATCTTCCATTATTTTTTTTATAACGAGTAATGGCGAATTGAGATACGATGACATTGAATTATTAGCTCACTCTAAGAAGACGATGGAAAAGATTCTCTCAACAATACTTCTGTAAGGATATCTATGGTGTATTAATGGCTAGGAATTATAAAGAATATAAATAACTATCGCTTCAAGTATTTGTTTTATAAGTGCCGATCAGTCTCAACATGCTTGGTTATATTGTGTTGGATAAGATTTTGGGGGCACTTATCAATAGCTTGTTGTCATAATATACTTTCATCAGAGAATCTATAATTTGTTTAGCTCAACCAAAACTTGTAACCACAGTAGTAAATACCCTATTGATCTTGGCTCTATATTCAGATTCAGTACTACTGTAAGCTGCTACAATATATTTCTTGTTCCTCCATAATATAAGGCCGCCCTACACATAGGGGCAATAGCTTATTGTGGATTTCTATTAGAAGTCCAACTTGCGCTGTGTAGAACAGTATAAGCTTCAATATTGTTCGAAGTGGTTTTCTTAAAAATAGCACCATTCAAGAGCAACTTCTTAAGTAATTCAACATTAAGACTGACCTATAGGTGTTTCTATATTCTATAGTGCTAAGAGCATAAAATGGCTTACTAAACTCACAACAATGATCACATCAAGTCTTGTGTGAAATAAATAAATCAATTTCACGCAAATTTATGGTACAAGTGATCAAGTTCTTCATCTTTGTCTTCACGTAAATTTATAGTGATAAAAGCATAGATATATTTACTTTGAGACACCATATTGTCATTCTTTGAATTTTTTATTTTCATCTCTAAAATATATTTTAAGTCTCCAATTCTTACTCTAGCAAATCAACTTCACACCTGTCAACATGATGTCATCCCTGTAAACAATAAAGATTGTTACTTTCTTTTCAATTCAATGTTTCAAGAATGTATTCGGAGGGAATTAGGCATCTTTATATACATGATTTTTATAGGTTGGTTAAATTTTTCAAACATAAATTGAAGATTGTTTAAAATATCCAAGTTAATTTCCTTTCAAAGCAAAGAAGGCATTCCTAGTAGACCTCTAGCTAAACAATGAGATATGCATTTCTGATAACCAATAATCCCTTATAATTAACTGCAATAGATAGTAAGATGAATATACTATTCAATTTTGTTACAAGTACAACCATTTTCAAGTAGTCCATGCCATAGGTTTGAGCAAACCCTTTAACTCACAAGAGCCGTCTAATTTAAGCTTTATTGAAAACACCCACTTCGAACCAATTGCAGGCTTCCCATTAGGCGAGTTCACAATTACACAATAGAAAGTTCAATGGGGAAAGCAAGAAAAATGGGCAATAAATTTTAGGATACAAATTTTGGCATGAGATTATTAGAATAGGACTTACCAACCTCAAGTAGCAGCATTTCCATGAAAAAAATATAATAAGTCACAAATTCACTTTAGGTTGAAGCTATGACTTTATATAAAACAGTCGAAATTTTCGCCGTGAGATGGTGGATTTCTTGGTAAATTTAGTCCAAATATATTGATCATGCTTGTTTCACTACTTCTTTTGGCATAATCAATTTCGTGTGTTCATAGATGGCATCTAGGAGCTAAAATCAATGGTAACATACCGCTTTCAATGTTTAAAATACCGAATCATTGATTTTAATTAAAGTTTTTAGAAGGATTCTTCATATTTGAATTGGTTTACAAACATCCACCCACAGTTCGCACTTGAAAGGAACATAACTTTTCGCAATATGGAAAGTCGGTTGTCCGCTGATGGTTCAACCCAAACTACAATTGTCATACACAATTACAAAATTCCACTGGGTTGTTGAGACCAATCCTAGGATTTGATAAAATGAAGTTTGGAGAGTAGTATATATTTTTTAATTTCTTATCAACCAAGAACAATAAAACTTTATTTTTAGGATATTTGATATCCTTACAATTTTGATTTCTATAGTAACTTGAGAAAAAGAGAAAAAAAATATAGAAATTTAAAATTTAAATAAAAAACAATCTTTGGATTAATCATGACAATCATTATTTCATTTCCTTCCAAAAAAACATCATCCCCTTGCTGCGAACAATTTCCTTCTTCTCCAAATTCAAAGAGTACCCCTTTTGGATTCTCTTCGTACTTACCATAATTATCATCATTAGCCTTATCTCAACTAATTGGGACCACACTAACATTCAATTTTGCAAGTATCTTTTTTCACAATTTCTATCCAATTTATCTTAGGTTCAACCAAATCCTTCCATTTTAAGTTTATAATACCCACATTAAAAGTACAACAACTACCTTTAGAGAAATTTACATATATAACACACAATTCATATGTATTTACAAATCTATGCATGAAAAGATGTATTTCACTTCTAAAAAGATAGTGATGGTGACATTTTTATGTTATGTTAAGGATTTGAGTGGCATGCATGTAAATATAAATGTTTAGGTATTTGATGTGTGAACACATAAGAATTGTGTGGTATATAACTGCTTTATTTTCAATAGATACTACTCCAAACACACATTTAGAGTTTCAAAGCCATAGATGATAAAAATATCGCTCTTACTTCAAGAGCCAAGTAGCAGTTGCTTACGATAATAAAAAGCGATCTAAAACTAAGGAAAGCTTGATTATGAAATGTGAAACCTTTACTAGTTTCTAACTACTCAAAGCTTGAGAGAATATGTCGGTCCCATTCATGAAAAATGGAAGGTATCATTTATCGTTTAAGAAGAATAGAGGGAAAATAAGCAGTCCACAATTAAAACTATGAAAATCTTGTCAAGATGAGAAAAGAAGAATTAATTCCCTTAAATAAAGCACAAACACTTACCAGAGCTAATATTTGATTCTAATGTGGTGTCGTTAACTTGATTCTGATATATAAAAATATGCTTAAACTAATTATCTGCTGATGAAGTATTAGGCGCTGTACTTTATTGAATGAATTACATAATCATGGTGCTTGACAAACAAACTAGAAAGGATATTAGCTTTAATGTTGGAAAAATAGAAATGATGAGCTTGAGGTGGGAAGCTTCTGTGAATTTCATGGTGCATTTGTTAAAGATAACGCTGTAGCCATAAGATATGTAAAGAGTGAATTCTTACATTAATTCACTATAAGGAAGAAGATGGCTTCTCAACAAAATCAACTTTGAAAATACCTAGCAATACACACTATAATTAAGTCCGAGTTTTGATATGACAGTGGAAAGCATTTACCTGAACTGAAGTTATTTGTGGAATTCTGGAAAGAATTTTATTTCTCATTCACTCTAATAATGAAAGGAAAGAAAATAGGATTCCTTCCAAATAGAGAAGAAAAAAAATAAGAAATATAAATAAAAGAAAACACCACTAGTTGAATATATTCTAAGAGAAGGAAATAAAATCCTTCCTAATACAGACTTGCACTTTCCTGCACCACCCCTCAAGTTGGGTTGTATGTATTGTACAAACCAAGTTTGGACTTCAATTTAGCATAACTGGCCCTTAGCGGTACTTCGGTGAGAATATCAACAATCTGAGATCGTGTGGGCACATGGCTAAGTTGAACAATTCTATTATTAATTTTTTCTAAGATGAAATGTCGGTCAATCTCAAATTGATTTGTTCTATCAAGATGCACATAATTTTTAGCTATACTATTAGCTACATGGCTATCACTAAATATCTTGATTGTGACTTTTATCTCAACCTAAAATTCCCTTGACAATCTTTGAATTTATACTTTCTCGCATATTCCTATTCAAAGAGCACGATATTCAAATTTTACACTACTCCAAGGGACAAAAACTTGTTTGCTTCTTCGTGTGACGAAATTGCACCAGATGCCTGAACAATATCTAATGGTTGATTTCCTATCAGTTACATCTCCTATCTAACTAATATTGGTGTAAATCTCAATCTCACAGTTTTCAATTCTTTCAAGAGCAAATCATATCCAAAGGTCATCTTCAAGTATCTCAAGATGTTGCTCACTACTTCCAGATGATCCTCATTTAGATTATTGAGGTGCTAGTTTACTAAACTGACTATGTATGCAACATTAGATATTGTGTTTGATAGCTAGAGTAGTTTGCCCACAAGTCTTTGGGATTTTTCTTTGAGAAATGGACTTTTTTCATCACTTGTGTTCAGACTTTTGTTGGAAGCATGTGTGTTGGCAGATTTACACTCACTTAACAAATCTAAAATGAACTTCTTTTGAGGTATGACAATTCCCTCATTACACCAAGCAATCTCCATTCCCAAAAAATATCCCACAGTTGTTAATAACAATTCTGTCATGACCAACACATGGAGGATCAAAAATGGGTTCTCCCATTGGTCTCATGGCATTAGAAGGTAACATCATGATTAGCATGTCCAATAACCTCCAATTCCACCTAAACATCCAACATTGGCCTCCTACCCCCAAAGTTCCTTAAAATTACCAAAATACCCCTAAAACCTTAAAATTCTCAAAATTACCAAATTCTCAAATTCTAACAAAAAAATTATATTAAACTGCTTCAAAACATTCAAATTATCCTAGAATACCCCAAGCTCCCCAAAATTGACCAAATTGACCTGGATGTCCCAAAATTACCAAAGTAGCCCACAAGCCCCAATTATAGTATGATAATTTCCTTTGAATCATTACATGCCAAGAAAATATCATCTACATATATTATGATAATATCATTTTTGCCTCTAGGATGGGATTTAACAAACGGTGTATGATCGGACTGACACTAATGATAGTTGTTTGTAATCATTGTTTTACCAAACCGGTCAAAACAAGTATAAGAAGGTTGCTTCAAGCCATATAATGACTTCTTCAACTTGGAAACCAACATGTTATTCAACCAATTTTCCATGCTCAAAACTTCTTCATCAATGTCGTCATCCAAGAAGTGGCATTTTTTACATTAAATTGAAATAAAGGTCAATCTTAATTCTACAAAAGAGAGTAGAACCTGAACCACATTAAGTTTGGCAACATGTGCAAAGGTTCCCTAGTAGTCAATCCCATATAACCGCATGAAGCCCTTGGCAACTAGTCTTGCTTTGAATCTCTCTACACTTCCATTTCCTTTATATTTAACCGTGAATATCCATTTGCAACCTACATAGTTTTTTTTATAAGATAACTTTGTAGGTTTCCATGTGCTATTCTTCTCTAGAGCCCAAATTTCTTCCTCAACTATCAGTTTTAATATTAGAACCTTTAGAGCCTGTTAGATAGAGTTGGGAACCTGCACGCTATTAAGAATTGTCACAAAAATATTGTAAGATTGTAGCAACTTCCTATAAGTTGCTTATCTTTCAATTGAATGACTGGTGCAATCTCGGATATCTTTCATATGTACAATTGGTTGATTAAAGTCATCAACCATCGATGCAAGAGAGTCATATGTTGAAGAATCAATTACCATTATTATTATTAGTAGTATTATTATCAAAAGGACTCCATTCTAACTCTTGATAGTCCTAGGTCTACATAGTGTCCTCTACATGCTCAGTGGTCCATCTTCTTCTAGTTTATAAGTAAAAAAATCCTGATTATTGGTGTTATATTGAGGTAGAGAAGAGACAATTGGAACAGTTTTAGTGACATAGTTTGGCTCTTCAAGTGGAGCTAGTTGAGGGACAAAATTTGGTTTAGTTAAAGGAAAATTGACCAGAGTATCTTAGAAAAAATCTCAAATCTAATATTCCCTTGAATTCTCCCACTGAATTTCAGAATTGGGAAAATAAGATTTCTTCACAAAAGAAGATCATATCCATATAGTTGTATAATTTTCTAGTGGTTGGAGAGTAACATTTGTACCATTTCTTTATTGGAGATAGAGGAACATGCATCTAAAAGGCTTAGGATCAAATTTCATGCATTGTTGTTAATGAATGTAAATAAAGGTAGAACATTACAGAGAAATTAAAATGTTAGGACTCGACTAAACATCCTATTGATGATATGTATGTGGTTAAGAGAATGTATTTCCCCTAAAAATATTTAGGCAAAAGATTAAATAATATAGTGGCATGGACCACCTTGAGTAAGTATCTATTTTTTCTTTCAGCAATCCATTTTGTTGAGTAACCATACAAAAATACTTATGCATAATACCATGCTTGAAAAGATAAGGACTAACCGTAAAATTTGAATATTCCTTAGTATTATAAATTTAAATTTAACTTTGGAATTGAGTGAAGATCATTGAATGAAAGGATTGAAATATGATGTTCATAAGAAATATTCATGTTATTCTTATGTGATCTATAAATGATATAATCCAACGTGCCACATTTATATTATTTACTTGTGAGGGTCTCCAAATATCACTATGAAATAAAAAATAATAATGTGAAGGCTTGTATTGCAATTTAGAGTATACAAGTCGGATATATTTTGTAAGTTGAAAATTTTCAAATTGATAAAAATTAATTTTTTAGTGATAAATTTGGAAATAACCTTTCCATGTGAGCAAAAATTTGAATAATCAAATCAACAATGACTCAACATAATTTGACTTTCGATTGAAACTACATTGACAAAATTTGAACTTGACTCAGAAATACAACTTGACATATTACATTACCCACTGATGAAATTACGTTCTTTGAGCAAGTATAGAGCAAATGAATCTCAATATTGTCAACTAACTTCCCCAAATTCACAACTTAAATATCACAACAATTGGAATAAAATTTAGTCACATATTTTAAGTCACGAATTAGTTTGTTAACTGAGAATACATGTTGCAGTTTAATTCTGAAACAAAAATGAGTAGAGATGAAGATCCTTTGTCAATTCTACTCCAGTTCCTGCTACTAGTGAGAAAAACCAACAATTATTCAAACTGCAAAGTGTCTTGTACATATATTATAATTTTTAAGACAATGATATCTACCGTCATATGACAGGAGTTAATTATCCAATATTTTAATTTATTGTTTTGCACACTAGAAGCATGAGATAAGATACCCTGGTGTGATAACATATTGATAGGTTGCTCGTAGAAGATTGTGATGCTTGTTCAAAACTAAAACTATTACTGAAAATTTTTGTAGAACCTCAATTTGCTCCATGATGAACAAGTTGAATTATGAATTCTTTTTGGTTGTGGCACCAACATTTGCTTGGTCCTCCTTATCATATATTCTATTAGATGGCTTTCAAACTGCAATTTATTAGATTTCAACAACTTCTTTCATATGGCCATGTTTCTTATAATGATCGTACCACGGTCATCCTTTCATAAGCTTGTTATTCTAAGAGGAATTTTGAGTGTACAAGGCAGTTCCTTCAACAAATAGTGTGGTGTAATTGTCTATCATTATTAATTTATTTCTGCAATCTTTCCTTCAAACTTCTACAAAGGCCCCTCAAGTGGCAAGGATGGTTCAATTCTCATGATTCCCCCGACGAGACCGATACTGATTTTTTTCACTAATGTTCCTATACAAGGCAAAGTCATCAAAGAATTTCTAAAAATGAACCTTGCATATGTCCAGTTGCAGCCAACAACATGTGAGTGTGTTGAAATATTGAGTAGCAACCAATTCTCCTTAGCGTAGATCAATCTAATCTCAATCTCAAATAACTCAGATAAGTTTTCAGTGTTAAAGTAGGTTTCACATGCAATCTCCCGTATCTCTTTAATTGTTCTATAGAGTAGAAAGTTTTCTCCAACTTCCATGGTAATGAAATTAATTAACCACTACGTGGTTGTCAGTTCCAGACCCAATATTTGGAATCAATCATTTCTAAAGCTAAAATTTTCCCTGCGAGATATCAATATTTCCCTCTGCCACAGATGTGCATGAAAATAAACTACGACCATAGAAGAAATCTATGGCCATACGATTTATGGTTGGTGACTATGTGAGAAGTTTTTAGGTATTGTAGGGATCGAAGACGTAAGCTTGGATCTTAAGGTAACTTTCGAGGAAGAAGATGGTGAGGTCATGCCGTGTTTGGCCATGATAAGTTTGTGAAGTCCAAATCGAGAAGACTTTCTGCTCAGAACAAGAGGAGGACCCTAAGTTCGAATAGTCGAATAGTCGAATAGATGTGAACGTGAACTAGAGAGAGGGACCTGAGTTCTACGGCTCAGTTGGATGAGCGAACATGAAATTAGAGGAGGTTCACGATTTTCGCGAGTTCAACACAGGGTCGGGTCAATTTTAAGTTGTAGACTCGAGAGAGGACGGTTAGAGCAAGCCGAATCGATCGTTGCTTTAGCGAACAAAGGGAGCAGTTCTGTGATTTGATCCAATTGTTCAAATGGAGCGTTTCAGTCAAGCAGAAGAGACAAACATAAAGGAGTGTTCTGTCTGAGCGGAAGAGCTGAATGACTAGTCAGAGACGAAGCAGCAACCTCGAGCGTGCATGTAGAAGAGTCGAGAAATTACCAAAAATGAAGCAATAACCTCGAGCGTAATTGAGGAGACGAAGCAGTTATTGGTGTGTACGTGAGCTTCGAACGACTACGTCGGAGATTTCTACGATATTTTATCGTCGACGGTGACAAGGAAGCTTGGTTCGAAGCTTTGCTAGATGGAGTGGTTGCTAAAGACATGGAGGAGGCCTTGGCACTTTCAACCTCAAAGATTTCATAGGTAAAGATAGAGCAAGCTGGGGAATAGGGTTGTGACCTCGAAAGCAATTGAAATAGGTTTCTCAGAGCTTTGATACTATATAAAATTCAAAAAAACTTTTATTTCAAAAAAAACTTTTATTCCACATTCCTTCTAATGAATTACACTTTAGTACGTGTATGTGTGTGTGCGCGCGCGCATGTGCACACGTGCATCTATATATATATATATATACATATATATATATTTTAGAGATCTACCGAGAGTGATACGTAAGATACAACACACAAACTAACAGCCTAAAGAGGACAAGCGTTCCCGAGGTTTCCCTCGCCTTAGCGATATAAGCACAACTTCTAACTCGCATTCTCAAGAGCTTCCCCAATACAAGGGAAACCGTACTATCGTCCATAATATTTCCAAGTGGATAAGGCTCCCGCTTTTTCTTCCTACGAGAGGTAAACACTTGTCATTCTTCTTCGCAGACCGGAGATATGTTTTAGCGGCAACAAGAATCGATTCACCTCCAAGGGGATAAGTGCCCCCCTGAAGATATGGGCCTTCCGTAGGTGGGTGGTGAACTGGACGAGAAACCAGGCCCCCCCTTTCATGGAGAGACGTATGATATCTAGTCATAGTGAATGAAGCGAGCAAGGCGACACGTGCTCAAATCTTTGATCGAATATTAATATCCACATGAGCGTGTTATACTTCGTCTTCTTGGTCATATCATGCGTGGGAGTCCGTTCTCCTCCGTAATAGCGGTATCCGACGTGGAAGTGTAGATGCTCCAGAGTAGAAGGAGGCGAAAGCGACGGCCTCATCCCGACTATCGATGGGAACCGTCTCGTCGCTCCTCCACAAGCTCGAGCCAACTCAATCTGATATGCAACAGCAGTGGGTATCTCTGAAGGGGAGGGAAGCGGGACATACATATATATATGTATATATGTATATGTATACATATACATGTACATATATACATATACATGTACATATACATACATATATATATATATATATATATATATATATATATATATATATATATATATATATATACATACATATATACATATATATATATATACATATATACATATACATACATATATCTATATATATATATATATATATATATATATATATATATATATATATATATATAATTATAAAGGAACAAAATAGGAATCCCTCTAAATAGGAAAAAACCTAAAAATAGGATATATAAATAAAAAATAAAAAAAAAAACACTACTAGTGAAATATATTATGAGAGAAGGAAATATATTATGGATTTATACTTTCCTATACTTTTAACTTTTTCAAGACACAAAATTATATAACAAGTAGCGAAAGAAATAGAAGAACTGGCAATTACAAAATGATTGCCATTATAGAAGGAAAAACAAAAGACATTGCATCTAAATAACAGAAGGCATAGAAAGTCATATATATCCATTAGAGGAGAGAACTCCGAAATGCCAAACTATCAAGGAAGTTATAATGTCTAGTTTGAAATCTAGCAAATTCAGGAGAGTAGAGAAATAATTTTTTCTTTAGTGCCAATATAAGAAAACACCAGCTAAAATCTTTAATCCACTAAAACAAATTAGATAGAATGATAAGATTGGATCAAGATTGAATCATACAATAACCTCCACTTCCAGATAATCAAATATAAACTTGGTAAATAAAATTGTATTATCACACAGAGAAGAAATAGTGTGAGCAACAAAGAGCCCCTCAATAGACTTAATAAAGCAAACATAGGCGTGACTATTGAGGTAAAAAAAAAAATCATTTAACTTCTCAGCTCACCTGCAGTGAAAAACCAACCATCTTGGAGAAAGCTGTGATTGATACATCTTTCCCTTCTCTTTCTATCTGTCAATAAAAAGGTTAGACGAGCACACAAACAAAGACAGCAAACTGGACCTCTAGCGTACTTGAAACATTTATGTAATCATACCTTCGCCTTTCCGATCGGAATACAGAAGCTAGAATCTAATACTTCAGCCGAAACAGGGAAGGACTCTCCATATCTAGGAAAACACGGATAGGAAATGATTCAACTCAGTGTGTGCTATACTTTGCAGTTCAAATGATCAGCCGTGTTTGAAAAATACAAACAATATTTCATTCTCCAGGAAGATGACAGGATCAGGGTCCCTGATAGCAGCCTTAAGTAAGCCCCGAGCATCCTCTGAAGAATAAGGGCTTAAAACCTTCAACCCGGGACAAGATCCATACCAAGCAGCATAACACTGCAGAATGTTTTGCCATCATTAATACTCCGAAATTCTTTTCAATTTATTTTCTTGTTGAAAATTAAACTATGTAACAAATCCATGGTCATAATTGCAACAGACAATTCTCATTAAAACTCAGGGGCATTTACATACATAGCAGGCAAATCTTATGTATTGACATATCTCATACCTAAACTTTAATATTTACACACAAAACACTCAGATCTTTAATCACATCAAAAATAGTACTATTACCATTTTTTAAAAATGAAATCCACATTTTCATGCCTAGGTTTAAGCACCGAAGTGCTATGTAAATATGAAAGTATAGGTGGGAGATATGTAAATTCATAAGAATTGTATAATAGGTATGTAAATTTCCCATAAAAGTTCAAAATGCTCAAGAAACACATAATAAAGGTCCCTCCGGAAAAATCATGTTTGGGCAAGAAAATTGCTTTTGATTGTGAACTTTGACCAAACAACTAATATATCATGGAAAGTGACAACGGTGCACAACTTAAGTAGGTAGAAATATAGAAAAGGGATAATCAAATCCACAGGCTGTTACCTTCTAAGGACTTTATAAACATAAAAATGCATCATTCAAACGAAATGTATGGTTCAAAATAGTGGAAAACGAGCCATTTGAATGTGCTGACCTGAGAATGTTGAGCAGCAACTCCAGCAGCAGCACCATTTGGTCCTCGAAAGACAATAGGAACAGATATTTGACCTGCTGACATATAGTTGGACTTCGCAGCAGAATTGATGATATGATCAATTGCCTAGAACAACAATATTAGATAGAATTTAAAATCAAAGGATATAAGATCTACAACAACAACAAGCCCTTATCCCACTAAGTGGGGTCGGCAAAAAATCAAAGGATATAAGTATCAAGGAAAAAAAATGAAAGGAAATATTGAAAAGTTAGATATATTGCAATTAGACTCTAATAATCTTAAGACATACTTCCTTAGATTTGAATAAAATGGCTATGGAAATAGAAGGTCACGACCTGACTTCGAAAATTGGAGTCAAGGCAAAAACAAAAAGTCGATGGTGATTATATCACAGCTTTAATCTCTAAATTCTTAATGAATTTAGTAAAGAATTTAGATAATTTCTAAAAAACAACAAAATAAGATTGTAGAGAGTGTTGAGCCTTTAAAATAATGCATGTTTTAGGATCATGAAATTTAGCATTTATTTTGGGTGCCTAATACACTTATCTTATCTTACTCATATTTCTCTTCTTTTGTATTAATAAACTTTTGTTAAGTTTACATGCAACAATGATTGAATAAATGAACATTAAATCTTTGTAAATGTTTGTCAATGAGTACATCCAGAATGGTTGGGACAACGTCCATCATGAGAAATGAGACATCGTTTTAGGAGCTTGAACATACTAAAGCCAAAATGCATATGATAAAAGATGATTTTGAATAGATTGCAACAAAAAAAAGCTTTTTTTTCTTTTCACTTGTGGTGAAAACAAACCTGCATAGAGAAGTTAAATGTCATAAATTCAATTATCGGACGGAGTCCATAGTAAGCCGCCCCAATTCCAATTCCAGCAAAGCCCGCCTGCAAGTGTGACCCAGAAAAGAAAGAAACTTCAAAATAATCGATTAGAAGAAAGAAAACGACTTCAATTCAATTGAGCAAGCAACTAGCCTCCGTAATTGGAGTGTCAATAACCCTCTCAGGACCATATTTATCAAGTAATCCCTTTGAAATCTGCAAAAAGAGGTTGAAAAGTAGATAGTAGAGAAGAAAGAACATTGAAAAATTGCATGTAAAATGTCTCCAAGTACTAGAATGTGACCTTGTAAGCGCCTTGGTACTCCCCAACCTGTAGAATTCAACATCCAATCATAAGAACAAACTGAATAAAATAGTTGTAGTACATATTTCAGAAAATTCATAAATTGAAAGAAAGATTTACATGCATACCACATTATTCCTATGAATTTACATATCTTACTTTTATACTTCAATTTTTATGAAAATTCCGCCTTACCTATGCATGAAAAGGTGTATTTTAATTTTTAAAAGTTAAAATGGATGTACTTTTTATGTGATATGAAAGATCTGGGTGGTATAAATGTAAAAAAGTAAAGAGTAGGTATTAGATATGTAAATAAAAAGGAATTGAGTAGTATGCATGTTAATGCCCCAAATTACAAATACAAACATTACTTCTTCTCCCATCAAGAAAACTTTTGGATCAGCGGCCATTTCCTCGTCAAGGGAAGTGTTCAACGCATCACGGACGGTCATCTGCAATAATTGAATTTGTTAAGTGGTGAAGTTGCTAGCCAAGCATGTGTAATATAATAAAGGAAAGGTTCATAGGGTTCTTCAAGAGATAAGTATACATATTACACTCAATCATAAATCTTCTGTTGAAAGGAGCTAAGAACTGCAATGCAAGTATGCATATTGCCTTTCAAATTTGCAAATAGGATAGTTTAATGTTCATTCTCCATTGTAAAAATGAAGTTTTTATCACATTTCTTTATATGAATTATATCATTCTTACTGGAAGAATGTGGTCTTACTTATATTTCTCAATGTATGTCTAAGTTTACCTCGATGTTTTCTTTGACAAACTTGGACAATCTTCATTATTTTATGGGCGCTTAGTATTCCTCAGGTTTGTTTTTATCTTAAAACTCCATTCTCCACCGCTAGTAGTATTCTAAGTTTCGCATGCCTCATGTTAATTATATTATTATTGTTATATATGTTTAAATCATCACATTCTATCTTTATGAATCACTTAAGGAAAACAAATTCATGGCATTCTCCTAACTCCTTTAAATTTTTTATTTGTTAAACTATAATCCTAGGACACCATTTACTTTTAGGAATATTTACATACATTCCACCCCCATTCCTATGTATTTATATATTTAACAAATAAACTTCATTTTTATATGTATGTCACCTTTCAAATGCATGAAAATGTGTGTTTGACTTTTTAAAAGTTAAAAAAGATGACATTCTTTTATCTGAAATGAAAGATTTGGGTGATATAAATACAAAAAACAATGTTTAGGTGTTAGGTACGAAAATATTTAGGAATTGAGTGGCCTGTATGTAAATGCCCTACGATTTTAATGAGTATATTCTAAACTAATCATTATAAAAAAGATCAGAATGTATGTACTCATGTTTGAACATAGAAGACAGAGCAAGAATGGGTAAATTAATGACTTGAAATTAGTGAAATGCTGAAATCAAATGGCCATTCAGGCAACAAGTTGTTGTGCCCATGCCAAAGTTCAATGGCTACTGCAGCTAAGAGTGGCCTTTACATACATACCGCGCAATTATTATGTATTTGCATATCTAATACTCAAAATTTAATAATTACATGCAAAGCACTCAAATGTTTAATATCACATCAAAAATACCACTATCATAAGCTTTTAAAATTTAAATACACCTTATCTGCATAGGTTTATCAAACCAAAGCGTTATAAATGTAAATATGAAAGTTTAGATGTTACAAATATGTAAATATATATGAATTATATGGTATGTATAAACAAAACAATTAAAAAACAGTGCATGGATAGTAAAAAAGTAACATAAATATTGAAATGGCGGATTTAAAAAAAAAGGATAAAAAGTCCTTTAATTGTCCTATGATCATCCATAAGAAGGCTCATATTAGCCCATATTGTTCAAACAAAAGCTAGCAGATTTTACTAGCGTAAAACTGAAAATAGGAAGCTGGTACCTCCTTGTGCGAAGTTGAAAATTTTCTCCTAGACGCAGACGCTGCCATTGGAGACCTCTCAAAAGCTTTGCCGATAATCTTAAAACAAACTAATTTTTTTCAAAAAAAATCAAAATTTGATAACAGTAACATAGAAACTCACCGGTTTTACTTAGAAAGGTTACATTTTTAGCGGAAGCAATGAAGTCTCCGCAGAGGACCTTCCTCCTTGTGAAGCTCAGCATTATTCGTACCAACAACAGAAACAGAAGTTGAATTTCTTTATATTGCTTCTTGAAGGAAGAAGGAGACGAGGCGAACCGCTACAGCTGAATAATACAGCTATAAAAAAGGCGACAAGTAAGGATTATACCGTCGAGATTGGCTTACAACCTGCTCCGCTGACTTTCAAGGAAGGGACGCGAAGAAGAAGATGTTATCCTGAGATTTTAGGAGTAAGAAGATTCATAAAACTGGCCGCATTTGAAAACAGGGGCGATCGGACAAATCGCTTCAGTGGCGCATCGCGAGGGTTCTACGGCCATCCGCCCTATCCACATGCAAAGAAAATGATTTTTTTTTTTAATTTCTTTGGTAAATTTACATGCAAGCAAGCAATTCTTATGTATTTACAAATTTAACAACCAAGGTACCATATTTACATTTTTAATGCTTGGTGTTAAGAAATTATATATAAAAACATGTATTTCACTTTTAAAATGATAGTGATGATAATAATTTGATTGGTGTGCTTTTAAATATGAATTTTTTGGGGGTTATATGTGTAAATATATAAGAAATATATGATATACATGTAATGCATACAAAAAATTTCCATTCAGTATAAAATAGTAGATTAGTGTCTTAACGTGATACGAACATTCAACACACTCGAAAAAAAAAAATTAATAATGACACTAGAAATTCTTATGTTAAAAATCGAAAATGGGGAAAATAACTGAGTTCGATGAAGAGTTTTCACTGTATAAAGATGATTATAATTGCAACCACTTGTCTCGTGGGCGAGAAAGGGTTACTGGATTTCTCAAGTTATAACGTCGATGGGCAGTGCCAGATAGCGATTGACAACGTCTGGTCAATGGTAGTCAATGATGATCGACAACAGCCAAAGGCAGTATATGGTGGTCAACGGAGATTGGTGGAAGTCGACGACAGTCAGTGGGATCAGTGGTTATCGACACCGATCGGCGGTGGTCGACAACTGCAGAAGTGGTGATATACTTTTAGTTTATTCTCACAACATCAAGTTCTTTCTCAAACATCAAGTTCTATGTCTCTATAATGGATAGATAGAGCTTTACTTATTGAGTTTTAGGTGCAATTAATGTAAGAATATGAATCACTTTGATCGAACGTCTTATAAAGCTTCCCTTGATCAGAGGTCGTTTGACGTACATGTGAGTGCCTTAACGATATTGAAATTGTGCGATCTTAGGCTCATTGGATTCTTCTCGCTGAAATATTTGATTCAACTATGAACTCGCTGAATTCAACATTTATTTGACCATCTGAATGCATCCTAAAAATTTATAAACATGGTTAAATTGTTTGATCATGGCACAACTTAGTTTAGATTTGACCAACTTTTGTACCATTGAGTCTGTATCGTCGAGCTAGTCTTTTTTATTATAAATTTATTAAAATCTAAGTTCTAGATGACTTCTAATTGAAGTTCGAATATTCTTTGCCTCGGGATTCGTTCCGCGTGGTGGAATTTTGTAGGAGCGTAAATGGCCATTTTTAATTCTTAAAGATGTGCTCTACTAATTAAGGATTAAATTGTGCTTCACACGAGGGGAAAAAAAATCTCCAATAACCCCTTCATAAACTTATGCATAAATAATAAATTTCTTTTTTTATAAGAAAATATGGCATATATATTACACAATTTTTTGTATATTTATATATCCAAAACTCAATTTAAAATATTTATTTTAAAAAATAAACAAAAATTACTATATTTATGTTATATTAAATCTTAAATGTTATACATATAAATATAAAAAATTAGATGCTATTTTTATTAATCTAGTTAAATAAATAGTTTATAACTTTAAATTTAATAAAAAAATTTAATTCAGAATAATTTTATATAATTATACGATATATCCGTGCGTTATAATATTGAATGAAAATATTGAAATTTTCTATAATATCAAAATTCGAAATAAAGGAATAAAAATTTGTTTTGAACATGTAACAATAATGCATTTAATTTTCGAATATAACCATCTCTTTATATACATATAGTGTTGTTAACGATTTGATTTTGAGCTGAGTTAGAGTCGGCTCGAAAAAATTCAATGTCAAATTTTGACTCGTAGCTCAAATATTTTATTTCGATCAGATCTCGATCAGAGCTAAAATTTGAATCAAATTTCGAATGACCAATGATCTTCGAGCTAATTCGGCTAAATTATCTGACTAACATCAATATGGTTGTTAACAATCTGATTTCGAGCTGAGCTAGGGTCGGCCCAAAATCGGTTTGACAAAATTTCAACTCAAAAGTTTAACTCGTAACTCGATTTGACATCAATCCGATCAAATATCCTAATCATTTTTAAAACAATTAAAAAACTTAGAGATAAATTTGCGTCCCCATATACATATTATTAATAGAAATTAGGAGAAAAGGCTCCACTAAACTCTCAGGATTCTATTTCAAAATCCACCAAATTCAAATGTTATTAATTTTAATAATTAATAGTAGCAAAAGTAATTCTATAAATTAGACTACTTAAAAGCAAAATTAAAAGTTTATTTTTTTATTAAGGGAGTGTTGGATTTAATTTTTATTATTTTAGTGTTTAGCTAAATTTAACTTAAATCCATGACTAAATCCATAAAGTAGGACGCCGCCACAAACCCCCCAAGTGTTGATGATTGAAACATTTTGAAAGTGTGGTTGTAAATGTTGTGCAATTTAGGGCGAACAAAACACAAATCCAGAAGAACACAAAGATTTAACGAAGTTCGACAAATATGCCTACGTCATCGGGAGCAGAACGGCGAATTCACTATTTCAGAAGAGTTACAATAGTTCGGTTTATAGGATTAGACATCTATTTATAGATAAAACCTATGGATAAATTACTAACTCGCCCTCGCTCCCTCCAACCCACTAAATATGAAGAGACACATCTCTTCACCAAGAAACTTCAAATTTCCGGTATATGAGTCATATCTAACAATAAAACTGATATAAGTTGAGATGAGAATTATATATATATACTTTTTTTCAAAAATTTCATATAAAATATTTCTCCAACCCCTATACTTTAACATGTTATGTTAAAAATAACCACTTCACACTATATAAATTTATAGAAAATAACTACGAAGTAATTCTTCAAATAAAAATATGATTGTGATCTGAAATGTAAAAAAGAAATAAATTGTCCTAGACAGACCCTAAGATTTTATGTTAGACAAAATAAATTTTAAATTTTAGATTTCCAAAATCTAAATCCATATATATATATATATAGAGAGAAAAACCGGAACAGAACAGTAATGCTTCTGCTGCCACCATTAATCTAACCTCCTGTGCTCATACCTCTCAATTATATCCTCATCCGAAGAAGAAAACCCTAAACCCTAAACCCCGTACCAAACCTCACCTTGGACCCCCTGCACCAATCCCTTCATCATTCCACCTCATCAGACCGACCTCTTCCACTCCGGCACCTGTCTCGTCGCCTCCTTCCTCCGGGAAGAAGGCCACATCTAGAGTGCAACATCAGACCAGCAGCGGTCTCAGCACCTCCCTTATCCTCAAGGAATTCAGCGGATTCAAATCCAGCAGCCGTCTCGTAGAAACCATTATAAGTTCCCCGAAAGGTCAGATCTTTACCGGCCACCAAGACGGCATGATCCGAATTTGGGGAATGTCTTGCCTTAAAGACTCCCTTAAGAGCACGATAAGCAGGCATTAAGATCCGGCATTCGGATGCGGTATCGCGCCTCGCCCGAGGCGAGGTTCCGATTCACGATGTCTCGACTCGGTTCGCGCGCACGATGACGCGGTTAATGCGGTAATTATAGGCGTTGACGGGTTTGTTCTTTGCGGTTCGGCTGACGGGACGGTTAAGGTGTGGCGGGTTGAGCCGAAGGGTAAGAGTCAGACAGGTCGGCGGGTTGTGGAAGTCGAGGTGCGGGTACGGCAAGAGTCGGCGTGACGGCGTTGGGTCTGATTTGGGGGCGTGGCTGTTGTGTTGTAGATCGTCAGATGGGAGGGTGAGATTTTGGGGGAAGAACTCGGTGGGCGTGAGAATATTCAACGGCCATAAATTCGCGGTGCTTTGTCTGGCTTTTTGGCGGGGAATATGGTGTTTACGGGATCGGTGGATAAGGTAATATACGCGCGGGGAGGGTTGTAAACGAATGCATGAAAGAATAGTGTGTATTTGTGTTCGAAATGTTTGAATACATCACTGTTCTTATTTAATTCATTTAATAAACTGAACAAAAAAAAATATTCGTGTTCATCTCATTTGTTTATTGAACGAATTGAACACGAACTTCCTGGTGAACCGAACACTAACTGTTCGCGAAGAACGAGCTTTTTTAACAGCCCTATCTTTGATAGCATACTTCCTAAAAATGAAACAAATTGATCAGATATTCCGTACACATCAGGTAATCCATACTTCTTCAAAATGAAGCAAACCGAATAAAGTATTTAGGGTTTTGTTTAAGATTTTATTTTAATATATAGTATACTATATTAATTATAATTTTATAATATTTATTTTAATATAATTACTATTATAATATTATTATTGTTATTAATAATTTATCATATATTATAATTTATATAAGTTTAATTATTTAAAATATTATAAATTTATATATATATAATTATTTTAAATTATTTTATATTTCGAACAATAATGAACCGAACACATCACTGTTTGTGTTTTGTTCGTTTAACAAACCGAACGAAAAAAATTGGTCGTGTTCGTCTCGTTTGCTTATCGAACTAATCAAACACAAACTTCTCAGCGAATCGAACAAGAACTGTTCGCGAACAACGAGTTTTTTTGACAGCCTACGTGCGGGGCAGGGAAGAGAATGGGAGGAGACACGTGTGGTTTTCGGCGCCGACGGGGTGTTCGGTGAAGGAGCGGTGGGTCTCAGATGGATAATGGCAAGATCACCCCTCAAGAATTCATCCAGATCCAAACTTATATACTTTATGGGTACAATGTGTAATTATATGATGACTCATTTTTTTAAGTAGGGATTCATTTTATGAATAAAAGTTATCGCAAATCTTTTATTACTTCCTCTTTATTGCCCTCCCTTTCTCTCTCTCTCTCATCCTTCATCTCTCTACTCCTTAAGTATGTTACTCATAAATTAAATGAACACTTATATATTTAAGTACCCAAAATCTAAATTTCAATATTAATTTTTGTAAACGAAGATACATCTATTGACTCTCATAACACAAATATGTCAAATTTTAGATACTAAATATCATATACATATATATATATATATATATATATATATATATATATATATATATATATATATGATCAAAACTCACTCTCCATTCTCGCCTCCCACAACAGATGAAAAAGAAAAGTAGAGATAAAGAGAGAATAGAAGAGAAGATCAAGGGTCAAGACATTCGGCCGCAGATATGGTAAACCTATAAGGATAAGTATTGGCGTACTGGAACGAGAGAGAGAAACCGGCGGGAAGAGGGCGGCCGCCGTTAAGCAGGCAGTCGTTGAACCCTATCCTTCGGAGGACGGCGGGATTGATCTGACGGGCGGAGCTGAACCAGCCGCAGGCCAGATGAATCCTGGCCATCGAACACCTGCTTCTCTCAGGGCAAGTACTCAGAACGTTCACTGTGTACGTCGGAATGCCGTCCGGCATCGGCTCCGTGGGCTGCTGGTGGAGCAGTATGTCGTCCTTCGTACAGTCCAGCTCCCCCACTCGCTCTGGCTCTGCTCTTCCTGTTCCACTCCCACCTGCTTCCATCACCGCTCGTCAGAAACTGTTAAACCAATCAATACCCTTCCTTTTCTTTCTACTTTTTTTTTAAATATATATATGGAGTTATATTTTATGGTTAATAAATTTAATGTGACGAAAATGGGAAATTTAAAAGCAAAAACACAATTATTATGGATTTACATATTAAAAAATGTATTTGATTTCTAAGAAGTTAGTAAAAATGATATTTTTGATGTGATGTTAAAGGATTTGAATATTTGCTATATCACATCAATTCAAAATCTTACTTTAAAACTTCAATCATTGCTTGTTATGTGCACCGTCCGTATATTATGGGGTCGGGCTATACACGTGGCAGATAGTGATTTGAGTCTTGATACTGATTATATCTGAACTCTTGTTAATAATTAAAATGGGATTAAAGCTCAGCGAATTAAAATCATCAAATATTCAGTTGATAGGATTGTTATCAATTGGGCAATAATAAGACTGGGAGTTATTTATTACAGTACAATTTTAATGGTTTTCGCATGAAAACAGAAGAAACAGTGAGCTAAACGCTGCAATGGCAAAGAGACATTCGGTGCATTTATTATGTATTTATATGTGCGCGTGGGGGGAATCTTTCTCTGCTTAACCAAATTTTCTGTTAACTAATAAATATTTATAATTAAAATAAGTGCAATATATAAATAATTAATTTAAATTTATATTGGAAATATAAGATTAAAATTAATATGCGGTCGTTAGCATAGGAGGAGCCTGCGGATAGAAGAAAAAGCAGAGAAAAAACAGCACAGAGAACTATGGAAGATAGAGAACAGTGAGGAGATTCAAAATAAGAGAGGATCTGCCGGCATTTCGCCAATAGTGCGGCCAGCAGCTCTGGCTGCTCGGCCGACACATTAGTGGCGGATTGGACGTGCGATCTGCAGACGGCGATAGAGATCCACCCACCTTCCTATGCTGAATTTTCTAAAAAACCTAGGTGAAACCCTAGCCGTTGGATTGGATAATAGGATAGGATGACGGGGAGGTGGTTACCAGGTAGCTCGTGGAGAAGCTTGCGGTTGAAGACGAAGGGCAGTTCGTTGAAAGACGCCATTGATGCTCCTCTGGAACTCGGAGAAATTTCAACGCTTCCAGTAAAGACGATGCCTAATGTAGATTGAAATATATGCAGTGTAAATAGATGAATTATAATTGAAATCGTTTCTTAATGTTCTCTGTAATTGTAAAACCGAACCGGCAAATTAACGGTGTATTAATCATTATCATCATTTTAACTCGCGAAGAAGAAAATGGATATGAAATTAAAATCTCAGCATCGTAGTTGAAAGAATGGTGTTACAATACAAACCGTAGTTGAGAACAAGCAGGATAAGAGAGATTGATGAAAACTCCGCTGACTGAGTAAATAATCGCTTTCTTCCTCCAGACAAAATAAAAACCATCTGATCCTTCACCATGATCGCCGATTGACAAGACGGTTCTGGACAACAATGACACGCCGGAACGATCCTCAGAAGTCCCCAAATGCTATCCAACCTCAACTGAGAACTGCAGAGAGAAAGATGTAGCCAAGCTTTATCAGAAGAGAAAGCAAATAAAAGAGAGAGAGAGAGAGAGAAAGATATGAGTCAGCTCCTCGGGTATCGAGCAAAATAAAGGACATAGACAGCGAAATCGACCGGATGCAGGCCGCTCGGCCGGAATGAATCGCGGAAATGGAAAGAGGAGTGGAGATAGGTTTAGAAGCGTTGCCAGAAATGGCAAGCGGCCTGTTGCCTCGGGGAAAGCGAACCCTAACTAGCGCAGCCCCCCCGAGAGCCCGGACATCCGCTCGTGTAGAGCGGAATTTCAATAGCACAAAAGATAAAATCCAGAAGAAGGAGAAGAAGGGAAGAAGAAACCACACTGGAAAGCTTGTCCTCGAATGAGAAGATCGTGCGGGAAAGCTCGGTTTTGCAGGCGATCGTGATGGAAGGCATTGTTGCAGGAGACTATTCTCTGTGCCTTTTCATCTCAATGAACTGCTCGTGGTCTCCAATGGCGGGTTATGCAGAATTTCGCGGACATTTATAGATGTTATATATCATCATTTCTGAATGGAGGAGGCAATCTGCAATAGAGTTATTACATTTTATAATTATCACATTACAATAATATATTGATTTTTTTATATATATATTTTGTGCAATAGAGTTATTACATTTTATAATTATCACATCACATTATTTAACTAAGTTTTTTTTTTTGTCCATTTTTAATATAACTATAATTTATTTTTATCAATGACATTAAATTATTTTTAAAATATATAAATTTTAAATAATAATTTCTTTACAATTAAAAAAAAGATTGAAAATATTTTTAAATTGAACATCGACCAAATGATAACTTAAGTAATTTTTAAAATTTTGTTAACTATTATATTTGAGCCAATTTCAAATTAATTATTTAATTTCACACAATGTTTTAACAGTCATTATTCTCGTGGTAACTAAAATTATTAATGTATTATTTCAATATTATCACATAAAATTATTATTGATGCGTGCTAGAAAATTTACGGCGGTAGAGTCACGGATTATCGTCTTAGCGTTGTACGAAAATTCAACACACACACACAGATGAAAGAAAAACAAGTGGTGACAACTCCAGAAGTTTTTACGTGAAAAGCTCATAAGGGAAAAACCAAGTGGCCTGGCCCAGTTGCGGAAATCTACTATTGATTGATGATCACATAAATCACTTGTCCCACAGACGGGAAATGACAACTATTTTTTTCAAATTACAGCGTTGATTGACAGCGTCTAGTTGGTTCAAATTACAAAATATTATATATATACAGTATTTTGTACTCAATACTTCGACAATTTCTTAAATGCGCCCAGAAAGTTTTGTTTGCTAACTTTTAATGGTTTGATAACTTTTTGATTTGCTCCGATAATCGTACACAGTAGGTTATAGCTTTAACTTAAACGTTGTTAATGTTGCACAAATGATGGGAAGCGGAAGCGCGGGCCGATATTTTGTTTTGATGTGCTGCTTTTGTTTTTTTTTAACTGCAGCTTTTTTCAAAATAAGTAAATGAGTATTTAATGGCTAAAAATTTTGTGAGCTTATAAATAGACCTCAAGGAGAAGGTAGAGGGTTCAGGGGAATTGCGGCCGAGCATCGCGACGATTTGTTACGGCAGGGTTTTGCGACTGAGCGTTGCAGCGAGGCGTCATGACGTTGCGTTGCGGCAGAGCATTGCGGTGACGAGACGCGTTAGGACGCATCGCGATGATGTGCCGCTGCGGCGCGCCGCGACGGTGCGTTGCGCCGGAGCGTCGTGGCGGCATGTCGCGACGAGGATTTGCAGGGACATGCGGCGGGGCGTCGCAGCGACACGACCTGTTGCGGAGGTGGGTCACAGAGACGTGTTGGCGGAGCACCGCGACTTGCTGTTGCGACGATGTGTTGCGTTGCCGAGATACGGTGCAGAGTTTTGCAATGAGGAATTATGGTGAAGAGTTGAGATGCTGAGTTGTGGTGCCGAGTTGCGGCGCCGAGTTGCAGCGCCGAATTGTGTTGCGGATAAACGTTGCTGTGAAGCATTGCAATGACGCGTTGTAGCGTGGAGTAGGACCGCGACGACGCACTGCGGTGGTGCTTTGAGGCGACATGTTGCGGCGACGCACTAGATCATAGCGGCGAGGCGTCGCGACGATGCGTTGCGGCGGAGCATTGCGAATTGTATACTTGATGTCGTGTATTTTAGAGGAGATTTTCGTGCCACTATTGCACGTTCTAAAGGTGATAAGGAAATTTTGTAATTTTCTCGCCTTTCCATGATGGGGGGATTTTCATGCTTATGTGGTGGCGATATCTGAAGACCTCTTAACGATCATCAAAAGTACTTGAATTTTAGGAAGGTGATGCCGACTCTAATTGAAGTGAAATGATTTGTTGTAGTCCCTGTACAAGTATATGTCGGTATTTGTAGCCTTTTTAATCATCTTATATGACAATTGTAGATGATAAGAATGTATTCTTTTGTTGCGTCCACGATTGTTGTTGCTTCTTAATTTTGCAAAATTCTTTCGAGGCTCATAGACTTTTAAAGAATTTTATACACTTGTGTCTTCTGAGGCTTTTAGTCTTCTGAGGCTTGTAGCCTTATGAAGTCTTTGATGTATCCGTGCATTCTGAGGCTTGTAGCTTTCTGAGGTATTTGAGTGTACCCATGCCTTCTGAGGCTTGTACCCTTATGAGGTTTTTGAGTGGAGACCCTCCAAACCACTTGCTCTCATGGAGTCTTTCTAGTGAGGACTATGTTCACTACTAGTTTCTCATCGAGACTTGCATCTTGGGCTCGTTTTCTAGGGGCATGGAAACTTCTCATTGAGTCTTGCCACTTGGGCTTGACTTTTGGGAGTACTGTATCTTCTCATCGATTCTTACCTCTTGGGCTCGACTTTCAGGGGCATGGTACATCTTTTCATCAAGGGGACTTTCTACACAATTTTTTCATGAGAAAATAAAATAAAAATTAAATGAAATGACATTTTAAAGCAATATGAAAATTTTGCTAAAATAAAATTTTGAGCCAGTTTTTGACTTATTAGATAAGATGAGTTGGAGTTATGCTTCTCATTCAATAACTCCAACGATTTTCTTCTGGTTTCCCTTACATTTTTCTTCTAAGTAGCGACCCAGGTGACCTTGGCGTATCAGACGTTCAATTTCATCCTTTAATTGAAAACCTCTTTCCGTTAAATGTCCTTTTGCACGATGGAAATTACAATATTGAGACTGGTCTCTACTATTTGGATTTCTTAATGGTTTTGGCCACTTGATAGTCTATTCATATTTGATAACCATTAAGATGTTAACACGTGACGTTTTGCGTGGTGTGTATTTTTTTTTCCTATCGTTGCTCACAATTCCCCTGTGGACTAAACTTTTTTTACTCTGAGATCTGATTGGTATCCCTAACGTTATTCATGTAATTGCCCTTCAATCGCTCAAATTTTTCCTTGTGAGTAATGATTGCCTTATTTGCAGAGATTTGTGCTATGAACTGTTCCAGGAACTATCTGACAAGCTCGTTTCAGGTGTTTACAGTACCTCCTGACAAAGAGTAGAACTATGTTCGAGCTTGTCCTTTAAGAGTGGTCGGAAACACTTATCATAGAAGAGCATCAGAGACTTGTCGAATGTGATGATTGTTCGATAATGATCAGTATGCTCGTAGGGGTCGGTCATCCTTTCATATGTGTCGATGTTTGAAAGCTTGAAACTTGTTGGGATGGGCGTTGGAGGACCACATCCACTAAATGAGAGGATTCATGGACGTTACGGTGAGGGTGGAGGTGATCCTTTTTCTCTAGAGGGAACTCTTCCCATATGAGGCGTCGTAGTTCGTTATGAATGACTTCATCTGGAATGACAGCAAAACGTGGCGGTGTCGGGTGAGCTGCACGAGATAGATGAATGGAACTTGCGGTATCTAGAAGTTTAGCATCATGACATGGTAGTGAAAGTGTTCCTTTATAGGGAGGGGGGCCAGTACGAGTTCCTTCGAGTAGTTCATTTCCCGTAACTTGTTGAGTTAATGGTGAACGAGCTTCATTCAACGGTGTGGGCAATAGTTGTTGAGCTCCGTGAAGGAGTTGTAGGATGTCTAATTGGGACTCCTCCATTCTACCTATTTGGTATTCTATTGAAGGATTGAAACTCCTTCGTTCAGAGGATAACGTCTTCCAGGGCGGGAAGAAGAAGAAACATGTCGCCCTTGGCTTTACGACTGCTCCAAGGAATGATGGGTGTTGGAGCGGGATGCTTCCTTATTATGAAAATTGTGTCTGGTGGCCATGTAGTAAACCGTGTAAGTACTTCAGTAGTGGGATTGACAAGTTCCCATAAACGGTGTCAAACTGACGCGTGCTAGAAAATTCACGGCGGTAGAGTAACAGATTATCATCTTAGTGTTGTACGAAAATTCAACACACACACAAATGATAGAGAAACCTGCGGTGACGACTCGATAAGTTTTTACAGGAAAAGCCCGTAAGGGAAAAACCACAGGTCTGACCCAGTTGAGGAAATCCACTTTTGCTTGATGATTACATAAATCCCTTGTCCCATAGACGAGAAATGACAACTATATTTTTCAGATTACAACATCGATTGACAGCGTCTGGTTGGTGGTAATCGATGGTGATTAGTGGTGGTCGACGACGAAGGTTAGCAGAGGTTTGCAGTGGTCGACGACGTTCGGTGGTGGTCAACGTTGGTAGGAGGCGGTCGGCGGCGGTCGACGACGGTTGACGCTGTTCGACAGAGGTTGGTGGTGGTTGACGACGGAGATCGGCGGTGGTTTGCGGGCGGTGGTCGACGACGGTCGGCAGTGATGTTGAGCTGCAGCTTCTTCTCAAGGCCTCAGGCCTTTCTCTAGGTTTCCTCCCCCTCTTATGTGAGGGGCGGTTGTCTATTTATAGAGTTTTGGGAGCAATTAATGCAAGAATATGAATAATTTTGATCGGGCGGTCAAGAGAGCTTCCCTCAATCAGACATTGTTTAAGGGGGAATCGAGTAATCATAGGCTCGTTGGATTCATCTTGTCGAGCCGCTCGATATAATATGAACCTGCTCGATTTTGCATCTGTTTAACTTTTCAAATGCATTTGGGAATAATTCAAAAACGGTTAAATGACTTCATCGAGGCTTGATTTGACTCGGATTGGACTTTGATGTCATTGGGTTCCTCTCATAAAGCCGATCAATTTGACTATAAGTTTGCTGATATCGGAGCTCTAGATGACTCCTAATTGAAGTTTTGATGTTTCTTGCTCAAAAGATACATCGAGATTTGAGTCATGCCTCGATATTCGTGCCGGATGAAAGAAATTGTTGAGGTAGTATCAATTATTTATTAAAAATCTATAATATTCTTTCTAATAATATATCTTGTTATGAAGATATATAGTTTTTTTTTTATTAAGATTATTTATATAAACATAGATTCAGAAGTAATCAACTAAAATTTTTGCTGTTTATAATTTCTAACAATTAAATTTCAATTTTTTTATTTATTATTGAATAGAGAGATTTCACTACGAATGTAATGATTAAAAACAATGATTTTTTATTTATTTATTTATTTATTATTATTATTTTTTTGTTTTACAATGCATTTTCAAAATTTTTGTCGAAATTTTTTATGTGTGCAATTTTTTAATTTTATAGTACTAACTGAAATTTGCAAAATATTCTCACCTATTTCGTTCCTAAAAAAACTGACGGAAAATAAAAAATGCTATATATTTATTTCATGCACACCGCGTATACAAGAGCTTAAATCCAAGATCTCTTATTTGGAAGACAAAACTCTCAACCGTTAAGCCAAAACGACTTATGGTATGTGCCAAGAAGTTGTTGTGCAGAAGCTGTTAGTCTGTTTGTTTTTTGTAGTTTAGTAGCAGTTGTCTGCAGTTGTTTATGAACAAGTGACTTTTCTGCCCCTGTGGTATTATGTTTTAATAACATAACTAATCCTGCTTGAAAAGTAATATCAAGTTCGTCCATTACAAAATAAAAGTAGACACCTCATTAAACATTGAATGACAAGACAATCAAAAAAATAAAAAAAAAAACTATTAGAAATAAAAAATTAATAATATTACAATGTTGTTTAAAGGTGCACTTGATTAATGTCACGAGATGATCTGTCTTCCATGGAAACCCTCCACGCCTAATCACTGTTGGCGGTGAAATCCTCCAACCCATTTGCCTACCTGAAGAAGTCGGTTTTCAACTCTTCTCCCCCATCACTTGTAAAACTGTCTCCCGTAACTATTTGTTGTTGTGAATAACCTGAGAACATTGTAGACCACAATAGCAATACAATCTCTGGAGGTATCGGAAGTCCTCGAGCTCATCTTTTCTGAAGGTTAAAAACAACAAATCACAAATTTTTAGACGCACATTAACGAAAAAAAGAATAAAAGTAATCAATATAATTTTTATTAAATTGTGAGGACTCAAAGAACATAGTATAAACCAACGAATTAGTCATTATAAGAAGATAGTAGACCTTATAAAAAACATTTTTTGTTATCTTTAAACCAACGTAGTATCAAGCTCGTTAGTGTCACACTTGCATATCACAAAAAAGACCATCCAGAAGAACCTTAAAAGCCATTGCACTAAAAAAGGAGCGAAACTTGGTTGTCTTCTTTGGAATTCCACATGTGATAAGAAACAATAGCGGCATATAGGCTATCTAGAAGAACCCTTAAAATCAAATGTGTCATCATACTTCCAAAACTAAAAATAAAACATGCAATAAACAGTTATATTACATATTATATTCACAACTGCATCATCAGTCATCCAAGTGGGGAAGAATACATGCAAAAGAGCGAGAAATAAAATTGAGATTCAAAATATAAATCATTGGATAAAGCATCGATAAAATAAACAATATAAGTTTTAACAAATTCGAAATCAAGTAGCAACAAAAAAAGGAATACAATCGATTCAATCAGCCACCAACATTGTCTTCTGTAATCCACTCTCTCAACTCTATCATCTCCCCCGCACTTCCCCATTATGGGTGCAAGTCTCAGCTAATTCATCTTCTACCTGTGATAAAGATTATCCTAGGCGATAATAAGTTCCACACACACCACACATTTTAAGATGTTGAATCATTTGGGATGAAAAATCCCGTATAGTTCGCAAACTCATAAAATTTGGGAGAGATCGTGAAAGAGTAAAAAGAAGCTGGGGGATCTCAGAGACAGATAATCAGAGAATTTTCTGAGTGTCTAGGATCGAGAGAGCAATTCTTCCTTTTTTTCTTCTTACTTATACACTAAGGAGCCAATGTACCCACACATGAGTCTAGAGGATAAAGCATAAAGCTAGGTTATAGGATATACACTACGGAGCCTAAGTAGATTCGCCGTCGACAAAGTCCATGAGGTACGTTTAATAATTGGATTTTCTTGTTACTAAAAAAAACTCTTTTTTGAATATACATGTAAATCCGAAATTATTAAATCATGAAAGTGTTAAATCTCGAAAATTATTTATCAATGAATTTAATAAATCTAGTTAAATTCTGTCAAACTATTTGACAAGTTTAGGCATGATTCATTAGGTGAGAAGAACATATTCACAATTAAACTTTGATTTTATATTATTATAATGAAAACTAATTACTAAATTTAATTAAATTATACATAAATATTATTTATAGTTATGCTAATTAATATTTAATTATTATATAAATTAATTAATAATTAATAAAATTTTTATTAAACTTATTACAATAATAAGTAGTTAGAATTTCTGCCATGAATGTCTTCCGCTAGCAGAAGTCGACAAGGGCTTCCATTGCCGCTTCTTGCTGGGGGAAGCTATAGTTATCAGGAGCTCAATCATATCATCAACCACAACCCAACTAATTATCCGGAATAGCACAGTCCAATACTATCCACTTGCATAAAATCTGCATACAGAAGATCAATGCAATCGTCAAAATTTAAGGATTAGGATTAGGGCTATTTCTCTTTCTTTGTAGCACAATCCCCATTCCTTCCTTCAATCAAACAAAAACAACAACAAGCTTTTATCTCATTGAGTGGGGCCGGCAACATGAATCATTGTTCTCCATTGCGTGGTGTAATATTTTCATTTAATTCTAATAGATTAAGATCATTTTTTTATACAATATGTCCGCATATTTTTAGGTCTATCTCCCAAACTATATCCAAACATGGAATCATAACTATAAATTTGGGGCATATGATATCTAGCTTATCGTTAAATTGAAGAAATTTGATAGCTGTTGATTTTATGTAAAAAAATATATTCAAAAGTTTATTTTTACCATTCATTATGATGGTTGTTGAAGGTGGCTGCGCGAGGAGACGACTCAGCCGGCTATGTTATAGTGCTTGCGAAGCCTCGGTGCAGCTCCAGTCGCCTCAGCTATTGCGCGAGCCTCCCTAGATCTTTTCGTTTACCTGCAGCTCGCTCTAGGACTGCTTTTGAGCTCTGCCTTCTTTACCCTGAATTATCAGTAAAAATAAGGGGTCTAGTGTAATTATAATAGACAACTGTTTTACAAAAATATTCATTATATGTTTGAGGCTTTTCTTGTTTCTGATTTTACTCAATAGATTTTCTATCACTAATAAGTCGTAGCCTCTGATTACAACAAATTTCAAACATCCCTATAACGAATGACAAAAGTTTGTACAATGAGAGCAAGTGTAAGCTTCAATTGCTAAAAAAACTGGGCCGAAATTTGAATTTCTAGCCAAAAAATATCTTCTTCTTCCGACCATAAAAATCTCTTCTTCTATGAATTCATGCACCGAGATTATTGTTTTATGCTCTTATAAGCAGAATTATGGATCATTCTATATATCATTACACTCCAATGTGAGTTTCAACTCTGCAAGGATCTCTATAGAGTATTTGTTCAATATGTAGGCATGATTATGGAGCATATCAGCACCAATGTATTCAAATCATTTCAAGCTGTAGCTTTCGGCATTTCCATCATCGGTGCAGCTATCTCTGCCAGGCATGGAGAGAGCCTGAGCAGCACTGTGAGGCATTCTGCTGAGAGGTGGAGCAATGATCCTGAGAATACCACAAGCCTCCCACCATGACTACTGGTCTCTTCACTTGAGTTGCAGAAGAAACCCATACCACCCAATCCTTATGTATTTACATATCTAACAAAATGTGTATTTCATTTTTTTAAAATCAAAATGGTGGTATTTTTTATGTGAGATGAAAATTTTGGGTGGTATTAATGTGAAAAGCAGTTTAGGAGTAGGATATGTAAATACAAAAGAATTGGGTGGTATGCATGTAAATGCCCCTAAAGTTTTCTCATCTCTATTCTCTGCTGTTCCTCTTATAAGTCATATATATTCCACTCTTAATGGTGTCAATCAGGATACTTTGAAAGGAGATGTCCCAGTTACCAAACCTTACGTGAAAGATCTGCAAGTCATTGTAGTGGTATCAGTTTTCTTAAAACATAATATAATCAATATAATGATGCAACAAATAGCTACTTTTTCAACTTTGGCACAATTCTAAGTTCATTTTGCAGGGGTTTCAGAGATGTTGAGCACAGCGGAGCTACACTGAACTAGATGCATGTCCAAAGGTTTAATGTGGAAGATCTTATTCTTTATTTATAAATGTAGACATAATATGTCATAATGCATGAAGTTAGTACGAATTGTGTCTTCATGTTGTTATTATCGGAGAATTAAGTAAGATCAAATTCAAATCATTGAAAACAAATGAAATAGAACAAGAAATTATGCACTGCTGCTACAGATTTCAGCATGACTTTGATTTGTTCCATACTTTCTTAAGCATGTACCTCTTCTATTTTGATGGCAGTTAAATCCACATAAACACCATGGAGGATCATCCCATTCATTTGCGGAGAAATCCTAAGCCCATGTCAAACGACAATGTCATTTGAAGAAGTGCATATTAATAAAACTACTTAATGATCTAATCAGGTTTTCTCATTTCAAAATGGATGTTGTATCGAACAATAATATTGCTCAATGAGATAAAAAGTTAAAATGAGTATCTTAAAGAAAGCAGTTCCAATGGGCAAATCCAAATATGATGAGAAATATCTACCAGGCTCTGAAAAGAAGAAAACAAAAAGAGTAGAATAAATAAATTTCTTCTTTATATTTTTCTATACAGATGTGGAGGTTTGATTTACCTATATTGTTGTTCATAAGGCGAGATTATATACTTCCTGAGCTTGGTATACTGATTCAAGCTTGCTTCCAAGTGTGGCATTATATCATTAGAGAAGGTTATGTTACAGCCATAATGGAAACTGTTTTCATTGAAGCATTGTAAGTAGGATTTCGAGTAGGAAATTCTCATTTTTTCTTTCTGATTGCCAAAACGTGGGAAGGAGGGAAGGTGTATATATTTGGAAATGAAAGAATTGTAAGTTCTAGAATTAATATATTTGGACACTTGTCAAACATAACATTGAAGTTGATTAAAGCACCATTGATTAAATATATTCGGAGAATGAATGTAACATAAACGAAAAAGATATTATGTATCTCAGTTTTAAATGATATTTATGTGGTTAAATCTAAAGCTCTATTTTATTGGCTATTATACATCAAACATGAGCCGAGAAATACATGAAAATAAAGTTAGATAGCATTTATATGGAAATGAATTTATAGAATTAAGTACAAGAATACAATGAAGGAACTAGGACAAATAATGTACCAGATAGCAGCTAATTGATCTGAACAAGAATCTTCAATGGCCATAGTTGAATGCATTTCCTAAGGAAAATTACGATTGCAAGTGGTGAGAGAAAATGAGAAAAAACTTTCATGTTGATTAAGGACAACTACTAAATGAAAATATAAGAAATGATCAGCAAATGTCAAGCTGCAACTCTAAGGTGCTATTTGGTTGCAAGGCTTAGCTTGAACTTAGACTAAATATTTGAAAGAAGCTCATGTCATATAAATCATGTTTTCTTCTTAAATCTCACTTTTCTCCAATTCTAGATTAAATTCTGGATTTAGTAAATCGTGGTGGAAGTAATTTAAGTACTGATTGTGCCTATTTTTTATTTATTTAAATCATAAATCATGAAAAAAATCTATCAAACTGTTCAATAAGATATAATCAAATTTAAAATCTATCATGTCAAACAAATTTGTGGAGATAAGAGTTACTAAATTGTACTTGAATTAAAACATGCTTGTAACCAAAAAAGCCCACAAAATTAAAGTGAGGGAGGTCATAAAAAATTTTTTAACAAATCAATAATTAAATGTTTGTCATCAAAAATTTTTAACAAATCAATAATTAAATGTTTAATCCAACACTATAAACCGAAGAAATTGGTTTATTACCCTTTTTTTTTTTTCCCCACTGTAGTAAGACCCCTAATTTAACACTGCCGTTGTCGGTCCCAAGCCCGGATGTGAAAAGTGGAGGGTTTCGTTAGGTAGTCGACAGCCAGCGTAAAACTTGTCGAAAAATCATGACATGAATCCTTTTGATCATTGTGTAAGTGCTAGGGCGTCCCCTGGAAGCGACGCGCTGTATGGACTGAATACAGTGGAAAGTGTGCAAGGGCCGCTACACCGGCTGGGCTTATTGCATAAAAAATGATCTTAATTTATTAGAATTAAACGAAAATTTGACACTAAATAGGACGCAATGGAGAAAAAGGATTCATGTAGCCGACCCCACTTAGTGGGATTAAGGCTTTGTTGTTGTTGTAGTAAGACCCCTAATTAATTTGAACTTCTGGTACATGCTTTACTGTGGCCCATGAACATGGACTAATATCTGAATGTAAACATAAGATCAACCTGGAGCCAAATTCTCATTACAAAAGCTTACCTAACAGTAAAATGATTAACATTCATAGGTTTAAGCCAAAAATAATTTATTAGAAGTTTTCAGTCATGCCATAAAAACAATCCTGGTAGTACAAAAATGGTATGAAACTGGTACCAATAGTGCAAATGCAGATCATGCCAACCATTTCAGATGTAATGTAACATAAACAGGTAAACAGAAAACCTTGCAAAGTTGCAGATTGCAGCACGCTAACATTTTGTGCCTTCTTCCTATGAGGGTCCTTGCTGCACACTTAGTAAGAATTCAACAGCAGAAGTGATTTATTAACTCTTCAAATGTAAGAAACCACTTATACATTCTCTATAGTAGATTCTCCTCCTACGAATGACCAAGCAAAATTGAGTCGTCAAAATCACTAATTGTGATAAAACTCTTCAGATGAGACAACTTCAGATTCCTCGGAGACACTAAATCTCCAGGGAATCCCAGGCCTGCCCACATTCATCATGGCAGCATACCGTTCTCTGATACTGACCAACGGATGCTTTCTTACTAGCTCTCTCCCCCCGCCATAGGCCTCCCGTAGAACCACTGTATGCACGCCCAGCTTCTGAGACAAGTAAAAGATTCCGGGGTGTCGCTCGAACACTTTTGTAAACTTCTGCGGCAGTCGTAGTGGTCTCCTTAGATTACTGAAATTGCTCCGCTCGGTCTTCTTCCCTATAGTGAGATGAAGAAGTTCGTGAAACAACCCCACGATCCTCTTCTCGGAAACGTCGGTACGGGGGTCAAGGCCCGACGGATCGGCATATGGGCTAGTATACGGAAGCGTCTGCCATTCTTGTAGCCACATCGTGCACTTGCGCCTGAGACAAAAACCCCTGGTGAAGCTTACCGGAAACGCCAACGAATCGCCGTTAAATCCACCGTTAGTGCTGCTCCTCTGTAGCTCGGAGACAGCAAGGACGGGATCCCATGACGAAAGCTTAAGCCAGACGCGCTCATCTTCATCCGGCCGGACAAGATCAAAGAAATGCGGATAGCGTTGGAGAATTTTTTCTTGGTATTCCGAAGGCAACCCAATGTCCCAACGAAGCTGGTCGACGGTATGGAGTGGAAGCGATAAATTGGCAGTGAGCATGAGAAGACGACGAAGACGGTCGACAATTTCACGCTCACTGTTGCGGAGGACACTGAGCTCAAGCTCTCGGAGCTTGAGTGCGTCGTCGGTGAGGTAGATCCAAGGGGAAGATGAACCAATAGAATGGGCAGACGATCTGCGGAAGAGGGCCGGAAAGCGGAGCAAGAAATCTGAGGGAAGAAGACTGAGGTTTCCGAGATGGAGAGGCCGGCTTGGGAGTTCATTGGCGGGGACGCCGCCGCGAGGGTCGGTGGAAATTAGCTCGAGAAGGCGGTGGACTTGACGGAGATGGCGCTCGCGAGCTACTACGGAGTCGAGGGCGCGATCCTTCACCCACTTGAGCTTGACATTAACCAGCGTCGCTCGCTGCTGAGCCGCAAAGAGCAAACCCTGCCGTCGCCGGCGAAGTAAGCGGCGGGTTTGCACGATCCCCCACACCATTCGTCTCTAGGCTCTCCGGCCCAAATCCGCTGCCTTGGGCTGGAGGTTATACATATAGAGCTTATGGAGAGAACTAGTTTATCCTTAAGTTAGTTCTGTTTTTGTGTGTTCTAAGCGGCTGATAGTTTGCTTGTAAATAAATTATTCTGTGACAATCTCCTGCTCTTCAGATTATTAGGATAAATTAGTTTATTATTTAGGGAGCTTATTTAGAATAATTTATATGCAGTTATTTTTAGATAAATAATCATTTCGCTCTTGTTTGATAATATTATTTCCAATAGAATTATCTTGACAAAATAATTGATAAAATAAAAGCTTCAAATTGTTATAGATCAGTTAAAAAAAACATAGATGATATGTTTTAGTCCTCACTTTCTCGTGAGTATCTAAAGTAATAAAAATAGAAAAAAATAATTACCACTACAATTAAAAATATTAAAATGCTTATTTTATAACATTGACGGTGTGTATCCTCAGCTGCACTGTCCTCTTAAGAAATCATTGTATCTCCATCATTTTCGGCAGTGGCATGTGTTGAAATGTCAGCCCAACAGAAGAAACCACACCGAACTGAAATGCCCCTGCAACAATCGTAGAACTGGCTCCCATGGTTGTGAGGCTGACGTGACGCGAGTAAGGGAGTCTGTAGTCTACAATAACACAACACAACTCTGGGGTCCCTGAAATCCTATATATCATTTTGCTTCGGAGATAAGAAAAGGTAAATCATGAGTCTGATCAGAAAAAAAAATTTAAGTTTCAAATATCTACAAGAGAAATGAAAACTGTATCGAACAAAAAAACATAAATTAAAAAAAATATAAGTGTGTGGTCTCAAACAACAAACTACGCCAACCCAAGAGTCTGTCACTACAAAGAGACAGTTGACCTTGAAAAAAATGAGTTTTTTGTTGTCTTTAACTCACGGGGGATGATCATTCTGGCATACATGTGTCTGTCACCAAAAGCATCATACAGGAGATCCTCATGTACCAAAAAGAAGTGAGGACCTAGGTTGTCTTCTATAGAATTTCACACGCAATACCAACAGGATATGATCATCATGTGCCAGATGTGCACATCACCAAAAAATTCCACCCGCATAAATCTTAAAATCCGATGCACCCAAAAGAATAGAGGATATCGTTTGTCTTCATTTGAATTCACATAAATCACTAAATAACATAAACGAACCGGCCGTCCAAAAAGAACTCATAAAGTCATATTTTACATCATTCCTCACTGACCCAACACAACTAAAAAAAACAAAACAAACAAAGAATAACAAATTGCAAACATGTCAGTCTTATATGTTCAAAAGTATCAATGAAAAGGATGAAATACATAATAAAATCATAAAATTTAAATTCACAACACAACAAAATACATACGAAAAAAAATTTATATAATAAACAAAGTATAGTGGGTCAATCAACAGCCACATATTGCATCTGCAATAGGCTCCCTCATAGCAGTCATCTCGGCTATACCTTCGTCGTCTTGAGTTTCATATACATTCGACTTTATTTCATCCTCAGGTAATGAATGCCCAACCAGAAATTTTGAACGTTTTGAAGAGGCATGCATTTGATCGTCATCGCTCATACTGAAGTTTGTATCTAATTTAGAGGGATATCGTCATATGAAGTTGTGAAGGTCAAAGTGGCCACTACAATATGCACCTATTTATAAATGGATGTGATGACATATCACGTAAGATGTCTTGTGTCTTCTTCTAAACTCCAAATGTTTATTCAATAGCCCCGCGTAAGAAAGAGTGGTGTTTGTTGAACATTTTTCTCTACCACGGGCGGTGCCACTTGCTCTCTCGAATCATGGATACGGTATCTGGTGTCTATATAAGGCTTTCTGGTGGCCCATCTGCATCAGATATCCAGCATCAACCAAATAATATATTTCTATTATAAAATATACTATTAATGACAAATTTACATATAAGTAACATTTTTACACAAATAAACAAACATAAAGGCAGGTGAGGGAAATATTATGTTATATTCCTAGTTATATAGGCAAAAAGACAACTCTCATGTGCACTCCCTTCCCATCCAACCATCATGCATGTGAAGTACATGTTGAATTTACTTACTGTCATGACATTTTGGGTGGTTGATCCACTCTGACCAATGTACATGACCTTTTCGTGGCTGGTAATCGGGTATCAACATGCGTACCGTCGATTGCCCAATGTAGTTCTGTCTAGCATCATTTTGAGCTCATTACATTTTGAAATGAAGGTAACAGACTGATAAAACTTACCTTGAAATATGACATGTAATGAGAGTCATTGGCAATTTGTTATGGAGCAGTAGCGAAAGATGGATCATCTGGCTTAATGATTTGTGACGCTAAGCTAACTAGTGCTTGTAGACCTTTTAAGAAGTATCAACTAATTATTTTTTAGGAATGTTGAAATCGTTCAATAGCTCCTCTAACTGATTCGTTATGAGATAGAATGTATAATGTTATAGCCAACACCTCCATATTTGTGGTTGTAGAAGAATCTTGGAGGTCATGCTTAATACATAACTCGTGAAAAGAGATCCATAAAATTGCGTGCAGTCATTCGAAAAATGTTTTTGAACCTTATCGGATGTCCAACAAGCATCTCTCCGACCAATTTATCCCCAACAAATGAGGACATTAAATGTGGTATTCGACTCGTGTTTGAGCGGTAATACTCTAACAACAATATCACAATAGTCGCAGCACGTGTCATTTTTTGACGACGCTTTTGTTGTCGATCAATCCTAAAGAATAAAGTTGTTATGATAAAATAAATTGTGGAAAAATAGTAGCAGCAAAATGAAATGATAAAAATATATAAGACTGCAAAGCACACAAATGAAGTGCATATAACTGATTTAGAAAATAAATAAAACTGTCAAAAACTAAATAAAATAAAAAGTATTCACATCAACATATAAAACACTCATTCTTCGACCAAAACACGTAAATTTTCAATGACCAGTTAGGGCCGCAGCGCCATGAATATTTGCCTATTGGTTTGGTACTCTGGTGCGACTTTTTAATTTACAAAAACTAATGAACTCAAATTTAGATTTATATATTTATTTAGTTTGATAATGAGTCACACAATTAACGCAAGTATATGTATCGCTCAATTAATATAGGGCTCTAGTAAAGTCCCGGATATAGATCCCACATGGAGGCTTTAATTTTATGGCGTGACACAAAAATCACTAATCGAATCACAACACAATTGCAAGTGGTTTAATTATTAAAGTAAAGACAAACATATTCAGTTACTATTTTTACCAAAGCATGTTATAGACTCTAACAAGTTAAACCAACACAAGACTAAATTTATAACAAAGTTCAGTTGCAATAAAGAGTCTTCTTGCTTTCTAATCATAATGTGATGATTATTGAGATATAAATCAGTGATGCAAATGTATTGTGTCAAATAGGAGCATTTATATTCTTCACCAATATTTAAGTGTATAAAGATATTGGTTAATCCTAAGTTTAGTCCCAAAATTCGTGGTTAGGCTCGGAGGATATTTGCTCTCACTCCAAAGCTCCCACTTCCCTTCACCTGAAGGCTAACTCTCGCTTCAGTTTCTAAACATTAAGACCAAATTGAGGATTTCAGTCAATCACTCTGAAATCTCCAATTCTTTGTCCATCAAAGTATATTTCTCTATTTATTTGCACTCAATCCTCATGAATTACGTCTCTCATTCATGGACATTGAATGTGACCTTCACTTTTTGTTGTGGAACTCATAATTCTTTTGGAACATATGTTTCCCAACAAGTTTTAACAATTCAATTTGTCATATCAAAAAGTAAATGAAGCTCTAAGTGAACAGGTCATCACAAATTCTCCATAATAAATCGGTACATCATTCTCATTTCACAATATCAACACATCACATGAAAATAAGAAAGACAAATAAATCTACTCAAGACTCATGAGGAAAAGATGACAAAATATTGATTTTATATATAAAAACAACGTCATACAAACAGAGAAAAGCAATGACAACTTATCTCAAACTCTTCCCCAAGCGAATCTCAATGAATTCCTTTGATTCCTCTTCTTTCTTCACAACAACACACAATTATCTTTTTAGATGAGTAAAGAAAAAGAAATCTCTCTCACATTCTCTCTCCTCTCACACTCCTTACAAGAGAAAACACAAAACCTAATTACATACACAAAATGGAAAGAAACTCTCTCTAAACTCTAAACCCTTCTCTTCCTTTCTTCCTCCTCTCCAAACTTAACTCCAAAAGTGTTTAAATTCGGCCAAAACTGAATTCCCAAGAGTTTCCTTAAGCAACCCTTCAAAATTCGGCCAAATACATTAAATATAGTTTGAATTATGGACAGGGCGTCGTTCGCCGCATTATTCCGCCAAAACGGTTGTAACTCTCTGTAAACTAACGCTGTCCGACGCTGGTGATAACGTCGTTCGACGCTAGTTCAATAAAATGCACTTTTGTTCTTTTTCGCTCAAAATTCGCTCATTTTCGCTTCCTTTTACTCAAAATGCCTAAAATTGTTGTATTTGCATGAAATCATGAAAAAAAATACTTTTTCTTTATAGTGCAATATCATCAAAATTATGTATGAAATGAATAGTAAAAAGCTATCAAATTTTCAGTTGATCGTACTCCAGCCTTTTAGCACATTTTGCATAAAAGCGCCTATCAACCACTATTTCTATAAGAGCATCCAACGCTACAATACAATCTACGATGGAGTTGTCAGGTGGAGCAACAGGTTACAAAGACTCAAAAATATCCATCAATTTATCTATTGAGCTTTTTACAAAAGTGTCATTATCTTTCCTCCTCCTATGAAGCTTAAGCCTCTTTGATTGGGAACTAAACTCCTACATCTCATTTTGGTTAATTTTAGGCCCTTCTCCGTCAGTCGTAACCTGCTATGGTGGCATGTCATCTGATATGCCTACAAACCCCAACTCACTTAGGTTGAAGGCATGTTTTCCCGTTGTGACAATCCCTTTAAACATTATGTCTAGTTTATCTTTGAACTACTGCTCAATTCTGCATTGCTTATAATTTTTGGCTGGCGACATTGCCTGTAGCATTGTGGAGGAGGGTGTTAGGTAAAAAAAACATATGATAATAAACCAAATGAGAGTGTAATTATTACATGTATTTTATTAACCTACAATTCATCTTGAGCATCAATTGCTCACTTAATGAGATCCCAACCCAACCCAGTGGAACCACGTTTCAACTCCTTCCATATTTTTCACTCCTTCAATTGATCACATTTGGTTTTTGAATTTTAGGCTGTCATAATCCCTTCCCATCAATTATTTGAACATTTTTGCAATATTTTGACAACCTTCATTGTTAAAATACATGGTTAGCCTATCTTTGATCTCAATTTCTTTAATACATAAATTGCAAAAAAATGTTCATTACATCTTTATCCGACATTGTCGATAGAAACCCTTGTGGCCCGAATTGCGCGTTGAATATTTGCGTGTTTGGGTGGAAGAATGAGTCAGTTTTATATGTTGATGTCACTAGCTTTATTTTTTGGTATTTACTTTTTTACATTTTTATTTATTATCCATAACAAATATATGTAACTCTTTTGTGTGTTTTGTACTCCTTGATATTTTTATTTATTTATTTTGTTGCTGCTACTTCTCCATAATTTATTTTATCCTAATACCTTTCTTCCTTTGGGATGGATCCACAGCAAAAAACCGTAAAAGAATGGCATGGGATGCAGCTCGATATTGTTGTTGGAGTACTATCGATCCAACACTAGTAAAAAATCACACATGATGTCATGCTTTGTTGGGGATAAATGGGTGGGTGGAATGCTTTCTAGACATCCGATAAGGTTCAACAATATTTTTCGAATGACTGCACCCATTTTTATGGATCTCATTCGCGAGTTATGTCTTAAGCACAACCTCTAAGGTTTTTTTAGATCTACAATTATGAATGTGATGGCTATAACATTATACATTATATCACTAAGCAAATCGGTTAGAGGAACTATGAAGCGATTTCAATATTCCTCAAAACAATTAGCCGGTACTCCTCCAAAATTGTACAGGCACTTGTTAACTTAGTAGTATAAATCATTAGCCAGATGATTAATCGCTCGCTAATACTCCTCAAACTGTCAGTGATTCCCGTTACATGTCATATTTCAATGTAAGTTTTATTTTGTGTGTTACTTTAATTTCAAAATGTAGTGAGTTCTTAACGATGGAGAACAAAACTGTATTGGTGCAACCGACATTACTCAAATTTATGTCTGACTATCCAATCACGAAAAGATCACATACATTGATCGAAGTGGTTTAAATGCTCAAAATGTCATGTTGGTATGTGACTTCAACAGGTGTTTTACATTTGTAATGATAGGCTGGGACGGGAGTGCACATGAAAGTCGTCTTTTTGTTATGCAACTAGGAATAAAACACAGTGTTTCTCTCACCCGCCTTCAAGTTTATTTTGCTGCACAAACCTATTACTTGTATGTATTATTTATCATTAATATTTTCTTTCATAACATGAATATATTATTTGGTTGATGCTATATATTCTATGCAGAGGGGCTATCCAGAAACAGGATACCATATTTATGATATTGAGAGAGTCAGTGGTACCATCCATGACAAAAAATAAAATGTTTAACAAAATTCACTCTTTACGCGGGGTAATTGAAATAACATTTGGGTTTATAAGAATAATTCATCATATTCATTTCCCAAACAAGTGCATATTGTGGTGACCACTGTGACATTTCATAACTTCATCCAACTATATCCCTTTCAATCAAATACAAACTTTTTTATGTCTAACAATGATGAACCGCATGCCACTCCAATTTCTTTAAAATTTATGGTTGGACATTCATTACCTGAAGATGAGATAAAGCCAAATGAATTTGAAACTCAAGATGGTGAAGGTGTGGGAGTCAATCGCATATGTTATATGTGGCTGCTGATTCACCCAACCTTCTTTATTTATTAGACTATATGTTTTTTCTGTATGTATCTCGTTCTATTGTGAATTTAGATTTTATGTTTTTATTTATAATTTCATTTATTTATTTTATATTTTTATTATATCACAATGGCATGTTTGAAATTTATTTTTATTTGTTAATATTAGTTTTTTTTTGTGTGTATAAGGTTAGTGGTGAATAATGAAAAATATGGCCTTATGAGTTCTTTTAGATGGACGGTTCGTTGTTGTTAGCTAGTGTTGCATGTGTATTCCTAATGAAGGCAAACGATGTCATCACTTCCTTCGGGTGCATCAGATTATGAGGATTTATGTGGATGGTCTTTATTGGTGACATGCATATATGATACAGGACGAACATATCTTGTTGGTATTGCGTATGAAATCCTAAAAAAAGGCAATCTAGGTCCTTTCTTTATTTCAGTGCTATGGTATATAAGGATCTACTGGATGATTTTTTTGGGTGATAAACACATGTAACCCAATACGATCGTCCATTGGGTTAGAGACAACTAAGAACTCATTTTTTTTTTAAGGTCTATTGTCTCTTTGTAGTGATAAACACATGGATTTGTGTAGTTACTTGTCTGAGACCATACACTCACATTTCATTTTTAAATTTTTAGTTTGATAAAATTTTCATTTAATTTGGTTCTCTTGTAACTACACATAATTTTTTTTTATCTGACAATTGATTTTTTTTTTATCTCTGTAGCGATGAGAAATAGGGTTTTAGGGACCTACGAAATTATGTTGTGTTACTGTAAACTATCGATTCTTTTACTCACGTCACGTCAGCCTCACAACAGTGGGAAACAATTCCACAGTTGTCACAGGGATGTTTCAACTCATTGTAGTTTCTTCCGTTAGGCCGACATTCCGACATATCACACTCCCAGCAGTGATTGGGGTACGATGGTTTCTCAAGATGATAATACAACTAAGGATAGACGTCGTCAGAGTTTTAAATTAAATATTTTAATATTTTTAATTGTAGTTGTAATTATATTTGTCTTTTTTATTTATTTTGATACTCACGAGAGAGTGAGCACTTAATGCTATTTTTTGAACTGATCTGTAATATTTTGCGACTTTTGTTTTATCTATTTCTTTGCCCGTATAGTTATATTGCAAACAACCTCACTAAACAAGGCAAAATGATCATTTATCCAACAACATCTAGCAATAAGTTGTTCCGAATAATCTCCCCCAAACAACAAGCCAGCTTATCCTGATAATCTACAGATTCTCAGATTATCGATAATCTGCTGCAACTGTTCCAAACAAACCTATATCTGATCTGCAAATCACACTCAATGAGTAAATGTGTGTGTGTGTGTGTGTGTGTGAGTGAGTGAGAGAGAGAGAGATAGAGAGAGAGAGAGAGAGAGAGAGAGAGAGCGAGGGAGAGAGATATCACAACAATGAACAGTAGGTGAGGGAATTATGTAACCATTCATTCACAAAATGATCCCCTATTTATGTACAAATGGTTGCAATATGTGAAATTACATTAGTACCCAACTTCAGTAGGGACTATACATGTTATTGTAGTTTTCTCACTCTTGTGGGCCCAACGCATTGTCGTTGTGTGGTTCGACCGGTTGGACTCAGTAGAACATCAGTGAGCCTTAGACGTCGGTTGTATGTGATGATTTCACCGATCGATTTGATACATATACATTGTCGGTTGACTCGCTGACCGCGGGTTGGCATAACTAATATGATCAGCTAAATTTTACTGATCAATATGTATACTCTAGTCGTCAACCCTTGATTCCCACTAAGGAGCTTCAGTCAATAAGGTGAAGCAAAACCAATAGACAAATAATAAATCATCGTAATCCAATGAGTGGCTTTCCTTGGATGAAGGGATCTTGGCGGGATGACAAAGACTAGTTGTATTCTTTTGCTATTATTGGGGGGGGGATGACTGAATGATCCTATTATGACGATCATGGAACTAGCTTCTCCATCAAATTGACTTGATCACCGTGATAGTCTGGAACGACTCCTCGCATGTCATCTAAATGAGTCGCTTGGGCTGATAACATGTCGACCTCTCTTGTTATTTAGGTAGTCTTAGTGACACGGGGTTCGACTAGCTGAATCGATCATGTAATAGATTCAGCAGAGGCCTCAGTCCAACCCTTGTTGGACCGCTCAATAATTCAAGAGATGGGAATTGTTGTCCCCCTTCCTCCTATTCTTATATTTTCCTTTTCTCTATATATGTGTTGTTTGAGTACTTTAGGGTTTAATTTTGTGTTTCTTGACTTCAGAGCTCTCACCGCCAGACATCTTTTCCGTTGTCAGAACTGTATCCGAGGACGAGTGGTGATCTAGCTATATCATGCTCCGAGGTGGTGGTTATCTCATTAATATCGTGATGTCTGACATCTTCGTTGCTGATGTACATACCCCCTGCACCTTCTTGTTGCCACTCGAGTCCCCTCACACCTTCCTGTTACGGCTTGACTCCCCTTGCACCTACTTGTTGCCGCTCAATTCATTCCGCGCCTTCCTATAGTCGCTCGACTCTCCTTGCACCTTGCCATTACATATTAGCTTCCACATCATTCTTGTTGTAGCCCTGCCACTATGCTCTTCCTCGTCCTTGTCCATGCCTCCACCCCCACCCTCTTGTACTTTACCTGCCACCAACCAACCTTTTACCATACACCTATTTGCCGCTACAACCAAGCCTTCTCCTAATTGCTACCATAAAATCTCTGAACCAGCCCCACACCAGCTGTCTAGTTGAAGTCCATCACCTTCACCCTCACCCTAAAGTCTTGTTTATATTCGTGTCATTTTATTTTCAGTTCTATGAACCCTTCTTGTATTTTTTTCCCTAATTTATAGCAATAATAATCATAGTTGCTTGTTTTTTAATTAAATCGAGTATCACTCATGTGTTGTCATATTCGATCATATATCTAGTTCACAGATTTGATTTTTGGTGGGCCCTCTTGATATTGGGGCATTTTCTCATTGATCGTTAGATATAATCGAGGTTCGTGCTGACATAATTTATGCGTACAAGCTAAAATATTTATTAAAATGACACGAATATAAATTAATCAATAATAATAAATTTAATAATAATAAATATTTATTAATTAACATTTAATTAATTAATTAATAGTTATTAAAATGATTAAATTTAAGCTGTAATTGACTTTATTAATTAATGATTAAACATGTGTGTGTATATACATATATATATATATATAAATATATATATATATATATATATATATATATATATATATATAATTACAATTAGTTTGATAACGTATTGATTAATTATTAATTTATAAATAATTAAACAAATTTAAATAAAATAAAATTAAAGCTACAAAACCTGCTTCCCTTCCCCTCCCGCTCGAAACCCTGCCGCCGTCCCTCCCGCCACTCCGGGTTTCGCTCCTAACCATCGTTTTCGTGACCGAAAGCTCCTACCAGAAACCATTGAGGAGGAAGGTAACCGTCATCCTTTAGCTTCTATAAATTCCGTAAATCCGTCTTCCAACGGGATTTACTAAATCCTAAAGTTAAGGCAGAAGGGAGGAAAATGGGATTTAAGAACCCATAGGATTTACCAAGTAGCCCCATAAAAAGGCTCAAATTTTGATTTTAATGTATTAGGGCAGAGCTGGAAGAGAGAATGGAGGCGGTGGAGGAGAAGAGGGAGATTGGACCAGAAGAGGGTTTAGGATATCCAACTCAAACCTCATACAGATTCAAACTCGCAGAAATATTAAAGAACCTACACTCTCCCGAACTAGTTATTTACTCTGAATCTTCAAAAGATTTTATTTATTTGTTAAGAGGTCATTCTGGTGGAGAAGTTCTTTGTGAATATGTTCAGCTGTCCCCCAAATGTGCAGAGATTTTGGAAGCTTGGAAGCTTCACACGGGGAAGCCTGGAATGTCTTTCATACTGTCTCTTCTTTCAGTGATACTTAGTCATTCGGCTGGGAGGTCCCAATCTGCTATTGGAAACAGTCTTGATTCTGTTGCAAGGTTTATAATTGAGTATAAATTAGATGATATTTATGCTGAGCTCAACAATCATGAATCAAGGCGACAGAATGCTGCATTATCTCTCTTAGCTTCTATTGTTAGGCGTAGAATGGGCCTAGCATCCGAGGTTGCTAAAAGATTTGATTTTAAGCTCCCCATTCTTTCTAAGCTTTGTGGGGTTCAAAAGAAAAGGGCTGGAAAGGATTTTAAGCCTAGCAAGAGGCTTTCAACTAGGCGAGCTTTTGTGGAATTTGCCATGTCTTTCTTAGAAGTTGGAAATCCTAGACTCTTGAGATGGATTCTTCAGCAGAGGGACGTGTACTATGGGGTGCTCCGTTCCCTTGCAAGTGATGACACCGATACCATTATTAATGTTTTATCCGTCTTGCATGAAAAGCTTCTTAAAGAGGGTTCACTTGTGCCAGCGGGGCTGCGTAGTGTTCTTTTTGGAAGTGCCACACTTGAGCAATTGAGCATTATTTCGGGAAATCCGTTAGCAAGTCCTGCAGCGGATATTGCTCATGATGTTTTAGTTGCAGTCTGCACTGATCCTCAGAATGGGCTCATGCCAGGACCAGGCTTGAAAGGCAATAAAAAACGACTTTTGGACTTTATGAAGAAGTTGAGAGCCACAGAAGTAGCACATCATAAGCAGTTACTTCTAGCCATTGTCAAAAAGGAAGGGTACTTGTGTTCAGCTTACCTAGATGAGTTCCCTTACCATCTTGAACCTCGTCCATCTTCATCCTGGTTAGTTTATTACTAAGTCTCCTTGTATAGAACTAATGATTATTTTTAATGTAGTTTTCTTTTTCATTATTTCTTTATTATGATTTGCTTTCATTTGTAACTAATTTGCAGGTGTTCTGCCATTTCTCTTGCTGCTGAATTAATCTCCACCATAAATATTGGTTCTACTATTACTTCTAATTTATGTGATCAGCCAGGCACTGAGGATCCACATGAGATATTGAAATGTATAATTCCACGAGCTTTTACAAGGTCAATGATAAACAAGGGTTTACTTCATTCAGATGATATTGTAAAGCATGGTTCTTTGAGGCTTGTCTTAGAATTATTGAAGTCATTGGATGGTTTGTTGGCATCATTGGATATGTTGAATCAACGCACTATTGTAAGACAAGAAGCTGGTTTTTGTGTGGAAAGCATGGCTAGCATGCATAATTTTCCTAGCTTAAATTATATTATGCATGTAGACGAGCACTTAAGTGATGGTGGGATTGCTTCTTTTCCTTTTGATGAAGTTATAACACAAAATTGGGTTGCCATGAAGCATTATATTCAGAACGAGATCCGTGCAGTACTTCCAGACCCTCAGGTTTTGTTGAAATTGCTTTCTTCATCAAGTGCACAATATTCAGGCATAGGTGTAAAGAGATCTGCAAATTTTCCTGGCCATGTATCAAAAAAATTGAAATTATATGAAGTCAGTGATAATATTGATATTCTTATATGTGGGATGGACTCGCCGCTAACCAATGATATTGCCAAAGATTGTACACCTCGTCAAATCTTGGAAGCGGAGACTGATCATTTTTCAATGATTTATGAGATTTGGGGATTGGCTGAAAAGAAATTTGATGATAAATCTAAGTACGGCAATAGTTTCTTTCAGTCAAAGTTGTTCGATGTTATTAAAATTTATTTGGTAATTTACGTCTCAAACATCTCTTATTGACGATTGATCTAGTTTTAATCCAGCTATCTTAATCCAGTTACTTGTCATTGTTTAAAAATTATATTTTGTTTACTGCCTAACAGTTTATCTACTTATCTCAAGCTGTTTTGTTGTTTTATTTTCTTCATTTTCTAGTTGTAGCAGTGCAATCTACTGTTACGGTTAAAGCTTCAAGGTTTTACATCTACTGTTGCTAGTTGAATGTAGCAAGCCTGCACATGATTTATGAGTAATTAACATTTAGCATTGATCGTGGATGGAGTAATTGCTCTGAATCAAGTAGAAATTTAGGAAGATTGATTGAAATACTTTGAAGCAGCAGACACTATGTTTTCCTACTTGCTACTTTCTTTAGGGAGTTATTTTACTATATCATGCATGAAGCAACACCTTGATTTCCTACTTGATACTTTTCATAATGAGTTAATTTCACATGCTGTATTACTTTTCCCGCTCTTATTTTTATGCTGCTGCTTTCGTGTTGAATGTTACTTGCAAGAAAATTCAATGTTTTTCTTTTGATGAAACTTTCAAAACAATTATTAATTTGGTATTAATCATAATCACGAACAATTGATTACAAAAATAATGATTATCTATTGCATGAGCATATACATTACTTGTTGAAAACATTTTGACATTCAAGTAGACAAGCAATTGCTGTTAAGAAAAAAACTAAAATTAATTGCAACTTAATTTCTTTGTTTGAAGCGATTAATAAATTATGCATGTTTCCATTAAAAGTGTTTTTTTAATGAAAAATCATTTAAAGTTTATCTAAATACTTAAAATAATATGCTTAAATAAAGCTCTCTTTAAAATTGCTATAGTTCTAGTGTTTTTTATAGAAAATTATGCTATTTTTAGAATAGAAAGATTGATCTTTCGAGATACCAAAGCTAGAATGGTTTAGAAGATTAGATATAATGGTTGCACAACATTACGCTAGACTTATGTTTTAATTGTTTAGTTTGAACTTTAAATACCTTTTGCAATGATAGAAATTTTATGAAATATTCAATTTATTGAAGTTAGCTCTTAATTCTAATTCTAGATTGAATTCCATGATATTTTTTTAATTGAAAGCAGGGTTGAAGACCAATTATATATTGCTTTCCACGCAGGGATTTCATGTTAGTTTAAAGAAGGCCAGAGGTTGGGCTGAATTGACAAAGCATCACATTTTTTCATGGGTTTTCTTTAGTATATTTTGACATTCCTAATTCCATTTATGGATTCCTTGTTACCATAGATTAGAGTTAAAACTGGATAGCTGCCTACTTTGACCATAATGCATGTAAATAGAAATAAGTACAAAAAAGAGAGAGCAATGAATATACATCTTTTCAAAGTTATGCTTTTAGGGGGAAAAAAGAGAATAAGTTAGTGATACTGTTCTCCTTCATTTATTGAGGGAAGTGTAATTATGAAGCCATTTATAAGCGAAAGTAGGTAATTGAAGTTAATAGGTGTTGATTTTTTTTTTCTTCAAATTAATTATTTCCTTTAACTTGGTGCACCTATGAAACATTTTAATGTATTTTAGCCATTCCTTCCACAACGTCAATTATTGTGAACTTTAAACTGGTTATTAGTTTTCAAAATTCATTTATTATCACAGTGGCTTTGTTCACATATCTCTGAGCTACATGAGTTTATATTTACAGCGAGCAATTCCAATTGCCTTTGAAGGATCGTTTGACTTCTTCAAACTTCTACCAGCTAATCCTTCAAGCTTATCTATTGATCAGCAGCGGTCTCTAGTATCTCTACTTGCTGAATCCATCAAACAATCTTCAGGAAATCGAATATCAGCTGGAATGCTCTACAAGCATTTGCATCCTCTGATAAATTTCCTGATATTTTCTCAAGTAGAGGATATTAAAAGTCAAGCATATACTTTGGTGCGTGCAGTGATGATCAATACTGGTGCCTTTGATCAAAATCTCTCAGAAATTGATTCTTGGTTTGTTTTTTTACCTGGCTCCACTAATAATATAAATGTTGGCCAAAGCGAAGAAGTAGATACGCTTTACAACCAGTCTGCAGTTGTTGTTTCATTTCTCTGTGAAGCGGTTTCTACAATTGGTAACAATCTGTACAAGTATCTTGATCAGATGCGTAAGCTTCTCTCTGAAGTTGATGTTAATGGTATGTATTATTTCATTTGGTCATTACAAGTTCATTTTTATATGGCACAAATTTTGATTATGTTTATTTTTTGGTGTTTGTGCCCTTTATAATTTCAGTATTTGTTGTAAGGATATTCATATTTTTATCAGAAAATTCTATTAACACACGTTGTAGTGATTGCAAGGCTGTTGAAACTCAAAATATTTCGTTAAAATATTCTCAACTTTGTCATTGATTTCCCATGCTTTCATGATTTTCCTTTAAAATTTATTTTCATTTGTTATTTAAAAATAGGGGAATTTAGATACACAACACCCAATTCTTATGCATTTGCCTATCTCACACCCAGACTCTCATTTTTACAAAACAAGCACCACACTTAACTTTTTTACCACTCTCCAACAGTGAAATTCACATTTAAATCCATAGTTAGGGTATTGATTTTGTAAAAATGAGAGTTTGGGTGTGAGATAGGTAAATGCATAAGAATTGGGTGCTGTAAATTTCCATTAAAAGTATTGAAAAATATCAGGAGAATTACTCAAATTTTTTCACTCCCTTAAGTATGCATGCTTGTAATGCAATAAGTTGATGAGCTGTTTGAATGGAAGCATACATCTAGAAGCTTTTAAAAGTGTGTTGTTTTTTTTTTTTTGTTGCAACATTAGAAGCATTTACTCAAAGAGCATGAACCACACTTTGAGAGTGTCATGGTTTCAGTTTTCTTTTTTTCATTTGAATTTGCTTGAGATTTTTTGTTTTGGTGCCTTGGCTTACGCATTTGTTTGGTGCTCATTTTATACATTTTTGGTGCATAATTACATGTTTTTCCTTTGCACAATTTTATACATTTTTGTTCGTAAGTTTGCTCATGTATCTCGTTGCGACTTAAGGTCTTGACAAATTTTTGTGAGCACAAGATTTTTCATATTTTGTCTGCATACATAGCTAGGTTAGTCTTAGGGGTAAGAATCCACCTCTGTGAATAGGATTGTCTTGTATGTCATTTTCGTATTCTTTTTTATGTTCATAATATTCTAGGAGGTAGCCTTACCTGTGTTGGCAGGCTGCCAATGTTATGTAAATTTTTTTTCTTTTTTTTTTATGCGCATTGTAGTGTAATTTTTTTGTGATTATTGTCTTTTTATTTTTAGTATTTTAACCCACCGTTCTTGCTTAGGTTGCATTGCTTTAATCTTAAAATTATTTTTGTTTTTTTTTCAAGGTTGATTTCAGGTATGTTGCCCAGCATTTCTATATTGTTTTGGTTCCAAATTTTATGGGGGTTTCTGATGATCCTTGGTTTGCTGGGGTCTCGATTAGGTGAAGAAGAATTGTAGTTAGTGCTCTGGCTGAGGTTAATTTTTCTAGGATAATTTTTGTGATATTCATTGTACTTATTATTTAAGATATAAAATCAATACTATTCTTGTTATTTCTTCTGAATCTATTTTTTTTCCAGATCATTCCGTGTATCTCAGTCCTCTTATCATTTGTGTACTTCAAAAATGCCTCAGGCTACTCGGGTCAGATTCTGAAAACTTAAAGTTAAATGAGAGTTCTATGATTTCTTTATATGTGGGCAATACATTGAGCTTAATTATGCATTCTCAGGTATGTGTTTTATCACTATACTATGATGTCTAAGGGTCTGTTTGGGGCAGCTTTTGCTTTTCAGAATAAGCAGCTTATCCTGAAACGCGGCCCGCAGGTCGACCGCGGGGTTCGACGCGCGGCCTACGTGTAGTGTAAAAAACCCAAGCGGGGTAGGCGGCGTTTTCAAAAACTCGCGAAGCAAACGATTAGACGGTATTTTCAAAAACGCCGCCGTACTTATAAGCTGCCCCAAACGGGCCCTAAATTTCACGAGCATACTTTTTACATGTTAGCTACTGGCAGGTGGATATGATAGCCCTACCTAGTCTCATTTATGTGCTTCTACATGAAATATTTGAGTATCACCGCTCAGTAGATGAGAATCCAAGGCATTCCCTTTGTGAATGGAGACCATTAAGAAAACTATTTGGCTTTGCTTGTAATATTTTGCACGAACAGGTCTGCATAGCACATTCTGTTTCAGGTTATAATGTTGAAAAAAGTGAAAATTCTCTATCTTTAGTACTTGCTGAAGTGAAAGAGCTTCTAAGACAGGCACAAGGTGGAAGGGTAGATGGATTGGCTACTGCCCTCACATCATCAATCTTATGTGCAGCTCATGATGATATACTGACAAATCTTCCTTCTATTCTAGCCATTATGCATCTATGTTTCCCATCACATCTACCATTTTTGAGCTCAGTCTTTTTTCAAGAACCAAAGTTTCTTGTTCGTATCAGGGAGCTTTGGCCCAAAATGTTCTCTTCTGGTCTTGAAATGATTATCCAAGAAGTTGAACATTGTTATGGATATTTTGGGTATGTATTCTCAAGCAATGAGTCAATAATGGAAGCCAAACTTGATTCCATGGAACTCTCAACTTCTGCATTCTGCTCTTTTTTGAAATACTCTCCATTTTATGTGCTATTGTCCTCAGTCTTGAGCTTTGCTACTTGGGAATCAGATTCAACTGGAATTCAAGATGTCTTTCCTTTAAATAGAATGCAAGGGTTGCTTAAAGTCAAGATTTCTGAAGGCTCAATTGATGACTCTATCTTGAGTCTGAAATATGTGCTGTTTTGGAGCTACCATATGTTCTTACTGTACAAAGAGAAGCAATCCTATGTTATCAGTGAACTTCTCCTCATGTGTATAACTCTTGTTCAAGATTTAATGGATCATCTCGTGGCAGTGATTTCTGACCAAGATGGTATAAAAGTTTGTTTTCTCTCTTCAGTTGGACAGTTTGTACAGATTATTGCCGAGCTCATCTTCTGCCATCCCATTGTGACCCTGTACATTTCAAATCCTTTGTATTTCAGCAGGAGATTTACAATTGGAACTTTTGGAATTTCTATAGACTCTTTTCTAGCAACTTTGAAACAAAATATTCATTCAGTGGACCTATGTATGTTGCAGTTGTTGAGGAAGTTTTTTGGGTTTTGGTTAGCTTTGAGTAGAGCTATTAGTTCATCTGACACAATTGATTCTGTTTTGGAGTCTCTTATAAGTGCTAAAAGTACTCTGGTGCAAAATATTTTACTGTCTTTCAGAGAAAAGTTCGAGCAATTTGTTGCTAGTAAACATGCTGAACCTTTTCTCCCTACATTTTACATATTGCAGTCTTTGATTGACTTTATTTTACTCTTCGATTTGCTGGAGTTAGTTCATTGGATGTTTGGTAAAATTGAAAGCAACATGTCAGGCGACATATCATCATTGGAGCAAGCCGTTTCTGTAAGCTTGTATATTGCAAATATTTCACTTGATAAGCTATACAGCCTTCTACAAGATTCAACTTCGAAGCTCAAATCTGATATTTTATTGGAAGTAGGATTTAGAAGTTTTGACTGCTCCCTTGTCCCAAAAATTTTTTATAAGATTCTCGACTTCTCTTTATGTTTTCATCTAGAATTATCTGACATTTGCTTACTAAAGGTTGTGAATGTTGTATATAACCACCGATGCTTAAAATCTTCAACTGTTCTCCATCCACTGCATGTACTGCTTTCTAGCATGGTCTCTAACGTTCCTGTGAAGATGCTTATGTCTTACATCTATTGTAGCAGTAAGATTAAAGCAAAAGCATTGTTGCTGCTTACTGAAATCAGTCCTGTTCAGATGAACTTATTTGGAAAGATGTTTTTGGCTATTTTAGACAATAGTCCGTCTTCCTTGAATGTTTCAAACGCTGGTTTTATGCAACCTTGTAGAGGTAAAAGGACCAGCAATTCAAAATATGGTCTTTCAAATGATGAACTCTTGCTTCTTTTGCCAGCTGCTTTATCATATTTCATTTCTGCCTTAGAGAAGCATGGAGAGCAGAGTATACAGCCTCTTATGAAAATTCCCCTCGCTTACGGTAATATTCTATTGGATGGTTTCTCTACTTGGGACGTGTTTGTCTCTCAGGAGTTTTTCCAAGAAGATTATGATGAATTTTTATCCATTTCTTTGGAGGAATTTAACAAATTTTGCTGCAGCTCCCTTCTTGGGAATGCAGTTGCAATGCTCCATTACTTGTTTGTGTTAGATGGGAGTTCAATTAGATGGAAGAGAAGGTTGGAACTATTTGATAGCATTTGTCCTCAGTCGAGCTTTTTTGATGGACATTTTAGTTGTGGCTCTCAGGCTTTGGATGCTTGTTCATATAAGGAGTCTTTGAAGATAATTAATAAAGTTGTTGCTAAGATATCCTTTATGAGGCTGCTCTTATTTTCTCCAGAGTGTTCGATCCAGTCTATGGTTTTCTTGGCGGAAGAAAGTGTCAAATTCAAGGTCATCGAAAAAGAATCTGGTCAATTGAATGATGCGAAACTAAGGCTTATGAACATCCTAATGAATACATTGGATCAAATTTTTAAGCAATTTCCCCTGAGGTTAGATGGCTCAGTAGATGGTTGTGCCACCTACTGTTATGGAGTGTTTAGATTACTAGAGAATTTTATTTTGAAGGAAATTGTCTGGTTGTCAAAGAAGATGCATGGCTATTTGATTGAAATCTCCTCCTTTTCTTTTGTGAATCGTTTCATAAGGTCATCCCTCCTTCACAGATTTGAGGATCATGTTACACTGAAAGCCATTCGTTGCATCCTTGTTTCATTGTCAGGATCAAAGTTTTCCTTTCGTGATGTTCTTGAGCTTCTGATTGGTCACTCTGCTTTCGTGAAAATTATCATTTCGAATCTTGCTATCTCTTCTGATTCCTCCATTTTTGCCTCCTGTGGGACATTGCTTCAGCCACTTTCCAGTGTTCTAAAATTTGTTGATGTTTATGATAGTGTACAGAATATCTGTCATATTGAACTGTCCTCTAAAGGTCTTAATTGTTATTCTGTTGAAGATGTAAAACTTGAATTAGTGAGGTTGCTTAGAATATTATTTCATCTCAAGGATAGGAATACCATAACAAATTGCTTCAATTCAAGAGAATTGCTCTCTTTGCTTTTGTGCGGCTATAGTGCAACCAGAAGTCAGATTGATCTTGAGGTATTTCATCTAATGCATGAGATAGAGTCGGTTGAAAGGCAAGATACTGTGAGCATGGCAGCATTAGATTACATGTGGGGTGTTGCTGCCATGAAAATGAGGAATGATAAAACTCATGATGTATTATTACCATCAAACGTGACATCTGTTTGTGAAACGACCGAAGAACGAAAGATTCACTTTAGAGAGAACATTCTTGTTGATTCAAAAGCATGCTCTGTCACAGTATTGCATTTATGCAGTGATAGATCATCAAGAGTTTTAGTCTCTCTGGAAAGCCTTCTAGAAGACACATCCATTAGTTTTACAAAGGTCAATTTCATCAATTATGTATTATATTTTGTTGTCCTATAGTTACGCGTGTTTTTGATTTTCTGTCCAAATTTTTGATACTATATCCTGTTTGCAGTTACCGGCATCTTCCGGGAAGGACGTCATTCAACCGTATGATCCATCATTTATATTGCGGTTTTCAATTCATAGTCTATCGATGGGATACCTTGAACCTGTAGAGTTTTCTCGGCTCGGCTTACTTGCTGTTACATTTGCTTGTTTATCTTCATCCGATGAAAATATTCGAAAACTAGGGTATGAGTGCCTTGGAAGGTTCAAGATCTGTTTGGAGGTAAGCATTTGTCAAGCTATTGTACTTGAAGTAATATGATTCTTCCTGAGTGTGCTGGTTTCTTAGTAGTCTTCTGTAGATATCTGTTATGCATCTGCAGGATTACTTTGTAAATCAGCAAGTTTAATGTTTTGGTTTCAGAATCGACTTTTAAAGCCAACTATGTTAGAATTTTGCTAGTATCTATCAACGTGAACTGCTAGAAAGCCTGCAAAAATACAAATTTAGTTTGTTAGAAAGGTATTGATATTGATAGTTTATATTGATTATTAGACGTATATACTGCATATTTGATTAGTTGAAGGAATAATCCAATTATCATTTTATTTTTCGCACTTTCATTTTTTTCACTTCTTTTTTGGTTCATAAATCATATTTTATTGGTAGTATGTTACTTGGGCTAGTTGCGAGGGACTACACCACCATCATAACTGTAACATTTTTCGTATATTTTGCACTTTCTTGTAACCCAACTATTTGGTGTGCATATCACTTCTGTGAGGATTTTAATTTGGTTCTTCAAGTTTGGTGTAATAACTGACTACAACTTGTTTGGATTAACCTGGTGAGGTTGAGAATGCATATGAGTATTTAGTTTTTGAACTTTTACCTTTAAACAGTAACACACTAACCGAACATGAAGTTTCAGAGGGTTTTAAATATTTGCGGCCATCTATGTGCATCCAAAGTTCTCTGGAAATGCTCTATCTAGTGTTGGGGACGTGCTTATTTTCTTTTTTTAACTCAGCTATTTTGCTGCATGATCCTCTTTGCTCCATCTAGTAAATCCAAGACCAATAGCTTGTAACTCATAATATCCCCTCCATGTTATCCATCATACCTTGTTAATTAGCTAATAAATAGTCGGGTAGGTTGTTACTTATTCCTCATCATCATTAGCCTCACTCTAAATTTTTGAGTTGGCTTTGCGCATTTGTTCATGTTGAGTATTGCTTACGGTATTGAACCTATGATTTAGAAATCATTTTGTGCAAGTTCTATCAATATAAACCCAATTGTAACTCATCTCCTTCCCAATTTTCTTACATAAATTCGGTCAACTTGTCTAATAAGCTCACTTTCTACCCTTTGCTATATATTCCCAAACAATCTAATTTTATTTTCAACTGACTTCAAGAGTTGTAATTCCAACATTCAAATATAATTATTTTTAACTATTAGCTAGCCATTATCCCAATCATTCATCAATTTTCTTCAATGGATGTCACTCAAATCATTCCTTTATTATACTTAATACTTGTTTCACACTTTGCAAGAATATTATTTTTCGTAATCATCATATGCCTTGGTAGCAATTTTTTTTTTTCACAACTTAAAAGTGCATTAATTTTCTTTATTCCCTCATTCCACTATCAATTCCTTTTATTAGATCTATTTGTTGAATCTTCTGAAATTTCTAAATGACAAAAGAAGTATACATCTTATCTCGAATCAGGTTTAGCTCATCTAAAAAATTTTAATTAATAGCTAACTCCAGATTGGTTTAAGGTGTGATCGAATAAATTTGAGCTGGTTTCGAGGCAAGGTCAAATTTACTAAGTTCGGGTTGCTAAAAATCCCAATGGTGCATTAAGATTGACATTGTAGTCTTGAGGGATCTAAATGCTCTATTTTCCAAAAGTGAAAGTTGGAAGCTGTTAATAGTTCTAAACTAACTAGACTACACTGTGAACTACAGTCTACACGATGCATAATTTTCACACTTCTAATATGATTGTATGTTTTTACTTGAGACTTTTTATTTGCATTTTATTTACATTAGAAGATAAAAATTTTTTTTCCACTGAATTATACCTTACTGAAAACCACATGAAGGGAAATTGCAAAAACTTGCAAAAAAGAGAAACCCACATTATTCTTAATTATAGAAGTCTGGCGATTCTTGCTGTTGTACATTTGATATGATGCGTGTACACATCAATTGCTGGTTTTGTTAAATCATCATGTGGATTATATTTTTGGTTTTTGTGTTGCTCTTTGTTCATTCTAATTCTTCTTTTTTTCTTGACTTTCCTGTGCCAGAATAGTAAAAAAAGTAAGGATTTGTTGCAGCTGCTGCTTCTTTTGACGTACTTACAGAATGGCATAACAAAAGAATGGCAGGAAATTCCATCAGTTTTTGCAATATTTGCTGCAGAAGCTTCTTTCACATTATTGAACTACTCCCAGGATCATTTCATTACAATAACTAAATTCCTTATGCGTTTCCCTAGTGTGAACTTCAAGGTAATTTTGCTTATTAAAGGGAATAATAAAATTCCTTGAATCTGCCCTATTAGTTTGTAGCCCTTCTTCTTATAATTACAATTTGAATGATTCTATACGAAGGCTATTTATTACGTTATGCAGGTTATTCCATTATTTCATACATTGTTTGGAAGTAGTCCCGTCCATTTCAGAACAGACTGTTTATGGATCCTACGTCTATTGTACGCGGGGTTGAATTCTCCAAGTGATGCAGAGCTTTACTTTGGAAATAACGTCCTGGATGCTTTATTAAGCTATTCTTCTTCCTCACTCGCCGATGATGAAGTTAAGATTCTTATCCTCATGGTAATGTTGATTTCTCCTTCAAACATGAAACTTTTTTTTTCTCCAGTTTTGCATGAGATGTCTACGTTATTATCTTGTTTCATCGTTAATGAGCCAAAAGTTTCTTGATTTTTTATTTTTCCTCGTTCTTCTAGAATGATGGAGAGCATTTATGGTATGGATTTTCTCTGAAAAAAGTTAAAAGAGTTAAGAGTTGTAATGTAAGACTTTTGTTCCATCTGATTGTAGTTATAGATATATTTTAAGAGTTTGAGGAAATCATTCAAAGAAATTGTTGTTCTAGGATAAGGTATCTGAGATGCTGGAATTTATTAAATTGTTGTTCTACATCTGACTTGTTCCATCTTTTTATGGATCCTACTATATTTCCCATCTCTGTCTGATAATTCGAAGAAATAGGTTTTTTGACCCTTGATGAGTGTTTTCATCATCTTCTCAATCAGGCTGGTCACTGATGTTGTTATGAATGACTTTCCCAGGATGCTTTCTTTCAATGTTAGCGAGTCTCCATTACAATTGGAGGATTTCTCTATACATATATTCTCTGAAAAGTTCTTAAATATTATTTTGGGGCTTTGTCCTTGGTGACATGATGGTTTACTCCCTTTTATGGATTTGGCCAAAGTGGAATTTTTGTATTTAGTTAACCGGTGGAACTTTGAGCATTCTATTATTCAAAAGGATATAATAGAATCAACTCGGTACTTCTTAGTAAAACAATTTTTTGAAAATTATGCATTTTTTTTATAGCCCCTTAATTTTATGATCTGTTATACGCTTTATTTTATTATGTAGAAGAAGATTTTTGACATAGTAGTACTCGCTAAGCACTAAAAGGTTAGCCATGTTTCTCAAGCTTTGCTTATTGATTCTGATAATATAGTCATCTTAGCACACTGAAAACTAGATTGTATAGTTCATTGCGGTTTCTTCAATTCATAGTAAATGCTTTTATATATCTTCTGCTTTGATGGCACTTTTTATATTCAGCATGAAAATATGAAAACCAGGACATAATGGAAATGAAATTCACACTGCAGATTGTTAAAAGATTTGTTCAATTTCATTTGGTGGCGGACTATTTAGTCAAAGAATTTGGCTTACTACCATGGTTATCCTCACTTTTATTATTCTATGGTGAGCGACTTATTGGACATCAAGAAGGACGATCTGTTGATATTTTGAAGTTGATTGTGGAGGTAAATGTGCGCTTATTGCCTGATTCTTTATGCTTAAGCTTATTAGGCAATCATGTTAATTCTAAGGACTCCCTTTTTGTTTTGTAATATATATCTACTGTTTATGTTGTTTAATGTTAGTGGTCTCTTTTTTGTGCTACCTATGCTTGCGCTTATAAATAATAGATCAAAGTTTATATTTAAGCTGTAGTATCGGAAGAACATGAAGCTTAATATAGGAAAAACATATAAGAGGCCTTTTGGGTTTATTTTTTTATTTATTTATTTTATTTTACCTATTTTTTATCTGAAATAAAACATATTTAATATGTAAAAATAGGTTATTTGTTTTATGAATATTGAATATTAATATATGTTTATTCAGGTGGTGAAATTTTTAAAGACATTAAAAATAACTGAATGCTATTTTGAATTTTTTTTTAAATAATTGATTTTTTTTAGAAGGAAAATAAAAGTATATGAAATAAACGCGAAAGACATTTTTTTTTAAAGTAAAATAAAGAATCGAAGTGATCCCAAGTAAGCCGTATGTAATATTACAACATAGTCCAAAATAATAAAAATAAAACAGTTTATACAACCATGTTTTTTAAAATTGAATTATGAACACGCTGATTGTTGACCTTCAACATTCATTTTCTCCCATTTCCACCTTTGGTATTGAGCCCAAGCTCCTTCGAACTGTTCAGTGATCAATGCTTGATATTAACAAACGGCCTCGGCTTTCTATTGGGTGGCTGCTTTGGTTTCAATTTTATGCACCATGTGTCATTGAAATGCTCGAGTCCAACCTCCAATTGTCTGTTGGTGAGGTGCAAATGACTGGTGAAATGTGAATGATTATAGTATGCATTGGTTGTTTAAGCTTTGAAAAAGAAGGATTAAAAAAAGGAAAAAAAGGCTGTCTAATTCCCTTATTACGTAAAATTGTCCCCTAATTAAAATATCGGTAAAAAAAAAGAAAACTGTGAAAGTGCTCACATATGTGGCAGAGTTTCCAAAGTAGGTAATAATAAATATAAAGAAAAAGACAAACTATTCCTCTCTTTATTTGTGTACATATGAAAATGTGTTTTGGAGCCATAAAAAAAAGAAGAACCTATGTACGTTCAATGCTTTAGATAATGCGAACCTGCATCCACTATCCTTCTTAAATACCTATATGGTTTTGACATATCATTCTAGTGTACCACTCATGTTTCATGCGAGCAAAACTTAAAGCTTGCAAACAGTCAATATCATAGAACTCATTAGGCTACTCATTCTATAAACAAATAATGTATACATTTATGTAATAAAATAGGGTTTGAACAATCAAATCACTAATATTGGACATCTAAATCTTTTAAATCTTGATTCTGCAATATTCGATAAATTTGATTCAATACCCTTTTCTAGCTATGAGCTTCAATACTATATGATTCTATATACTTTATGGTTTTTATTGAGAAACGAGATTCGGATGTTTTTAATTTTGTGGAAAGGATTTTATGCATGCTTCTTCCTGCTACTAACACAAAATAGATCAAGTATTTTCTTGTGGTTGTGTACGTAGAGAAGCTCCATGAGGATATAAATTATGGTGAAACTCTTAAGTCATAAGCTTAAAATAAAGCAGCAGGCCCGTCACAATAAAAGAGTAGGTTCCATCTATAGTTTACTATGAAAACACGACGGAGAAATCGTATATGTTTTGTACTTCCTTATCCTGCCAACTTAGGGCTCATGTCTATGAAAAGTCTGCATGTGAACTCCGCTAAATAAAATGCTTCATTAGGTAACTCTATGTCTGCTAACATGCATAGTTTTTTTGTCACATCTTAAATTTCTTATAATTTCATCTTTATAAAGGCCATCTTGGGTACTCACGACATGATGCCTTTTGAATATATTTGAAAATATGTTCTGAACATTGTGAATAATTATGACTTGCACATGTAATCATGTCACTCGAATTTTGGTCTTTTTGGATTGTTAATAGAAATCATATCTTTTCATGCAAAAGAATTCATCACCTCTAGTTGGCTAGAATGTGATGTTCGGAGTCAATCAATGGCTAGTAAGTTCTTTTGACCAAATTGAAAGTTGATTTTAGCAGACTAAGGGTCTGTTTGGGGAAGCTGCAGTTTATTGAATAATCTGATTAAAAATAATCTGTTGATAAGCTAGATGCGGTTGTTATTACAAAGTTTTCTTTTTTTTGGAAAAGGCTATACCGCGACCCGATAATCTCACACGCACCTAAGTAGGTGCGGTGTGACTCCGTCATTTTCAGCGATTTTGAAAGCAACAAGCGCCAAAACGCAGTTACCTAAACAGGGATAGTGCGTTTTCAAACGCCACCACACAAATAAGTTGCCCCAAACAGGCCCTAAGAGTCTGTTTAGAGCGTCGTAGCTATCTGAGCATGTCAGGATAAACGATCATCTTGATAATCTGTGATAAGCGGTCGATCCGACTAGTTTGTCCATTTGTTTGGTTTACGTTTTTGGAAAACAACTGATTCTGGATAAATGACCATTCTGCCCTTGTTTTGGATAAACTGTTTAGCTGTTTGGTTTATGCGTTTGGAAAACAACTGATTTACAATTTTCTGTTGATAAAAGACCATTCAGACAGACTCAGTTTTACAGTATATACTAGAACTTTAACGGCTATACATCTGACTGTTGAGAACAAAAAAATATCATTTCATAACAGTACAAAATTATGATAATTTTAATAATTTTGTTTAATTATTCCATATAGCCATAAAGAAACGCTGCAATCATGCTTCCCGTCCGACTTCAGATGATTCACAACTGTTTGGTTCAAGGAAATGAAAATTGCCATGGGATAAAAATCAATTCACCTGCAACTGGTTGGTAAAAGCTTAATAAAAAAAAATATGCAAACAAAATCATCATCATCATGTGAATGCAAGCTATCTGGAAGGTTAGGATATACTTCTAATGCAATAATTTGTATTTTCAGCTAAAAATTGTTTCAATTGGGACTGTTCCTAGTTAAAAGACCCAACAGAAACATAAATCAACACAAACAAAGAAATCCAAGAATGAAAAATCTCAAATCAAAGAGCATTTATCAAACAAATCAAAGCAAAGAATGACTTACAGAAAGGATAAGCTGCCTTCGGCTCCTTCTCCCCTTAGCTTGATCCCTGGTGTGCAGCTTCATTGCCACAACCCTCATCTCCTCCACAAACCCCTTCGCCTCCTCCCTAGAATGCCGCTTCCTAGGCATCTCCGTTGCCATCGCCCTCACAACCACATCGATCTTCAGCCTCACGCCGTTCGTCCTTTCGGCTTCGGGAAAAAGTGCGGAGGAAGCTTCGAGAGAGGTAGAGTTGGAGAAACAGTGGATTGCGGGAAATCGATTTCGTTCCGTGATTGAACTTTCTGCTGGTTGGAGATCGACGAGGGAGGAGACGGAGATGAGAAGGGCACGCGAGTAAAATTTCTCCCGAACGCAAATTCAATAAGCGGGACGTGGAGTTGATCCCGCGTCCCCGTTTATTAAGGATATGAGAATTAAGTTTCAGGATAATTTGTTGGAACGCGCAAAACAAACGGGCGGCGGCGTTTTTAAAAACGCCACCGCAGCGGATAAGCTGTCACAAACGCAGCCTAAATGACATACCAAATCGCTCTTAGCTATAAAATTATGAGTCTAACATTCTGAATATAATGGAACATCGGAATGCCTGGAAGGATTTAAGCTAAATGCAAATAAAGCCTAGCTAGTGGATTAGATATATTTGCACTATTGACCCATAATTGACCTTATGGATCTGACGAATCATCTTAACATGCATGTTAAACTACATTAAAAAGTATAAATTCAACCAATTGGGCTACCTTGCTCATAAAGCAAGGTTATAATATAAGAATCACTATAGGTTCTTTTCGATACGTCAGTAGTAAGTCCCATACGCAGGCATGCTGAAAGCCAAGATCGGGAGTCCTAATCTTCTGTGTAGCTTGTAAATAGATAAATAAGTTCAATGTAGTAATAAATGAAATTTTAAATAAATTCGTAAAATAATAGTAATAAATACAATAAGTTAGGTGTCGGTTAAAGGAGACGCACCCCCTCGCAAAAAATAAATCGCATGCTTCTTCCGAGTTCTCCCCTCATTAGAACCATCGAACGAGTGAGAGCGAGGGAAATGGTAGGGTGATCAAGAGAAGGAACGAAGTCACCAATCGAGGGAACGAGATTTGAAGCTTGTGTAGCCGAAGTAGGATGCGATGTCATGACCTAACCGAAAGAGAAGGAAGGAGAAGGATGACACAACGTTGGTTGCGAGCAAGGGAAGTATAACTCGAGCCCTAATAGTGGAGAAGATACTTTGTGTTCTTGCGTGCAACGGAAGAGGAGGAGAAGGCTCTTGTGTGCGGCTAGGAGTCGAGCCTCGCGTGTAGAGGTAAAATAGAAAGAAGAAAAAGGCACGCGTGTTGTGCTTAGCTTAGTCGAGATTGAAGAGAAGGGCAAGCCAAGCCTTGTGTTCATAGAAAAGAGGAAGGAGGAGGCTAATCTTGGGGCCGAAGAGAAAGTTGAGTTAGGGTTTTGTTAGCTAATTTAATGAATTTTTAGATGTGTGCGCATGTGTGTATTTTATTAATGTTAAGAGACAGTTTGATTGAATCGGAACTCATAATATAGAAATTTTAAGTTGGAGGGAGATTGATCAGAGAAACTAATAAGGCAATTGTTAATGTTATTGTTATTAGAATAAATGATATAATTAGTTAAATTATTGTTATTAAATTTTATTCAATTAGGAAGTGCGTGGAAGTAAGTTATTTATTTTGAGATTTGTAAAAGATTTATTATATAGTGTAGTGGAGGAATAAACTTTACAGAGGTCACTTAAAGATGGATGTGGTTAATTATTTCTTGTATGTATTAAATGAAGATATTATTAAATCCTGCATTATTACTTCATAAATCTGCTTTTATAATAAGAGGTATCTTGTGAATTAAAGAATTACTAATGAATTAAGTGACAATAAAAAAAGAAAATTAGTAGTTTCACTAAGCTTAAATGGATGTAATTAAAAGAAATGAAATGTAAAAGCTTAAGTCAAACATGATTACTCGTAAATGGTGATGATAGAGAATGCGATATGCTCTTGCACAAAAAAAGAAATGTAAATGATAAAGGTGTACCTTCGAGTGCACTTTTTTAGGTACTAATGAGTACAATTTTGAGGATACATTCGGTTATGACGATAATCTTGATATGACTTATTTAAGATGTTAAAAATGACAAATACTTAAATTGAAATGAGAATGATTAAATTTAAAATGAAAGCTTACAGTTTTGTTTAGTACTAAACTACATTTTTTTGGTCATTTATGTATAGAATTTGTATATAAATTTAATGCATAATAAGATTGTAATTGCTCACTAATTCGTGAAAAATTACTGTTGAATTTAATTGTTTTCTTTCAGGAAAAAATGTAAATTGTTATATTTGATAGGAGATGTGTAATTTCAAGAGATTGATTACAATCGATAAGTATTATGTTGTGATGAGATTATAGATTTAATTTTTGTTTCGGTAGTGAGATACTGCTATTGTTGAAGAGAGGTTGTCTGTAAATTATGTTGTTATTTTGGGATGTTTTGATTTTATTGTAGTGTACTTTGTGGTTTCTTTGCGGTTTCTTAGTGACTCTTTTATATATTTGAAGTAATGAAAACCTGTGGAAAGTAAATGAAATGTTAATATCGTCCGACCGCAGTTTCTGACTTAGTTAATGGTAGAGTATCAGGCCGGGTTGCGGCAAAAGTGCTATCAGAGAAATTAGGTTGAATCTTGTTGAAAAAGAGCCACTAGGTTGATTAAACTAATTCATAAATATTATTCATGAAGATTAAATTGCTTCTAATTATAATCTTTTTTATGTTATTTTAGAAAAATGAAAAATCAGGTGAAGAAGTTAGAGATAAGTGATAGAAATTGATGCACTTCAACAGATTACTGTGAATGCATATAATTTTGTTGAGAGATGACTACAATAACTCATATGATTAAGAACTTTCAGACTCAGACTAATTCTAGTGGGGGAGGCCAACTGAACGGGTATTTGAAGCTCTTTTAGGATATGAGGTTACTTCTCTTTTTTGGAAGAAGTTCAGTGGATGTTGAGAACTGACTATTAAGAGCAGAAAAGATTTTAGATGCTTTGTCTTGTCCTCTAGAGAGGAGGGTTATGCTGGGCAGTTTTGCTTTAGTGAGAGAAGCAGAGAGATGGTGGCGAGGGCAGTTGTAGGAAAAATTTAGGGTAGAGCCAACCAAATGTTATAGATTGTTCGTAACACTTTGAGCTTGAATGCAAATGCATGATAAATTCATTAGACTAATGTGGTGAGATCGATTTATTATGTAATATGAAGCTGAATTTACCATATTTTCAAATTATGCGCCACCATTGATTTCAAATGCAGAGTAGAAATGTCACATATTTTTGTTTGTCTTTCATATTTTTGTTTGTCTTTCATATTTTTGTTTGACTTGAAGGATGATTAGACAACCACTAATTCCTCTTGGGATAAATGGTTATTCTATTTTGGTGGAGAGGGCCCGTACGATTGAGATGGATTCAAAAGCTAATCAGAGGAGGAGGGCTTTCATAAGAGGAGAAATGCTGAGGGGTTCAGATTTCCTTGGGCCTCTCAGGGCAGCCAGTCCTTTCAGTAAGGAATTATAGGTCATAAGAATGCCAAATCTGACAGTTTTGACAGCCAGATTGAAGTTAAGAAGTGTAACAAATGTGGGAGGTCCCATAAAGAGTCTTTCTGGATCCAAAAGGTTATTTGGTCCCAACATCAAAGTAAAAAACAATTTATCCTACTCCATCATATGAATTGGGTGCTACAAATGTAAAAAGCAAAGCATAGGTGTTATAATTTATATATATATGATGAGATGGTGAAAATAGTGACCTCCAAGATCCAATGCTGGACCACCTCATTTCTGTCTAATGGGTGAAGATTGACCCTCCTCAAATCGGTTCTCACTACTTACCCCCTGTACATACTTCAAATGATCAAGTTAAAAGAAAACTCAAAGAATGTTGGAAGTGTCATTCAACAAGTTCTTATGGGCTGGTCAACACAAACAACATCACTGGACTTCGTGGAACAAGATCTGCCATCCTACTGCCTCTGGTGGACTGGGCTTTAAAAATTTAGCACACATGAGCCATATCTTCTACTGTAAGCAATGAGTTAGATTTAGACAACAATGTTCTCCATGGGCAAGATTTATGAAAGGTAAATATTGTCCCATTTCTCATCCATCACTTGTGAATCCTAAATTGGGGGACTCTGAAACCGGAAAGCTCTTCTCCAGTGTTAACGATGCCGTCGAAGCTCTTTTCATTCGGGATGTGGGTGAAGACCAAATCAATTTTCGGCTCGATAACTCGTTTGGAGAATCATTCCTCGAAGGAATATCAACCCATTAACTCTAGTATAATTAATGTATCACGATCGTCGGGTACATGGTAAGTGGAACCTCTCCAAGATTAGTGAGGTTAATTCCCCCACATTGTGAAAAGTATTTTGGATCTCCCTATCAATCCTTCTGCTCCTGATAGACTTATTACCAAAAAATGGCTCCCATCAAAGTCTGTCCAAGTTTATTTATCACTCTCACTACCAATGACAATCTACTGATTGGGGAAAATGTGTTTGGAAAGCTAACATAACCCCATCCATGGCCTTCTTCCTGTGGAGGTTGTTTAGAAAATTTCTTCCTACTGATGACATTTTAAAACTTAAAGGTTTCAGAGGACCATCCAAATATCATCTATGCCACTCTGCTGAGGAAAGCCTTATACACTCGATGTTGCATTGTGAAGTCTCCGGAAGTGTTTGGGCTGCTCGTACTTACGAGTGAGAACAATCGCTGGATCTTCTTACTAACCTGGTCCAATATTAATGATCATCGGGATTCTTGGAAACATCATTCAAAAAAACATATTCCTTTCATTATCTTCTGGTTTATCTGGGTGGCCAGGAATGCTGCCAAGTACCAAACCCTTCCTGCCAGCTATCATAAGATAAGCTTACACTGCCAATCCTTTATCAGAAAGTTGAATGGTTCATCTTCCATTTCACCTGGGAGAGTAAACCCTCCTGCGGTCCAGTTAGTTTTTTGGAGGGCCCCTTCACAGCATTGGGTGAAACTAAACACTGATGGAAGCTACTCTAGTAGCAGGGCTGGCATTGGTGGCCTTTGCAGGAACTTTAAAGGACATTGTTTATGGTACTTTGCTGCTCCTATTGAGGCTCTAAATGCTCTTGAAGCTGAAACTCGTAATGCCGTCTTTCGAGGGCCGAATTTGGCTTTGGCTCTAAAGCCGAACAATATACATGTGGAATCGGATTGCTTACAACTCTTACACATCCTTCAACCGAAGACCTCTCCCAGTAGTATTCGATCTATTGGATGAAAAAAATTCGACGTCCGACGATCTCTACTCGGATCATCGCTGTCTTATGTTCCTGAGGAAGCGCAACAAACCGGCTCACCACCTCGCATATGAAGCTTCTTCCTCTCTATTACTTATTTGTCATAATAGCACATACTCCTTTTTGTCTTTTTTACTGAATGAGGATTGTTTGGACATACCCCGTCTTAGATGTAACATTTCTTTTTGATCAATGAAATTGCCCTTTTTATAAAATATATATATATATATATATATATATATATATATATATATATATATATATATAATGCACTCGGGGCGGTAAGTTGGTTGACAGTTCTGTTGTAAGTTCTCTCTGGCTTGGGTTTGATTCCTTTTGAGGATGATCACACACCCCTTGAAAAATCGGTATTTGGGGGACAACCCCCCCAACTATCGGTTTTCTTTTTTGTAACACACACACACACACACACACACATAAAAAAAGCCTAAGGGCTAATATACTAAAGAAGAAATGATATAGATATGTTGTCTATGAGGGCCAAGCATGGCACCCTACCCACATGATATACACTATACAAATGGTCCAAAAAAAAAAAGAAAAAAAAAAAACCAAAAGTGCCAGAACTCGTAGTATCAGGTAGCTAGAGAGCAACCCAATTTAACCCTGCCTCTGCTTCTAGTATTAAGAAGGGAGCTGGCTAAAAAATTGGTAAGTTTGGTGCCATTGCCAGAAAGAACCAATGTATCATTTATTAAGTTCTTGAGCTCGAGTAGGCGACCATTCTTCATCCTCCTGGATATGTAGATCTGCCATTCCTCATCCGATGATTGGCTCATCTGATCAGTGTGTTGGTTGACATATTTCATGGGTATGTAAAGGCTGGTGCACATCATGAGCCCCATGCGCCTGACTAAAAGTAACACTTGTTCGGTCTAAATAGGTGGTAGAGGCGCAATAGAAAGATTGCCAACCATTGCAACAAAGATAGGCTTTAGGGTATGTGAGATATGAGATGTCTACTCTGCACGTGTGATTTTCTAAGGATGAGGAGCAGCAACACTCTCCTGAGGAGCGTACCGAACATTGTCCTGCGGATGTAAAGTTCATTGAGCTGTGTTTTCAAAAAGATTTGGAGCTTGTAGGTTGCTCAACAGAATCATCTGACAACACCTCAATCACAAAAATAAAAACAGTATTATCTGGGGGGTCTCTAGTAGTAAGAGGTTCATTTAGAGGGAGGGTGGAAGGAAGAGCAGATGACATTTCTGCCAATTTTTCAGTAAGGTGTTGCACTCAAGAGACTGAGGAGGGGTAATTGTGAATTGTGGCAGGGGGCTATCTTTGCTCTAAGGTTTTAAATGAGGGTGCAAATGGTGACATTGAGAATGAGAATGTCCAAACATACGACAGTGGGTGCAATAAAGTGGAAACTGCTCGAGTTCCACCGGCTGCCAAAAGCCCTAGTGCTGTGAGCCAATCTAGATGTCACCCGAAAAAGGTAGAGTAATGTCTCGTTCATAAGGCCTACTTAGATTAACTGTAGGAACATGAGTTTTAAGGTGTTAATTGTAGACCGTAGCTAGGGAATATAGAAGCTCATGATTGAAGAGATGAAATTTCAGACCGGGGAAACACAACCATACTGGAATGATAGGGGTTCAATGAGAGGATCAAAATCGACTGTCAATTTTAACACTTTCATCATACGGTTTTCTATACGAACAATTCTTTTCGCAAACTACTGGACATAGTCTTCATCATTTGATGATTGGATAAGAACATGTCTACCATCTAGTTTCTCAATCTTTCATTCCCCTTTCAGACGCATTTGCTTAAACTATTTTCGAATTACTTCAATCTTAGGGTTTCCATAAAAGAACTTACCAACTAAGAGCAATCGGCAGGATGAGACTAAGGTGGAGATCTCAGCGCCAGAGAGAAAGATTGCAGGCTTGTCATTTTTACGGGACGCTTTTTGGAGGAATCCAGTGTCTACGCTCAATGCTAACGTGCCGTGGTATCGTTGCGGGAACAAATAGGAAGGAGCGCAATAGGTGGTGTCACCCGCAAGAGCAGCGGCATATGAACGTCCCGAGGCCATCACCACTTGCAGAATAGGCACAAAAGTTGCAAAAGAAGGTGGCATAATTGTTGCAGTAGACAGCCGCAAAGTTGCAGACTAAATAGAGGAGGGACATGCGACAAATGATGAAAACGCACTACGTAAACAAGCCCCTCTTCTGCGAGCACGAGGAGCTTCGCTGCAGAAACCGTGCCTGACGAACACGAGCCCTTCGACCTTGAGACGTTGAAGGACGAGTAGACGCGTCGGGATGGAAACTAAGCACTGCGACAGTCGAATTGACGAAAGAATGAGCATGACGGAGAGAGATGCAGTGGAGCAGAAAACCAGAGTTCGCCATAGAGGCTAAACCCTAGCAGAGCGTGATCGACGAAGACGAAGAAGCTGCCTTTTAAAAAAGCCTAAAAGGCTGATTTTATTGAATTAGAAAAGATACATAAAAGTTGTATGAGAGGGCCCAATAGAGACACTCTATCCATACGATACAGTGTACAGTAATACCTTAACAGAAAAAGATAGAGATAAACCATAACAATTTAAAAAATGAAGAAAACAAGTAGCTAGGGACAAGACATTTTTGTCCTGTCTCTTCCTCTAGTTTTAGGATAGGAGCCAGATAACAAACTTTGAAGTGTCCTGCCATTGCCAGGAGTAACCAAAGTGTCATCCATTAAATTTCCAAGCTGGAGTGTGCCCCCAGCTATCTTCTTCCGCCGAGAAGGGTAAACCTGTCATTTTTCATCTGAAGATTGGCTAATGCGCAGTAGAAGGAAAGCCAGTCGTTGCAACAACGATAGGTTCAGTGGGTAATGTCACCTCTTCACCTGATATTTTCTGAAAGAGCTGCAGGACTATCCTGATTTGCAGTCTGATCATTATCCCTTGTAGTATAGTTAGGGGAAGGGGCAATTACATTAGATACCAACCCTGTCTTGTGGTGAGTCCCTCCTTAGGTGGATCAAATGTGTCCAGGGTGGTGGGTTTCTGCTTTTGACTATTGGTTCTCAATTGTGGGTGCAATATGAAACATTTCTCTTGCGGGTGTCCAAACATCTTGCATTGTTTGCAGTAGTGAAGTTTTTGTTCCATAATGATTTTTTGCCAATAACTATTGTGAGCAGAGCCAAACCAGACTTCTACATCTGGTAGTGTAATATTACTTTCATTCAAAATCCTTACAATAGAAGGTATTGAGAAATGAACTGTAGGTATGTCTACCTGCATAAGTTTTCCAAGAATGGTCTCAATTGCATATAAGATAAGTTGGTCAAAGAATTGAAGCTTGAGTTCAAGTAATGAGAACCAGATAGGCATAAAGGGGGCCCTTGACTGGGATCAAAATCAGGACTCCATTTGAGGAATTTCATAGGTTTGCCCTCAATTGTGATGAATTTCTTTGAGAAAATCCCTGTCTAGTCGGCTTCTATGCTCAGCTGTATCATAATATGTCTGCAGTCAAGAAGGCCCACCTGCCAATCCCTAACTAGTTTGAAGTCTTCAAAACCTTCATGATAATCTCCATCTTAGGACGACCTAATTGGAACTTGCCTACTAGTGTAAATTTGTATTTTTCTGCAAGTGATGAAATTTCAGCGTCAGAGAAGAATAGTGCTGGTTGCCCGCCTTTTTCTTACTTTTTTGATGAGATTGCAATCTTCATGTCCTGCAACAGAATCATGGTACATCTGCGGGAATATCAAAATATCCGCGAGGTGGAAAGGAGAGCTACGTTTGTGAACCACTTTAGCATTGGAGGGTTTGGCGGGGTTATCACCGGCAAGGGCGGCGGCGTAGGAAAGCCCAGATTCCATTAGCGTGCTTCACACACTGCAGGAGCAATAAAGTTGGTGCAGCTTAACGACTCTACCTCCAGTCGAAGTCTCCGCTGCCGCAGCAGACCACGCAAGCAGTCGAGAAGCTTAGAGCAGGACTTTGGCAGAGCAGTTGAGCGGCTTTGAATGCGCCGCAGACGCGAACCGCAGACGACGCGAGCTCTTCCGCAGACGCCGCAGCAGACGAGCAGGCTGGAAGCTGTCCGCGAGCTCCTCCGCCAGCCAGAGCCGATGATGAAGACGAAGAGCAACAAAGTGTTGATATGCCCGACGAAGTCGAAGAGCAGTGAAGGTGATAACGCCGGAGAAGACGCGAGGATCAGTTGCGATAAATCGCTGTATGGGTCGCTAGGGCATGTCGACGTAGAGCCGAGCATGTGAGACGACATTATATGTATATACATAGAAAAGAACGAGTGCCTTGTATTTAAATGCCATTCTAAAAAATATTATGAAAAAAAACTTTAATGTAGATGTTCTTTGAAATTGCTTGGGTTCACATCAAATTATATTAATTTATGCAATCCCCCGATGCATCCAAGCTTTAGGGCGAGATTATGCCCAGACGCACCGACACCCAAGTTATGGTGGGCCCACGCCATGCTCTTTTTGGCGTGCCTGCGCCCAGATCCCGGTGCTTCCATGCTAGGCTTAGTCTGGTGCACCCTCGCTAGACTTGCTCTACCCCTACGCTGGAAACCCGAGCAAGCAGTGAACCCGAGCCCGTTTTAGCGCACCCGTGCCCGGTTATGGTGCACCTGCACTTGACGCACGCACCGATATTGGAAACCTAGCATACCAACACCACTTTGTCTTGAGGCACTCAATGAAATTCATAGCTTCACAACAAGTACCACTAACATATGCAATACTCAACCCAATAAATGTTGAACCTATGGAATTAGTGTTACATTTCATAATTGATGTATGAATAACTTCCTCCATATTTGAAGACAACTATTTCCACAACAATGATCAAATTACAAACGACGACATTTCTATGCAGGGACAACATGATAAAAACCTAAACGGTGACATTCGAAACAACTCCGAAAACCCAAATAAATCCGGCAATCGAAACGACTCAGAATAATGATGGATGAAAGTAAAGCCAAATATCGGCAATCCAAACAACTCTGACAACCAAAACAACTCTAAACAACTCAAAACAATGAGGAATGTAAGTATAGCCAAATTATGGCAACCCAAACAACCCTGGCAACTGAAATAACTTAGAACAATGTTTTAAATAGCTTGCTCTAGCTTTGGGTTGCTGGATGTGAGACTGCAGTGAAGAAGAAAGGAGAAGACAAAGGAAAATGAGCTCAGATGCGAAATGAGAAGAAAAACCTCTGGGCTCGAAGGGCATGAGTTTAGACCAAATTACAAGCTGCAGGACACGCTAATTAGGTGGAGGTTGCAAAATTTCATTCCATGGACCCACATTTTCGGACAACGCCTGAAAATCAAGCACCCCAAATGCTTATAATTCCACAGTTCAAACCTCACCACAACTTGGAACTGCATCAGACAGGACTGTCGGCCGCATTTTCTTTGAAAGATAATAAAATTTAGTGATTTAGTTTAATATAAAAGGTTTATGATTTTTTAGAGTAGTTTTGTTTTAATTTTTAAAAATGAGACCGCCTCGATCTCATTTGTCAAGTAATTTGCATAGTCGTGCCTGATGTCACAAATGATACACATTCTCGAAAGATTAATTTATCTTGCGACGGTAGACCCAATCATAGGAACTAAAGGACTCGTGACATCCGTTTGATCTGCGAACCTTTATGTGTGACCGACAAGTTCCCCTACCTAATAGAAAGACTAGGTAGGGTTTAATTTACGTGGGTTCCAAGTTCACTATAGAGGCGAGCCTCTATAGTTAATTACATCCTAAATGAATGGTGTCACTTGAGAAAACTTTCGATATGATCAGTAGTTCTTTCTTCAAGAATTCAAGGGTTTAGGTTTTCACGGTAGGAGGTGGAAAGCAAGTGGGAGTGGCTCAATATGAAGCATTTATTTTCAGTAGTCCAAAGGAAGGAAAAAGTAGTGGACGTCACAGATTTGAGGCAAGCCCTAGTGACTTCCCAACTATCCTACTGTGCGGCTGCGTTTTGGAGAAGATGTTATTTAATTGTTTAATCCTGTCAATTTTATTATTTGGGACTTACACTTGCATAATACCTAATTATGCAAGTAACACACAGAGATATGAGGGTTTACGTCGTACCGTACGACAACCTCGGAACCTAAAGCGAATTAGGACTTACGCTGCGCAACACGGTTGCACAGAAGCCTAAAGAGGGTGTGAGGATTTACTTTGTGATGAGCGAGCTACCTCGAAGTCCTATAGGTTGCTATTCAAACTAAGGGAGAGTTTAACTGTTGTAGAATGGCGACGAACTCCACTTGTTGTTCGCTCCTTGCTCCTCATCGTGCTGCCCACGGTGTATGCTCCAAGCTTCTTGTTGAAGTAGCAGTCCTAAGGTCTAAGATTCAAACGGTTTTACCAAGTGTGATTCAATGTCTCAGGTTGTGTTGTTGTTTTCAGTTTTGCATGCAGAGTAAAGTAAATTGCTGGTAAATATAAGTGCTGGAAAGTAAAGTTCGGTACAATAAACAAGGGAAATTGCAGTACCTAAAATGTAAATGCGTACCTGGGCATTAGCTACCGTTGCATGATTATTATTGCAGACATAACATGATTTGCGGTTGATTTAAATAAACACGCAAGAAAATAAAATAAGCGAGGAAACCCGACACGAAAGTCAGAAAATAAAGAAACGAGTCGTAGAAATCGCAAGCAAAACTCGTAGACACATATGGAAAATCGGAACTGGGTATAATGCATCAGTAAAGGTGGGGGCTCAGAGCTGGACTGTGTGCTTCCCGACCTTGAACAAGAGTTACCACCCGACGATCTACGGAGGGCAGTCCTTAGCCTCAATCTGAATGACTAGCTATGGACTTTTGTGGTTTTTTTTTATAATTAAAAATTCTTTGATTTTCATGCAAAAGCTATTATTTAGGTTTTTATGCAGGGTTCTTTTTTATCAAGCAAAAAAGATTTTTTATCTTATTTTTGTAAATATTCTGTAAAGTGGTGTAGTCCACAGACTAGTTACTCTAATCAAGCTAAGACTACTAGCGACCTAAGATTGTCGGGGGCAACAATCCCACCAAGATTCGGCGAATAGTATCATCGGTCCTTTCCTCTCCCTATGGAGGTCTGCGAGGTAGGAGATACTATTCTATTTATCCCTCGTATCCCTCGTATAGACACACATTAGCATTATTATCATCGCCTCGCCACCTAGACCTCAGACTCACACTGGTCCGATGATCTATATGTGACAAAATAAATGTCCCCAATTGCCAGGAGGATTTGAGTGTAATGTTCAAACTCAAATCCCGGTGCATTGGATCTCATTATCGGTTAAGTCATTTCAGGGAATTCCATTATTTGATTTAATTAAGGAAGGGTGAACCAAACATCGGTGCATCCTCTTGTCTAGTGTCCTAATCAGTTTGCGAATTAGGGTCAGGTGTCTAGTTTCACTGTACATTCGAGGATTAGGTTAATGGGTTCTTACCTGGGGTGTGCTTCTAAGGTCTAGGAAGCCTACAGTGAAGATTAGGTAGGTGGTCTCTCACCTAGAGTGTGCTCCTAAGGTCTAGGAAACCTACACTTTAAATTAGGTGGATAAGCTCTCACCTAGGGTGTGCTCCTAAAGTCTAGGAAGCCTACACAGAAGATTAGGTAGATGAGCTCTCACCTAAGGTGTGTTCCTAAAATCTAGGACGCCTACACTGAAGATTAGGTAGATGGGCTCTCACCTAAGGTGTGCTCCTAAAATATAGGACGCCTACACTGAGGATTAGATGGATGGGCTCACACCTAAGGTGTGCTCCTAACTCTAGGAAGTCTACACTTTAACTTGTGCTTAAAGTGATTTAAGATGTTCTACGCTTAAGTGAGTTTTTAACTAGACCTCAAATATCTATAAGTGTCTCCCAATTAAATCGAAAATTCCTCGTTTTTTGACTTAACCTTTAAAAATAAAACAAGAGAACAAAAGAAGCCGACCCACTTTCAAAACAAGTAAAGCCAAAAGGAGGGGAAAGCAAGTGAATCGGGCCTAAAAGCGTTTAAGTAATAATTGAATGAAACCCAAATCAGTGGGCAAAAGTGCTTCATACAACACCTGATAGCGGCTCTGATGCTTCCTACGACATCCTACAGTGATTTGCAACTCCAAACAACAACTCTACCCTTCTCCCATCTCTCCTACAGCTCTCTAGAACACTAGGAAGCACTTAATTACACCAAACAACACTTATATTCTTCCAAACGGCACTCCCAAGCACCTAAACGTACCAACAACAGCTTTCTACAGAAATTTACAGCTTTCACAACACTTTTAAACCTCCAACAGCTGCTTATACAACACTCGCATCAGCTTTCTGCAACTCCTAACAACCACCCAAACACTAGACAACACCTCTAAACGCCTGTTCGCCTCAAACAGTACTTAATCAACAATGGGCAGCAACTAAGTACTGTTTGATGCGAACAGATGTTTAGAGGTGTTGTCTAGTGTTTGGGTGGTTGTTAGGAGTTGCAGAAAGCTGCTGCGAGTGTTGTATAAGCACTCGTCGGAGGTTTAAAAGTGCCGTGAAAAGTCTGTAAATTGTCGTAGTCGTTTAGGTGCTTCGGGAGTGCCGTTTGGAAGAATATAAGTGTTGCTTGGTGTAATTAAGCGTCGCCTAGTGTCTGAGAGAGTCGAGAGAGAGCCGGGAGAAGGGTAGAGTTGCCGCTCGGAGTCGCAAATCACCGTAGGATGCCGTAGAAGCATCGTAGCCGCCGTCGGTGTTGTATGAAGCCCTTTTGCCCACTGATTTGGGTTCCATTCTATTATTACTTAAACGCTTTTAGGCCCGATTCACTTGCTTTCCCCTCCTTTTGGCTTTACTTGTTTTGAAAGTGGTTCGGCCTCCTTTGTTCTCTTGTTTTATTTTTAAAGGTTAAGTCAAAAAACGAGGAATTTTCGATTTAATTGGGAGACACTTATGATATTCGAGGTCTAGGCTTAAAACTCACTTAGTCGTAGAACATCTTAAATCACTTTAAGCACAAATTAAAGTGTAGACTTCCTGAGTTAGGAGCACACCTAGTGTGAGAGCCCATCTACCTAATCTTCGACTAGACAGGCCCTGATTTTAGGAACACACCTGGTGTGAGAGCTCATCTACCTAATCTTCTCGCAGAGCTTCCTGGACTTTGAGAGACACCCTGTGCGAGAGCTTATCCACCTAATTTAAAGCTGTAGGTTTCCTGGCACCTAGGAGCATACTCCAGTGAGAGTCCACCTACCTAATCTTCACCGTAGCTTCTAGTACCTTAAGCATACCCCAGGTAAGAACCCATTAACCTAATCCTCGAATGCACAGTGAAACTAGACACCTGACCCTAATTCACAAACTGATTAGGACACTAGACAAGAAGATGCACCGATGTTTGGTTCACCCTTCCTTAATTAAATCAAATAATGGAATTCCCTGAAATGACTTAACCGATAATGAGATCCAATGCACCGGGATTTGAGTTTGAACATTACACTCAAATCCTCCCGCAATCGGGGACATTTATTTCACACATATAGATCATCGACCACAGTGTGAGTTCGAGGTCTAGCGTGGCGAGGCGATGATAATAATGCTAATGTGTGCTATACGAGGGATACGAGGGATAAATAGAATAGTATCTCCTACCTGAAGGACCCTCCATAAGGGGAGAGGAAAGGACCGATGATACTATTCGCCGACTCTTGGTGGGATTGTTGCCCCCGACAATCTTAGGTCGCTAGTAGATTCTAACGATTGATAGATAGCTAAATTTCGTGACTACACAACTTTACAGAATATTTACAAAAATAAGATAAAAAATCTCTTTTGCTTGATAAAAAAAAATCCTGCATAAAAACTTAAACAATAACTTTTGCATGAAAATCAAAAAATTTTTACTTATAAAAATAAAAATCCACAAAAGTCCATGGCTAGTCTTTCAGATTGAGGCTAAGGACTACCCTCCATAGATCGCCGGGTGGTAACTCCTGTTCAAGGTCGGGAAGAACACAGTCCAGCTCTGAGCCCCCACCTTTACTGATGCATTATACCCAGTTCCGGTTTTCCATATGTGTCTACGAGTTTTGCTTGCGATTTCTACGACTCGTTTCTTTATTTTCTGACTTTCGTGTCGGGTTTCCTCGCTTCATTTACTTTTCTTGCGTGTTTATTTAAATCAATCGCAAATCATGTTATGCCTGCAATAATAATCATGCAACGGTAGCAGATGCCCAGGTACGCATTTACATTTTAGGTATTGCAATTTCCCTTGTTTACTGTACCGAACTTTACTTTCCATCACTTATATTTACCAAAGAATTTACTTTACTCTGCATGCAAAACTGAAAACAACAACACAACCTGAGACATTGAATCAAACTTGGTAAAATCGTTTGAATCTTAGACCTTAGGACTGCTACTTCAACAAGAAGTGGGCAGCACGATGAGGAGCAAGGAGCGAACAAGTGGAGGTCGTCGCCATTCTACAACAGTTAAACTCTCCCTTAGTTTGAATAACAACCTATAGGACTTCGAGGTAGCTCGCTCATCACAAAGTAAATCCTCACACCCTCTTTAGGCTTCTGTGCAACCGTGTTGCGCAGCGTAAGTCCTAACTCGCTTTAGGTGCCGAGGTTGTCGTACGTTACGACGTAAACTCTCATATTTCTGCGGGCTATTTGCATAATTAGGTATCATGCAAGTGTATGTCCCAAATAATAAAATTTTGCAGGATTAAACAATTAAATAACATCTTCTCCAAAACGCAGCCGCACAGTAGGATTGTTGGGAAGTCACTGGGGTTTGCCTCAGATCTGTGACGTCCCCTACTTTTTCCTTCTTTTGGACTCCTGAAAATAAATGTTCCATATTGAGCCACTCCCATTTGCTTTCCACCTCCTACCGTGAAAACCTAAGCCCTTGAATTCTTGAAGACAGAACTACTGATCATATAGAGAGTTTTCTCAAGTGACGCCATTCATTTGGGATGTAATTAACTATAAAGACTCGCCTCTATGCGGAACTTGGAACCGTGTAGAAATAAACCCTACTTAGAATCTTCATTAGGTAGGGAACTCGTCTGGCCACACATGGGTTCGTAGATCAAACGGATGTCACGAGTCCTTTAGTTCGTATGATTGGGTCTACTGTCGCATGATACATTAATCTTTCGAGAAGGTGTATCTTTTGTGACATCAGACACAATTATGCAAATTACTAGACAAATGAGATCCAGACGGTCTCATTTTTAAAAATTAAAATACACTACTTTCAAAACTATAAAAAATCATATACATTTTATATTAGACTAAATCATTAAATTTTATTATCTTTCAAAGAAAATGTGGCCGACAAGGACATACATCTCAAGAGATAGATTATGTATATCTTACATCTTACAAGAAATACATGTAAATATATTTTTGTACATGCATGTCTGGGATAATCTACCATGCTTCTGCATGGAAAAGTTCATTTTCTATACAATTAATTTAATATTATTCCCTTCAAATATAAAACTGAAGCTATTCATGCCAGTGTACATCCTTATAACAACCGAGTAATCTAAGATATCAACTTTTTAGGAATATTTTGTCGGCAATTAGATTTGATTAAGAAATGGATTGTTTATAATAAGTTCTCGCATGAGATACCAATTCCTCATACATTTTTCTTCTGGAAATCAAATCCATTGAAATATTTTAGATTCTATATTGTTATTATAACTTTCATTAAATATGACGCCTTCATATATTTTATGTAGATTAAAACTGATCGTTTAGATTTGCAAATTTTATGTTGTATACTTGAAAAATAATCTAAGATAAAATTGCTGAGAAATGTTTCACTATCCATCGTGTTTGGGAGTCAACTATAGGGCTCCAAATTTGAGCAATATAATAATAGTAAAATTTATTTTCAACCCAAAAATTTACGACAATGCGATGGCCAAAAATCTGGAATTTTTATACCAACATTTTTTTAAATATCTTTGTTTTTTTTACTTTTTTCTAAATATTTGATAAGAGACTAGCCTAAACTTTCTGGTTTCATTCCTCACGAAGCTATTCCACTCTTATTGGCGGTTATTTGATTTAACATGGAGTCATTTTTAACAACATCAAATGATCAAATAATGATTAGAAATCCCTAGAAACTGAATGCCATTGATTTTTTTCAGCTTGTCCGGATTCGTTTTATGCACCTTAAGCTGTTTGGTATCACTTTTCTTTTCCATGTTTTATTTTTTAATTTTCAGCTAATTTTAATTTTTTCTTTTGTTCAGATCGTCAATGATTTAGTATCCTCTAGCATGATTAGTAAGTGGCTGCAAGATTATGCTCTTGAACACTTATCGGAGTTTTCATTGCTAGTACTTGAGCTTTTTGTGGGTAACGTGAAGTTTCTCAAGGAAGATATTTCGTTAGTACGGGGGATGCTAATTGTGATAACATCCACTGCGAAGTTGTCGCAGAAAAGAGATATATATCAGCCACATTTTATCTTGTCACTGGAGTCTTTATTTCAATTATTCCAGGCTGTCAGCGTTACATCTGTTAACTCTGGGTATATCATTGAGCTTGGGATTGATGCCATTCTTATGAACACGCCCACACCATGTGTATCACATGTGGTATTTTTCTTAAGCCCAAATTCTTATTTATATGGTTGCAATTTCATGATTCTTTTGAAAAGCAAATTAACTGGATTGACATTCATCTTTCCTCTATTTCTTTTTATTTATACACAAATTGTGCGCTGTGACCTCTGTTGGTGTATCAATAATTATTACTTCCCACAATGTGGAATGGCGTGTGCTGCAATTTGCATTTGTTAACCTATGGGATTTTGGTTATTGCCAGTTTGATAATTCATTTTTAGGGATGACTAAAGAGTTCAATATGAAGTTTTTTTCTTTTTTAATTGCTTATGGAGTTATTTATATAAGATATTTAAAATCAGAGGCTTTAGTACATGCTTTTTATGTGATCTATTGCTAATAGGGGAGACATATTTTGAATTAAGTGGATGCTTAACGTATAGAAAATTTTGAGAAAATGAAGTGCTTAAAATAAATGGAAACTTGTAACTTTGAAATCATAGATCATGCCTGATGGTTAGAGAAAAGGATGATCATTGTGTTGCAGAGGGACTTTATAATTTTTATATGTTCGTTAAGTTACTTCAAGATTAAAGATTAAATTATGTTAGGTGATTTTGTGTAAATCTCTAGTAGAAGTTTTTTTTTTTTTTCTTTCTTTCTTTTCAGTTTTGGCCATCAAATAGTGAGTGGGAGTGAAATGGTGATATGATAGTCAATATTGCGGTGTCATGTTTATAAACTTGGCAGTATAAGTGCGGGGAGGAGCATAATGCACTAAAGGTTGCTTGCAAAACAAAAAAAAATGGAATGATATTTCAATCATCACGATTGAGCTTGTTGGTTCAAGAATTTTTTCTTGAGTCTATCATAGATTGATAATGATCTAAACTGAAAGGATTTTATTTATATTTTAAAACTTTAAAATAATTAGGAATTTATATTTTAATATGTCTATTATCTTGCGTGAAAGTTATCATATATTTGACTGATATCGGCTAGCTAGGAATCAGTGGAAACTAAAGCAAATTTTTGTTAGCACTGAATTAGAGCCGCAACATGACACAAACGGAAAAGTGAAATACAACAACAAACTAACCTCCGGTTAGGACCGAAAGAGAAGATCCAAGGGCTGTAGTGGAATCAGCAAAGTGGCAAGGGAAATGGGGAAGTTTTGAGGGCTATCAGGTATGTGGAAGGGTGGTTGGTGGCTGGTTTGGGGATTTGAGAGAGTAGGGTGGCAGGGAAAGCTGCAGGGAAGGGTGGTGAAGGAAAACTTGCAAGGGAAGGGTGGTGAAGGGTGTTGGGTGATGTTGGGATGAGTCGGACACCAGGAGAATTGTTGTAAGGGGTTGGCTGGATACAGGTGGGCGGCCGAGAGGGTTGGACAGCAAGGCCAACAGTAGGTTGGAGGCGAAAAGGGTGTTGGGAGGCGGATTGGAGGTCTTGAAAGCAAGGCCGCGGTATGAGGAATGGACAGTAGAGTAGTTGGAATGAGGTGGGGAGGCCGGCTGCTATGTTAAGTGGAGGAGAAGGTTTAGAGAAAATGATAGGGGAAGATTCAGCACTGCTTCAGAGCAGGATGCACTCGAAGCACTACCTGTCATCATATAAAACCCTAGCAAGGGAGAAGGAGACTCTAGAAGAATTTGAAAACTTTAATACAACATCACATAACCCTAAGCAAACAAAGATAAACATATAATAAGTTATTATAAAAGGAAGGTATAGCCCTCCCTTGGGCGGAAACTAGCAATGCAAGGGAAAGAAGCGACAAAACAAGAAACACGAAGGCTAGAAGGATCGTCCTACCCATTGGCAGCGAACGACTGACCGACCCATCCTCCTGCTGGACCGAAATAGTTCAGGCTGAACCAAATGGTCGGTTCAACCGTTTTCCCTTTCCCCCAGGTCCCGTGTGTCTCGCAGCCCTGGGCCATTAACCTTAGGGGTAGTTTGGATATTCTAGCTATTGGCAACATATATATATATATATATATATATATATATATATATATATATATATATATATATATATATATATATATATATATATATATATATATGTATGTATGTACGTATGTATATATGTATATATATGATGTGTTTAAAAAGTCCCTACATTCTATGTTTTGTCTGTTTGCTTTCTTGTTGAGGGTTTGATAATTCAATCACGACGAAGATTAAAACTTTGTTTTGGAGAGATTGATGAATATGAAAATGAATAAAAGTTATGAAGAACAAGAATAATAATAAGAGTGGGATTTTTGCACTTAGTTTGGATCATAGAGTACAACACTATTACAATAAAACCAACAACATCAAGTCTTTATCCTACTAAGTGGGATCGACTATATGAAACATTTTTCTCTATTGTGTTATAACATGAAAAAATGAAACTTGGAATTATCTTGAGAATATTGTTGAAATTGGCAAGTTGTGATTTCTTTGAAATGTGTTAGACTGGCACCGACGATGTTTTCAACCACTCTGAGCCCACTAAATAATTTGAAGGCTTATTTTAGGCGTGAAGCTATAAAAGTAATTTAGTTATTTGTTAGTTATTATTGTGGGGTATAAATAGAATTATTATATTTAGGGTTAGGTTATCTGATGTATGTGATTGTTGACTTGAATCTATGGGTAAGGGTTTCGGAGAGATCGCCTACCTCTCGAATTGTAGGTGTTTATTTTGTATATTTGGAGTTGTATTGCTTTGGTTTGATATATTCGGAATAAAATCTATTATTTGGTATAAGAGCAATCGATCTCTATGAAATAAATGACGAGCTCGCGACTTACAAATAACCTCCCAATTTTGACTCTATTGCGATAAGAGCTAGCTGGGATTCCGAAGACAGGATCGCGATACATGGGGCTCACATACAGGTATTTGTTCAGAGAAGCTAACTACGGGATTATACATGCCCTAGTCGCTCTTCGAGACCCAACAATGGGATCGACTATGCTCTACTGATCGAACTTCACTATATGGGAAGCCAATGATAGGATTGCGGCGTTCCTGTCGCGATTCATGCTAGTTGGGAAGCCAAGACGGGATCACGACTTACAACCTCCCAATGTAGTCACGATTTGGGCTTCTTAGGAAGCCAACGATAGGATTTCAACTTGCATGATCCAAAACTGTTCTGGGAGTAATGACGACCAAGAAAGTAGATTCTTAGAGGAGAAATTGGAGAAGGAGGTGAGCCAAATCAAATATGAAATGGAGAGACTGTTATTGTCCTTGGAGGGGCGGTTCTCATCAATGGAGGGGTTGTTATCATCCATGGAAGGAAGATTCAAGGCACTTTAAGAAATGATGAAAAAAATAGATCAATTACACTTAAGCCCACTATCGACTGTCGTGGTATAGAGTGACGATGCTGTAATGAACGCGAGCTACAACAATTAAAAGGATTCATGCGACCAGAGCAACGTCGCTGCTTTGGGTTGATCTGGAGCCGCGTGATCGAGCAAAAAGAATTAAGAGCAAACTCAAGTGACAACATATGGAAGGAATATCACGATATTCAGATTACTAGAGCTAACAAAGCATACATGATCAAATGAAGGAATCGAGAGCGGATTCGAGCAGCAACATCTGGTGGGAATTGCACGACATCTAGATGTTTTGAACCAATGACAACAAGCATAACAGGGTGGCGTGTGATTAGGGGTTGGAAAAGATCTATTGAAAGAATTTTGGCCTTTAACGTGGAATCATAGTGGGTGGGACCTCGGTGGAGGGCTGCATCTAACTTCACCATCGCCTTTTACTACGACAACCTTCTAGGCGGAAAATGATTCAGGAGTAATGAGAAGAACGAGAATAGTGGAGAAGAGCATAGGAGTTTATATGAGATTGATTTTGACTTTGCAAAGTATTCTGGAGGAGACAAGATGGTGGTGTTTTGTGGTGAATCTAATTTCTGCAAGACTTTGTAAACCGTGTGTATGGACGCCTAGATTGAACCGGTCCAGGACTTTGAGAGGGCCGACGAGCACTCTCAAGTGGGAGTGTCGCTTGTTTCAAGAAAGGAGGCCCACCTCTAGTTTCCTAGTATTAAATATGTGCTTTTGTGGTCTTTTAAGGCTTAATTGTTGTGTGTTTGTTTTGGGACTACCATCAACATTTCTCGTTCCCCTCTGGGGTTGTATCTTAGGGCTTTCAAGTGGTGTTTCAACTGTATCTTGATCTCTGGGTGGTGTTTATGCTTCCCATATCTTTTCGTACCCTTTCTGCATTGACTCCCTCCGCCCTCATTGCTACACCTTTGCTGCCTCTCCCTCTGAAAATGACAAACTTTTGTTTTTTCTTTGTCTCACTTGTTGCCGCCCCTTTTGAAAACAGTAAAATGATATTTTTTCTTCCCCTCCACTTGTTGCTACCACCATAAATCGCATCCTGCTGTTTCCTGCCCTCCTCATTGCTGCCATCACCCAGATCCGCTCTTACCTAGCTGTTTTTCCTTGCCAATCGCCTCTTTCCACCACCCCATCACCTTGCAAACGCCTAACCGATGTCGGCCATGGATTTTAGTTCCGGTCGAAATTTTGAACATGATTGATTTAATATATGTATTTTTTATTTTTGAAAATAGTGTTTTAAATGTTGAAAAATATGAGACCGAATAGATCCCACACGCTTCATAGTTTAAATAATCGAGTACAACCCACAAGCAAGGGACTTGATTATATAAACTACAGAATTCATGACATTCATTTGGTTTTCGAACATTTTATGTGTGTCCTACAAGTTCCCCTACATAATATAAAAATTAGATAGAGTTTATTTTATTTGGGTTATAAGTTTCATATAGAGACAAACTCTCATAATTAATTACATCTTAGACAACAGAAGTGACCCAATAAAACTCTCGATTAAGATCAATGGTCGTGTCTTCAAGAATTCACAGTTAAGTTTTCAAGGTTAGACTTGGAAAGCAAGTGAGAGTGACTCAAGTAGGAACAATTATTTTCAGAAGTCCAAGGGGTGACAGGTAGGGGATGTCATGGATCCGAGGAAAGCCCCTGTGAATTCCCAAACTATCCCATTATTTCGCTTTATGTTTTGGAAATGATGTTTTATGTTCACTCATGCCATTTAATTAAGTTTAGCGCTTACGTCCGCACAATATTTGATCGTACATACAGTCTAAAGAGATAGGAAGATTTACGTCGTTCCGAATGACGACATCAAAATTCTAGAAGGATTAGGGCTTATATTGCACCACATAGTTGTACAAAAACCTAAAGATATTATAAGGATTTACGTCGTGCCAAACGGACAACAACCTCGAAGTCTTATATGATATATTGTTTTAAACTAAAGAAGGTTTTGCTAGGTAGACCTTGTTTTGTGTTAAGTCTTGATTCTTCTGCGGAATTCCTTTGTCTTTTGCTTGCATCCTCGTTGTCCTACCCATGAAGTTTGTTTTGACTTTTGTTGTCGTAGCGACTTCAGGTTTAATGTTTAAGGTATACATGCAATGGTTTGGTCAGTGGCCTGTCGCAAGTGTACCTCATAATCAGGTGTCCTACCGTTATCTACCCTCTAGCTTGCAAGTTATATAAGCAAATTCTGGAATGAAACAACAATAAAATCGTAGAAAAGAAAAACAATAAAAGGTGCAGTAAGGACGATAAAATGCAGTAAATACAAGATAAACTTGCGTACCTGGTGTATCTATTGCTGCTGCTGCAAAAGATGTCAGTATCACATGTAAAAGTAAACAAGTATAATAGAGAATTTAACTAACACGATGAACATGTGTGTGTATATGTAGGTACAAGAATAGGTGACTTATATATTAAAGATTGAAGGGGCCATAAGAATTCAGGCTCGGGGTGGGCTTAGAGGTGAGTTGTGTGCTTTATAGTCTAATTTTTAATATGAGCTACTAACAAGACCATCTATGGAGGGCAATTCTTGACCACAATTGAAAAAATTAACAAGTTGAACTTTATAAGAGTTATTCAAGTTTCTTTAATTTTTCATGCATGCAGAGTTTACTTAACAATCAAAAGTAATGACGTTGCAAAATGAATTTTTTTGTGTGGTCTTTGTAAATGTTTTGGAGAAGTAAAATAGTCTACAAGATGCTTACTTTGATCGAACCGGATCTACTAGCAACCTAAGAAAGCAAGGGACAACTTCGCACCAAGAGTGGGTGAATTGTATCATTGATCCTGTTCTCCCCTCTTTGAAGGTCATTAAGGCAGGATTTACTATTTTATCATCTCAAATTGGCATGCATAAGCAATGTCATCATCACCCAAGACCTCGTGCCGTCCAACTTTCAGTCCCTCTTGATGATACCTATATCCCTACTCTATATGCATTTATATCAGGAAATAAACACATAACCTAAGTTATCAAGCAAAGAAAAGAAAATAAAATGAATCAAAGGGAAAAGAGAGTAGATGGACCCAATTCCCAAAATCAGTAGAGCAGAGAAGTAGAATAACTAGTGGATCAGCTAAAAAAATGTGTTTAATTCTTCCCAAAATAGCAATCAAGCGAAACTCAAAACAATAGTAAAGACCCCCCAAAACCAATCTCCAAAATAGTAGACAAAAGCCCCCCAAAACCAACTCCAAAATAGTGGGCAAAAGCCCACAATATCAACTCCAAGACAGTGAGCAAAAGCCCCTAATAACAGCTCCAAGACAGTGGGCAAAAGCCTTCAACAGTAGCTCCAAAACAGTGGGCAGAAGCCCCTGATAGCAGCTCCAAAACAGTGAGCAGAAGCTCACAAAACCAACTCCAATACAGTGAGCATAAACCTACTCTAAAACAGTGAGCTGAAACCCTCAAAAACAATTCTAAAACAGTGGGCAAAAACCCACAACAGCAGCTCCAAAACAGTGGGCAAAAGCTCGCTACAACAGCTCCAAAACAGTTGACAAAAGCACCCAAAACCAACTCCAAAATAATGGCAAAAGCTCGCAAAACCGACTCCACACACACACATTGAAAATAACAAACTGTTGTTTTTTTCCTTCCCGTCCGCTTACCGCCGCTCAAACACCTGTTGTATCTTCCTTCCATCTAGAAACAACAAACTGCTATTTTTTCTTCCCCTCCCACTAGCTACAGCCCCCTGAAACAACCACCCGCTGTTTGCTGCTACTCCTTGCTACCATCACCCAGACCCGTTCTTACCTTGCTGTTCATGCTTGCCAATCGCCTCTTTCCACCACCCATCCACCTTCCAAACCCCTAGACTACACCACCTTCAGCAAAGTCTAGTGTTGTGTGTCATTTTTGTTGCAATTTCTGATTTCTATTGTAATTTGTTTTAGTTTCATATTTGTATTCAACAATGATATTTGTTTTCCATTGGTGTTTAGTTAAACCTTGGTATCACTTTTTGGATGCTCAAGGCCATGGTGAGGGCAATTTAGGACATAGTGTTGGGATTCTATATCGGGTTGCATACCATGGAAGCCACAAATGATACATAGTTGACAGAGATTCTAGTGATGAATTAGCTATTGGACGAGTTGTTTGGGGCTGTAGTATTCTCAAAGATTCACTTAAAGTCAAAACACTATTAGATTCGGATGCGGCCAAAAAATTTGCACATAATGACATTTATAACTTATGAGCGTCATTACGAAGTTTCGATTAAATGAAAATGAATATAAGATGGTGATCACATGTGGCATGACTTGATCTGAAAGCAGTTTTCTCTCTTCCACTGTGAAGATAATTTGTCACCCACGCTGCTTTATGCCATTTTGAGCCCTTTGAGTAATTTGAAGAATTATTTTAGGTGCAAGGCTAAAAAAACAATTTAGGCATTAGTTAGTTATTATTTGAGGGTATAAATAGGGCTAATAAGTTTAGGTTATGTTATTTGATGTATGTGATTGTTGTCTTGAATGTTAGGGTTAGGGTTTGGGAGAGATTGCCCACTGCTCAAATTATAGGTGTTTATCTTAGGGTTAGGAGAGATCGCCTATCTCTCGAATTGTAAGTATTTATCCTTTATGTGGTCAGAGTAATATTGATTTGATATAAGCAGGATAAAATCTATTATTCATACCCTAATTTATGTAAAAAATTCGCTTGATTCTTATCAAAATGTTGTTTAAACATTACATTTGAATTTCAGGACTAAGAGAACATCATAAAAGGGGTTTATATCTCAAAATAATCCCCCGTTTATTTGAATATTACCAAATTAGCCCCATAGTTTTGTCATGCTTCAATTTAGTCCACTGACTATTGAAAGCTTATCCCAATTGACCTCTAATGACTAAATTGAGATCAATTTTGTGTAAAGTCAAATGGACTAAATTGGGATCATTTTTGTGTTATGATTTCTATACGATGGGCCATTTTGACTCAATTTTCAATAGCCGGAAACTAAATAAAAGAATTGAAATTTTTTAGGATAAAGTTGGTCGCATCTGAATAGTCGAGGGAACATTTTGAGATTTAATTCCGGTAAAATGTTCTTCTTATGTCATTGTAACATGAAAGAAAAAAATAAATTATATAAATGTAGCTTGACTTTTTCATAACACAGTAATAATACAATGTTATTATAAATTAACTCGACATGCATAGGTATAAATGTGATAACATGACAGACATAAATGTATTATAACAGTTGGGTTGTTTTACATCAATTCTCCGGTTCCTGAAATGATTCTTCTGAGGAGTTTGGCGCAAGCTCTAGAGATGGTGGAGGTAATTTCATAATTTAACAATTTTCAAAGTTGCAGCATCAAGTGTTAGCAATATTAGGTAGTATACAACCAATAGGAGGACGAAGCATGCACTAACTTATTGCAACAATAAAACCATGCATCCAAGGCTTGAAATTAGTAGAGTGGATACCTTGACTATGTCGAAATTTATAATCTCAACATACATTGGTGCCTTAGAATATAGATCTTTAGCCCATGTAACTTAAAATAGCCTGTAATGTGCATCTTGGCCAATGAAGGGTTTTGCTAAGTGTTAAACTTTAGGAATTTGCACATGTGAATGTTGATGCAAATTAAACTGATATTGTAATTCATTTTCACCGTGAATATTAATGCTGAAGAGAGGGAGTGTGAGTATAATAGTGCAAAAGTGGGTATAGCAGAAATGGGTGGATGGAGACATTGATGGTGATCATTATGAAAATAATAGACTTATATTTTAAAATTTTCATTAACTTTGACAATGCTTTTCTTGAGAAAGGATGTAATATTTATTTTTCTATCGGATTAAATGTAGATTGTTTATTTGAGCTGTGGATGATAGAGGATGACGAACGAAGACTTATTGTGATGACAACAGGCATATGACAGAACTTGATAGCCAGAGTAATTATACTATTCTTTTGACGAATAATAAGAACTGGAGCATGCCATAAAGATTGAAAAGAAGAGGGGATATTTTATTAGGTTAAGTTATGTAATTAGGTGAGTTATATAGGTGAGTTTGGTGGATCCGTTTTGTTGTGTAGGCTATTTTGTGTAAGCGGGGAATGGTGTGAGGGTGGATGATAGAATGAAAAGGATGGAGAGAGGATGCTGAAGAGTAATGGAAGATATGAGGAAGAATATAAATAATTTTATTTACTAGCTAGAACTTTTTGTACACAACATGGAGGATCCTAACTCTTTGATAAGATCATCTAACATGCTTAGACAAATATTCTATTGAACCTATCATATTATGCCAAATTTTATAGAAGGATATTTCATTCAAATGCTCTTTTATTTATAATAAATTGACCTTAGCTCCTATTGAAATGATCAAGGGAAATAATAAATAATTCACCGTTACATAATTTAAACATGAAATTAAACTTACATCATATAAGCATACAAACATACTAAAGGCATGATACAATTATGGCATTATAAACTAGGAATTATGGCGTAATCATAAAACATGATAACTTTAAAACGTCTATACAATACAACAATTTAAGCTGGAAAATTCACATTTGCTGTATAGTTTGCATCGACTTGACATAAAAAATTTATGATTAATTATTTGGTATATGTTGTCTTAGTTTCTTCATATTTTCTTTTAATTTTCAAAGTAAGATTGCTATTTGTGAATCCAATTTGTATTAGATTGAAGTTTCTGCAACTGATGACTGATAAGATATTAGTATCTTCTTAATCAATCTTATTTCATTTGGAATTGGTTCTTTTCCTGCTTTTTGCATATTGTTTGAACCATTATATCAAGATTACTAAAAGCATTATCGTCACATCATCTCATGTTACTAGTACCAAAAAACATCAACAATTGTTTAAATTCAATTAACAACTATTTTGTTTATAAGAACATATTTCAATTTAGTTTAATAGAAAATCTTTTGTGAAGAAACTATATCAACTTTTAAAAATTTATAAATTTGAATGCTGCTTACATGAATTATTTTGAAAAGCTTATAGAACAATAGGGTTTGCCATTTGGATAACTCCAAGAGCATGTATTTGTTGCAATAAACCTAGCTAATTCTGCCAGTTAGATGGGCCAATGTAGGGATTTTATCCTCAATTATCTCTTTCTATGCTCAAATTGGTGATCGAGTTGAAAACCGAAATTAAATCAATGAAATTTCTACTTTGGGACAATATGTTCTAGAGCTTAGAGGAGAGCGCTCCACCATCCCATGGAATAATGGAAAAAATGAAGTTTTTTCTTCATCTTACTTTACGGGGAGTAGTTATAAGGGATCAAATGAAGAATAGTGTTGTTGTTGAGAGGAGTGTCAGATAAGGGAGAGGCTTAATCCTTGAGATTTGTTTTAAGCAAAAATGTACATGACATTTTATCTCACAATTGATCAAAGTGTTGGAGGATTTAGCCACTTGATCTCTAAGGTCAGTGTTAGACCATTATACCCTAGAAATATTGAACAGATGAATAAAGCCTTTGGACTTTGAGATTTATTTTGCTATAGATCCAACACTTTTTCTTAGAATCATGTTGATGGATTTCAATTGGTGTTGTGGATGGTTTGGTTTGGACCAACATATTCTTGTTGAAGTCGAGTGATTAATGTCATTTTTCTTAGGCTTGAATGAATCACAAATCTTGAAACAATCTAGTGATATAGATTTAAAAGTATCATTTCTTTATCTTTCCACCAACAAAAGCATGAATCTTTTTGCCTCTTAATTTGGAATAATTTTGAGCGAATAAATTTTTATTAATACTTTAAGTCTTATGAATGGTCAATGGAGAATTAATTTTCCCTCGAGAAATACTTGTCTCCTTGAGGTTATAATTGCTAGAAATATGTTCAATAAACAATTCTTAGCGTTGGTGTTGATGGAAAAACTCATCGGGTCAAGGTGGCAATAGAGAGAACGCACATTGAAGGTTCATCTAGAGAGAAGGGAATGCATAATCCGATTTGAATACTTGATGTAGGGGTTGAAGAGAGTGTTTTATGGAACTCAAAAATAAAATTGAATTGGACGTCTTAAATTTTTTTTTAGTTGTTTGATCAAGTGATATACGTACATTGTACAATTGATGGAGAAATTGTTTTTAACCATGAGATTGATTATAAAGGGAGTGCTCTCCGCCAAACAAGCTTTTGGAGCGTGGTGAATTGTAATTTCTCTTCTAGTTTGGGTTAGAATGCTTTTCTCTGCAAGTGGGTAGGAAAAAAGGAGGAAGAGGCAAAAAGAAGGCTTTTCTATTTGGGTAACAGAGAGGTGTAATGTTCACAATTTCTTTTTGGCTTGATGTTTTCAATATCATGTAAGTTGTGTCGTGCTCCATTTTGTTGCCTTCCTTGAAGAGATTCAAAGTCTGTCATTTTCTTTTGAGAAGTTTCTATCTCTTAGCATCGTTTTTGAAGTAGCTATTGGGTTGCATGATAATGATTATAGCACATGGTATACGCACCATAGACAGGTTGCCAAGGTATTAGAAATGAGGTCGTGAGATGTAAGGATGTGTTTGAGGCAATGATCATGGAGACTGAGACCTAAACATTGCTAAAAAAATGATAATTTGATGAAGATATTCTGATACGCCATATCATCCTACTCTGACCTAGATTCACATTGTTTAAGTCTATTTCACAATGACTTGCTGATTAGGTAGGGCATTCAAAATGACTCCTTCGGGAATAGCTCATGTTCAGCTTGTTAAATAGCTCTTGTTCGATTCGTTCGTTAAGCAAATGAGTCGAAGACGAACAATTATTTTCACTTGATATATAAACGAGCCGAAAACGAACAAAATTTTGTTCGTTCGTGTTCGGCTTGTTTTGGTTTGAAATATATATATATATATATATATATATATATATATATATATATATATATATATAATGAGTATTATTTATAAATAATTTAATTGACTACAACGCTACAAAGATTTATAGTCAATTAAAATTTATAATTACAAATTCTATTTAAATCAGTATTTTAATTTAAGTAACGAGATTTAAATCTCGCCATACCCTTAACATTTTACGGTTGTGTGATTAGGGTTGTCAAAATAGCTCATTGTTCGTGAATAACTTGTGTTAGCAAGCCAAATGCAAGCAAGTTTTTTGAGCTCGATATATAAACGAGCCAAACACGAATAATGATATTTTTTAATAAAACGAGTCTGGACTCTCTCAAGCTCGGCTTGTTTACACCCCTAACGGCTGCATGCATGATTAGGGTTGTCAAAATGATTTTTTGTTTGTGAATAGCTTGTGTTCAGCTCACTAAGCAAACGAGTCGAACACAAACAAATTTTTTGTGTTCGAAATTTAAATGAGTCGAGCACGAACAGTGGTATTTTTTAGTGAGCCGAGCACGAGCTGAGCCTAGGCTAGCTCGTGTTAGGCTCGTTTAGCTCGTGTTCGACTCGCTTACACCCCTATTGCTGATTGCTCACAGAATTCTATAGACAATAGGATTAAGCGTTTGATTTTCTCAGTGGTTGTTTTTACTTGATTGCATTCTTAGGTTTTCGGATGGAGTGGTAGAGGATGGAACCGAGGGGATTCTCTAGGAGATTTGAGGATGTACGCATCAAAAAACTTATTTAGGTTTTCTTGTTAAGAGGATAGCTGATCGCTGCTCTGGGACCTTCCATAGAAAGACCCTAGAGGGTTGCTGAAGGGTTGAGTTGAATGACTTTATCATGGGAGGCATCCATCACTTGCCACACGTAGTTTTATGATCGACTTATATGTTGCATAAAACGTTTGAGGTTACTATGGTATTAATAAATCAGTGTATGAACTTTGAGTGAAAATGTAGTCAAAGAAATAAAAAATTAGAATTAAAAAGCAGAAACAGATCACAAAACGTTTAAACTATTAGTAGAAAAAAAATTGTTAAGTTTTAGAGGCTAGCATTTTTTAGTCATGACACTAAATGATTGTTCTCACTGTTGTTTTTGACATAATCTATGATAAAAGCCAATCAAAGGAGATCAGTTACTTGAATACCTAATAATGTTTGCACTTGCTCTATAAAATTCAAGCATATTTACATTATGACCCGGAGAGCGTGATTTATATAGTAGAATCATTCTTCCTTCCTAGGATCTCATTTCTAATACAAAATTTTAAAATGATAAGCTATCAAAGTGGCAAACATATTTAATTTGATACTAATGGAAACAGTGGGAATCCATCTAATTACACTTGTCATTTTTATTCGTCAAATATTCTTTGCTTTCTTTTGAAAGCGAGAATATGCTGACTAGTGTAATCCATTTTGTATGACTTTTCCTTTTGTTTTCTTTCTTTTCAATTTAATTTTTAGAATTCTGCTACCAACTCATCTTAGACACCAAGAGTATATTTTTCAAGGTAATTTGACTTTTTCATCCTCTTTTTAATCTTCTAATAATTTTTGAAATAAGTAAAGACATTGAATTTTAATGGACTGAGGGGAGAGTGGATGTGTGTTTTTATGTGTATCTGTATTGTAGGTTTGGGCATGTGCATTATTTGAAATTACAGAGCTGTTGCTTAACATAATTTGGTTAGGCTTGTTCTGTTCGCTTGTAAGCTGTTTTGCTTTCTGCTTATAATCAGCAGTCTGCATATGGAGTTAAGAGGGCTTAGGTAATTCTTAAAGACAGTGTGCGCAATTGTGAAGTTGCAAGTGTGTGTGTGTGAGAGGATAGTTCAACTCCGCAGGCTGAATTAATCTCATTAAACCCATAATTAAGCTTGCTTCTGAAACTTCTTTTATAGATGCTTTAATCTTAGTTCTTCACGCTTGTGATTTTTTTTTTCTATTGTTTCAATCGTATAAAGAAAAATGTTTTGATGGTTTGATTTTTTTTAATTTTTTCTTTGCCACTTTCTTTTTGTATCCTGATCTGCGATTAAAAACTGTTGGCAAATTTCCCAATCGAACATATAGACAATGGATTTTGTGTGTTTATTTTAGTACTTGAGCTTTCTTTGATGTATCTTATGCAGCATAAAGAAATATTGATTAAGCTTCTTACATGGGCGGCTCCAGCTGTTTTATGCTCGAACGTTAACAAGAAGTCTGCTACCAAGGATCTTAATTCAGCTTTATTTATTCTTCCCGGTGAAGAGCAGATAGAGGAATCTATTGCATCAAAGCTGTTGAGATGGGTATCAGCTTCAGTTATCCTTGGACCTGTTATAAGCAACCAAAGTGAAATAAGCACATCTTCAAACATATCTGGGAAAGAAAATATGCGTGCATATCTTAAAATGATTTCAACGGATGCTACAAAAAACAGTTCTGTAGTTAATGAGTCATTAGCTATTTTGATTCTGCACCTCAAGGATCTTCTTAGCAGGAAGTGTGTTTTTATATCTGTAGTAGCTGCACTTTGTGCATTACTCCTGAGCGCCGCTTCAAGCGGAGAAGGTACACATGCCTGCTGTTTTATTTAATTCTCTGATTATTGTGCGTCAGCAGTTGCAAATTTTTTTTTTTCCGGTAATTTTGATACAGGCTTATCCATAAATCCATCGAAATGCCAGTAATCATTTTTTTTATTCTTTTACATGGAAATATGTTTTTAATTGATGAGCATGAATTGTGCTTACATCTAAATAGTTGGTTTCAATTAATTAGAGTTTCACTTTATGTGATAAAGCTACAACGCATAATCCATTGGCTCTCTTCATTCGTATTAGTGCATTCTGGTCTTTATATTGTGTTTATTATGATGATTTTGAAGTGTGAAAATCAATTATCTTACCATCTTCTATTTCATTATCAAACTAACAGTGTGTCATCTAAATCTTTTAAAATCTTGTGCATCCAAATCTCTTAAAATCTTTTAAAAAGAAAATGCCCTCTTGAATTATAATACATAGTCTTCTGTGTTCCTATTGATTTTATTCATTTATTTTTTATGCCCAGAGACCCACTTCAAAGCATTAAATTCTTTGTTGTAATGAAATCCGTTGGCATTGAAATTTGTGCCCGACTCTTCTTTGAGTGTTGAATTTTGGGTCAAATTTTTGGTAAGGCAAATTAGACTTTAGATAGAATATTATTTAAAGATTCATCCATCATTTTGTAAGGATTTTATGATCTAGTTTTAGATTTTTTTAGGTGAAAGCCCTTATGATTACTTCCCTTTCCTAATGGTGAGAGATAATTTCCAATTAAGACTAGTAAATAGGCGTTAATTGTTTAGCTTATAATAATATCATTTTTGTCTTTTAACAGAGTTACCCCCTTAGCTTAGAGCAAATGAGAGGAGAAATGATGGATTTGATCAAGATCCTTTGGTCTACTTAATCAGCAAAAGTAGTTAACCTAACTCGATTGAAATATGTTTGTTGGCAATCAAGAGTTATGTCAACTAAGGAGATCTTATATTCATGGAGTGGATGTTTGTTTAAAGGGATAATTTTATGTCAACCTTAGCTGACAGAGTTGTATACCAGATGAAGTGCATTTTATAATTCACCATATAAATAATTTGGTCTATTGGGAACTTATGGGCTTTGGCCATGAGTATAATTTAATGGTGCCATTTTACGACTAACCAACCATACTTTTTTTTGTGCTATTTGTTGGTAAAATGACTTACTCCGAGGACACATGCTATGTTCTAACTGGTATTAAGAATTTTTTGAGTGGTTAGAAAAATACACCTTATATGACATTGTATCTTTGTGGGTTTGAATTAACCTTAAATGTGCTACTCTCAATAAATTATTATGAGGAATGGATGGATTTTTGTTCTTAGCTTTAAACGATAAATTTCATATTTTTAAATTTTATTTGAATCCAAGCCTAAATGATTTGCATGGGGGTTTAGGGTTATTTTGAAAATAGGATCATCTATAATTGAGATTTGATTTTAACATGATCATCAGTAGTAGAGTATACAGATTATGTCATTTTGTTGCTCTGGAATTTATTGACTTTGCTTGCTTGTGTTTAAATAATATCTTCCATTTTGTGTATGGTTTGAGTTTATTTGGATATTCATCTTATTGAAAACTTTGTTGAATCCATCATCATATGTAGAGGTTTGTGCTATTTAAGAACTGAACTTACGACCTATTGCATTGGCTAGATCGACCTTAAAAGTTTGTATTTTGAAATTGAATTTCTTAAGCAAATGTAAAATAAATTATCTTGAAAAAAAAAAAATTGTCTTGAGCATTAATTGTGATTGAGTACCATATTCTAAGTCTGTGATTATGCAAACTTGCTTGAGTAGAATGAGAGTAAGCGTTTAAAAACAATCTTATAATAGTAGTTGCTTGGTACAAGTCTTGTCTAATCCATTACTTATGATGTAGAGGATTAGACTTAAAAGAGATGAGACTTACAACTTTGACTTCTAGGTGAGGCAACCTGCTCGTGGATATTTTGCAACATTAAGAATTTGGATTTATACTTGAAGCGTTTGTGAATTTAAAAAAAGTGTTCACTTTTCAAAAGGTTGTGCTTTGTCAACTCTAAAAATTTTTGCCGACTCTCCTAAGAGAGTTTGTTTTGTTAAGGGCCAAAATTTTAGTAGGCATATTAGGTTGCAGATAATACATTATTAAGAGAATCCAATTAGATCTTATATACTTAAAATGAATGTTTATCGAAGGGGACACTTTTAAATCAAGCTCAGCTAACAGAGGGTTTTGTATTATATTTGATTTTTTTTTAAAAATAATTTATAACTTTTGTGAATTTAGACCATTGGAAAACTTGCAAACTGTCATCGTGACCATAATTTAATGTTGTCGTTTTGCAATAAACCATCCGATCAGAGGGCTTCAACCTTAATCATATTTTTTTGCGGTGTCATGTGACAAAGCTACTTGGTGGTAGGACATGTGTCATTTCTTTTTTTTCATTAGATTTCTTGAAAGTGATCATAAAGATATACTGAACATGGCACATGTGCTTGAATCAGAGAAAGGGGCATGTTGGTGGGAATTAGGCATCAGACGGTTCAGTTCTTTTAAAATTGGTACGCTGCAATTATTGTCTCACCAATTATTTCTTGCAAGAAATCATAATAATCTTTAATGCTATTGGGCTATTTCTATCAGCATCAAAGTTTGGGTGATTGTCAATCCCTTATATTACCATCCCATTCTAACAAGAAGTCTCATGAAGTCAAGTTGCTAATTGACTCCTATCATTGAAATTGAATTTATCCATCTCGTCGGCTCATCTTGCTCCTATGAGTGGGGCAAAATGTATTCAATAATCACCTTTGAAATCAAGGATCACAAGGGTTTGTCAACATTATGTTACAGCAAATTTGGGGAATCACTTGGCCTCTTCAAGCATATCCCGTCATTGACATCACAAATATTGTCATTGACATCAGTATGTATGTGTATGTATCTATGTGTTTATGTATATATAATGTGTCATGTGAATACTTTATCTCAATTTTGTAATAAATTTTTGAAAAGGCTAAATGTTCATCTCTCCTTTATTTTATAAAATATATTTATTTGATGAAAAAAAAAACAATTGATGTGGTCAGAGTGGAAAAGAAGAGGACTGATTAAAATTAGCTTGACTGTAAAATTCCACGATTGCATTAGCTTTTAGTAGGAATGATCTAGAAGGTAATCAAGCAGTTAATGCCAAAATATTCTGGGCGGTCTTCCATGATAATATATTTTTTGCATCAAGTTTTCTTGCATTTATACGTTACTATATTCTTTCCGGCTTAGTTTAGTTTTTTACAGAACTTATATGCAGGAACAGTGAAGAAATATTTCGATGATAACTATGGCACAATTCAATCACTCTGCTCAAAGATCCGTTATCCGACTGAAACTAGTCCTGCCTGGAGATGGTAAATCACATCGATCCTGCATTTTTTCTTGTTCTTCATTTCAAAAAAGTTCGATATAAGTTAAAAATTATTGGATTTGTTTAAAATTTTTCATTCTCTATGCAATCGGTGCCTGAAATCTATGATATCTCATTGTTATCTCCAGACGGTAGATGTCTTCTGTTAGTCAAATTGAAACTGTAGAAGTGATTTCATGATTTTTTATCCTTTTTTTGAGCTCATTATTTGCTTCATGTAGGTCTTTTGATCAACCATGGCAAGATCTTTCTGTGAATAAGTCGGAAATGGAGCTGATGGAGGAGGAGAACGCTTGTCAAAGCCTTCTCATCATATTTTCTAATGCCGTTGGGGTGGGAAATGCTCAGGGATTTCCAGCTCTCCGCGTTGAGGATGTGGAGAATTGTGGCTTGTATCAGTGGGAGCCCGCTGATAATGAACAGGTATTCCATCTGATGTCCATTAGCATTTTTATTTTATTCTTGGACATTTTACATATATACCACTCAAGTCGTATGTATTTTTGCGTTTAGCACCTAAACTTCAATTTTTACGTACATGCATGAATGAAAATGCATATTTTATTTCTCAAAAGTTAGAATGGTGGTATTTTTAATGTGATACGAAAGATTTGGATGTTATAAATGTAAAAAAAGTAAAGTTTAGGTGTTAGATAGGTAAATTCATAAGAATTGGGTGGTAAGTATGTAATACCCCTTTATTTTATATTGATACTATTTTGATCATCCTTCTTTTGAAACATTCCAAAGAATTACGAGGATGAAGATGGCAGTGATGGATCAAATAATTACAAGGAATTGCATGATAATGATGATGAGATTAAAGATGATGATGAAGTGTTCGATGATAATATACATCCTTATGTTGAGTTTATAGATACCCAAGATTAGAGCTAATGGATGATTGATTTATCCAATGAAAATTTTGTTGAAATTTTGTAGAGAAAGCATGATGAGAAATATTGTATAAAATTTTGAGATTAAGAAAGTGCTCATGAATACTATGAAGATAGAGATAGTAAGGTTCTTTAATTATGGGATAGATTTAAGAGAATCTTAATCGTAAATAGGCATGCTTTTTCAACACTATGAATTTGTTCAATGAAATTATATAAAATAGGTCAATTTTGAAGGGTTAAATATGGTATGTGCATGGATATGAGAGTCACGCCTGTATGGTACTGACAGGGAATTGCAATGTACCAATACCTGTACATGAAATGAAAATGAAAATGGTTTGTCTATCTTTATGGTGGGTTGAAAAAGGTTAAACATATATATATTTTTAAAATATAAGTTTAGACAGTGATTTTCAATAATAAAAAGTTTAACAAAAATAAATGTTAGTAAACAAAACAGTTTTCTTTATTTTTTTTTTGCTCGTCATTTTTTTACTTCCTATTATATTTTTATAAAATATTTTAAAATGAGAATTATTATAATTTAGAAATATTTATCCAATGAATAGTTTTAACTCAATCATTAGTTACTAACATTTTACAGAAAAATGAGCTTTAGGCTAGATGGACCCGGAGAAACTGTACAACCATCGAGGAATGTCGGATGATAGATATTATAGTTCAATTTTATTTTCTATTAGATGTAAATGCTTAAATATAAAAAAAACTGTCGTAAATATAAGTTTTATGAAATGAAATGACCCTTGTGTTTTAAATTTTATTTAAATTATGAAATGAAGCTGTTAGAAAGTTCTTCTCTATCTGATCGACAGTTCCTGTCTTGGTTATTCCAAGTTCTCGGCCCGGGTCATGACAATATTCCTTCCCGCTGCACATTTTAACTTTAGACTGAACTTATGTGAAATAACAGAAGTATGACATAAATCACAATTCAACCACACTGCTCATAGGTCCATTTCTTTGTCGAAACTATTTCTTGCCTGGAGATGGTAAATGACATGTATCTTGCTTTATTTCGTATTCTTCAATTCAACTGCATATAATTGTAATGCCCGCTGAAGTGATGGAGAGGAAAATTGGGATTAAATAAAAATTCTTATATCTAAACGTATTTTGTTGCTTGAAATAGTTTCATGTCTTTTATATCTTTTTTTGTTTGAGCTCATCTTTTTCCTCCTCTTTATTTATAGGTTCTCCTCTCTGAACAAATCAGAGATTGAGCTAATTGAGCGAGATGCATGATTGTCTAATACTTCTCATCAGAATTTCTCAGTTCTCTGCATTTAAGATGTGGAGAATTGAGATTTTTTTTACTGGAATTAGAGGTCTTTGCTGGCTCCAGAAGGCTGTAGATGTGGCTGGTAAGTATCTGTTGTTCCGTCTGATGGCCTTGAGGTTTTGTATATTATTTTTGTAATTCCTGAGTGTATCTGCCTGGGCCAATCTGCTAAAGCTGCTTTGCTCTTGCAATTGTCATTGGTTATGAGCCTCATTGGATATGTTGATTTGATAAGGTCAGTGATTGTTTTTAGCACTTACGTTATATTAAATTGGAAGGTCCACAATACAAATTATTGCTCAAAAAAAAAAAAAAAAAAAAAGCCCACCATTTTATTGATGACAGGCGTATATAAAATCTTACAAGTTATAACATTTACAAATAAATCCTTAGACTTTGTCTATTTACAAATAGGACCCTACATTAGATACCAATCTCAACACTCCCCCTCAAGATGGGCAAAAGATATTCACTAAGCCCATCTTGTCACATAACCTAGACAAATTTAATGAGCCAAGTTCTTTGGTGATGCAGTCAACCACTTGCTCTCCAGTGTTTACATGACATAGCTCCAGTTGTCCGTTATTCAGCTTTTCCTTGATTAAGAACCCAACAATCTCCACCTGTTTGGTTCTATCATGTTGCAACGGGTTGTGAGCAATGTTGATTGCCGACTTGTTGTCACACCACGACTTCATTTGAGTTTCTTGATCAAATTTGAGTTCAACTAACAAGGCCTTCATTCACATCATCTCAGCAACTCCTACTGCCATGACCCTGTATTTTGCCTCTGTTGTTGATCTTGCTACAACTAGTATTTTCTTGCTCTTCAACGAGACCAAGTTGCCACCTACAAGCATGCAGGATCCTGATGTGAATCGTCTGCCATTAGCACAACTTGCTTAGTTAAAATCACGAAAGCCCTCAATATCTACATGTCCATCTTCTGGAATATCAACATTTTCCTTGGTGCATTCTTCAGATACCTCAGAATCTGATACACTACATCCATATGACCCTTCAATCATTCATGTAGCGGCTCACCATACTTACTGCAATAGAAATATCGGGTTGAGTGTGACAGATAGATTAGGCGGCCCACCAGCTTCTGGTATCTCTTACGATCAACGGACTCACTTGCATCTATACTGAGCTTAACATTCTGATTAATTAAAGAGACTGCAGGTTTGCACCCCTGTACATCTGTCTCCGTGAAAAGATCCAGTACATACTTTCTCTGGGATATGAACATCCTCTTAGGTTCACAGGCTACTTCAATCCCAAGAAAGTATTTGAGCTGTTTGAGATTCTTTACCTCAAATTTCTTCTTCAATCTCCCTTTCAGATTGAGCAGTCTCTACCTCATCATCACTAGTGATAATTATGCCAAATACATTCACAACAAGTATGATCGTGTGATTTTCATATCGCCGAAAGAACACCGTGTGTTTTGCATTGATCTGCTGATATCCCATGCCAACCATCACTATTTTAGATTTGTCATCGTAGGCTCAAGGAGACTGCTTCAAGCCATACAATGACTTTCTGAGTCTACACACCTTGTACATTGTCTGGGATGTACTGAATCCTGTTGATATCTCCTTATATACCTCATCCAGTAGCTCCCAATAAAGAAAAATATTCTTCACATCCAGTTGGAGTCTCCATCCACCATTCACTGCCAGAGAAGCCAGTGTTCTCACCGTGCTCATCTTTGTGACTATTGCAAAGATTTCATCGTAGTCAATGTCATACGTCTGACTGTATCATTTTGCCACTAATCTTGCTTTGTACCCCTCCACCTTCTCTTTTTGAGTTTGTTTTACCTTGAAGATCCATTTGCATGTAACTGTCTTCTTCCCTGCTGGTAGTGTTACAATCTCCCATGATCGTTTTTAAGAAGAGTTCCAAGCTCTTATGCATCGTTGTTTTCTACTTGGGATCCTTTTTAGCAAGCTACAAACACTTGGGTATAGAGACCGAGTACAACGATGTAATGAATACTCCATGCAAATGTGAGATGTTATAATATGAAATAAAGTTCGCGACGTCAAGTTTCCACCGAAAATAATCAGGGGGATGTATTGCATTGTTGTGGGAGGTCTTCCTTAATTTTGGGGGGAGGGGGGTTTAGGAGTGGATGGAAGAGGAACGATATCACCTGGGAGTTTTGAATCGAAGTTGGATGGTGTAGGTGTATCAAGAGTTGGGGAAGACCGGGATGAGACTAATTGGCACTGCATAATCTGTTTTCTCAGTTTGCTTCTTCCCACATGTATACACCCTTGGCTCACCTTCAACCTGACTCCCACCACCTCTGGGGTCAATCTCCTCGTTTTTCGTCTCCTAATTTGATTAATCTCACATTGCAGGACATGAGATTGCTCTCACTTGCATCACTTCACCACTACTACTCACTCTCACTTGCCTCATATCTCTAGTGTCTGTTGAGTCACCAAAGAGTGAATTCACCTCTAGAGTGTAGTATGGTTCAAACTCTTTGAATGACACATCCATACTCACAAAGAGTCTTTTCTTAATTTGGCTCCAACAGACATAATCTTTCTGAGCAGCAGAATAACCTACGAACAGATATTTCACAACTCTTGGATTCAACATCCCTACAGATGGTCTGTTGTCTTTCACAAAGCATAAACATCCAAATATCTTTAATGGAAAGATCTCACTATTGTCTTTTTTCAACATTCGACAATGAGACTTCCATTTCAGCACTCTTGAGGGAATCTTGTTAATCAATTGAGCGGTTGTCAACATAAATGTCGTGGGACATTCATTGCCATCATCATGCTCTGGGCTACTTCTAGAAGATATCGATTCTTTCTGTCTGCTACATATTGTGCTGGTATGTATGGGCATTCGGTTTAGAGATGTATCCCTTGAGCTAACATGTTGTCCCAAATATTTTGTTGATATATTTTGTCCCATTATCAGATCTTAGTGCCTTCAGAACTGCACCGTATTGGGTTTGTATTGCCTTGTGGAAATATTTATAGTCGGCAACCACCTCACTCTTCTGTTTCATCAGGTTTATCCAGGTAACACTAGATGAACAATCAATAATGGTAACAAAATACCGATAACCATTCATAGAACTAGTAGGATAAAGTCACCATACATCATAATGTATCAAATCAAACACACTAGAGCTCCGCCCCTAGTGAGTTTGCTAAACTCACAAGCATCACACACTAGTTTCTCCTTATTTGCCTCTTCATACATAGATGGATACAACCGACTCAGTAAACTAAGACTAGAATGTTCCATTCGTCTGTGATTAAGCAGTAACACATCCTTGACGTTCCTCCCAGATTATCCTATTGTAGCACTTTCCACCATGGATGCCAGAGCTGAGTTAATCCCCTCTAGGTCCAAGTAGCAGAGTCCACCATGCCATGTTCCGGTCCCAATTGTCTGACCGATCCCTTTTTCTTGGGAGATCACCCGAGGAATATCAAATGAAATAATATTTTTTAACTTCCGAGTAATAACACTAATGGATAAGAGGTTTATTGGGAAAGGAGTTTGCAAAATATTAGACAATATCATACGATTGGTACATCTCACTATACTTTTACCAACTACAGGTTGTGTTGTACCATTGGCAGTCTGTATACTTTTTAGTATTGCTAGATGAGTATCTGAAGAGAGCTCTCGAACCGTATCTGTCACTTGACGAGAAGCACCAAATTTATAATCCATTTTTTATGATTTTGTGATGGAAATAGAGGCAAGAACAAGTGTCACCAGTACCTTTGCTGAAGTGAGTATAAGTGGCAATGTTACCCCTTGATATCGATGGATTTGAAACATCTTCAACTCTATCTTCTTCTGCTTTCTGTTCCTCTTCAATAGCTTCAGACACATGATCCTCACTAGTAAAGATCACACATGTCTCTCCCTCGTCCTCTACTACCATCAGATTTGCCGGGTAGCACTCTCTTCCACCTTTCCGACACATACGACCATGACTTCCACCTTTTCCACCTTTTCTACCTCCACCTATTTCTCTCTTTTTAGGTGGCTTAGGGCAGACCCTGCTTAGATTACCAACTTCACCATAGTTGTAGCACTTGTGAGTCTCCCCCTGGACACTAAGCATACCTAGGCTCGCAGAAGCCAATGTTGATCGTGCACCCGAAAAATCACTTGGATTAGAGTGTAGCTTGATGCGACTCTCCTTATGCATCATTGTAGCAATGACCTCATCTAGTGTAGGAATAATCGCTTGAAAAAATCGTGTTTAGATGAGCCATAAACTGTGTTTTTGTCATTTGTGCAAACATCTCTCCCTACCTGCAGTCCAGATCACCATAACTCGACATAGGTGAGAAGTAATTAAGATATTTCCACAGCTGCTCCAGGTCTATAGAGTACTCATGCATCTATCTATCACCCTGAACCATTGCTTCTATCTCACGCTGAATCTGAAATAACCTCATATGGTTTTTGGCTTCGTTATAGATCTTTTTCAGCTCGTCCAAATGTCACTCACATTTCGAATGTCATACATTGACGAGGCAATCGATGAAACGATTGAGTTAAGTACCCAGGTGTAAAGCAAGACATGTGTGGTCCTCCACTTATCCCTCTTAGCATTGTCACTCTTTGGCTCAACCCCGTCAAATATCTTTTTAGTATATTCCTACTAATGCAGCCTCGATTTGACGCTCCCAACTCAGATACGTGGCCGGTCCATCGAGCTTCAGATCCACTAGAGGGAGATCTAGCTTCACCTGTGTCAGAGCATGTGCTGAGGTAGTCGCTCTGGTCGAGATGCTAGCTCCCTGCATGAGCTTGTCCAAGACCTTTGGAACTTTAGGATTCATTTTCCTCAGAATTTCCAATCCCTTACCTCTAGCACTCTCCATCTTCTGTTAATTTTAATCGTAAGGATCAAGTCTAGATCACAGAGATCACACGCAACTTCTTTCCTGCAAGTTCGCTCGAGTCGCTTTGCCTTAGCCCGCACGAAGCCGCACCCCTTCTGTCTCGCACGCAAAACCACAACCTCTTCGATCCTTCACCTCTCAGTCGTCGATTGTAACTCCGGAAACGAAGGTCATGCTCCACTGCTTTACTCATTCCCGAGCCACAGGCAAAGACCGAGCTAGGCCTACCTCACTGTGCTGTGATGACCAGACTGCTACATACAAAGATCACTAAGTTGCTCCTGCCTTTCTGTTTGAAGCTGAAGCCTACTTTGTTAGCTCCAACCGTGATTGCTTTGTTCGGATGGCTTTGTTGGGGCGCAGATCTCGATCTTGCTCATCGTGTCGCTGCAGCTTCGCGATCTCGGGCCCTATTCTCGAAGCTTCGAGGATGACGCACTTCTTGCTTCGCGATCCCGGGGCCTAATCAGGACTGCTTCGTGATTTCGAGGTCGACGCTGAAGAAGTTCCACAGATAGAACATGAAGCAATGCAGGAGGCGGTAGTTTAGGGCTTTGATGCCAAGTAGAAATTATTGCTAAAAAAAATCACTTTCATTTCATTGATGACAGATTTATACAGAGCATTACAAGTTACAATATTTATAAATAAATCCTTAAGACTTTAACTATTTACAAATAGGATCCTACATTAGATACAAATCTCAACATCTACATACATAACTAACACTTAAATTTCAATTTTTACATATATGCTACCTTATCTATGCTTGGAAAGGTGTATTTGACTTTTAAAAGTAAAAATAATGATTGCGATGCGAAAGATTTGGGTGGTATGTATGTGAATGCTCCTATTAAATTTTGCTCTTAATGCCTTTGTTTGATCATTTATCCCTTTTTATTATTACGAGTATAATTTATTGGGAAATTTACATGCATAACACATATTGCTTGTGTTTTTATATATTTTAATATCTAAAGCCTAATATTATATTTATAACAGTTGTCATAATTTATGAATGAAAGAGAATATATATATATGTGTGTGTGTGTGTGTCTATATATATATATATATATTGGCAAGATTTTTGTGATATTAAATATTTAATTGTTATGTACGTAAATATGAAAATTTAAGTATTAGGTAAATCCATAAGAATTGTGTGATATATATATATATATATATATATATATATATATATATATATATATATATATATATTATTTTTTTTTGGGAAAGTATATGTGTGTGTGTGTGTCTATATATATATATATATATATATATATATATATTGGCAAGATTTTTGTGATATTAAATATTTAATTGTTATGCACGTAAATATGAAAATTTAAGTATTAGGTAAATCCATATGAATTGTGTGATATATATATATATATATATATATATATATATATATATATATATATATTTTTTGGGAAAGGCCTCAAGGGCCAATTTTATTGAAATAAAAGAGTTACAAGAGCTTGTGGAGAGGCCCAAAACCTGAAGCTCAACCCATACGATACAACGCTAACTAAATGCAGCTAAAGATCATAACAAACAATTACAAAAGAAACCATGTCTACGAACGACAACGCGCTGCTCTCGCTCTGTTCCTAGGAGATCCATAGAGTAAACTCTTAACAGCTGCACCATTGGCATGAGTGATCAAGGTATCGTCAACAAGTAGGGTATCACCAGGCTTCTTCCGTCGAGAAGTGTAAACCTGCCAATTCGCTATGTCTTCTTCTTCATCTTCTTCTACTTCTTCATCTTCTTCTACTTCTTCTTCTTCAGATGCTTCGTCTTCTGATGTCTGAATCTGCGAACACTTACCGGTGAGTCGGTCAGAAACGACAGCTATGGTAGCCTCCTGAGCTGTTTGCACCACAGGAGAAGGGTCACCATACCGAATTGTTCAAGCAAACACGGTGCTAATCACCTGGAGAGGCAACCAGAGTAGGATGCCGAGGAGTCACCCCGATACGTATGCTGTGCTCAGATTGTATCGTGTTCCACTTTTCGAACTGGGGTAAGCATCGGCGTTTTGTTGAAGAATCTACAAGCAGCTTAAAGGACACCGAGACCCTTTTCCTCGAGGGGGTGTAACTCGTAACAAGTGCTCATAGTGTGTCCAAACATTTTGCAATGTCGGCAAAAAGAGTGTCTATCCTCTACCACCACCTTCCGCCAAAACCCATCTTCACCATCCGCGATCCAAATTTGATCCACATCCGGGAGGGTAAAATCCTTCAACCCGAACCTTCGCACCATCCGGCGAGACCATATCATAAGTGGTGAATCTACTCTCGGAGGAGTACCAAGCGCTTGATCGATGTTATATAAAGCTTTTCGTTGGCACAAATGAAAGGGAGTCTGCAAGTTTGAACCACATAGGAACAAGGCAGGAGGTTCCTTAGATAGGTCGAAATACTGAGTCCATTCGATAATCTTCATATAGGTACTCAAGCAACCGAACGGATTGTTGGGCAAAAATTCTCGCATAATCTTCTTCCTTTTGTATTCTGATAAGTAGATGCCTGCCATCAAAAACTCCCAATCTCCAACCTCCAATGAAATTCATATCCTCAAAGAACTTTCTGACCAAATCCATCTTGGGGTGACCAAATTGGAATTTCCCATTAGCGTGAACTTCACTCTCGAAAGAACCTTCATTTCCACTAGCGATGAAGATAACCGCCAGCTTCCCATCATTTACTCCAACCGGCCTAATAAAATGTTGTCAATTTTACCGCCGCCGCATCGTGAAAGGATTGTGGAAAAAACGGATGATTAGGAACTTTTTTGTGGGAGGAGTTATTCCCGCCTACCACTCCCGCAAAGTCGACTTTGCCGCCATGAAGGCGGGCGAGAACTCGCCGATGCCGCGAGCTGCAGCGAGGCGACGAGAGGGGTCGGCTGAACTGGACCCGCCTGCTGAGGAGACGTTGTGCGTGAAATGAGTCGTTCAGTCGGAGTAGGAGCTTCAGTCGGCAGAAGCTCCGCAGAGACAGCGTAAGGACGCGAGCTCCAGGAGACGACGCGAGCTCCCGACCCGCCTGCTGAGGATGCTGTGCAGAACGCGTCGTTCAGTCAGACGCAACAATAGCGGAAGCCACAGACGAGCCGTAGGAGCTTCAGTCGGCAGCAAAGCTCTGCAGAGACAGACGAAGACGCGTGGAGGACGCGAGCTCCAGGAGACGACGCGAGCTCCCGAGACGCAAAGACGACGCAAGCTCCTTCGCGGGACGACGAAGCACGAGTCGCTGATGGCGACGCACGGAGACAGACGATCGACGAGATCGACACAATGGAAAATCACCGCAGGGTTTCGCCATCAGGCGAAACCCTAGCGGAGCGGGACGACGACGACGACATCGTTTGCCTATAAATAATATATATATAATTGTGTGATATATAATGTATTACTAAAATAAAATAACATTGTCTTTGGACTAATGGAGTTTAAAAAGTGAGGGCAAGAAGCGGTTCAGAATGTGGGGCCCATTCTCCACTTCATGCACAAAGTTGATCTCCTCCTTCTCTTTGGCTAGGATTCGGCATGACGTCGTCTCCTTTAGCCACTCAAGGGTCGAAACTTTCATGGATGCGCACGGTGACATGCTCCTTCTCTTCTTTTTTCTTCCTCTTCTTCCTTCTTTTCCCCTGGTAGGTTAGGACATGCAAGATCACTTGGTATCTTACTTTCCTCTCCTCTCTTCTCTAACCTTCGCTCTCAAATCTTTCTCGCTTATCCGTTGATTCGAAAAGGGATGTCAACTTTTAAGTCGAAACGAAAGGATGCTCTTCGAAATTTAAGATCATTATACACAAATGAAACATAATTACTCATAAATTATTGTAAAAGTCTCATTCTTGCTAAATAGTAACAAAAGTAGATGTGATAAATCCTTCGTTTGGAACAAAATAATTCAACTAACACTCCTCGAATATATGAAACATAACAACATAACTAAAATAACACATCTAAAATAGTGCCACATAATTAACACAATACTCCATTTGTGAAATTAAACCATATAGAAATACTCAACACTAGAGAATTAAAATGAAATTCAAATGACATGAAATAACTTGAACACCAAAATGACAAATTATCCATAAAGCTCTATGCACTAGCATTAGTGACAACATTTCTTCAGGTTTGTAGTGAGTTGAGGAATAAACTCTTGGTTGAGTGTGTGCCTTTGTTGCTCCTTACGAGCCACAATACCAGCTTCTGTCATCTTCTACTAACCACTTCTATAAGTAGATCCCTCCTGAAAAATTTTCTTAGCTGGATCTCTTCCTGATGATAAAAGATTGACAATTCAGTGAAGTAAATGATTAAGCTAATAAAGAGATGTATTAAGGATTAAGGTGAGTAATTATGTTTCTAAATTTTAGTAATTAACTTTACTTCAAAAATGTACGTTTGATTTTATTGATGTTTCATTTATGCTTTAATTCAATGAGATTTATATTTAAATAGCTTGTTCATACTGGTAGATAGGAAAATGTGCATATTCAATAGATACACAATGAATTTTCTATAAGGTTATTAGATCATTTTAATATTTTTTCTAGGTTTTAAACTCTTAAGGAAAATGAATAGAAGAGCAAATGCATACAGGATGCAAGAACAACTAACGAAAATATATAAATTTTTTCTTATTAATTTTAGTTGTCTTCTGACTCTTCAATTAAATTTTTGAATATTAAACTGCTAGTAATAAAACTAAAATAACAGAGAAATTTATTTTCACCTTATATTCCCATCTTGGTTAAATCTAAACTTCGGGCCGGTTCGTGCCAGTTTGAACTTATATCATTATTCTTTTATGTGAAAGAGGATAACATAATTTGTAGAAGTAGAGTTATAGACCATGCTCAACCCATTTCCTTATTTGTTTTTCTTTTTATTATTATTTTTATTATTTTTTTTGAACTTGGTTGAGGTTAGGCAAGGTTGTGTTTATGGAATATAATACTCTTTTCTTGGACCTAATAAGTTAATGTTCCATATAATTGTATTTTTAATACACAGAGCTTTTGCAGGGGATGGCTAACCTATTTATTTGTCGCACTGTTGCTTTTATGGCAGTTTTCATGCTGCTTACGAGGAGGTCAGGGTGCAGGCTCCCCCGCCAACGAGAGCTATGGAACTGCTCTTGGCCATTCAGAATGCTATTTCTTAGGTCAAGAGGCTCTTGCAAGCTGGGAACATAGTCATATTGACGTTGCCAGCTCTACTGCCTGCTATCCCATCTCAGGTTTCTTTAATCTTGGAAGATTTACGTACATAGCAGTTAATTCTTATGTATTTACATATCTAACACTAAAATTCATTTTGTACTTGTGTAGCACCATAGCTATGCATGAAAATGTGTAGTTCCCTTTGTAAAAAATCAAAATGATTGTATTTTTTATGTGGTATGAAAGATTTGGGTGTTATAAATATGAAAATCGTTTGTACAATAACAATATGTATGGTTATTAATGTCATTTGTACAACAATGATTCTTATGGTTAAACCTTATTCAGGTTTGCTTCAAATAAGGAAGTTGTCAATGCTTAGTGCTATGAAATCAATGTAAAAGTTTCATTTTCATCATGCCGTCTATGGTTTGATTATAGTGACCTCTCATCGATTCCTTGGAGAGTCTTATCATCTTATGCGCTGTGAAATCACCAACCTAAAGTTTCTAGACCTTATTCTTTCTTTAGAAGCATCAAAACAGAAATTTGTTGTTTTCTTTGCAGTTTTTGTTCTCATATGGTGATTTAAATACAAATTTATGCAATTGTTTCCTCATGTAATCTGTGTTATATATTGTATTTGTACGTCGAAATTGTGTCAATGCGGATCCCGAGGAGATCTAACAATCTAAAAGAGAGGAAGTATGACAAATGAGGGCCTATCGATAGAAGATCAAGCGACTCACTTATCTGATCGAACGTAGTTGTTTGAGCTAAAGTCGAGGGCAGCTGAGCCAGAAGTAGGACAAAAAGAACGACTGAACGATCTGAATTTGAACTAATCAGACTAAAACAAGATACATAAGCATCTGAGCTTACCACTATAAGAAAGTCAATCGAAGGCATTGACCTACCTTTCGGTAGATCTGATCCAAAGAAAGAATCCAGTTCCTTACAGTCACCAACCATCCCATGGATGCCTCCGAGGCTCCTCATCAGTGACCAAGAATTGTCATTACAATAGAGTCTTATAGTCATCCCATAGGCTTTTGTCGAGGAACAAACTACCTATTGGGTTATGATGATTTAACTTATGGGCTCTCGATAGCCTAGTCTCATTCTGCCAATATGAGCTCCTCATCTATGGATTCAGGGTCGACAGCCAGAGTAGATCTACCGATCAATAAAGCCTAGTCGACCAAATTAGTTCGTCGATTTGAAGCTAATTAAGCTCAGCCGACTGATAATGCCGACTCAGCCGAGTCGACCAGATCAACCTTACCTAGTCGAAGTCATGCTAGCCTAGTCAGCTGAGCCAGAAAGTAGCAGAGAGATAAACTCATATATGTAAAATACTTATAATATCATGTACAACTCTCATTAAAGCAGCCCCCTCCAGCTGAATTTTGCTGCCAAACATTTCTAAGGAAGTCATCAAGACAATCTCTAGAAAGGGTGACCCTACCAAGGACTTTTATTTTGACGCTTTAGATGGGAAAATCATTATAAAAGAGCATCATGTTCTATTGAAATCTAAAAACAAGTATGCTTAGTCTTATTACAGTTAATAATAACCAATATGACTCAATAATTTGTGCCTCACAGCAGTTGAGCTTCTTCTTTCTTTTAGCCTGAGAAAGTAATGAAATAATCTGTTGAATGGTCTTCTTAGGTCCGGTTGGGGTTACTTATTTGGTGCGGTAGTGTTTTGAAAACGCACCTGGATTGTTTGGGTAAACCGCATTTTGGCAGCTTATGCGTTTTCAAAACGCTGAAAACAACATTTTCACACTGCACCTACCTAGATGCGGTAAGAGCATTTTGACTGCAGTCTGACTTTTACAAAAAAAAAAAAAAAAAAAAAAAATTTATAATAGCCACCGCACCTAACTTATCTTATCAGCAGATTATTCAATAAGCTGCAGTTGTCCCATACAGACCCTTAATTTATTATTGAAAAACATTTAACAAAGTTAAGCCATATTTTACAAACTTGGCATCAAACAAGAGTTTAGCTTTCAAGTTTATTATTATTATTATTATTATTATTATTATTTTAAATCTACTGTGCTTGCTAAAATTGAATTAAAATAGATTAAAAAGTTCATGTTTGGGATATTTGTTTTTATATTGATATATATTTAGGTGTTACTAATTACCTTTTTTATTTTTTATATATGATTTATTTCATTCCACTCAATTATTTAAGAATGATACCATAAATAAGTTTAAAAATGATTTCCTCCTCAAAATCAGATTTTTAAAGCAAATTATAGGAAAAGCTGTCGACTTATTTAATTAAGTTTATTTTGTCATGTACATATTTTAATTTATTTTGTAAAGAAAGATTACTATAAATAAAAATGAGTATATAAAAATAAGCTTATCTAATTTTTATGTTGTATTAACGAGAAAAATAAAATTTATGCATTTGATTTACATACAAACAATTAACTCTTCAAGTATTTTTCCCCTAACCAAATTGAAAAATAATTCATCTGTATTTATTTTACTAACTATCAAACTTCTCTATATTTAGGATACATTATAATTAGAATATTCGGTAATTATTTTACATTGTATTCCTTTTTCAGCAAACCAAACTACTCCCGAATAAATCTTCTCTTCAATCTTTATAATGGAAGAGTTTATCTTTTTGAATTGTTTAATTTTTCACTTCTTCTAAGCATTATCTTCATATTATTGCTCATGAATGCCCATTGGCTTCTTGATACTAATAAGGAGTTATAATTTTAAAGGAGTGAAGATGAATGAATTTGTGTAAAAGTTTATGGGGACATATATTTATATTTTGTGTGTATGTGTCTCTTGTGTCAATATGTATATTATCTTTATTGGCTTCCTTGCGTTTAAACATTTCATTCACATTGTAACTAGAGATCAATTGAATTTTATAGAGCTAAAATGGAAACAATAAATTACTCTTTTGCGGTTTATTTGTAAGGCTGTAAAAAAAAATTATTATTTGCGAACGAGCGTACGACTTGTTAGGTAGCTTATGTTTGACATGTTTGTTAAATAAGCGAGTCGGACACGAATAAATTTTTCAAACTCAAAGTCATAGACATCTGAACTTGAAAAACATTTTGTCTGATTGTGTTCGGCTCGTTTTAGCTCAAAATAAGGAAATTATATATACTTTTATATAAGAATATATTATGTATACTTGTATCAAATTTTAAATCATATATATATATATATATATATATATATATATATATATATATATATAAAGGAAAGAGCATTATGCGTCTCCCTATATATTAATAGCAAAAAAGGTGTGGGGGGAGAGGAGGTGGATCCCCACGTCTAAAAAGCAAAAAATACATCGAAATCCTATGGGGTTCCACCTCCCACATTACAACACCACATCAAAAATGTGAAAAATGAAAGGCCCATAATACAAGTATACCCAAAATAAAAGAATAAAGTATACCAAAGAAAAAGTCCTGTGAAATGAAGTTGTAAAATCACTGTCAAACGAGAGCCTATAACCAATGTGATGTAAAGCAGACTCGCACAATATAGAGAGGCATCTAATGCAGTGGAATCTAAGAAAAAAATGTTAGCAGTCACAAGGATAGTCAGCATCGAATAAATGATTGATCAAGCAAGTCACCAGCCAGGAGTATCTTTAACCTATCCACCGAGGTCCTTCCCACCAATATACCCATATGCCCCAAACCAGCAAAGAAATCCGTGGTTTATTACCTTCTCTAAAAATGCGAGTCCACTGAATCAAGAAGCCTTTCTCAGTTACTAATTTCTTGATCATTTTCCAAGTATTAAGCACCTCCCATGGGGGCTTAGCAATACTCCGGAAAATGTCAATCATGAGCTTCAAATCCGCCTCCACCACCAAGGTAAGCCAATTCTGATTAACCGCAATTAGAAGGGAGAAATAACGAGCCCAAATTTCATTTTCCATAGGAGAGAGGGTACGAGAGGGGAAGAAAAGAAACCCACACAAGCACCAGAAGCATCTCTAAACAACCCCTCCCTCCATTGCCACCCTCCCCCTCCTGAAACTCCCATCAATATTACGCTTAAGCCACCCACGGGGATCTGAATAAGATAGGTCTATGAATAACAGTGGAATTGGAGGAAGTAGAGGATAGATGAAGGCCGTTGTAAGCTTTAGAAGGTATACCAAAATATGAGCCACCGTTCTCCTAATATAAGGAGTAACATCATCGAACATAGCAGAGTTCCTTGCTATCCACAGGAACCAAAGAATTATAAAGGGGAGGAGAAAGTAAGAAGGTCCATTGTCACACATGTTTTTACAAAACTTACAACATTCAATCAAAGAAGTCCAGGTAGTAGGACCCGAACGTGAAGGAGCAGTGAAATAATAAATGAGCAACAAACTCCTCTTGCCTTTTACATAGAAGAAAATGGGAAGCTAGTTTTGAACCTTTCATTTTTAGAATGTCATCATACTATATAAAATTATGTAAGTGTCTCCAAGCAAAGAAAGACATAGATGGGGTAAGCTTCCTGCCCCAAATCGCACTATCGCAAGACCATTCACAAAAGCGATGAATGATAGAGTAAATATATTTCGAAACAGAGTAGTTCCTTCTATTTTTAAAAACCGACATATCTACTTTAGAGTTATCAAAAGGAGTTTTCTGAGTAAAATGAGATTCCAATTTCCATTCTCCGAAAAATCAGAAATAACATCATTAATGTTAGAAAGACTTGAATTAGAGAGATCAAACCAAAGATCATGCCAAAGAGAAATATCACCTCTACCAAAGTCCCAAAAAAAAAAGAATTGTTTCGCCATCTCTCTGGCCTGTAGGAGAGATTTTCATATTCGAGAATCTCCTACTCTCCATCCCACTGTAGATGGAAGAGAGGAGTACAATACTTAAAGTGCAAAAAATTAGCCTACAAAGAGTCATTCCTTCGAAATTTAATCTAGAGTTTAATCATATTAATATCAACAATATGATTAAGCTCCTTGAAACCAAGCCCACCAGTAGTAAGAGGCCTACACACTTTAGCCTAAGAAACCCAATTTTTTTTAGATCTCCCGCTAGCCCATAGAAACCTATTAAAACATCTTTCCATGTAGAGTTGGGAACTTCTTTCATTTTCAATACTTGGAGGCCATAAAGTGGGATGCTGCATAGAACACTCTTCAACAGATTAATCCTACCACCATTTGAGAGAAATGTATTTTTTTGATCTCCATTCGTATTTTTAATTTTATCCATAAAATCATCCATTTGGGTTTGCTTTCTCCTTCCCCTTAAGATATCTACACCACTAAAGTATTTAAGGGGAAGGGATGCCTTGGAGCAACCGAAAAAATTAGCAATAAATGTGACCAACCCACTCTTAACGGCTTTACCAATATAGAAGTGACATTTCAATTTATTGAATACCAAACCTGAAGCAACAGTGAAAGAGTCAAGAGAATCCCCAATCTTGCAGATGACAGCTTTTGTAGCGTTGGTAAAAATTATTGCAACGTCAACATAAGCCAAATGGCTTACCAGAATTTTGGATTTGTGAGAGTACAGAGTATATGAATGCTTCATCTATAATTGATTCAACATTTGAGAAAGATAAACAAAAGCAATTATGAAGATAGTATGAGAGAGAGGGTACCCTTGTTTAATACCCCTTTCCACATAAAAGAAACCTTAGGAAGAGCCATTTCTAGGTATACTGTAGTGATTGACTGAAGCCAACGTTTGATCAAAGAACAAAATTTCTGATGAAAACCCCTACAATGAAGAATATTTAGAAAAAAAATCCAATCAATGGTATCATAAGCATTTTTAATGTATAATTTGAGGATCATACCCCTCCCCCCCCCCCACCCCAACATTTTCCATCCAAATCTTTCACAAGTTCTAAAGCACGATGGATATTATCATTGATATTTCCCCCTTTAACAAAAGCAGACTGTTGAGCGGATATATTGGAGGGAAGGTGAGGCTGGAGCCTAGCCACAATAATTTTACTGATGACTTTAAAGATTACTGATGTTAACGAAATTGGCCAAAAATTACTCCAGGCCGATTTTTCACCGCCCTTTGGAATCAACACTATAGTAGAAGCAGTGAAAAATTTACCTGGATTATCACCATGAAAAAAGCTTTGGATTGCCTTAACAACCTCATTATTGATAATTTGCCAGCAAGAGATATAAAAGAGAGAAGTAAAGCAATTAGATCTTGCAGCTTTATGATTATTGATATTCTTGAATGTTTCCAAAATTTCCTCCTCCGTAGAGATTAAGCAAAGATTAATGTTAGAGATGTAATCTTCCTCCTTCCTGAAAAGAGATTCATCAATAGGGGCCACCTGCAAATTAGAGTAAAAAAGAGTAGATAATTAATTCACAGTGCTATCTCTAATTAAGGCTGGGTCAGAAATCCAAACACCTGAATTATCTTTAATTCTCAATATAGCAATATTCCCCCTTTTCTTCTTAATAGATGCATAAAAGTACCGGGAATTTCTATCACTCTCAGCAAGGTGAATCTCCCCAGCCTTTTGACAAAGTGAATCCTCCTCCCGTTTGATAGCCTGGAGTAGTTCTTTGTGTGCATCAGCCAATTCAAGTACTAAAGTGGGGTAGCAAACCTAAAATGTTCAAGCAAATTTACCTTAGCTTCAACATCAGCAGCTTGTTTATGTACATCCCCAAAAGTGTTCCAATTCCAATAGCGAAGAAAAATTGCTACCCGCTTATGTGACTTCCACAATATAAACCAGGGATCGCCTCTCCCCTTAAACATCCAACCCTCTCGGACAACAAATAAGAAGGATTCATATTCAGAAATCTTATCAATACCTATTGGTGGAAGCAATGGGAGCGACATTGAGAACCAAGGGAGCATGATTAGACCCAACAAAGTTAAGATGTATAAATTTGGGGATTATAGAAGAATTCAATAACAGATGAATACCCAGAAAACGATCCAATCTCTGAAGAGTAAACTCCTCTTCCAAGTAAAAGGAAAGCCAGAATAGCCATGGTCATGTATGCCCACCTCATTCATCTTATCGACAAATTTATTGATCAAACAACTATTACATCTGTCACCCCCTCTCCTTTAATCCATAGACATGATCATATTGAAATCACCGCCCATGATCCAACAATCCCGCATAGTGTTTCCCACCGTAGTAAGAGAATTCCATAGCACATGTTTCTTCAGTAGAAGAGAACTTGCATAGACAAAATTGATGTAGCCCTTAAAATCACCGAACTCAAAAAAAGCATGAACAAACAATGCATCATCAATCATGACATTGAAAATTAGCAGAGCTCTCCATAAAATCCAAGTGTTGAAGGTGTTTAAACTTGTTTAAAAACTTGTCCCTACAAGCCAAAACCAGAGGCTCCAAAACCGTAAAAAGGTGAAGCTTATGAACCCTAGACAGATGCTTCAGTCTACTCAAGGAATGGGGGTCCACCACTCCTCGAATATTCCAAGCCATTATATTAATCATTCGCGTATGAACCCCCCTGCAGACGGGGGCGGGGGGCACGAAGTTGGTCACTGTCAGAAAAATAATCCACATCAGCGCACAAATTAAAAGCATCAAGAGGAGGGAGTTCGTTAAAGCTCTTTTTTTTTTCTTCTTACTATACTTCTGAATCATCCACTCACCTTGAAGACATTTGAGGTTCTATTTAACCCTCAAAGAATCACTAAACCCCACCCCATCATCCTCCCCCCAACCTCCCTCCGAGCCGCCAAACACTCCTCAAGTGCAACCAACTCTGGAGCAGCAACCCCATAGACGCCACCCTCCTGAGGAATCGCCTCAGCTAACCACAGGTTAGCCTCATCCACTTCATCACCAACCTTAGAAAGGACCTCACTCGAATTAGAGATTGCCTTACCAGTAAGGACCGTGCCAGCTTCAGCAGATGGGTTACCGACCTTAGGCTGCAGTTCAGGGTGTACATGAAAAACAATGCGTAATAGAGTGCCCGAACAGATGATAGGATGTGCAATAGGGAGGGTGTCGTTCAGCCACAACTGCTGCTAATAACCATTGTGAGTCGAACCCACCCAAACCTCTTATGGTGCTCCCAATGTAATGTCCCGCTCAACTAACACTCTAGCCTCAGAAGGTCATGTGTGAAAACAGTCGGAGAGTCTATTTTTAATGACCTTTCGTGCATAGACGCAAGATAAAAAAGAATTTCTCGTTTAAACAGATGAAATTTCCTACCCAGGAAGTCAAGCCAGACGGGAATAACGGGCGGCTCATACCTAGGATTGAAGTCAACTGCCACTTGAGAATTTTCATGTTGTGGTTCTTTATACGTAGCACCCTACGAGTGAAGATGCATGTTTAATCCTCCTCATTATGCAACTGTATGAGAATATGGCGGCCATCCAATAAGCCCACCGGTCAATCGCCGACTAGATTCATGCCAGCAAATTCCTTACGAATCACCTCCATACGGGGGTGTCCATAGAGAAATTTCCCTACCAGCAGAAGCTGACAGGAAGTCACAAAATCCAAGGTTTCAGTCTCGGAGAGGAAGAGTGTGGGCTTCCTGCTCTTCCTGCCAGCACGATTGATGAATGGAAGATCGCCACCATTATTTAGAACATCGTGAAACACCTAAGGGAAGAAGACTGACATACCGCCGAGGCCCCCGCGTCCTTCGGCGATGGCCTAAGCGAAAGATTTAGCAATCAAGTCAGAGGGGAGAAAAAGAGAACGACGAAGAAGAAGTTGCAGGACAAACGCCAAATCCTAGCAGAGCGACCAACGACATCGTGCATATGCATATATATATATATATATATATATATATATATTAAAAAAAGCCCCTAGTGGCAGATATATTGAAACAAAAGAGGATACAAAGGGATGTATGAGAGGGCCCAAAGGAGGCACCCTACCCCCTACAAAGCAAAATACCGTGATAACCCAACAAAAGGATAGAGAAAGATGCAAAAAGTAAAGACATGAAGATAACAAGTAGCTAAGGACGAGGCAGAGGCAATATATATATATATATATATATATATATATATATATATATATATATATATATATATATATATTTTATTGTAATCGTCTAAATATTTCATTCTAAGTTTTTTTTTATTTTTTATTTTTTATTTTTGAATTTTCGTTTAGGACGTAGGGTTCGTATTGTTTCTGAGTTCATACAACCAGATAAAGTTCCTCATAAATGAAAAAAAGAATGTGATAGATGTCTTGTTAGGGCTTGTGTTTCTCACTCTATATTTTCTTCCAAGACCACTCGTGACTGAGAGTGGCTCAAGGAAAAGATCTCTGCTTCCCTTGTGACACGAGATAGAGAGAGAGAAAGACAGAGGAATGGTGAGAGAGAGGGAGATCCTTTTTGAGGCCTTGAAAACGGATCCCTTTAAATTTCCTCTGACCTCCTTTTATACATGAGACAAAAATATATGAATTTATACTTTGCGTGGTACTACGTTTACCTGCGATTTCTTGGTCAAACGATTATGTGGTGTCAGACAGTTCCATAAGTAAAGATTAACAAATATAATTATATGTAATGATGGTCGTACCTAGTTGTTCATCCCGAGTAGCTCGACCATTGTAACAGGTGGGCATCTCAATTACTTTGGCAAATGGGCTTCCGGAGCCAATTAGGCTTGTTGATCTCTATGTCATGTCCCTGAAAAAGCTTTATTTGGGTATATGGTCTTATTTGGGTATACATTTAATTCTTCGATTCACTCATCTCTTCAACAAGGGACAACGAGAAGAACGAAAGAATAAAGTTTCTCTATTTTGCATGACTATGAAAATATTCATTTATTATCTTAATTTATAGCTCAGGTTGAAAAATTTTCAACGGTCTAACGTAATATGATCCATAATAGAATTTTCCTTGACCTAAGGGTACTTTGGTGAAGACTAAAAGGAATTTTACCGTCTTATGCTCACCTTTAAGTCAGGACTGACCTTTGTCTGAGGGAAATTTCTGCTACACCTGTGAGGAGTATTTTATTAAGCTTATTGAGAGGTTTATTGGAGAAGTACAAATAGAATAAGGAGGCTCTACACATGAATTTTATTGATTTAGAAAAGTTTACAATATGGTTCCAAGAGATATGTTTTGGAGAGTTATAGAGAAGAAAGGTGGTTATATGACTTATATTAGAGTCATTAAAGATATGCATATTAGATATGTTACTTGTGTTCTTAGAGAAGAAGTATTGACCAAATATTTTCCCATTTTAGTTGGATTGCATCAAGGATCGGCTTTAAGTCCATATCTTTTTTCTTTAGTTATGGATGCTCTTACTAGACATTTACAGGAAGATGTAACTTGTTGTATGCTTTTCGCTGATGATATCCTTCTTGTGGATAAGACTAAAGAGAGAAATCAGGAAATACTTGAATTCTACATTGGACTTTAAAGGTCTTCGTGTGAGTAAAACTAAAATTGAATACATGGAATGTATTTGTAGTAGTAGCAACTATAGTGGCAGAGTTGTAACTATGGTGATCAAACCATTAAAAGTTGTGATCGTTTTAGATATATCGAGTCTATTGTTCAAAGTGATGGTGATATAGATGAGGATGTTATTAGTAGAATTCAAGTTGGTTGATTGAAGTGGAGGAATGTTTCGGGTCTATTGTGTGATAGAAAAGTGCAGCTTAGAATGAAAGGAAACTTTTATAAGATGGTGGTGAGAACTGCCATGCTTTATGGCGCAAAATGTCGCCCTTTAAAATAGAAGCATAATACTAAGTTAATTGTTGTCAAGATGAGAATAAGAATGCATAGATGAATGAGTGTCTTTACACTTAGAGATAAATTGCGAAAGGAATATATCTGTGATAGGGTTGGTGTAGCTCAAGTCGTGAACAAAATTAGAGAGAGTTGTCTTAGATGGTTTCGTCACATTAAACGTCGACCATCTGATGATCCAGTTAAGAGAGTAGATGTTTTAGATTCAATTTATTTAGAAAGGTAGAGGTAAACCTAATAAGACTTGGGCATATTATATAAAAAATGTTCATAATTTATTAGAATTAAATGAAAATATGACACTCATTAGAATGCAGTGGAGAAAAAGGATTCATCTAGATGACCCCACTTAGTGGGATAAAGGCTTGTCATTGTTGAATATTTATATAACAAATTTAATTTTTATATGATTAATTTGATTGATACATAAATTTTTTGATGTATATGAATTATTGATTTTTATAATTAAAAATTTGAACCTCTGTATTTTTATGCAATAAAAGATATATGGTTGATGCACCGTCAATTAATTTTATCAAGACATGAATCTTGGGATATTTTTTTAATAAAAAATTATTTTAGATCTAAATTAATGATTATCTATTACCCCAGATTTATCATGTTTGTAAGCAATTTGATTGTCTTGATAAGAAGAACCCTATGGTACCAAAGTTGGTTCTATCTGAGTCTAAACATGCCCATGTAAAATAAATGTTAAGAAATGTTTATGGGAGTGTTTCAAAGAGGTTTGGCTTTGGTTGGGTCTTAATTTGAGGGTTTGGGCCTATTTGGGTTATTGGGTGGGTTTAGGTGAAAATTGGGCTTTTTGATTTTGGGTTGAATTTGAGTGGGGTTTGGGTCAAAATCTTGAGCAAATCATGTTAGTGTTTTGTTTATGAGGATGTTAAGGAAGGTTTAGAAAAGATTTGGGGTTAATTGGAGTTGAATTGGGTTGGTTGGGCTAAGTTTGGGTCATGGGTCCAATTTGGGCTTTAAGGCCCAGTGAAATTGAATCCAAATGTCGATCAAATTGGACTTGGATTTGGTCTAAATTGGTATTGGGAATGTTGAATTGAAGTTTAGAATTGAATTGGACCAGAATTTGGGTCAATTGGATAGGTTTGGTTTAACATTGGGTCCACTTTGGGTTAAAATGGGTCGATTTGGGGGTTTTGACAAAAGTAGGGTAAATTGATAAAATTGGCCCATGGTGTAGTTGGACAAAATGAAATTGGGAATATTTGGGATTTTCTGGAATTTTCTGGGAATTTTCTGAATTTTTGGATTTTTAGGCCAAGAAGGGTATTTTGGGTATTTGGAGGTATTAGGGAGGTTTTCTTGGAATTTTTGGTATTTTGGGGTATGGATGATCAATTTGAGTGATGTGGAGGTGTTTGGGATTGATTTTGGAAAATTTTGGGTAATTTGGAAATTTCTGCAAAATTTGGGTAATTTGAGGGTTTTGGTAGGTTTAGTAGGTGTAGGGTCGAGAGTCAAAAAATTGAAAATTTGGGAAATTTAAGATTAGGTGAATTTGAGTGGGTGAAATGTTTGTTATTGTGGCCAATTCAGTAGTATATGAGCGTGAAAGGACTCATTTGAGGCATTATTTATGTTATTCTGGCACCTGCCAGCAGGCTTAGGGGTTAAGGACCATCATGTGAATCACACGCAGGTTAGGAGGTTAAGTTGGGTATGGGTGTGGTTTTAGGAGGTGTGTGGGAGTGTAGTGTGTAGGTGTAGTGTGAAGTCGGCCCTCTCACCGGACGAGCGCGGGGGGCGATCTAAGGGGCGAAGAGTCTATGGAACTCATCACACAAGCTGCATTTGATTTGACCCTCTAGGTGATTAGGGGTGCATGGTCGAGTTTGTGGAGTTTGCAGGGAGTTTAGAAGTGGTTTGAATTTCTAAGGCGGGTCCCGATTCTAGTCCTCTAAGATAGTCGAAGGAAAACTGAGGCAGATCTGGCAAAAAGAAGAAAGGAAAGCCTCATCGAAAATGAGGTCGACAAATGGACACGATAGGTGTGGTGGTGGCGGAGCACACGCGCGTAGTGTTGACGAGCGATCGACAAAACCGACGAGATGTCAGTGACGAACTTAGGACGAAGTAAGAGTTTGCTGTGGGGGAGTGTCGAGTATATCCACAGGCAGGAGATTCTTGAACTCTCGGCTGAGGAAAGGAAAAGGAGGTAAATCCCGAATCACATGATGCGAGGAATTTAAATTTAGATTTTATTTTGTTTCAATTTATGTTTTGATGTGTGAGTTTAAATTTTAGTTTGGAGTTTCAATTTAGATTGAAGTTTGTCGAAATTAATTTGAAGGATTTGATTTGAAATGAAAATTGGAGTTCGAGGTTTTTGATGTAACATCTCCGACCTCGAAAGAAAATTGAATTGATTAGATTGAATCGTTGTGATGAGAAGATCTCGAGCTGACGGTGTTGGATGTAAAATCCTTAACCTCGAAGTTTGATTTTGATGTGATGTATTTCATTGCGATAGGGAAAAGATCTAAAAGCAATGCGATCTCGAGATGTAAAATCCTCGACCCAGAAAAGGTTGAATTTTGATTTGATGTATTTCGGTGCGGCCAGGGAGAGAATCCACAAGCGGTACGGTCTTGGATGTAAAATCCTCGGCTGAAAAGTTTGAATTTTTATTTGATGTATTTCGGTGCGATAGGAAAGAATCTAGCGAGTGCGATCTTGGATGCAAAATCCTCATTCCAAAAGTTTGAATTTTGATGTGTTTCGGTGCGATAGGAAGAGAATCCTAAAACGGTACGGTCTTGGATGTAAAATCCTCGGCCAAAAGTTTGAATTTTGATGTATTTCGTGGTCTGCGATAGGAAGAGAATCTAGCGATGCGATCTTGGATGTAAATCTTCGACCCAAAAGTTTGAATTTTGATGTATTTCGGTGCAATAGGAAGAGATCCCTCGCCGGTGCGGTCTTGGATGTAAAATCCTCGACCCAAAAGTTTGAATTTTGATTTGATGTATTTCGGTACGATAGGAGAGAATCTAAAAAGCGATGCGGTCTTGGATGTAAAATCTCGACCCAAAAGTTTTGAATTTTGATTTGGTGTATTTCGGTCTGATAGGAAGAATCCTAAAGCGATGCGATCTTGGATGTAAAATCCTCGACCCGAAAGAGTTTGATTTGATGTATTTCGGTCTGATAGGAAGAGAATCTAGCGGTGCGATGTGGATGTAAAATCCTCGGCAAAAGTTTTGAGTTTTGATGTATTTCGGTCACAATGGGAAGAAGTCTAGCGAGTGCGGTCTTGGATGTAAAATCCTCGACCAAAGTTTTGAATTTTGATGTAAGATGCAGAAGATCGGATTTGAGATTTGATAGAGATTGAATTTGAATTTGATTGAGACTTGAAGCACAGGAAAGATTGAATTTGGAGATTTGGAAATTTGGAAGGATGAGTTTGAACTCGATTGAAACTTGATTTAGGATTTGATTTGAAATTTGAAAGATCAAGTTTGAAACTTGATCGGAATTGGTTGGATTTTGATTGAGAATTTGATTTTGAAGTTTGGAAGATCAATTTGAAATTTGATCGAGTGGATTTGGAATTTGATTGAGAATTTGATTTGTGATTTGAAAAGATTGAAATTTGATTCGAATTTGGAAAGATTGAATTTGAGATTTGTGTTGATTTCGTTTATCTTTTAATGGTTCAAATTTTATTTTGTTGTTTATTTAAATATTCTCGTATGAACTTGGTGTTTGTCATTTTGAGATTTTTTTTTAGAAAGTTTTCTTTTATTCTCTTTTTTTTGTTTTATTTCTTTTTTACATTCTTTGTTCGAAGTTCATTTAACTTTAATGGCGTTTCCCGATCGATTTACCTGAAAAGTTGAAGGCCCAACGTGACATGGTCACTTTCATTCTGATAAATGTTGAAAATACGTGTCCTGACTCGATACGGAATATATTTCATACAATCCGTGTAGACTAAAAACGAATTTGTGTATGATCTTTGTTGATCCATCGAAAAGAATCATCATCGAAAATTATGTCGAATAGTGAGGTACATGGTCGATAACATCACCTTCAGCCATCCTTAGCGGGGATCTGCATTTGGATGTACGTTGGAGGTGTGATATTTCCCATGTAACTACGACTCGTAAAATGGGAGGTTCTCTGGCTACGGATACGGTTGAAATAGTAAGGTATTTCTTGTCGTCCATCTCACCAATGTGAGATTCGCTCCAGCTGGCACTCTGGTATACGATGCTTTGCGATGTCTGCTCCCAGATTACCTTGCGATTATCTGTGGAACCCGCCGGTAAAGGTATGCTCTTGGCCCTCGGGCTCCACCGGGCCCTGTATCAGTCAGTCCGAGACATGATGTTGCACTCGGTGAGAAAGAGGCAGGTACGAAGGTCGACGAAGTCGTGGTGATCGGATATGTGGGGGTATGCGGTCGCACTGTTTGTAGATGTTGATAATACGCTTGTGGGTATCTGTCTATTTGTGATACCTCCATGTTATCAATCTTTTTACCATTCTCTTGATCGCTAATGGCATCGGATCTACTTACTATTGACGAAGTATCACGGTGGGTTTCCCTTCACATCTTGTGAAGTTGTGAGCATCCGCATTGTATTGTGATTCTTCACTTTCCACGGCATCCATCTCGGGTTACGAGTATGTGTTTTCCATAGCGCTGCTCGACGTGGCACGGATCCGGATACGGTCCGCGATTTCTTTGTTGTTCATACTCTCGAAATACGTCGGTGTGTAGCTCGAAGGCCTTAGTATGTTGATTCTTCTTCCTTGATTCTCTCGAAGTATTCGAAAGTTTTCTTTCAACATTCTGCATCCTCTCCGGCTCGTATTCGGAATGATGCGCGGATGGCGAGGCCTTGTGACATATTGTGGGATATATGGTTGATGTGCGTTCCTGCATCTGTAGCTCGCCGAGGGGATGATGCGCAATCGGGACATCCCGGGGTGCTTACGCAGCAGTGCGTACATGGCAGTGGTTATCCGGTGGCGTGGTAGCCTTCTTTCTTCGATCTTACGGGAGATTTCCACTGATTTCTTTTACGGTATTACGGGGCGGTCTCCTTTCTTCGGAGTTCTGGTGAGCCGGTGTCCTTGAAATGTGAGTGTGGCATTAGCGGCCCTGTCTCGTCGGCGAGTCGCGGCTAGTTTTGTTAACATTTTACGGATGCGGCGATTCTTATTTCTTCGTTGCGTGGTACATGAGAGTAGCCCTCCGAACTTCTTGAATCTGCGGATGGCAATGGTAATGAGCACGCGCCCTGCGCCCAGCCAGCGTACGGACTTCGTTTCTTGTCTTCTTCGGTGTTTGCTTTTTCTTTTCTTGTTGTTGGATTGGTGGCTTGGGCCACCCACTTTCATCAGCATCTGTCCAGGAGCGGTTCTTCTCGGATGGCAGGACCGATCACTTTCCTCGTCTTGTGAGCTGTTTGGTGCGAAATCGAGTCGTCTCGATTATCGCGCTCATCTTTCTCTCTTTTCATCGAGTACGAGGCTTACGCCATTCTTCAAGTTGAATATTGCTTGGATTCGCGCATTTTCCACAACGAAAAGACAAGGAAAAGGATCGGGGGGCTGTACTAAGAACAAGAACATTAAGAAAATGTTTATTAAAGATATATTTTTTATTATTATTCTTATATTTTGAAATTTAACGAATGAAGTAAGATAAGATGAGGAAGAGATTTGATTTGAAAAGAAAACGAGGAAAACTTTATTATCATGATTTTATTTATTTTAGCACATTTTATTATTTTTGGGTTCGGACCCGTCATAAGTAATTACTTCGCCCAGTGTTTCTTAGGGATGAAGAATTCATTCCTTCGAAACATCGGGTAGCGTAATATTTTTTCGAAGTATCGTCGAGTTGATTGGAAGCATATGTCGTTCTCCACAACGTTCTTAGGCGCGGGAACCTCACGGTATCTTGCTTGTCTGAAACGGTCATGCAGTGGGTTCGAATTTCCTCTGCTCTTTGCGGTGTGCGAGTAGGTCTCTTGAGAACGAGCCCAAGTCACCGGCTTTGAAGGTTCTTGGGCGGACCGGTTTGTCGTAGGCTTGAACCATCTTAGCTAGTATAGTTCTAAATTTTGTTGTCTTTGCCAAGTCTTTCCCTTCCAAGCTTTCTAATTCTTCGAGTCGTAGTACGGCGTTTTCTTGTCGTGATCTTGTTTGCGGCACGGTCGAGTGAAGTTGAACCTCTGAGAGTAACCTTTGCCCCCTCGGACCCATACACCGAGCGTAAGGTGTGGCTTGAGTAGGGGTTCGGTCGTCCGTAGGCCATAAGGCTTAACGATTTCTCGTGCCAATTTCTCTTATTATCGTAGAGGTTTTCTTTAAGATTTGAACGAGAGTTTTATTAAAAGCCTCGGCGAGCCCGTTTGCTCTTGGGTAGTAAATTGTCGAGTATCGCCGGTCGATTGCGTGTCTACGACAAAATTGTTGATTTGTGTGCTTCGAATGCGGCCGTATACGAGATGATCTGCCGCGGCACTCCGCTTGATGAAGCAAACTTGGTTCTTGAAAAGCTGCGGCACGTGGTGTCTTTCACTTCTCTAAGTGGGCTAGCCGCATGGAAAAGTAATGCGTAAGCGCAGAATAAAGCGATGTCCTTTCGAAGAAGATGGTGGTTACATCGGACCCACGTATATACGTATGACATTCGAAACGGCGCGACGATTGTCGGGTGTAGCACATTGGAGGTTGGTGTAGAACCGCTCCGTGCACTTGGCGTGGTGACGGCTCTTGGCGATTTTCATGCGGTCGGTCATCATCGAGGACGGTAGTACCTAGTCTTTTAATTTTCATCTTCATTTTTGGACCGTAGTGAGCGCACGAGAGTCTGAATGCACTTCTTTAACGATTTCACGGGCACCGGACTGAAACGAGCACCTTAGCCACATTTGATCAAAAAGAACCTTACGTATAATGTGTTGTTTATTAATGCGTAAGACGAGTTAACTGTGATACGATGGGCCAGCGACTTTATCGTCATTAGCTTTCTGTTTTGCGGTAGTCATCGATAGGCATCGCCCGATCTTCGCATTTCTGTCCACTCATGTGAATGATTCTTTTTCTTTCGATTTGTGTATTGTGTACGCCATTGTTGATAGGACGTCAAGTGAGCGAGCACTCCGATTCATCTTGCAAACGGAGGCAAATTCTTTTCTTGAGACGAAATTTCGCATCTAGCTAAAGCATTCCTTTTCTAGGAATTTTGTAGATTATCACGTTTGGAATCTGTTCAGCAATTTGTATAACTATCTTGGAAGTATTGTTCGAGTCTTGGTTTAAAAATTACGTATTGTCAGCGTCATTTGAATGATTCTTGTGAATCCCGTAGATATTGATATGCATTATCCAGTTTGAATGGTTAATTAAGGTCCGTTATGAAACCGTATTCGCCGTTGTTTGTACGAGTTCGTCGAGTGTTAGGGTATCTTAACATCCCCAGCTCGGTGTTATAAAGATGCTTGGGTCACCTTCTCGGGCAACATCAGCTTGCGATTAACTTCGTCTTTGTGTCTTGAAGATGCTCGTCGAAATGCACAATTCCGACGTCGATCATCGAGGGTCTTGGGTTCATTATTTGTTCATGCGGCGGTCCGTTGAGAGGAGGTCGGCGTGAAAGGTGTCTTTGCGAGGAAGTCTGTAGACTTGTCCCTTCTGACGCGCGGAGGCACGAAAGTTATATCGAATTGCGATAATATCATTGAAAATGCTCCCAGCGAGTACGGGAAAGTGTTGGACGAGGTCGTAGTATTGCAATGGATTAAAGCTTGAAATCGAGTTGGCCTTATGAGAAAACGTAACGGGTGCTGAGCTTTTGAGCGGCGAAGATCGAGGGCGAACAATGCTTTTCGATTGCGGGATGCCTTACTTCGGGATCGGGAGTAGCGACGGCTTAAGTAGTAAAGAGCATTTTCTTTACCCTCGTCGATGACACAGGCTAACGGGGCTCCAGGAAAGTCGTCTGAAAGCCGCGGTGTAAAGTATCCAGCGAATACACACGAGGCCAGAGTGCTAAGACGGGAGGTGTGTTAAATATCGTTTAATGTCTTCGAAGGCCTTACGGCATTTCTCTTCCCGAATAAATTTGGGCGTCCTTTTTAGCCCAGTGCCCAGAAAGTGACACTACACGACGGAGGGTTTGAGATAAAGCGTCGAAGATATGCCGGCTTCCTTGAAAAGATCGTAGTTGTTTTAAGGTTTGGAGGCGGCATTTCTAAGATGGCTTTAATCTTCTCCGGGTCGATTTGATTCAACGTGTCGGACAACGAATCCTAAGAATTTCCGGAGGTGACGCGAAGGCGCATTTAAGGATTCATCTTAAGGTTAAATTGTCGCAATCGTTCGAAAACGATTCTCGAATCATACGGGTGGTTTTCCTTTACTTTGCTTTTGATGACGACATCGTCAACGTAGCACTCGTCTTGATTGTGGATGAGATCATCAAAATTCGTGTCGTACTTTCTTTGGTAAGTTGCTCTGCGTTCTTCGATCGAATGGCATCCTTTGTGTAGCAAAATACTCGATCGGCGTTACGAATGCGCTGAAAGCTTTTTTATGTGCAGGCCATTTTTATCTGGTTGTATCACGAAGATCAGGTAACGAATGAGAATATTTCATGTGTCGAAGCAATATCGATCATCGATTCTACGGAATTGGTAGAGGGAATTCATCTTTTGGACATGCCTTGTTTAAATCTACGAAGTGCGCACAATTCGAAGTCGTAATTCTTCTTTACGGCGGCACACGTTGCATTGCTTCGAGGTCGGGTATTGTTCTTCGCGAGCGGACAAATTTAGCGTACGATGACTTTTTAACTTCGGTATGTTTGTTGTTCGATTTTAGACGCATTCTTCGGGACCTTGTCGGCGGAACGAAGTAGGATCCACTCTAACTTGTAAGAATTTGCCGACCTGCGAAATTTAATCTGGCATTTCATCGTAGTTCCGAAGCAAAACGAGTCCTTAAATTCCATTAACAATTTGATTATTTCTTGGTCTTCTTTATTGAGTAAGGAGCTAACGAAAGGTAGATTACAGGCTCTTCGCTCGTACGAGTTAACTTGGTTAACTCATACGTATAGATTTGATTTCTTCTTGGTCTGGTGGAGCGTCTCGATTTTGTAAATCTTCGAGTTCGTACGTAGTTTCCATGCGAGTTTTCATTGGATTTGCAAGTGACAACCAAGCAAAATTCGGTATACGTCGGCTGACCCTACTTGTGCGAGATCCGAGTCCATTACTTTGAATTGGGAGGACGGCGGAGTTATTCCATAACTTTTCGAAATGTTGTGATTGGCACTTTTGTCGTTGTCGAGGTAAGAAACCACGTTGAATTAAATTTTGAACACGGGGAGAGTACCACTCGAGTAATTCCATTAATTCGATGAAGTGACATCTTCGAATTGTACATTATTTTCGGTTTGGAGGAAAAGCTGCGGTAGAATTTGATCGGCTTTGCACGAGTCACTACGTACCTCTTTGACCTCATTACCCTCGATCTTATTAGAATGGATCGGAGTTAGGGTCGTAGTATGTACGTAGTGGTTAATCTTCTCGTACATTGATTTGTATTCTTCGTTCTTTTCATCTTCGAGGAGATCTTGTATTTTGACTTCTTTCGACTTATTATTCTTTGCTTCTTGCTTGATTTCTTTTCTTCTTCGGAAGCTTATCTACGTGATACGACATTGATGGTTGGTTTCTTAAATCGGTGTCTAGTGTCTCTACCGCGGCCTCGTCCCCGGCCTCGGCCTCGGATGCGAGTTGTGGAGAAACCTTCACCATCTCGCGGAAGGGAGTGGTAGTGGTGACAGACTAGAACTTGAGGTTCTTCGTTGTCTCGAACTTTCTTTTGCTTCATTTGTTATGGTATCTCTGGAAGATTGTTTTTCTTCGGCGGTGCATAATGTTTGCATCTTCATGGACTCCAATCTCATGTACGGAGAATGGTTGTAAGTCACCTTTTGATGCCTTTGTTCCCTCCATCGTAGTACTTGATGCAGCGGTGTAGAGATGATGGTCTCATCACATTTTCATGTATCCGTAGGTCGGCCGATAGAGCGTTGAACGACGTTTCGAATCGATTATATGAAATTTTGCGGTTGTCTTGTCTAAATCCACCGGTCTTCATCGGTAGCGTTATTGACCGAGGCTCTTTCTCCTTTACGGTTGAATCCTCTTAATAACATTTTGTGCGCGAAACCATGAGCGTGATTTCAAGAGTATGCTAGTGTTCGAAGACTCATTATATTGATTGATGCTCACGGATCCACCCGACACGGAGAGCGTAAACTTCCCGATACGTGGCAGAAATGTACAACGGTCGGTTTGTCGTCTCTGCTTTGTCCCACAGTAATCGATCGTTATGCAGCCAGAAGGAGTGACACTCGGCCCCATTCTTTAACGACGAAACCTCGTCGAGGAATCTCCGGCCATTTAGTGGCAAAATTCCGGATCGAAGTAAGGCCTTGATGAGCTTCTCTCATCTCCTTTGATAAGATGAGAGCGTCGTAAATACTCGGTTTAGTAGGTAGTTTCTAAGATGGGCTAGCACGTTGTAGTCCACTTTGTTCTCATGCTCTACCGGCCTTCTCGAGCAGGCCTTGTCTTAGAGCAGGGTTGGTTCTTCTTGAACGACCACACGCTTTCCTTTTGTCTTTTGGACCCATTCTTGGAGGTAGAAGCTTTTCATTTCTTAGGTTGACTTCGCCAATTTTCTTGAATCACAGTGTTGAGTTTGTCGGTGTCTCATACGAATCGAATGACGGGGCTCTTACGGATTATCTTGAAAATCGAAGAGCTCCCAACTATTATGCTTGGAGCTCCTCGGAAACTCACGGATAGATCCGTTGCTTGTTGAACTCTCGTAACCTCCTTGATGGATGCCTTCTTCGTCATTTTGATCGTCGAGATCTTGTATGATTTGAAGATTGTTGTTGGTATCGAAATCGACGCCGGATTGTCGTATGCAATGGGTCAAGCTTGATCAAAACGTAGCCGACGCCATCACCCTTATCTTCATATGATCCTGCAAAGTGAAGCGAGATAATCCTCTGAAATCGGAAGGTTGGGATTTCTCCCAGAATCGGAAACAAGCATCTAGGATAGCGGCCACTAGTCGCACTTGGGAGTCTCGATCTCTTCTTCGTCGATTTTCTTCTTCTCTTCGATTGTCTCTACAGCTCGGTGGTTCTTCCCCATCGCGAGTGAGAAATCACAGAACGCGAGGTCTCGAACTACGAAGATTGAAGCTCGCACGAAGCGGTTCGGATGTTGTCTAAAATCTTCTTCGAAGATCTCGTCCAAGGCTGGTGATCCGTCCGTCGTTGGTTGCATAGGGATCTATCGGAATGACGGTCAGTTGAGATGTCTTTATTGACGGAACCTCCTTTAAAATTTCCCTTAAGTATGCTCCTTCGGGATTGTTATATTTCTGCTAGAAGGTTGTCGTTGAGCCAACTTTTGAAGGTAATGCGGTCTTACATCTTGTGCAGAAGCATCGATGGTAGGAAGCGAAAGTTGGGATCGCCTTTCTTGTTGACTTCCTCTGCAGTGCTGGGCTGTGTTGGAAATGGGTTTTCATTAGGCTGCAACGGAACGCATCTTGATCTTGCTTCATTTGAACGGATATTCTGCGCTCGAGCTCCCTCGATGTACGTTGCGGACGAGACGGTTGTTCATCTTTGCGGAGGCAATCATTTGGACCGGGGTTGCGCAGTAATTTTGTTGTGGTTCTTTAACGAAGTAGTTACGGTGGTATTTGCATCGGTTGTTTGCCTTTGTCGAAGCTAATAACGACGACCTGAGATTTCTTTTCGAAAGATGTGTAGAACTGCCTTGTAAAATGTGTAAATGAAACTCCAATTGCTTCGCCTCTTCTTGCAAGCTTAGGCCCAGCCTTGTAACGGCTCTCGAAAGTCTTAATGGTGAATCCCTTGAGGAGAAGTCTTTATCGGGTAGTGAATGCTTTTAAGCGAATCTTATTTGCGTATTGTTCTTTGCGGTTGTGGTTCGCACTTCGTACTTAAATTTCTCAGTAATGTAAATACGCTAGAGTTTCATTCGGCCTTTGTTTCTCTATACTTCAAATCACACATAGTGATGTGGTCTTTGAAACTCAAACAAATCGCTTAATGAAGAGGCTCTCTAGCTACGAGAATGTCTTTACGAGATCGGGTTGGGTGATTAAGTACCGGTCGAAGCGGTCCCCGACGGACGCTAACGAAGCCCATCGGAAGGAAGTGGCGCATCGCTCATCGGCATTGCAGCTCGTAGCGCGAAAGTGTACGGCTTATCTTTGTCAGGGGTTCCGGATCGTCGAAGGTCTTAAACGGAGGTGGTACGAAGCATTTGGGTATTGGACGATCGAATTCTTCGGGTAAGGTCACCGTCCGAATAGATGTCCAGTTCTTCGATTGTCTTGGGGCTTCCTTTCTTGTTACGAGTTCTTGATGTCCTTTCGGGGATCCGCGTCACTGTGTTGTATCCTTTTCGGGGTGGTCGTCTAGGTGACGGATGTAATCTCCTTTCCTCCGTCTCGAGGTGAATGACTTAAGAGTGTCTCTCCATGTGGTTGTACTTGACTTTGGAGAGTGGCTAGAGGGGTTTACGGCCATCTCTTCCATCCTCTTCGCCGTTTGAGCGATCGTGTGGTCTCGTGTCTTTTCATCGATTCCAGAGGCTCCTCTCTTTTACGCATTTAACGGGAGCACCTTGAAGAAGGCGGTAAAGCTCGTGTCTCGGCCATGTTGATTTCTGCATATTCGTTGTCGCTGAATTCCGATGAGTCGATCTCGGCTCTCGAACTTTTCTTCTCTTTCTTTTGTCGTCGGATGTCGGTTCTCGAGCTTTCCGCCATCTTCGCGGAGCTTTACGTATACTTTTGTGGTTGTCGTACGTGGTTTCTTAGGGTCCTTTCACGAGTCCCGCTTCATCGCGATGGCACTTTCTTGATTCCGGCCTACGGCGAGACTTTCTTTCTGTTTCTTGTTTCGGTCTCGAGCGCACAAGTAGTGGGACGCCACACCATCCTTACAGCGACGGGAAGGTGCATGACCGGATGATACATCGGCCAAATGCGGAAGGTGGTATCCTCCTAATGCAGCAATCACGATACTACGACGGGGCGGGCTGGCCTTCCATTCTTGCTTGGCTTCCCCATCATGACGGCGGGTTCTACTCGGGGCCCGAGCCCGGGATTTGGCCAGGCACCGCCTATCCTTCGTAGAATTTCGAAGCGCGGGCGGTTTTCCTTCCTTCGCTGGCTTTTACCAAAGTTTGCGATCGACGAAGCCGGCGTAGTTCGGTCTTTTCTTGCGAGTTTATCGGCGTAATTATGCGGGCACGTAGTGTCCGGCAGTAATCTTGCGGTATTCTCCCTCAAATCCTGCGGCGGAGAGGGGATGGAACTCGCCATCGAAAAGTGGTATGTAGTCGGGCGGTGGTGTATGTGCCGGTAGCGGTGTATGTTACGCGGCTACGGAATTTCCTCCGGGAAGGCAATCTCGGCGGCTCGGGCTCTGCAGCGATCCTTGTTCACATTTCTTCTTTGGGTCTTTGTCGGCGAAGGAATCTTCGAGCGGACCCGATTTCGAAGACGGAAGGTCTTACGAAGTCTGGCCTCCGCGGTAACGGGTTACCTTTTAGTTGGATTTCTTTCCCCTTTGATTTGGCGAAGTCGGGGTAGGTGCGAGAAACGACTAGGCCAGGTGGGGTAGTGAACGATCCTCTGGCGGACGGCGGTACTCCTCCTCCGTCGGGACCCTTTGCGGGGAGGAAACTCTTGGGTCGACTGGAGTTGAACTCGAGCGGTGGCTCCTCGGCCGGATACATTGTTTGTCGGTGCGAAAGGAGACGTCGGTGACCTTGACGTTCGTGTTTTCGAATCCACTGTCCGAATCGGATGACCCTGTTGTCGGGCGGAGTTCATCCTTATAAACGGCGAAGTCGGTCCGTTGGTGAAGGGAAAATCGGTTCGGGCTTCCATTTACGCGAGTGGGTCGGATTTGTCGGTCCAGAGCTATGCTTCTTTTTCTTCGGGGCGAAAAGAGAAAAGGAATTGAAAAGAGTCAGAACTCATTCTTTGTTCATGTACTTATCATTTGTTAAAGAATCACTTATTAGAGGGTTTGTTTATTTAGAGCAGATGTTTCGAAGAGTGTAGAGAAGGTAAGGAATCCGATTCGAAGGAAAAAGAAAGTCTTAAGCAAGACTTCCGGGCTGGATCACTCCTAAGCCCAACACCCCCATCGAAGTCCACCCCACCTCGAAATGAGTAAAAGGATCTCGGAACCTCTCGATTGAGGTGTCTAGCAGAGTGGCTCCTAAATGCGAGAGAATGTGCATTATCCGCAAATTCGAAGATAGAAATGAACATAGTATTCAGCTGAAAGAAGATGGATTTGATCCATTAGGGACATGGATACCTTCTAGATTTTTAATGAGAATTATTTGATTATAATGGAGAGGAATTATAAAGTGAGGTAGCGAAATCATGTCGGCGTATTTTAGGTCGTGTTTTTATTTTGAAGAGGGGTCGCACAACGAAATAAATCGGCGAATTTTTAATTTAATTAAAATAAATAATTTGAAAAGTAGTATTTGATTTTGAAAATAATTTTAAATTTGAAGGTTTTAAGATATGAGATCGAAGCCCGACCTCACATCCCAGATGGTTTATATAAACGAGCACGCATGGCTTAGTGTCTATCACTGGGATAGGCCTTTATGATGGTGGGGCTTGATTAGATAAAGCTTAGGGAGATTAGTGACATCCGTTTGGTACGACCGATTTTATCGCCAAACCAGTTTCCACTGCTTAATATGAAAACATTAAACGGGGTTTATATTACATAACAGGTTCTTTTAAAATTCACCATAAGGGCGAGCCACTATAGTTAATTACATCTTAAGTGACGGGAATCGCTAAGAAAACTCTCGATAATGGCAAATAATTACGCTCTCGAAATTTGAAGTTTAAGGTTTTCAGATTGAATTTTGGAGTTTTGATAGGGAATGGATCGAATTTTTGGAACATTTTGTTTTGTGAATCCAAAGGAAGAAAGGTAGGAGAAATCAACTGATTCGAAGTGAACTTCGATAATTTCCCATTGTCACATCGTTTGGCTTGAATTTAGGAGAGAATCCACCAATACTTATTTAAATGTTTTGATGCTTTGCCGATTTTAATTAATTAGGGGGCTTATATTTGTATGATAAAATCGAACAAATAGCACAGAATGTGAAGGATTTATTGTCGTGTCAGGCATTTTGAATCTAGGAGCCATTTTAGGGCTGTTACAAAATGAATACTACTTGAGGATTGATATTTATGTTGTTCTGCACTACGTTGAGCTACCTCAGTCTATGGCTCGATTGTTTTTAATTAAGGAAAGTTTCTTGATAGACTCGGGTTTTTTCTTGATGACGATGGTCGTCTTTGCAACGTACTCATTTCCTTTGATGAGAGGTTTAGTTTAGAAATCCTGTAAATCGGGAGTTGAGAAAAGTGTTTTGGTTTAGAGAAAATCTTAATTTTCAGGTGTTTTATGTTTTATTTAAAACAAAATCTTAAAGTTGATTATAACGACACGGGTTAAGATCACGGTTCCATCTTAGGCATCATTATTTTTATCGGATTCACTTAGTGAGATGAATTTGCTAAACTCTATTTGAATGAGTTCCACACTTTCATTTAGACCGTGGGAAATCCCGTTAGCAACACGTAGGTTACGTCGTAAATTAATTAGATCTGTCCGACGGGACGTTTAATTTAGTTGTAATTGTAGTTTTGTGTTGTTTGTGATTAAATTTTGAGTTGTTTTATATTTTGAAATGTTGTGGCGGTGAATTTTATCTTGCAATGACTTTTAACTTAGTTTTGGTTTAGTTTTAGGGTCTATCCTAAAGGTGTGGGTTTTCATGCAACGGTTGTTTTATCGTACGAGAAAAATAAACGCGATTCTGTTATCTAGAATTACGAAAGTAGATTACGAAAGTAGAATTGCGATAAAATAAAAGCTCGTGCACAGTCTTCCCGAAAATTAAATCCCAGAAACACTGCCCAAAAACCTGATTAGAATATTTAAACGAGTTCTAGGTAAAGAAATTTGAGGAAGGTTATGGTTTTACGAATTCACAATCACATAGGCTAGTCGTTTCACATGACGTGTTTAGGTTGCTTTGTGTTTTTGTTTGAAGGCAGTTTTCTTCGTCGAGAATAATCGGAATTGATTGTTCTTATAAATATCCTCGTATTGAAAGTGTTTAAGAGGATCTTAAGCATGTGACTGTTCCCCAGGATTGTTTTAAGTCAAAATGAATTTAATTATATAAATGAATCGATCGTCCAGGGTTTTTCAGTTTGTTAAACAACTCGGTGGTAGGGCAGCAGATATCACATGGGTGGAGTAACATTTCATTTGACGTTTAATTTAGGAGTTATAATATTGAAGACTGAGGGTAAATTAGTATTGAATGATTTGGTTTAGTTAAAGGGTTTAAATTTGGAATAGTGTTGAGGATTCTTTTATATTTAGTTTAATTTAATTTAATTTGATTTGATGTTTAATTAATTTGATTTGATTTAATTTAATTTAATTATTTAATTTAATTTAATTTAATTTAATTTAATTATTTAATTTAATTTAATCATTTAATTTAATTTAATTTTTTAATTTAATTTAATTTAATTATTTAATTTAGTTAATTTAATTATTTAATTTAATTTAATTTAATTGTTTAATTTAATTTAATTTTATTGTTTAATTTAATTTAATTTAATTATTTAATTTAATTTAATTTAATTATTAAATTTAATTTAATCTTAATTTAATTTATCTTTAATTTCTTTATTTTTAATTTTAATGAAATTTCGAAAAGAGTTTAATAATTTAATTAAGTGTTTTAACGTTTTTAAATTTGAATTATCGTTTTAATTAAGAGTTGAATATTAATGAGATGATTAATTTAGGGATTTTTAAATTAAGAATAAATCTCTTCCTAATAAATATCCCTTATTTTAATAATTCGATTTTATTATTCTTCAATTTAATCTATTATTTAATTAAAGTTTAATCATTTTAAAATTATTTAATGGGTTTCTACCCACTTTAATTATTTAAATTTCAATCATCCAAATCAGATTAAGATCAAATATTTTACTTGTTGACTTTTTATTAAACCTAAAGTTTTAATTAAGGGTTAAAAGTTTAATTACCATTTTACCCCTTAAGCTTAATAATTTCATAACTCACTAAATTGAACTCAAATGAACTTGAAATTTTTATGTGACTTCACTCATATGTCAATAAAGACATGAGAGAGAAAATGTGATTTTTCTGTATTTAATTTATTTATATAATTATTTTTGGTGGAAAATAGAGATTTTTCAAGGAAAATTTGATAACATGACCAAGGAAAGTTTCTGTCCTTAAGAAAAGTGGGGACATTCCTAATGACCAGAGAAACACTTGGACCAATTTTGGTGATTTTTTGAATTATATTATTTTTATTATAATTATTTTAAGTTTGAAGTGTTAATTAATTTTAAAATAAAATAAATGTTGAAAAATGAATTTTATATTTTTCAGAAATCTCTCTGATATCAAGGAAACCAGAGAATCAAATTTTGCAATTTTCTGATTTTTCTATGATTTATAATAATTATTTTAGTGAAAATACTAGAAAATACATTTTTTTTAATTTTAAAATTACCCTAGGGCTTTAAAATTTAATATCTCACTAAATAGACCTAGGAAAAATGTGGGATTTGTTCCTAAGTGATTAAAATTTAAAATGTGACATTTTGGTGAATTTTATTATTTTTGTGATTTTATTATTTTTAATTATTAAAAATGTTTAAAATATTATTAAAAATGACTTTTTTTTAGAAAATTGAAATTTTAATTTCTTGGGTCACGATATCGAAGGGTTAAAGCAAATTTAATTTTTGAAAAGTATTTTTAAAAAGTTATGAATTTTTAAAGTTTAAAATGGTGGTAACATCAACCGATTAGTGGAAATTGTAGTCGATTGACTTAATTTTTATGGTGGATTCCTCTGATCCTAAAGGTCAGTGGAGAATTGATTTCAAGTCAATTTGATGCCTGGTTAACTCTAATTAATTAAAGACCTATTTTAGGTGTTTAAACCCCGATTAGGGTTAATGCGAGTGAATTAACTCGAGTCACATTTTTCACCAGAGTTACTTTCAATTCGCCAAGGAACGTCTTAAAATATTTACAGAATTTATTTCACAATATGCTAATTTTTGGAATTAAAATACTCAAAACGACAACATGCATTTGAAAAATAAATAACTTTCACGAGAGATGGCCTCTGACCTTGGAAAGTCGGAGATGTTCCCGAGTTCGAGCTTAACACATGGTCTCGTACGCGGGTAGTTGTATACGGCCATGGAGAATTAAATGTATGCAGAGTAAATAAATGCATAAAAATAAAATACTTTTAATGAAATTAAATGATTTTAACTTGCGTTATTCTCATAATTCAACGACGAGGGTATTTTATTTTATTTTTGTGATTTTTCTACACGAATGGATTTTTGAAGTTTAGGGGAATTAAATAAATAATAAAATACCTAATTTTCTATTTATCCACGCGGCGCCAGTAGCTTCTCCCGCGTTCACGAACGCACGCGCGCGCTCCCATTCGACGCCGCCGCGCGGGTCGACAGCAGCCCGGGCCCAGCGGTTCTCGTACCGTCCTCACAGTCGGCTTGATCACGGCCGTCCCGTGCGCGCGTGTATCGAATGGACGTCGTTCGTCGTGCGAGTGTTCTGCTTTGAGAGCCGTCGCACTAAATCCCCCAGATCTCGCTCGATTCTCGATGGATTTTATGTTCTTATGCCTCTGTGGATTCGTCTTGAAGAGACGAACATCTATACGGTACTTGTCATTGGGTAAGGCGTTTGAAATGAAGATCTCCGAAGCTCGGGATGAAGAGTTGGCTCATACCTTGGCTCGAGAGAAGTGTGGAACGATCTGAGAGTTGTTGCACCTTCGATTGGGTCTATGGCTCAGGATGAAGTGCGAATTACGGTGAATTATCTGGATATGATTTAGTAAGCCGTCCCTTGAACGAGTGGGCAATGGTGGCGCAGAATCGGGGCTTTTGATGGTGGACACCTTCCTTGGTACGGTGAAGGTGTAGAGACGATACGATTTGGGGGTCGCTCCTTTGTGGAAGTGTCTGGTTTTGGGTGGAATTGACTCGAAATTGAGCTTTCGGAGAAATGGCGGGGAATTCATTTGAGATCGAAGTCTTTCCTAAGGGTGGAGAAGGGTACGGACAATTTTGGCGAAGTTTGGCAAGTTTTTTGTAGCTCCTCTCATGGCCGAGAGGTGGAGTTTAAATAGAGGCGGCGCAGAGCTCGGGGGGTGGGGCTTGGGATCGGAAATTTGCTACGAGTGAGGAGAAGAACGACCATGGTGGCGGGTGGGCATGGATGGGGCAACCCAAGGGAGAATTCCAAGCTTGGGCTCACATGGTGCTCTCGGTGTGGTGTTTTCCGGCGATCCGGGCGGCCGGCCGTGCAGGCATGGGTCACCATCTTGACCAGGGGAGGTCGGGGCTTGGCAATGGTGAAGTCAATCGGGTTTGGACATGTGTAAAGTGTTCGAATTAAAATGGAATGGGGAGGGGGTCATTTTGGCTTGAAATTGGTCAACCCATTGGTTTGGGTTGGGTTCACCTCCCCATGGCTGGTCTTGGCCGAGAAGATCAGCTAGGCTAGCTGGTCAAGAGGCTGGTGATGTCCTTATCCAAGAATATTTGGATTAAATCTTGGTTAAGGGAGACATGCTTAAGGTTAATGACTTTTAGGAGATGGCTAAAGGACCTCCTCCTTTTGCCATTAATGGCATGGTCACATGCCAAACTTTCATGGCTTCATATGGCTTGTGAATGGCTCATCCTCGGCTCCATTTGGCTTGGGAAAAGCTTCGAGTCAATTTCATGAAAATGGGTTTTAAGAATTTTGGATGTTTTGATGGAAATTTGTATGAAACTTGATTTGGAATAATTTGATGGTGATTTTAGGACTTAGGTAATGGATTTAATTAAATGGATGACAAATGGAGATGTCATGTGGGCTTTAGGGTAGATTTGGGCTTTTGAATTTTCAAGGAAATGGCTTTTAAGAAGGTTTAAGGGAAGTGGGCTTTTAAGTTTAAGGATGTGTTCATGGATGGGAATTTTTGTAGAAGTTTGGGCCAAATAGTTGTTGGTTTTGGTTTAGGGATGTTTCATGAATAATTTGAAATAGATTTAAGGTGGTTTGGGTTTGAATTGGGTTGAATTCGGGTTTATTTGGTAAATGGGCTAATGTAGGTCAAATTAGGCTAACTTGGGCCAATGTTGGGCTAGGGTTGAAATTGATGTAAAATAAATGTTAAGAAATGTTTATGGGAGTGTTTCAAAGAGGTTTTGGCTTTGGTTGGGTCTTAATTTTGAGGTTTGGGCCTATTTGGGTTAGATTTGGGTTTAGGTCAAAATCGGGCTTTTGATTTTGGGTTGAATTTGAGTGGGGTTTGGGTCAAAATCTTGAGCAAATCATGTTAGTGTTTTGTTTATGAGGATGTTAAGGAAGGTTTAGAAAAGATTTGGGGTTAATTGGAGTTGAATTGGGTTAGTTTGGGCTAAGTTTGGGTCATGGGTCCAAATTCGGGCTTTAAGGCCCAAAGTGAAATTGGATCCAAATGTCAATCAAATTGGACTTGGATTTGGTCTAAATTGGTATTGGGAATGTTGAATTGAAGTTTAGAATTGAATTGGACCAGAATTTGGGTCAATTGGATAGGTTTGGTTTAACATTGGGTCCACTTTAGGTTAAAATGGGTCAATTTGGGGGTTTTGACAAAAGTAGGGTAAATTGATAAAATTGGCCCATGGTGTAGTTGGACAAAATGAAATTGGGAATATTTGGGATTTTCTGGAATTTTCTGGGAATTTTCTGAATTTTTGGATTTTTAGGCCAAGAAGGGTATTTTGGGTATTTGGAGGGTATTGGGAGGTTTTCTTGGAATTTTTGGTATTTTTGGGTATGGATGATCAATTTGAGTGATGTGGAGGTGTTTGGGATTGATTTTGGAAAATTTTGGGTAATTTGGAAATTTTGCAAAAATTTGGGTAATTTCGAGGGTTTTTGGTAGGTTTAGTAGGTATAGGGTCTCGGGGTCAAAAATTGAAAATTTGGGAAATTTAAGATTGGGTGAATTTGAGTGGGGTGAAATCATTTTGGTTGAGCCATGAAGCCATTTCAAGCCCATATGAGCCATGAAAGGACTCATTCGAGGCATTCACTATGTTGTTCCTAACCCTCTTGCTGAGCGGCTTAGGGGTTAAGGACCATCCATGTGAATCACCTACATGAGTTAGGAGGTTAAGTTGGGTATGGGTGTGGTTTTAGGAGGTGTGTGGGAGTGTAGTGTGTAGGTGTAGTGTAAGTCAGCCCTCTCACTGGACCAAGCCACCCAGAGCGGCCCCAAGGCCAAAGAGTCCCATAGAACTCATCCTTTAAACTTCCACATTCGATTTCAACCCTCTAGGTGATTAGGGGTCTATAGTCAAGTTTGTGGAGTTTGCGAGGAGTTTAGAAGTGGTTTGAATTTCTAAAAGGCGGGTCCCAATTCTAGTCCTCTAAGATAGTCAAAGGAAAAGCCTAAGGCTAGATCCTAAGCACTAAAAAGAAGAAAGGAAGACCTCATCAAAAATAAGGTCAACACCAGCACGATTGATGAAGGGAAGATCGCCATGGAAGGAAGATCGCCACCGTTGTTTAGAGCATCATGAAACGCCCGAAGGAAGAAGACTGACATACCGTCGAGGCCCCTGCGCCCTTCGGCGATGGCCTCGGCGAAAGATTTATCCATCAAGTCAGAGGGGAGAAAAAGAGAATGATGAAGAAGAAGTTGTAGGAAAATCGCCAACCCCTAGCAGAGCGACCGATGACATCGTGCATATATATATATATATATATATATATATATATATATATATATATATATATATATATATATATATATTTAAGAAGACCTAGTGGCCATTTTCATTAATATAAGGGGGTTACAAAATAAGTAGTATGAGAGGGCCCAATGATGGAGCTCTACTCATAAGAAGCAAAGACCAAAAAGCTCAAACAAACATTACAAAAGATAGGACAAAAGAAAATCATGCAACTAAAATTTTCTGAGTTGACGAGGTCGCCAAGGCCTTCCTCTTCCATGGGTTCTTGCAGCGCATTCAATAATCAAGCTTTGGAGTGAGTCTCCATTACCAGGAGAGACTAAAGTGTCATCCATAAGATACCCAAGCAGCATAGTGTCCCCAACCTTCTTCTTCCTCCGGGAGGTATACACTTGCCACTGTTCCTCCAAAGAGTGAGGCGTCTGATCAAAGGCTGCTGCAATTATTGGTTCCAATACTTGGGATTCTCGTACCTCTTGAGCGGGTAGAACAGCCAAGGTACTATTATTCAGTAGATCGTCCTCCGTAGGAGTAGGAACCTTTTCCGTCGTCTGATTATGAGTGTTTGTTTCATCCCTGTCTTCAGTCCTGTCAAGGTGGGCAGTCTAAACTCCCTCCATAGTAATGAGAACCTGAAGTGGTAGTATAACTGCTTCGGTAGAAGAAGGCTGAGATGTTGCCACGTCCTGCCTATCAGTAGCAACTACCCGATGTACCTCAAAGGGTTGATTCTTGTCATTCTATTCTGAAACTGGGGAAGGCGGTATATCCGTCGTAGGAATGTGTGGGCCAGTAGCGTTTGTATGGGGAGGTTTTAGATTTGGATGCATGTGGTAACACTGTTGGGTAGAGTGGCCAAACATACGAAAATGGGTGCAGTACAGAGGTACCTGCTCAAGTTCTATTGGTTGCCAAAATCCCTGATGTTGTGTTCCAATCCAAAGCTCCTTCGGGAAGGGTAACATAATATCTAGTTAAATCAAAATTCTAGCCTCAGAAGGTCTAGATAGATGCTTTGTAGGTGGAGCGGTGTGGAGTGGCGTTCCATATATCTTTGCGAAAGTGAAGAGAAACTCTTGATCATAAAGATGTACCTGCAAATCTGGGAAGCGTAGCCACACCGGAATTATGAGAGGTTCAGTGCGATGATCAAAATCCACCATCCATTTCAAAACCTTCATCACCCGATTGTCTATCCAAAGAATTCTTCGAGAAAACACTTGAGAATAATCTGCATCATCCGTTAATTGGATGAGAACTTGCTGGCCATCCAGTCTTCCTATCTTCCAACTTCCATTGAACTTCATTTGCTCAAATTCCTTTCGATTCATTTCAAGTTTAGGATTACCGTGGAGGAACTTGCCCACTAGAAACAGCCTACAGGGTGCAGCTAGGATAGATATCTCTTCCTCGGTGAGAAAGATAGCAGGTTTGCCGTCTTTACGGGATGCTTTTTTGAGAAAACCACTCTCGACACCTTGCTCGAAAGCATCATGGAACATATGCAGGAACATATTAGCACGTGGAGGGGCGCGGGCAGAGTTGTCGCCGGCGAGGGTGTCGACGTAAGAACGGCCTGAGACCATTGTTGACCTCTGGACAAAGTGCAGTTGTCGGGCTCGCTGCTGGAACTGCAGGAGCACGAAGCAGTCGAAACTGCAGGATTGCAGGACCTAACCCGCAAAACAACAACAGTCGACGAAACAACAATGAAGAGCAAGCGAACACGGCGACACTGCAGGAGCACGAAGCATTCAAAACTGTTGGATTGCTGGGTGACGAGCAGCAATTAAGTCGAGGCCAGCCCACGTCGACAACGATGACGACAGCGTGCGAAGGGGTCAACGCGAAGTTGCAGCCCTTACGTAGTTGGACGACGACACGTAAACAGGTGCAAACCGAGGAGGACGGCTTGCGAGCCAAAAGTGGTAGCCGTCGTCTATGACCACGATGAAGACCGTATGGAATCCGGAGGTTAGCGCTGGGTTTCGTCATCTGGCGGAACCCTAGCAGAGCTCCCCGCCGCCATCATATATATATATATATATATGTATATAATTTTATTGTAATCGTCTAAATATTTTATTCTAAGTTTTTTTTTGGTTTTTATATATTGTTGAATTTTCTTTAGGACGTTGGGTCAGTATTGTTTGTGAGTTCATACAATCAGATAAAGTCCCTGAGAAATGTAAAAAAAGAACGTGATAGATGTCTTGTTAGGGCTTGTGTTTCTCACTTTATTTTTTTCCAAGACCACTCCTAGCAAGAGTGGCTCAAGGAAAAGATCCCTGCTTCCCTTATCACGAGATAGAGAGAGAGAGAAAGACAGAGGAAGGGTGAGAGAGAGGGAGTCCCTTTTCGAAGTCTTGAAATCGGATCCCATGAGATTCCCTCTGACCTCCTTTTATGCATGAGACAAAAATATATGAATTTATACTTTGCGTGGTACTACACTACATTTACCTGCGATTTCTTGGTAAAAAGATTATGTGGGCGTCAGACGGTGCCATAAGTAAAGATTCACAAATATAATTGTATGTAATGATGATCATACCTAGTTGTTCATCCCGGGTAGCTCGATCATTGTAACAGGTGAGCAGCTCAACGAATTTGGCAAATGGGCTTCCGGAGCCAATTAAGCTTGTTGATCTCTATGAAATGTCCCTGAAAAAGCTTTATTTAGGTATATGGTCGTATTTGGGTATACATTTAATTCTCCGATTCACTCATCTCTTCAACAAGGGACTGCGAGCTGAACGAAAGAATAAAGTTTCTCTATTTTGCATGACTATGAAAATATTCATTTATTATCTTAAATTACAGTTCAGGTTGAAAAATCTTCAACGGTATAACGTAATATGATCCATAACAGAATTTTCCTTGACCTAGGGGTACTTTGGTGGAGACTAGAAGGAATTATACCATCTTATGCTCACCCCTAAGTCAGGAGACTCAAGACAGACCTTTATCTGAGGGAAATTTCTACTACACCTGTGAGGAGTATTTTATTAAGCTTATTGAGAGGTTTGTTGGAGAAGTACAAAGAGAATAAGGAGGGTCTATGATCACTAGAAAAATGTATTGAGAAATTTATACCAATTTTATATGAAATAGCACTTTAAAGAAATGTATTTTCTTTATTTTATTGCAGGAATGAAGATTTATAAGTAATGAAAACAAAAAGCACAAAAGAAGCGGATTTGGAGCAAAAAGAACTCAATTTGATGAAAATTGAACTATCTCGCCGACGAAGAGGAAAAGGCCGCTGACAGCGAGTTTTTCCCGAAAGTTTTGAATATATTATAAAGAACTCGCCGATGGCGAGATCGAGACCGCCGACAGCGAGATCGGCGAGGTTAGCCCATCTTCTAGAAGCCCGCCGACGACGAGATCGACCGCGCCGACGGACCACGCCGTCGGCGAGACAATTGAAAAGAGCCAAAATACAATGAACCTGGACGTTTTTTGAAGAGATGCTTACGCAACCTTTGAAGATTTGACTCCTTCTATAAATAGAGACCAATTTTTGTCAGTTGTGTGTCATTCTAGAGTCTTTTAGTTTATATATAGAGTGTTTAAGTGTGTTTAGCGTCTTGGTGAGTTTAATTAAGTGTGCTGTAGTAGAAGGAAGAGTCAAAGGAACTTCAAGAAATCTGCTTGGGGAGAAGAATTGAGATAAGTATATTTATTTATTGTTTGTTAACTTTAATGAAATCCATGATTTGTGTTATTTTTCCCATGCTTTCTGAGTAGTTTTCTTAGGCTTTCTCCTTGTTATCGAGATTTTGTGAAATGATGAATTAAAGTAGTTGTGCCTAAAAATATGAAAATAGAAATTATGCTAATCTTTTACTTAAATCTTAATTTACTTTTAATCTGGTCAATTGATTTGTTAACATATGTTGAATTATCAACTATAGTAAAGATTACATCCAAGATTCAGGGAAGTCAAAAGCCTTGGAAGGAGGGTGCAAATAAATAGGAAAATATTAACTATCGGGTGTAGAATTTGACATTTTAGTGTGACAGACTAAAATCTTCAATTCAGTGACTAAAATCTTCAATTCAGTCGTATTGTTTGAGAGCTGAAGTGTAGATGTTAGCCCTCAGGCGAGGGGAACGTGGGAGCTCTGAAGTGGCAGTCAGTATCCTCCCAGCCTAACCGCAAATTCAGTAACCAACATAAGACTAGTCAATGTTATTTGCACCTGGACCAAAGGGTAAAGAATAAGAATACTCCTATTTGACACAATACAATTAAAAAACTCATTTAATTCTTCATTCACTTAATTCTCTCAAACAAGGAGAAAAATACTTTTCTGAAATCTTATATTCAACCTTTTAAGCATTAGTTTATTATAGTCTAAGTATTCTTAATTTTCGTATACTAGATTAGTAAGTCAGTCTACTTTAAGTTGACTTTAAAATTCTCTAACTTCCTTGTGGGATTGATATATATGACTTCATTAAAATATATTTTGAGGCTTCGTATTGTTATTTGAGTTGTGAAATGAACTTCAAATTTGACACATTTTTATTTAAATCGAGCGCTTTTATGAGTAGAATTCAACTAGCTTCAACTCACATAATTCTGAGCTCATTAAGACTCTTATATCATTATAAAACCCACTTTGATCAAACATGATCAATATGAGTTGTCCGATTAGACAATTATGAGAGTTATTTACCGAATGACGAAAAATGTCTCTCTCTTATAAGCTATAAATAAACACAATCTCTTCACTTGAAGAGAGAAGAAGAATGAGAAGAATTCAAATCACAGTGTTATTCTGAATAGAAGACTGACGATAACTTTTAGTCTCTATAGCTGCCAACCATCGCCGACGACAAGCAACCGATTTATGTTTACCATCGTCGGCTGATCCTTATTCGCCATTATCCACGAATTTTACTGTGTAATGACATATCCTCGAATACTATGTAACAAAGGATCCTAAGTACGACGTAATGAAGTATCTTGAATACGGTATAATGAAATACTTTGAATACAACATAACAATGTATCCAGGATATGGTATAACGAAGTACCCGAAATACATTGTAGTGAAGTATCCCGAATCTATTATAACGAAGTATCTCAGATACATTGTAACATATAATGCCACATTTATGATTGAAAGAGAACTTCATATGTCAACTACTTACAACTACACCGTACTCTGACCACAACGACTTTTTTAAGACTTTTGAAGTATTTTGTACATTATGAACAAACAAAATGTTGTACCGGGTATACTATTATTGTGGGATAAAAGTGTATTTTTATAATTACACAATTGTAGTGAATAATTTTTGATTGAGCTATGCCCTGCGATTTTTCCCATTTTCAGATTTTATTCATTTAAAATGTCCTGATATTTATATACTATTCAGGTGTGATGGATCTTAATACAACACAAAGACGTTAAATTATCACTTTACCATCACAAATCTTCCAACAGATAATAACAATTTAATAAATCTTTATCATAAAAATACGTAGTTTACACTATAAATTTGAATGACAATATAAATATGCTCAAATTAACTTAGTTAAATAAATATTCAAAAAAATTATCCGAAAAGAATTTATTCTAAAATTTAAGATATATAGAGATATATTTTTAACTCTGCATACATACATACTACTCTTTTTTTATTTTAGATGTAATAATTATATTTTAGATATTAGACATGAAATTACATATGAATTGTGCATTATTTATATAAATGCCCCAAAATATTATAACTAAATTAATAAATATATAAGTTATTCTAATAAGTAATATTAAAAAAAAAAAGAAAAGTAACAATTCATATGCAGATGTAATCATATTCCAATTAAATTAATTATATGAAAATCAATTTATCTTATAAATACAAAATATTTATAAAAAAAATTGCAAAATCTCCCGGCGATTTTGTCGGTTTTTATTTTTTTATTTTTAAATATGCATATTTTCGTTTGGTTGACTTTAAAAAATTTCATGTAATTCTATACTGAAAGAAAAAAAAAAGGAAATAATTACATACATAGCACAATAAATATTAATATTTATAAATTAAGCATTAAGATAATTTTTTGAACTGTTAAAATACTGCATTATGTCATTATGAATATTTTGATAAAAATGAAAAATATGAGTTGAGGTTTTACATGACCTTTGATATTCGAGTGAGAAAGTGAAAATAATGAATGGAAGAGGGGGCTTGATTTGTAAATAGCAAAAATTTTTGGGTATTGGTATGTGAAATTCCATGAATATCTCTTGTACGAAGCTGGTTACCATAGTAAGCACTTAGCACCGAAAAAATATTACATTAGGACTGTGCATGTAGAGCTACGTGCGGAGTCCAATGAAATCACATCACGTGGCGCGTGCTGAAAAAAAAAATCCGGTAATACAACAATAATCCTCTTGTTATTCCGCATTATTCAGATGTTATTATGTATTATTCATGTGTTATTGATGTGTTATTGTGTTATTATAATCGATAATATTCTTATAACGTTGAATATACATATCGAATAACACGAATACACTAACATCCGATATAACATATACAGATATATACATATATACATATATACATGGATATATATATATATATATATATATATATTTATTCCTGGCTCTCGTTGATAGTTTCTTCTTAGCACCAGCCTTCGCCTTTGAAATCACTGTAGAGATCGAACTCCGACAACTTCTCTTGCGATGTGATTTCAGTCTGTTACCTTTCTAGGTATTTGGCCTCCGATGATCGGCTTGATTTACCGATAGGGTTTTCTTTGCGGTCCACCGTTGGAAATGGATCATTCTCCGCGCGGCACCGACTTGCTGTTGGAGGATTTTGGGCAGAAGGTCGATCTGACGAGGAGGATTCGTGAGATTTTGGTGAATTATCCAGAGGGCACGACGGTGCTTAAGGAGCTGATCCAGAATGCGGACGATGCCGGCGCCACTAAGGTCTTCCTTTGCCTCGATCGCCGCTTTCATGGCGTGAATTCGCTGCTGTCCAGCGAGCTCTCGCAGTTCCAGGGCCCTGCGCTTCTCGCTTACAATGACGCGGAATTCACGGAGGACGACTTTGTAAGCATCTCACGGATTGGAGACAGCAAGAAGCAGAGTCAGGCTTCGAAGACTGGCCGGTTTGGGTAAGTTCTGTTCTCGATGTATTGTGTTTGTGACAAGATGCTGCTGAGATATTGCAGCGTAGGATTATTATTATTATTAATATATATTTTTTTTAGGAGTTGATGAATATGCTTAAGGAATGTTGGGCGCATGCCTACTTTCTAGGAGCTTTAATGAGCATAGATTTTAAGCTTTTTGATTTGTCAAAGAAGAACTCTGACATAAAATTCTTCCGGTCAAGGGGATGTGAAGTTTAGGAGCTTTAGTTATTTTGGAATTTTAATGTTTTTGGGGAAGTTGCATGCACATTTGTCAGGTATATCGGTTGATTAAGGCAATTCACATTCATGACCTTATGTTGCTAGTAAGTTATGCAATTTGTGTGTAGTGTTGATTATATAGCAATTTAACTATTGATTAGGAGGTAATTTATTAATGCAAATAACTGTCTCTCAATTAAAAAACTTGCTATTCCTTTTAATTAGCTCTAATTATCGGTTTATAATTAGCATGGTAATTATGAAAAGGTTCTGAAACACTGTGTTAGGAAGATAAACATTAGTTAGATATTCTGAATTATACATAATTATATTCACTTAAATCATAGTATTGTTTCTAGTTAATGGCATGTTTGTAGATGTACAAATTTTGGACTAGAAGATTAGAACTGTGAGATGGGGGCCATGCAATGAGTTTCTCTTTTGCTGAATTTTTGAATAGAATCTAGGTGAGAAGGAACTTGGAAAAAGAAACTTTTGTATTGGATTGTATAAGATTTATAGATATTTTTATAACACTCTAATTTTCAGTGGATTCTCTTTAAGGGCTTGGTTTCCTTAGTCATACAACTGCTACACGTGAGTTTAGAATGTAACGGTCAATCAATCTTTTTGGTAGAGATTCAGATATTTTCACAGTCATGGCTCATTCTCGCCACATGACATTTCCTAACTTTCATCTTGTCTTGGATTTTGGCATTCTAGTTTCTTATCTTCATGTAGATCGGGCCAACCTTTTGCCAAGTTGAGCAATGATATTGCTCCAGTTATGGGACTGAAACGATTGTTATTACGAGGCGTCTATCATATTTTAAGTCAGCTGTGTCGTGCTGCGCTAATAGAGTTGCTTATGCAAAGCCAAGAGAGTTCCTTTACCTGTCTTACCTCGGTAGATCCCATATCTCTCTATTGATTTTTACAGTAGTGAAGTATACTTCTAAATAATTTCAATAAACCATCATTGCAATTCACAGGCATGAAGTTGTTCCTGCCTTAAAAGAAAAAAAGAAATGTTTGTAGAGGAAATCAACTTAAATTATCCTATCCTAAAATAAAGAAAATAAATGTTAAAGAAAATTATATGTCCCACTTGTAGACACATAATTAATTCCAGTAAACTTGCGGTAGTGTTCTGAGCTTCTAAGCCTAATATCTTGTTACATATGAACTGTAGATGCCTAGCAAGTTTGATTGAAAATTGTTGTTTTCGTTCTTTGGCTGATCCGTAGCATGGTATGGTAATTATACTAATGCCCAAACGAACTTACAATGGACCATGAAGATATATTTGCTTTTTTTTAGCTTTAATATCTTCTTTTTATACTGTCCAAATAATTTCACTGGTGTCAATCTCATGCAGTGAACACCTAGGCGATGTTTATTATTTTAAATTATATCAACAGGACATATTATCTTTTTATCATATATATGATAATCGGATTGTTTTTAATGGACAAATTTTAAAAATAGAAAATTATAATGTTTTAATTTAAAAAAGAATAAAAACTGACAAAATTGCCTTGATGATATTTTTTAATATTATATTAAAACAATTTTATGCTAAAATCATCAGACTTTAACATGAGAGTTATTGGTCTGCTGTAGTGAGAAATAAGATAATGCGAAGGCAACAATTGGTTTAATTTTTCAAAAAGACGCAATGAGTTTCTTTTGCTTACTTAATTTTAATAATTTGTTATTATTATTCTTTTAAGGCTGACATTCATAAGGTTATTCACGCTCTTTAAAACGCTGGAATCAAATCTTTTTTAATTTAAATTTTTTTATAGTAATAAAATAGAGAGCATTTACATACATATCACCCATTTTTTATATATTCATATATCTAATATATTTTTTAAATTATTTTATCACTTTAAATTCTTCATATTATGCCAAAAATATCACTATTATAATTTAAAAAATAAAATACATATTTCCATGTATAATAAAGTGACATATATATAAAAATTAAAATTTAAATATTATATATGTAAATACATAATAATTAAGTGGTATCCTTGTAAATCTTTCAAGACATGTATACATTTAAAAAAAATGTCTTTTTTACTTCATTTCTTACTATTAAAAAGAGGTATTTACAAACAGCTATACTTTGTTTTTTACATTTATACTATTTAAATCATTCATATCACCTTATAAGTAAAACTATTTTAACTTTTAAAAAATAAAATGCATATTTTCATGCATGGCTAGGGTGGCACATTTGTAAAAATTGAAGTTCAGGTGTCAGATATGTAAATACATAGGAACTGAGTGATATGTAGGTAAATCTTCCTTTAAAAAACAGACTGACATCATTATGGATAAAATATGATAAAAAAAAACGCGGAAAAGGTGCCGCCAAAAATATGTAATAAATAATAAATAATATATATAATAAAAATAATTTATTAAAATTAAATAAACAAAAGAATCATCCATATAAAATTTTGATAAAACTTAAAGAATAAAAAATATTGGAGCCAAAAGAGAATTAATTATGATATTTAATATTAATTAAAATAGATTTAAAAATGTTTCACGTGGCGTGTACCACATGACGACACATGTTGCCACGCGGTAGGGAAATTTTGTCGGTTTTACATATTTTAATTTTAGTTTAATTTGTCATTTTTTTACTAGTAAATAAAGAAAAATCTATTTTTAAAATTTAACCCTTTTTTATTTGCATATTGGTGTTCTAGTTTTCAAGCTATATCATTGTAAATGTTTTCTTCAGTAAGCTTTTTTTTGAGATGTTTTATTTCTTGATTAGCGTGGGCTTCAATTCTGTGTATCATCTGACCGACTTGCCATCGTTTGTAAGCAAAAAGTATGTTGTCTTGTTTGATCCCCATGGTTCATACCTTCCCAATGTTTCAGCAGCAAATCCTGGAAAGCGTCTTGATTTTGTTTTATCATCAGCAATTTCCATATATGAAGATCAGTTTAAACCATATTGTGCTTTTGGATGTGACATGAAGAACCCTTTCCCTGGAACTTTATTTCGTTTTCCACTAAGGAATGCTGATCAGGCTGCTGTCAGTAAACTTTCTAAGCAAGTTTACACTGCAGATGATATTTCCTGTATGTTTGCCAAACTTTATGAAGAAGCAATATTTAGTTTGCTTTTTCTCAAAAGCATTATTTCAATTGAATTGTATGTGTGGGAAGCTGGTCTAAATAACCCACATAAAGTTTACTCTTGTGCTGTAAAGGAATCAAAAGAAAAAGTTGCACGTGATCATAATTCTCCCCTGAGATCATATAGATCAGTAGAACCAGATTGGCATTTAGAATCTTTTTTGGTGAATTTTCTTTGCGAGGCCACCACCGAAAGTAATTCAGAAAGAAGAGTGGAAACCTTTTTCATAGTGCAGGGCATGGCATCGACATCAAGCAGACTTGGAGCTCTTGCAGCCATGGCTGCCAAAGAATATAATCTTCATCTTCTTCCTCGGGCATCTGTTGCCCTATGTTTGACTGATGACTTACCTGAGGTATTATTTACTATAAATTACAACTCTTTGTATAAATGCTCTACACTTATTCTTTTGCATAGCGATATTTTGGTTGCCAGTAAATTTTTTTAAAGTATTTCGTTTTTTGTGTACGTATTTAATCTTTCTATTGTTTGATTGGAAGCAAAATAAAAGAAAAATAAAATTTTGAAGTATTTGAAGTGCTTCAAATCCTTTATTTTCCTTCTAAAGTAAGTTCAATAAATTAGATGCATTTCATTTCCATGATTGTGTATGGGGGTTTGTTTGGCTTGGTTTGGAGAAAGCTGGGTTTGCAGTGCTCATTGAGGTGTAAGTAGCCACAAAGACCGAAGATGTTCTGGGGGCGAAAATGGTGGCTGCTGCAGTGATAGGGGGTGCGTAGCATGGATTGAAAGGGTGTAACTGTGATCATGAAGGAGGTGTCTATAATAGTTGAGTGCCTAGCGTGCAAAAGTACTTGAGGAGAATGTGGCAGTGGCAGTCAAGGAGAGAAGATGGTGGAATGGTGCGTGTAGAGGGTGATGCTTGGAGAGGGGGGAGTGGGATGTTGGTGCTTAGAGAGGAGGTATAGGAAGAGGTTGAGGAAGGGGTTGTTGGAGCAACAAGTGAGGAGGGACAAGAGGTCACTTTGGGGTGGGTTGGGGGTGTTGAGAATAGTTGGGAGTAAAGGTAATTGTATTTTGGATTCTATCTGACGGAAAAAATTTCATTGAATTTGCTTTCGGTTGGCAATGTTCTGATTGAGGAGAGGTTGAGGAAAGGGTTGTTTGAGCAACAAGTGAGGAGGGACAAGAGGTCATTGGGCGGGGTGTGTTGAGAATAGCTTCACTCAAGATGGTTTTTTTTTACATTTTATCCAACTGAAAAATTTTGATTGAATTTGCTTTGCATCTAACCTAAAAACTGCTCAAAAAACAAAACATTTGTATATGAGCAAGGACACTCTTACCCCCCATAACAAAATGATGATGAGTTATATCTGTTTGAGTTTATATCGTGCTTCATGTGAGATATTCAATGAAACACCTGTTTTTTTGTGTTGGCATCGACATCTATTTTAGGATTCTTGAGTGGAAAACTTCCCATATAAACGTTGTGTATGATAAAAAGGCACACTTCAATTGGAGCCCATTGAAATAGTTTCCTCCTAATATGATAGCATTTTCTTTTCTGTCCAGTATGATCAAAACCAATCTTTCCTTCCAGGAAATTCTTAATGTTTACAAACTTCAGCTAATTGAGATAAAGGTTGCGAGTTCCTTATAGCTCAAACCTAAGACCTAGTGAGTTTAAGGGTCAGACTTAACATGCATGAATTGGATGAGTTCTTGACACCTCCCTTATTTTTATATCAAATATGTATAAATTAACATAAAATGTTTTCTATATTATTATCCAATTTCATAAACTATAGTTAATAATTACCAATCATTAATTCAATGCACGGTATTACCTCGCACTTATATTGTTGATAAGTTAAATCTTTATCAATTACGATCATACTTTTATTTGATTATACATTTTACACAGACACACACAATACATATAGATCCATACATATACATAGAGATCGCCTACCTTTGGAATTGTAGGTGTTTATCTATGTCTTCATGTTGTTTTCGATTATTACAAAAAAAATTTGCTTTCCCTTAAATTTTCTGTGAGAAATGGTTCATTTCCCAATCACATGATATTTAGAGTATCTTTTGATGATCAAGAATTTTGTGTTGTTTTCCTTCTGTTTTCACTGATTTATCATTTCTAAGCCTCACGTGTCAGTTGGTTTCAGGGTGCAGTTTAACATGCTCCAAAGCGGTCATATAAAATCTCTTGAAAACTCTTTGGGGAACTTTTTGGTTTGGTTGCTGCAGTCATCTCCAAATGATGCAATTTGTTAATTTTCCCATTTTCTCCCTCATGCATAGTCCCTTTTGGCTTTGTTTGCATGCCTTATAAAAAAGGCTTCGTACCGAGGAAAGAGAAGATTTATAAAATAGCTAAGACAAATGGTAAAGGATCTAGAGACTTTAATAAATTAGATGTGTTAAAAGTGATGATAATAATATTTTATTTAAATAATTATACTTCAAGGAAGGATAAAATTGCTGGTTTGAGAAATTAATGTCTAGTAGAATATACCACTACTGAAACTCTGACCGTTTTGATTTAGTTTCTTGGGGACTGCTTATTTTTATTGTTTTCTGTATTTCCTTATGTAGTAGTGTTGTTATCCTTTTTATTTTACATTGAGAGCTCTGGTCTTTCTTGTACTCTTCTGTTTGATCACTTGGATTTTCAAATGTTTAGGCAAACATATGTTTTTTTCTGATGGGAATTTTTTTTTAATAGGATCATTTTTATAGGGAAGGCCGAGTGTTCTGTTCTCTTCCATTGCCAGTAAGAACAGGGCTTAATGTTCACGTGAATGGATGCTTTGAAGTTTACTCTAACAGACGTAGCATCTGGTTTGGGTCTAATTTGGACAGAGTGGGAAAACTGAGATCTGACTGGAATAGGCTACTGTTAGAATATGTTGTTGCTCCAGCCTACTGTGAGTTACTGGTTGGTTTAAGCGAGCTGTTGGGTCCCACCATGCAATACTATTCTGCTTGGCCAACTGGTTTATATGAGGAGCCATGGAGTATTTTAGTCGATAATATATACAGAATTGCCTATTCAACTAAGGTCTTATATTCTAATTTTGCAGGTGGAAATTGGATATCGCCAGCTGAGGCGTTCTTTCACGATTTGGATTTTAAAAATACTGAAATACTAGGCGAGGCTCTAGTTTTATTAGGGATGCCCATTGTTTGTCTACCTGGTTTCATTTTTGAGACAATGTATAAATTTTGGTCAAATTTTAATATCTGTTTGGTTAGTCCTGTAATAGTACGAAGTTTCCTAGAGGAAAATATGAAACTAAGCACATTAAACAAATCATTCAAATTAGTTCTATTAGAATATTGTCTAACTGACCTGAGCAATGAGGATGTTGGTAAACATGTAGAGGGTCTTGCTTTGCTTCCTTTAGCAAATGGTGAGTTCGGAACCTTTACCAATACCATGAAGGGAACAAATTATTTTATTTGCAGTGAGCTTGAATACAGTGTCTTGGGATTGATTCCTGATATAATGATTGATCGAACGATTCCATCTGAGTTATTGAATAGCCTTTCTGACATTGCTGGTTGTTCTCAAACGAACCTCACATTTCTCAATGAGAAATACTTTCTGCAGTTATTCCCAAGGATCTTCCCTGCTGAATGGAGGTGTGAAAACAGGGTGACATGGAATCCTGGTGTAGGCACTTCTGATCCAACTGCCGCTTGGTTTACATATTTCTGGAACTATATTCAAAATCAATCTTATGATATATCAACATTTGGTGAGTGGCCTATTTTGCCATCTACTTCTGGGCACCTTTACAGAGCATCGAAAACCTCGAAGTTTATCAGTTCAAAGAAGCTATCTGAAACATTGCGGGAGCTTCTAGTGAAAATTGGCTGTAAAATCCTTGATCCAGCATACAAAATTAAGCATCGTGATTTATCTCTATATGTTTCGGACAGTGATGCTGGTGGAATTCTGAACTCTATTTTTGATTCCGTTTCATCTGAGGGGAATGAAAGATGGTTGCATTTTCAGGTTCTTTCTGTTCCTGAGAAAATTGAGCTCAGCAGGTTTCTACTTGATCCAAAGTGGTATCACGGAGGCTTTCTTTCTGACACTCATATTAAAAATGCAAAGAAGCTTCCTATTTACAGAGTCTATGGTGAACAGAATGACGAGAACATTCATTTTCATAATTTGGAATGTCCTACGAGATACTTACCACCTGTAGATATTCCCAAACGCTTGCTGAACAGTGATTTTGTTTTCTGTTCATCTACTATTGAAGAAGATATTTTGCTGAGGTACTTTGGTATTGAGCGTATGCCAAAGTCTGCTTTCTACAAGAAGTATGTTCAGAGTAGACTGGGTGAATTGCAATCTGATGTTCGTGATGAGATCATGCTATCTATTCTAAAAGAACTGCCACAACTATGTCTGGATGATTCTTCTCTCAAGGAATCTCTGCGTATATTAAAATTTATTCCCACTGTCAGCGGAAGCTTAGATTGTCCTGAATCTCTATATGATCCTCGCGTTGATGAACTTTATGCTCTTCTCGAAGATTCAAATTGCTTTCCTGGTGGCTTATTTCAAGAACCCAGTATTCTGGACATGTTACTCTGCTTGGGACTTAGAACATCAGTTTCAACAGACACAATTATAAAGAGCGCGCGTCACGTTGAATCATTGATGCGCGAGGATCAGTTGAAGGCTTCTTTACATGGGAAGGTGCTTCTTTCATACCTTGAAGTTCATTCAGATAAGTGGTTCCGTAATAATGATTGTCAAAAGGGTGTAAACATGATGTTTTCAAGAGTTGCCGCATCAAGAAATCGTGGTAATTATCCCTCACAAGATGGTATTGAAAAATTCTGGAATGATCTTAGAATGATATGCTGGTGCCCTGTATTGGATTCTGCACCCCATGCTGCGATGCCATGGCCTGTAGTTTCATCCATGGTGGCCCCTCCTAAGATAGTTAGACTAAGAGAAGATATATGGCTTGTTTCAGCAAGTTCACGTATTCTTGATGGAGAATGCCGGTCATTGGCTTTGTCCTCGAGCTTAGGTTGGTATTCACCTCCCAGTGGAAATGTGATTGCTGCTCAACTGCTTGAACTTGGCAAAAACAATGAGATTGTGGTAGATCAGATTCTACGACAAGAATTAGCAATAGCAATGCCTAAACTATACTCCCTATTGTCAAATTTGATAGGATCAGATGAGATGGACATTGTTAAAGTTATTCTTGAAGGTTGTAGATGGATTTGGGTGGGAGATGGGTTTTCAACTGTCAGTGAGGTTGTTCTTAATGGACAGTTTCATTTGGCTCCCGACATACGTGTTATTCCTGTTGATTTAGCTGTATTCAGGGATCTATTTTTGGAGCTTGGAGTGCAGGAGTGCTTGAAGCCTTTGGATTATGTTAATATTCTTTACCGAATGGCAGGCAAGAAAGGCTGCACTCCACTTGATGCTCAAGAGCTTCGAGCAGCTGTGTCCTTTGCTCAGCATCTTGCAGAAATCCAGTTTCAGAATTTGTATGTTAAAGTTTATTTACCTGATCTCTTATCTCGGTTAATTCCAGCAACTGATTTAGTTTACAATGATGCTCCCTGGTTGCTTGATTTGGGAGAGAATGCAAGTGGAGATGGGTCTAGTGTTTCTCTAAAGCGTAAGAACAATATACATAACTTCGTGCATGGCAATATTTCAAATGATATTGCTGAAAAACTTGGTGTGCATTCTCTTCGTCGTCTTTTACTTGCTGAAAGTTCTGATTCAATGAATTTAAGCCTATCAGGAGTTGCTGAAGCTTTTGGTCAACATGAGGCATTAACAACAAGGCTCAAGCATATTGTTGAAATGTATGCAGATGGGCCGGGAATACTTTTTGAGCTTGTACAAAATGCTGAGGATGCACAGGCCTCTGAAGTGGTTTTCCTTTTGGATAGAACTCATTATGGTACTTCATCCATTCTTTCACCTCAAATGGCAGATTGGCAAGGTCCCGCACTATACTGCTTTAATGATTCGGTTTTCAGTTCTCAGGATTTGTATGCAATATCAAGGATTGGCCAAGACAGTAAACTTGACAAGCCTTTTGCAATTGGAAGGTTCGGGCTTGGTTTCAATTCTGTTTATCACTTCACAGATATACCTGGTTTTGTTTCTGGTGAGAACATTGTGATTTTTGATCCTCATGCTTGCCACCTGCCAGGAATATCTCCTAGTCATCCAGGCCTGAGGATAGAATTTGTCGGAAGAAAGATATTGGAGCAGTTTCCAGATCAGTTCATGCCATTCTTACACTTTGGTTGTGATTTACAACAACCATTTCATGGGACCCTATTTCGGTTTCCACTCAGGAACGAAACTGCAGCTCACAGAAGCCAGATTAAAAAAGAAAAATATTCCCCTGATGAAGTGGAGTTGCTTTTCACTTCTTTCAAAGAGGTTGTATCTGAGTCGCTGCTATTTCTTCATAATATCCAAAGGGTAACTATTTTTATAAAAGATGGTCCTGGGCTTGAGATGCAGTTAATACACCGTGTGTCTAGGCACAGTGGTACTGGGCTTGGAAAGGAGCTTCAACCTCATCATAACATGCTCAGTTTTGTGCATGGTAACCAGCAAAATGGGATGAATAGGGATCAGTTCATGACAAAATTAGATAAAATTTCTGAAAGAGACTTGCCATGGAGTTGCAAGAAGATTTTATTGTTGGAGCAATGTCTTTCTGGTTCTCAGTTACATGTTTGGGTTGTTAGTGAATGTATAGGAGGTGGTCGTGCAAAAAGTAAATCATTATCTATAATTAACCAATCATTTAAATTTGTTCCCTGGGCATCAGTTTCCTGCTATCTACACTCTGTTAACTTGAAGGATTTAAAAGATGATTTTCTAGATACCATAGTAGATTCTTATGCTTCTTTAGTTGCTCTAGGTCAAATGGCTGCAGTACATTACAGAAAAACATTTGAGGGCAGGGCCTTTTGCTTCCTCCCTTTGCCAATTTCTACCGGTCTTCCGACACATATTAACGCATATTTTGAATTGACTTCAAACAGAAGAGACATATGGTTTGGTAATGACATGGCGGGTGGTGGAAAAGTTCGTTCAGAGTGGAACCTTTGTCTCCTTGAAGATGTAATTTCTAGTGCTTATGGTCGTTTGTTGGTTTGCATTGCACAAGAGCTTGGTCCATGCGATCTTTACTTTTCTTTTTGGCCTACTTCCACTGGTCTTGAACCATGGGAATCAATGGTGAAGAAATTCTATGCACTTCTGTCTGATCAAAAGCTTTCTGTTTTGTACACAAAAGCTAGAGGGGGGCATTGGATTTCAGCAAGAGAGTCCATCTTTCCTGATTTCACTTTTCCAAATATGATTGAGCTTGCAGAAGTGTTATCAGGAGCTGGCTTGCCTGTAGCTAATGTATCAAATGATTTTGTGAAAAGATTTATGGTCTCATGCCCCTCGCTGCATTTTCTCACTCCTCAGTTTTTAAGATGCTTATTGATTCGCCACCATTATGTATTTAAGAAGAAAGATGACATCATCACCACATTAGATTACTGCTTGAGTGATTATGGAATGATTTCTTCTTGTGGTTCATTAAATGGATTACCTTTGTTACCTTTAGCAAATGGTAAATTTGCTTCATTTAACAAACGGGGAGAAGGTGATAGAGTATTTGTTGCATCTACTGAGGCATTTGACCTTCTTTTGGATTCAGTTCCACATCTTCTTGTTGACTGTTCCATTCCTGATAGTACGTTGAAGAAGCTGAGAGACATTGCTAATTCTGGGCTAACCAACTTGCATGTATTGACATGCTATTCTCTTGTGGAACTTTTGCCATGGATTCTTCCAACTGAATGGCAGCATTCTAGGCTGGTTCAATGGACTCCAGGCTATCACGGTCAACCAAGTCTTGAATGGATGGGGTTACTCTGGAACTATTTGAAGGCATCCTGTAATGATCTTTCAATATTTAACACATGGCCTATTTTGCCTGTAAATAATGGTTTTCTTTTGCAACTTGTTGAAAATTCTGTTGTAGTTAGAAATGATGGATGGAGTGAAAATATGTCGTCCTTACTGCAGAAATTGGGATGTTATTTTTTATGGTCTGACTTGTCCCTAGATCATCCCCATTTGAGGAGCTTTGTGTGGGATGCGACAGCAATTGGCATTCTGAATGCTATGCGAGCTTCTTGTCAGCTGCAAGATATTAGGAACTTATTTTCTAATGCCTCCAAGGCAGAGATGAGGGAACTGAGGAGCTTCATTTTCCAGTCCAGGTGGTTTTCCGGGGATCAAATGGGCTCCATGCAAATTGACATGATCAAACAACTTCCAATTTTCGAGTCTTACAAAAATGATGTGCTTTTAGCTTTGATTAATCCATTAAAATTTCTTAAGCCAGTAGATTTACTCGAGGATCTTGTGGATGATAATTTTATCAGAACTGACTCCGAGAGGGAAAAGAGTATTTTGCAAAATTATTTGGGGATTAGAGAATTATCAAAAGCTGAGTTTTACGAAAACTATGTTTTTCATCGTATAGAAAGTTTGCTTGTGCGGCCTACTGTTCTTTTTGCCATCTTTATTGATTTGAAACAGTTGGTTGAAGAGGATGATTCCATTAAATCCACCCTATCTAAAATGCCTTTTGTTTTAGCCGCTGATGGTTCTTGGCAGCATCCTTCCAGGTATGATCTCACTTTAATGAATCTAACTTTTTTTTACTGGATTTTGGCCATTAATATTCTGTCAATAAACAGTTAGGAATCTGTACCTTTATTATCACTAGTTTTTACATCTCATACCTATGATGTTTTTGTGTCATTATACATTCTTACCTCTATGCTGGTAATATCTATTCAAAATAGTTGATCAAATTCATTGTCAAAATTTATTGCTAATTATAATTTGTTTGGAAAGTAATAGACTTATATTGCTTGATCAATCATATAAATAGTATATTTATGGCATAGCTCAATTTATTCTAGTAGTTTTTAAAATTACTATTGAATGTATTAGAAATAATATTGTATTGAGGAATTAGCTTTATTGTAAGTCTTTGGTTGGCTTTATGGATCCTTTTTTTAACTTATATCCATATTTCATGAGGTTTACCTTTTTTCTTTTAAAAAATTTTCAACATTAATTTTACCGGTATGCATTGAGCAAAATAAGATTGAATTAAGTTACATGTGTGTTTGACTTGTTAAATAGACTAATGCACTAAACTTGGGCTATTTATTGAGTCTAACACTAGTAATTTGTGAATATTTCTTAGCCAAAATATTTTAGGAGAAAATGATATAAATACATTATATGTGATTAATAAGAATTAGCACGGAAGAAAGAAAAATACATCAACAAGGCATAAATAAAGTGAATGCCCGAGGAACTAAAATCCCGCAATGCTTGAGAACTATAAAATGACACATTAGTGTCTCCTAGCTTGAAGTCTAGCGAAAATACGAGAGTGATTATAAAGCTCCATTATCATCACTCTCAACATATTGTGTAATAATAACTAATTATCATTTTTCTTGACTTTACTATATATATATATATATATATATATATATATATAGTAAACTTGTGATATATCTAATGTCAAGAAAAATGAGTTATTAGTAAATTTGTGATATATCTAATGTTTCTTTGATCAATAAATTTGTTGATAAGATGGATGAGGCGGGCTTATATGACTTCAATTTTTCTGGCTGTCTTTTTACTTAGAAGAGAGATTTACTTTTTCAAAGATTAGATCGTTTTATGGGCAATCATGAGTGGCTAAATTCTTCTACAGTCTCTAAAGTTACACATCTTAATTTTGCTGGGTTTGATCGTGCTCCTTTGGTTCTCAATGTTGCTTCTATTACTTCCTCTAGTAAGTATTGCTTTAGATTTCTGAATGTCTGGGTTTCTATGAATCATTCCTTTCTGTTGTCAAAGAGGCTTGGAAGTTTGAGGGGAGGGGCAATGCCTAGTTTGTCTTGTGGAAATTACATAAGCGGATAGCTACTTACCTTCGTTATTGGAATTGGAACACATTTGGGGATGTACATTAGAAAGTTTTAGATGCTTAAGCTAAGGTGAGTTTGCTTGAAAAAGTTCAGGTTTGCTCCCCTAATTTAGTTCTTGAATTGGCGGACACACACAATGAACCGCATCCAGCTATCAAACCGGAGGATTTAGGGCCCGTTTGGGGCAGTTTATTTGGTGCGGTGGCGTTTTGAAAACGCACGTATGTTTGGTAAGCTGCGTTTGGCGACATGCGTTTTCAAAACGCTAAAAATAACTTTTACACCGTACTATCTTGTGCGGTAGCACTTTGTCGCAGTCGCTTTTCGAAAAATAAAAATTTGTAATAGCATGCATCTAATTATCATGATTATTTTTAATCGATTATCAGATATTATTCGATAAGTTGCAATGCCCAAACAGACCCTTACTTTGTCAAAAAGCTGGGTTCATTTTGCTGAGGGTGATAGGAACTCCTGTTTGTTCCATGCATCTATTAAATAGAAAAGGGGAATAATACTATATTGAGTATTAAGGATAATTCGGGTGATTGGATTTTAATCCTGACTTAATTGGAGATGGCGCCGTGAATAATTACTTCTCTACTCTCTTTCATTCTGACCTGCAAGTGGCTCCTATAGATGAATCTCCTTTTTTGCAGGAGAAAGATTGCATCTTAAATATTAATCTTTGCTTGATCCCTATGAAGGAAAATGTTTTTGAAACTTAAAAAAATATCAATAAGCATAAGGTGGCAAGGCCTGATGGTTTTACTTCTCTCTTTTATATTTCTTGTTGACAAATTGTTAAGAATAAAGTTGTTAAGGCAATTCAACACTTTTTTCGTGGAGATAATCCAGGTAAAATTTTCACTGCATATATTATTGTGCTGATTTCAAAGGGCAGTGACAAATCGTCCTGGAATAATTTTAGACCGCTTTTTCTTACATCAGTAATTTCTAAAGTTATTAGGAAGTTAATTGTGGCTAGCCTTCAGCCTCACCTTGCTTCCATTATATCCTCTCAACAATCCGCTTTCATTAAAGGGAGGGAAATCACTAATAATATCCTACTTGCTCAGGAACTTGTGGAGTGTTTGGATAGAAAGTGTCGGAGAAGAAATTTGATCATCAAGTTAGATATTAAAAAAGCTTATGATACTATTGATTGACATTTTATTTTTAACATTCTGCACTGTAGGGTTTTCATCAGGATTTTTATTTCCTGATCAAAAGATGGCTTTAGTGCAATCACTACAACATACTTATCAATGGCTCTTCCTATGATTTTCTTTTGCTAAAAGAGGTATTAAATAGGGGAACACTCTTTCTCCCACTATCTTCATAATTGCTTTTGATTATTTATCCCGTATGTTGAATAAATTACAAATGGAGCATTCATACACTCAGTATTTTCATAAATCCAAAATTCTGGTGAGCCATTTGGCTTATGCTGACGATGCAATAATTTTCACTAAAGCAATAATGACTTCCATTCGAATGGTAGGGGATACTCTTTACTCTTACACTGCCCTTTCAGGTTTGGAGTTTAATAAATCTAAACGTGACTTCTATGTTAGTAAAACTGTAAAGAGGGAGATGGTTACAAGTATTGCCAACTATTTGTGGTGCTCCAAGGCTTCCCTTCCCCTTAAATATCTTGGGGTGGATATCTTAGGGGGAAGGAGAAAGCAAAACCAAATGGATAGTTTTGTGGAAAAAAATCAAAAAGAAGATTGGAGACTATAAAAATACATTTATTTCAAATGGTGGTAGAATCACTTTTTTGAAAAGTGTTCTTTGTAGCATCCTTCTTTATGGCCTCTAGGTTTTCAAAATGAAAAAAAGGTTCCCAACTCTCTATGGAAAGATGCTTTAATATGTTTTTATGGGCTAGAGGGAGATTTAAAAAAATTTGGGCTTCTTGGGCTAAGGTTTGTGAGTCTCTTATTGTTGGTGGACTTGGATTCAAGGAACTTAATCATATTGCTGATATTAATATGATTAAACTCTGGGTTAAATTCCAGAAAGATGATTCGTTGTGGGCCAATTTTTTTGCAGTATAAGTATTGTACTTCCTCTCATCCATCTAGGATTGGATGAAGAGTACGCGACTCATATATGGAAATCTCTTCTTAAGGCTAGAGATGTGGCAAAACAATTCAGTTTTTGGGATTTTAGTAGAGGTGATATTTCGTTTTGGTATGATCTTTGGTTTGATCCCTCTCTTTCAAACCCTTCTAATGCTAATGCTATTGTTTCTGGTTTTTGGCACAATGGAAATTGGAATCCCAATTTACTTAGGGAAGTCGTCAGTATGGAACCATATCCTCTGTTGAAAATTACTTTTGATACGTCTAAAATAGATGTGCTGATTTTTAAAAATAGAGGGAACTGCTCTGTTGCAAAATCTATATACTCTACACTTCATCATTTTGCTGAATGAGCTTGGGGTTGAGCTATTTGGGGAAGACATCTTGCCCCGTCTATGTCCTTCTTTGCTTGGAGGCACTTACATAATTGTATATCTTATGATGACATTTTAAAAATGAAGGGTATAAAATTAGCTTCCCAATTTGTTCTATGTAAAAGGCAAGAGGAGTCTGCTTCTCTGTTGACCTCACTTTTGTTGAGGTTTAGCTTTTCTCCTAGGATTTAGGGTTCTAGCTTTAGGAGCTTCCCCGACGATATTAGATTCTTAGCAATGGGCCTACCTCGCTTTAGTATGCTCGAAACCACTTCGATACTCTTTTAGAGTCTCGGACGGAGTTCACGACCTACTAGCTCACGGCGGGTAGGTTGGAATTAGCGTTAGGACTCCAAATCGAGTTCCTATGGGACCACTCGGATCTTGGGATAGCCTCGTGCACATTTTCTGCACCACCGAGCACAAATTCCTCGAGCCACGGCCTCGACGTCTTCAAATTCTCCGCGACGGATCAAGATCAGAAGTCAGAATGTCAGAACGAGCGACATCAAAGTCAGAATTTCAGCGAGATCGAATTTGACGCACTTTCGACTCGACCAGTGACGAGGTTCTCCGAAAAGCCTCGGATCGCGAAACGGACTGCGCCGTTGCGTCCGGAACGTCGAACTTGCTAGGAAAAGACGTATAACTTGTCGTGTTTGGAGCGCGGACCCGCGACGTAAAATTTGCCGTCCTTTTTATTAAAATAAATTCTATTTTCCTATTTTAACCCCCATTTTAAACCCTAAAACCCTCTCTCTCACCCGGGGGGCCTTGCCTTTTCTCTTTTCCTCTCGAGCCCGAGCCTTCTTCTCTGGTTCCTGCGCGAGCTTCGACGATGGTCCCCGTACTCTCGCCACTTCCCACGGCATCCCGCCCGTGGCGAGCCCCTTCGGCCTTCCCTCGCCTCCATTGTCGCCCTTTTCGGCGACTTTGTCGCCGCTCTCTCCCTCTCCTCTTTCTCCTGCCGAGACGCCCGGTGTAAGTGGGACGGCTTCTTCTTCCTCTTCTCCTTGAGGCCGGCTATAAGAACCTCATTTTGAGAGGGTGCTAGGGCTGGCGATTTTGGTGAAGTTGTTTAGGTTGGATAGTTTTGAGTGGGCTGCCATTACTTTCCTCTCCTCCTCCCTCTTCTTTTTCTCTGCTACCTGCGGTTCTCCTGAGTTGGTTGCTCGGTTCGAGCTTGGCGTGTCTTGTTTGGTTTCGTTGTTGAGTCAGTAGTGTGGGTTGCTTAATCTCTCACTAAGGTATGAGCTCCCCTAATTTCGGCATTTATGTTTGATGATATTCATGCCCTGCTTTTAGGTTAGGTGAAAATTTTATGGTTGGAAACAACGTGATGTGGCTCTCCCCTTTGCTTTATTCATTCTAGCTTGATGTGAAATATGGAGAGCTTGTTTAAAAGTACATGCATGTGGTGCTTGTCTTTTGCTCCTTTTGATTCTTCTTTATTAGGAGCATGCTAAGGAAAGTTTGAGTTGATCTAATAGAGCTTTATGCTTACTTTTGTTCGAAATACACCTATGCTCTACACTTTGATATGTTGGATCAATGGAAATGCTTGTTTAAGGCTTCATGTTTAGCTATATTCTAAGTCTTATTTTGGCTCATGAGTGAGCTCGATTGAAAGTAAATTTTTATTTCATGTTAAAAGGGAGCTTTGAGGTCAGTTTTGGGGGGTTTTGTTTCTCGGTTTTGGCTCTCGTTGTTTCTCGGTTTGCCTACGTGGATGGAGTCGATTTGCTTTATTTTGCGGTTTTTCGGATTTTAAATTCGCTTTGAGCCCCATTTTGGCTCTGGTTGTGGTCGAAACCTGCTATACTCTCGATTTTAAGCTCGATTTAGGATTTGGTTTTAGCCTTATATGGCTCGGCTCCCTGTTAGTTTTGTTGTTTGGTTTTCTTTCTCTGTTTGATCCAAGGTTGGACTTGTTCCCCTAATTTGGCTATGGCTCGGGTTGGCTCTTTTAGCTTCCTCTAGCTTTAGCTGCATGTTGGGGGACTGTTATGATTTAAGGTTGGGCCTGTTGTAGCTTTGTCATGGCCGGATTTTGATTCTTTTGAAATTGCTGGAATGAGCCCTGCGGATTTTTCTTGATTGTGGTCGTTTTGTGTCCTGTCGCTCGGCTTTGGTCCCGGAGCTCCTCGAGTCGACTCGATGTTGGGGGGTTGTTCTAGCTTGAGATTGGGCTATTTCTTTAAACCTTGTAGAATGCTCGGGTATGAGTCCGGCTTTGTATTTATTGAGGTTTCTTTGAGTCGTATTTGGGGTTGAATTGCTCGGCTACCTAGTGAGTTTAATCTCGAGCATTTGTGGTGAGCTAGACTTGATGTAATTGGCTCCCTAGGCCTAGCCATGAGCTTCTTTATGGAAATTTGGAATTTGGTGGGGGCTTTACCTCTTATGGTTTCCATTCTTTTTGTGATTTTTGGGCCGTGGGTTTTCAGCTTGGTGTTTGTCTTGGCCGAGAGCCTCAATGGGTGTGGTGATGTTTCTTCTTTCTTACTCCTTGCTAAACTTGCACATGAAATTGGGTGGGATGGGTTTGAGGTTGCCCTCCATTTGCTCCAATTAAGATTTTTGAAAGTTAATATCAAAAGTTTGATGTGTGAACATGAGTTGTGGCAACTATTGGATAAATTGATGTTTTTATATTTGTGGCCTTCGTTTCAATACTTGCTTAAGGCCCGGTTTGATGGCACAGATGAAAATTGGAGTAAAAAAAAAAAAGAAGAAAGAAAAGTGAAAGGGTTAAGTTTTGGAGATTTGTGATAGCCCTCCTAGTTTAGTGGCCCAGGGCCCAGCACCCGGGCAGTAGTTTTCCTTTTTTTTTTCTTTATTTTATTTTTATTTTATCTTTGTTTATGATTTCACCGTTGTCTGGGAAAAAGGGTGTGTTCTGAGGGTCCAGTCTTCACCTTCTCCGAGAGCGTCGAGGTGCGCTTTAGTCCTTTTCTCGGGACGTGAGGTCGGTCTGGAGTCCAGGGGTGACTTACTTGTCTTTCCTCTTTCTTTCCTCGACCCATCGTCCCTAGTTTTCACTGCGTTTTCGGCTCAAGCACACACCTACAGGGGACGTGTAGGTGTGCACATATAACCCCTCAGGTTATATGTGGGCCATCAGCAATGTCGTAAGTGCGGTGGGGACATAGATGAGGCTGCGAAAGAAAAATTACGAGAATCATAGAATGGGGCCGCCCGACTCGGAGACTACGCAGAGTAGAGCGAGGAACCACGGAACCGATTCGCCCGTCATCGGGGTTTCATCGCCGACAGCCGATCAGGATGTTCGTAGTCACTAGTCCTATTAGGGTAGTCAACCTCGTGAATTTAAAAAATACTTTAAAACAAAAAAATACATATGTTTGGAAAATATAAAAACTACCTCCACTACTACACGAACCTACTTACTCTACGGCTTTTACTTGCATGCAAACCAAAAATGAAATGTATGAAAATTTATAAAGGTCCACGGTTGGTTATTCGAGTCGGATTAGAATCGCCTTCGCAGAAAGTCGGCTGCAGTAGTCAGCACTCAAGTCCGGATATTAGCACAGCTCTGAGTCCGAAACACCACCGTGCTTACGGATCTTTCTTTCCAGACGCCCCATGGCTTTCTTACGGTTCGCCGTGAGTTTAGCGGGTCATCTGTGAGTTTCTTCCGGTGTTCTTTACGGTTTTCTGCGATTTTGTTTTTTTTTGTTTTCGTTCGTGACCTTTTTTTTTGGAGTTTCCTACGGACGTTCTTTTTCTTTCTTCTCGATTTTCTGGTTTTCCCTCGTGATTTTATTCGCTCCCCTGTCGTTTTTTCTTTTGTTTTACCGTTGGGTTTTCGTACTTTGTTACTTTCGTACGTACCGTAGTTCTCCTGTTGAGCCAGGTGTTTGCCCACTACTTGTACTCTTGCTTTTTCCTGCGCTAATGACTCTTCTGCAGGAAATAAAAAAAAAATGAAAATAATAATAAACAGGTAACAGTGCGCCGCAGACGAGCAAAGCATACGGTACTCCTGTGACACAGTCTTTTACTTTACTTACTGCTTTACATGTTCTACTTTTCAAAGACATACTCCCGTTGTCCTCACCGCATTTACTTTCGGCTTCTACTTGCTAGCATGTTTTACTTGTCGTAGCATGTCTCTCGCTAAGCATGTTATTTTAGCGATATCTCCCGTTTAAGCATAGCGATGCTCTATCGTTTAGTTCTGTATAAGTATGCTTCCGTTTACTGCTTTCTTTTACTACACTCGTCATTCATTCTGTACACACTCATCGTTGCAATAAAATGATAATAAAAATAAAATAAACGACTTGCATGCTCACTTTAACTTAAGACTTTAAACCTAAGCTGCGATTCCCGCTACGACGAGGAGCTTGGAGCACGATGGGCAAGCACGGCCATCTTCTTCAAGAAAACTCAGTGTCGACATCAAGTAAACCATTCTTGAGTCTAAATAACAGTCCTCAGGACTTCGAGGTAGTCCGCCTAGTACGACATAAACCCTCACCATTGCTTTTAGGCGCTGCACGGCCCTCCTGTGCGATATAAGCCCTAACTCGCTTAGGTTTTCGAGGTTGTCGTCTGATACGACGTAAGCCCTCCTGTCTTTCAGGTAGTTTGCATAATCAGGACATTATGCAAACGTAATTCCTATAATTAATTTGCAGGATTGAAATTAAAATAAATCTCTTTCCAAAATTTAAAGCTCTAACCATGGATAATGCGGGACGTCCTCGAGGTCCTCCTCGAGATCTATGACATCCCCTACCCTTCTTTCTTTGACTCCAGAAATAACCGTTCCTTCTTGTACCTTTCACCTATTGGATTTCCTACTACCTCATTTCGTTGAAAACTCTACCTCTTGACTTCGTGAAGATAGAAACTCGAGATCTAAATCGAGAGTTCTCTCAGGTGACTTCGGTCATTTGAGGTGTAATTAACTATAGTGGCATGTTCATAGGGAGTTTTAAAGACACTGAATAATATAAACTCTATTTAATTCGCTTCGTATTAAATAGGAGAATTTGTCGATCCACATAAAGATTCGCGCATCGCAAACGGATGTCATGAATTTTGTGGTTTATTTGATCGAGCGATATTGTCGAGTAGGGTGTCTATTCTTCGGAATAGATACTTTACTCGCGATATTACGCTCGTTCATCCAAACTACTTAACGAATGAGATCCGTCCTTTCTCATTCTAATATTTTAAGATTTAAAAATCTTATTTTCAAAACTAATATGCATATATCCATTAAATTAAAAAAAAAAAAAGACGCAACTTTTAAGCGGCCGACATTCTCATTTATTATTTTGCTGCTCTTTCACGTTGGAGGTTTGGAGGGACGTAGCATTCCTCATTGGGGGTTGGGTTTCTATTAGTTGTGATTTTTTGATTGAATGTTGTAAGTTTTAGAAAAACTTATGTGAAAATGAGCCCTCTTTCTTTCTCCTCCCGTTTATTATTCTTTGGTATGTGTGGATGACTCTTTGGTATGTGTGGATGACTAGGAAGTCTGTAAACTTTGATGATGTTGCTCCTATTAGAAGAACTGTGGCTCATATTAGGGCATACTTATCTAAAGCTTACAAAGGTCATAATTTCTCTTCTCCTTCCTGTCTCTCCACTGATATTCATAGACCTATCTTATTAAAGTGGTTGCTTTCTCCCCGTGGGGCTTAAGCTCAATATTGATAGGATTTTCGGGAATGGGAGGGCGGCTGTGGAGGGCTTGTTTAGAGATGCAATTGGTGCTTGTGTGGGATTCTTTTCTTCCCTCTCTGTTACACAATTTTCTCTGGAAACTGAACCGTGGGCACTTTATTTGACACTATTAATTGCTGTTAATCAGAATTGGTTTTGCTTGGTTGTAGAGGCTGATTCGAAGGTCACGATTGACATTTTTATCGATATTACTAAGCCTCCATGGGAGGTACTCAACACTTGGAATAAGATTAGGAAATTAGTAGCTGTAAGTGCTTCATTATACAGTGGTCATATCTTTAGATAAGGAAATAAACCAGCAGATGTCCTTGCTGTTTTGGGGCATTTGGCAATAAGTGTGGGAGGATCCCCCGTGGATCGGTTAAAAGTACTATTGGCTGGTGACTTGCTAGATGCACCTTTTATTAAATGCTAATTCTTTTCGGTTCACCTAACAATTTTCTCTAAATTCTCTGCATTAGACATCTGCTTTTGCTATGTGGTTATAAATTTTTCTTGTCCTTTCTAGGAGGCCTTATGCAAATTCTACAGGTTTCTAAGCCCACAACATCTCTTTCTGGTGGCCCGGTTCCCTTTATGGTTCGGGTGGCCTGTTCAGGGTCTCTACGTTTGCTGATTGTTGCACTTTTTCTGGTTCGAACTTTTCATGTGGTGATGCTACTCTTATGGAAGGATATTTTCAACTTATTAGCTCGGGGAGATTTCCTACTTTACCGTATTTTCTTGGTTTTAATTTCCCCTTGGACGTCATTCCTTTCATAAAGCGGTTTGCATGTTCTATGTTTACAGCATTTCATACCTCACTGTATTGGATGGATCTATTACTTCCGGACTTGGTTAAAGGTACTATTGGCTGGTGACTTGCTAGATGCACTTTTTATTAGATGCTGATTCTTTTCGTTTCTCCTAACAATTTTCACTTAGAATTCTCTGCATTAGAGGTCTGCTTTTGCTATGCCGTTATAAGTTTTTCTTGTCCTTTCTAGGAGGCATTATGCAAATTCTACAGGTTTCAAAGCCTACATCTCTTTCTGGTGGCTTGGTTCCTTTTGTGGTTTGGGTGGCCTGTACAGGGATTTTGCGTTTGCTGAATGTTGCAGTTTTTATGGTTGGAACTTTTCATGTGGTGATGCTACTCTTCTGGAATGATATTTTCAACTTATTAGCTCGGGGAGATTTCCTATTTTGCCTTATTTTTTTGGTTTTAATTTCCCCTTGGACGTCATTCCTTTCATACTAGCGGTTTGCCTGTTCTATGTTTACTGCATTTCATACCTCACTGTATTGGATGGATCTATTACTTCTGGACTGTTGTTACCGGGGTAATTATATGATTTATTTTGCTTTATTTATCTTATTTATCTTTTGCTTTCAGGGTTTATTTTTAAGTTTTTGGGTATACATGTATGTAGTTACCTTTTTGTTTCGTATACCGGCCAATAGGGACCTATTTATTTTGGGTCCTCTGTGCCAATTTTTGTACTCCTTTTTTTGGTAATCAATACAAGTGGCTTTGCTTTAATATATATATATATATATATATATATATATATATATATATATATATATATATATATATATATATATATATATTTGAAAAGCCTACAGGCCAATTTTATTGAAATAAAAAATGGTTACATAAACTTGTGGAGGGGCCCAAAACATGAAGTCCAACCCCTACGATACAACGCTAACAAAATGGAGCGAAAGATCAGAACATAGATTACAATAACCATGTCTAAGAACGAGATTGCGCCGCTCTCGCTCTGTTTCTAGGAGATTCATAAAGTAAGCTCTTAATTGCTGCTCCATTGCCATGAGTGATCAAGGTATCATCAACAAGTAGAGTATCTCCAGGCTTCATCTTCCGTTGAGAACGTTTCAACAGAATTCTACAATAGAAGAGGAAGAAGCTGAAGAAGAAGTAGAGGAAGAAGATGAGCTTTAATATATATATATATATATATATATATATATATATATATATATATATATAAATGTTGTCTCCCACGATCGGCTCTGCTAGGGTTTCGCCTCATGGCGAACCCTAGCGACCGTTACTGCGATTTTTCGCATCTGATCTCACGTTTTCTCCGGCATCGTCTTCTTCGCTGCTCTTTGTCCTCGCCGTGCGCAGCGTCTTCCTGCATAGCTTCGTTTGTCTGGAGCTGCGCGGCTCTAGTGCTGCAGATCGAAGTGCCTCTTCGTTTCGGTTGAACCTTGCGTCATCTGGAGCTCGCGTCTCTGATACGAGTCACATTCAGCTTCCGCGTGCTGCTGCGGTGCTTCCACTGCCGTTCGAGTCTTTCACTGATCCTTGCGGCCCTTTTGCAGCAGCGAGTGGATCCCCCTACGTCGGCTGCGGCTGGTTTTCTGCTACAGGATCGGGTCGATTCGGTCTCCTCTCTTCGTTCGCAGCAGTGGCCGCGGGTTACTTCCGTCAGCGACTGTTGCAAGCTTGACAGTGAGTCTCTTCTCTGCTTCTGGTTTTTTGTGCCTTCTTCATGACAGTTACCTCCTCTATCCCTGTTAATGTGCAGAGTTATGCACAACGGGCTAAGTCTATTTATGCTGGAGGTGTGGGCGGGGACAACACCTCCTACAAAAAAAATTTTAATCATCTTTTCTTTCCACTAGTTTTTCATGATGCCGCGGCTGGAAAAATAGAGCGCTATTTTATTAGGCCGATATGTAAAAATGATGAGAAACCTGCTGTTATCTTCACCACCCAAGAAATGAAGGCTCTCACTGATGATGTTAAGTTCACATTAATTGGGAAATTCCAATTTGGTTATCCCAAAATGGATTTTGTTAGAAAATTGAGGTTTTGAAGCTCATTGGAGCATGAAAGTTGGGACTGTTGGATGACAAACATATATTTATTGGACTACGTAATGAAGAAGATTATGCAAGGATCTTTGCTCAACAATCTCTTTTGGTAGCTGGCACCCCTATGAGGATTATCAAATGGACTCTTGATTTTGACCCATCTAAGGAACTTTCTATCGTTCCTATGTGGTTCAAGTTCCTGGACTTCCCCTTCAGTTGTACCATCGACAGGCTTTGTATAACATCAGCTAAGCTCTTGATACTCCTCTCAGAGTTGACTCACCTACTTTTGATTGGGCCTCGCCAGATGGTGCCAGGGTTCAGGTGGAGAGGGATATCACTCTTCCAGATGTGGATCGAATTTGGATCACAGATGATGAGAATGAGCTTTGGCAGGAGGTTGTGGTGGATAACATGCCTCTTTATTGCCAACATTGTAAAATATTTGGGCACATTATGGACACTTGTTATAGACTGCATCCTCCTTCAAGAAAAGGGTTTCTGGGCCTTCCTTAGCTGCTGTTGGGATTTCCCAACAAAGAGTTGATGCTACCCTGGTTCAGGAGAAAATGGTAGCATCTGATGCTGATAACGTATTCAACAGTTTAAACTTAGTTAACAAGGCTATCGGGGAGTCCTCTGGGGGCAAGTCAAATGACCAACACAATTTATTCATCGAACAATTCGGAAGTGTGGCCCTTATCCTGTAGTGCAAACCGCCGGGTGGCTCTTATAGCTTATTGAGACCGACCGATACATTCAAAATTTAGCGAGAAAAGAAGAACCCCGAAGTTATACCGTTCTTCGCACCACCGCTTTGAATCAGCAGGATCAGTCAATAGAAGAGGAAGAAGCAGAAGAAGTTGAAGAAGATGAAGAAGATGAAGATGAAGAAAATTGACAAGTTTACACTTCTCGACGGAAGAAGAAGCCTGGAAATACACTTCTACTTGATGATACCTTGATTACTCATGGAAATGGAACAACACTGAAGAAATTACTTTATGGATCACCAAGAAACAGATCGAGAGTATCGCGTTATCGAACTTAGATATTGTTATTGCTCTTTTCTGTTCCGATCTTTGGATCCTTTTGTTAACATTGTATCGTGGGGGTAGGGCTTTATTTATTGGGCTCTCTACTCAAGTTTCTGTAATCGTTTTATTTTTAATGAAATAGACCCTTGGCTTTCATATATATATATATATATATATATATATATATATATATGCTTATAAAGAAATCCCTGTTCATGACGCCTACAAAATATGTGGTCATTCCTTCATTTATTCGAATCGACCGCACTAGAGAGAGAGAGAGAGAGAGCGAGAGAGAGAGGCTGTTGTGCGCTAATTGAAGAGGAAGAAGAATAAACAGAGGAGGTAACCGTTGAATTGCATGAGCATTCGACCGAACATTCTTACACCTTTGACTCAACTAACTGAGCGAAAGGAGGAAGGTGACACGGGGCTTGGGGCCTGCCTGAACCGGGTAGTAGGTTCGATAGGTAGGGTCTCAGTCCAGCAAGAGGCTGGACCCCCGCTCCCATGAGATAGGAAGTACTACATAATTCCTCCCACTTCTTATTCTATTCTCTTCTCTTCTTATTCTCACCATTTCCTATTCTCTATTATTTATATGTTGTTTGTTTGTTTAGGCTTAATTTTTGGTTGTCTCTGATTTCAGATATCTGCCTCTAGGGCGTTTCTCCCTTCCTAGGGTTGTATCCGACAATGAGAAGATACTGCGGCTAATACTCGTTCGAGATGGTAAATAGGAGTGGCGTCTGTCTTGACAAAAATCATGAAGAAAAACTGCCCTAAAACACGAAATCATCATATTTATAGACAGAGTAAATATGAATGGCCTGCACTCCAAATAGGAGGAAAATTCACATAATGGAAGTGTTGATTGGCCCTCATGGACCGGTCCAAGTTGCGACTCCTGCTACAGTTCGTGATACTATAGTAGGGATTGTAGAAACATGCATGAAGGTGTCAGTCTCATCGGGTGGGGGCGCTTCAATCTCATCTATTGAAGCTTATGGATTCTCGTAGTATAGCGTAAGTTGGTCTTGCTTAAGGCGATGGAGCTATCGTAACTTCCCGGTAAACCACTCCTGCAGGCGTTATTATTCCAAAGCACATCCCGATGAGATAAATATCCATCTACTTTTGACACAACATGAGTACGTAGCTGCAGATAGTTATAAATTCTCCCAAAGCAACTCTTGAGCCTCTAGATTCGTAATTTCCCTCTTTCACTTTTCATACTCGATTAGATATATTTGATAAACATGTATGTAAGAATGATTCAACAATGGATGAACTTAACACTATGGACTACAATCTAGTAGATCAGAATTAGCATTTCAAAGAAAAAAATATTGATCGAACCGGATATTGACATACCAAGTCAAAGAAATTGCGTCTGATAGTCGTCAAAAGTGAAAGTGGTCTTATCGACCACCGATGCTGGAACAAGCTTTGGCTGGGGAGCAGCCCTAAGCCCTATCTTTAGGACCGTGGGCAGCACACCTATTCGACTCAACTAGTAGACCAATCAGAGCTCGGTTGGGGTTGCCGAAACGGATGGATACATAGGTCGGCTCCAACTCACCGCCTGAGTGCGGCATCGAGAAGAAAAGAATGGATTGCAGATAGGCACCCACTTGAACGTCTGAAGGGGCTAGGCTTTTAGGGTGAGGTAGGCATTTCACCGATCTTTCGATGACCTTGAATCAAGCCCTCACTCTACAAGTTAAGCAGACGACTCAACCAAAGAGCAAGCTGGGTCTGACAGTTCCACCAACTACAAATGAAGAGGTAGATGGTCTCAAGGCTCAGAAGTCACGCTAGCTATATGCTTCACACATGGATTCTTCGTTCACTTTTCTTTCTAAATGACAGACCACTCTTTCATTGTATGATTATTTGGTGAAGACACTCTCTTATGTATCTAATAATTGTCTTTTTGCCTACCGCAAACCTAGCAATTCTCACTATTAGCCACTCAGGAGAGATTTCTTCTCTAGTAGGACCTAAATCTCATTGAATAATTTTCTTCACCATTAAGCTCCTACGATATATTTTAAAGCTGTGGTTCACCCATCCCACCTGATCATTAGTTAGGGGTACACTATTGAACATATTTTAACACCCAACTGACTTCATCTAGTTTTTCAAAGTTGACACGAAAAAGCCTTATCTCTAACATGTTGGATCTCTCTGAGCGGGGACAACTAACGAAGGTGCATATCTATCTAAAAAGTTTGAATTTCTCTTACCTAGGATTGTCGAGTGTTTGGTGTATAGGTTCCTCAGATTTAGGAATGTATTGGACTACCAATTTGAATTATGTTGAAGTCTCCCTTATGGCCTCAATTTGAACTACATTCTTTTCTCCCACATGAGTTGGAATTTGGTCCTCCTTTGTGTCCTTACCTTTATCAGTGTCTAATGTGTCATTGTCCATCTCTTCAACAATTCCCTGCTATAAGAAATAAATCTCCCAGTGCAGTATGCTTCAATATGCCCAAATTTGTGACACTTGAAATATTTTCTGGGTGGGAGAAATTTATGAATGCTACTTGGTGCTCTATGTTCTTTCACTCTGAATTGGTGTCTTGTCAGAAGGGTTCAGCTTGGACGTTCCTCTGGGTGTACTTTGCCTGTAAGATCTTGGGGTTAAACCCTACCTGCAATATTTGGTGGTCGCCTAATGATAGGTTCTCTCCAATTTTGAAGTTGGGGTCTTTACATCCAATTTGTAGTGAGCTGGTAGGAATTGACGCTCTTCTCCTGTTTCATCATGGAACAAATAATAATTTTACCATTGCCTTCTCGTTGGCAAAGAATCTACAAGTTCGTCCACCACTCTTTCTTAACTTGTTGGTAGCTAGTCTTGTGGGACATCTTGATGCTCAAAATCAGCCACTCGATGACCTCGTTTAGTCTCATGTGACCGTCGAAATATGACAAATCTTTATTTACTTTAAATTTCTGACTTATTCATAATCTCTTGCTAAATTTTCGGGATAGTGCTTCTTCATATTGGAGATCAAATGAAATTTGTGTGCCCCCTTTGGATGGTCTTCTTTTGAGCTTTTTGTAGCAATTTGGTGAAGTTTTCGATGTTATCTATTCTATGGTAAACTTTTGATCGGCATCTGACACTTATCTCCTCAGAGGCGTGATTAGGGTTTCAGTGTGAGCAGATGAAAGGAGGTGTGTAATGGTGATATTGGGTGGGAAAAGTTTTTTTGAGGGGTTGGAGATAGGTTTAGGCATGGAGAATGCTACATACTCTAGGTAAAACTAGGGTTAAGCTAGCTCTGATATAAAGTGTGTTACAACCCAACCCAGGAGCTTGAAATTATCAAGGAGAGAACTGACAGCCAGACAGAATAAACCTATCTACGAGCTATAAAAAATATTTTTTATTTTTTTAATTATTTATTCTCCACCTTTCGTAATTAGGAGTTACTGTTTAGACACATACTTAAAAAAAATATACGTTTAACTTTTTCCAATCTAACATAGAGTTAGACAACCTTTCCATTTACATTTTCATTTTCATTTTTATATTCATTTTTATATGTGGGTACATTGCATTCCGTTGCTAGCACTATCAAAGGGCGACTCTCATATACATGCATATATAATAATTTATTTATTTATGCCTTGCATTTAATATTTAAATGAAAACATATACTTTTACATTTAAAATAAAAGCTGAAAAACAAAAATTAGCAAAACTATTATAAAATAAAACACATTTATCCACCTCAACCATGCCGTGTGCTATCATTTTCTTCTATTCAATTTAGTCCTTTTTGTGAACCAATAATAGTAAGTTAATCTTTTATTAGCCTTTATCGGTTTTATTTTTCTTTCATATTAATTCTAACATAATTACTTAAAAAAGTTTAATTTTCTTTTATCTAATTATCATCAACTTAAGTGGCTTTTTATATAAACATATATATGTATTATCTATATATATATATATATATATATACACACGATGCCGTCGTCGTCGTCCCGCTCCGCTAGGGTTTTCGCCTGATGGCGAAACCCGCGGCGATTTTTCCACTGCGTCGATCTCGTCGATCGTCGGTCTCCGTGCGTCGCCCTCAGCTTCGTCGTCCCGCGAAGGAGCTTGCGGGGTCTCGGGAGCTCGCGTCGTCTGTCTTCCTCAGCAGGCGGGTCGGGGAGCTCGCGTCGCCTGGAACGTCTTCGTCTGAGCAGTCGCGATCCTCGCGGTGCTTTCGCTGCGGCCGGGGGTTCGTCCGTGCGCGACCTAACGACGCAGTCTCCTCGGCGGCCGGGTCCTCTTGGCCGAGCCCCTCCTGGCCGCCTCGCTGCGAGCTGCGACATCGGCCGGTTCTCGGACGCCTTCATGGCGACAAAATCGACTTTTGTGGGAGTGGTGGCGAGGAATATCTCCTCCCACAAAAAAGTTCTCGATCATCCGTTTTTTCCACAATCCTTTCACGATGCGGCGGCGAGTAAATTGAACAACATTTTATTAGTGCGGTTGGGGTAAAGGATGGGAAGCGGCGGTTATCTTCATCGCGCAGTGGAAATGAAGGTTCTTCGCGAGGAAGTGAAGTTCGCGTTAGTCGGGAAATTCGATTTGGTCATCCCAAAATGGATTTGGTCGAAAAGTTCTTTGATGATGCGAATTTCATTGGAGGTTGGAGATTGAGAGTTTTGGATGGTAAACATCTACTTATCGAATTCGAAAAGGAAGAAGATTATGCGAGATTTTTTGCTCAACAATCGGTCCTGGTTCTGTGATACCTATATGAAGATTATTAAATGGACTCGGATTTTGACCCATCTAAGGAACCTCCCGTTGTTCCCGTGTGGTTGAAGCTTCCGGACTCCCTTCATTTGTGCTCGACATAAAGACTTTATATAACATCGATCAAGCGACTGGTACTCATCCGAGAGTGGATTCGGACACTTATGATACGGTATCGCCCGATGGTGCGAGGTTCGGGTTGAGAGGGATTTTACCCTCCCGGATGTGGATCGAATTTGGATCACTGGACGGCAAAGATGGGTTTTGGCGGAAGGTGGTGGTAGAGGATAAGCCTCTTTTTGCCGACGATTGCAAAATGTTTGGGCACACTTGAGGGCAGCTTGCTACAGTGCGCACCCCTCGAGGAAAAGGGCCTCCAGGCGCTTCTTTAGCCGTCGTTGAGATCTTCAACAAGCGCCGATGCTATCCGCAGTTCGAAAGGGAACACAGATCAATCCGAGCCCGAGCATGGTCGTCGGGGTGACTCTTCATCCTACTCTCAGTTGCCTCTCCGGTGATTAATGCATCGTGCTTGCCGAACAAGCTAGTATGGTGACCCCTCTCTCGCGGTCGCGAAACAAGCTCGGAGGCTACCATATGCTGTCGCTTCTAACCGACTCACCGGTAAGTGTTCGCGGATTTAGACATCGGAAGACGAAGCATCCGAAGAAGAAGATGAAGAAGAAGAAGAGGCGACGGATCGGCGGGTTTACACTTCCGACGGAAGAAGAAGTCCGGCTATTCTCTTTTTGTTGAGGATACTTTGATCACTCATAGCAATGGTGCAGTACAGTTAAGAGTTTACTTTATGGATCTCCTAGGAACGGAGCGAGAGCGACGACGTTCTCGTTCGTAGACATAGGCTGTTTTGTAATTTTTTGTTATGACCTTAAGCTTCATTTTGTTTAGCGCTGTATCGTATAGGTTGGGCTTCAGGTTTCGGGCCCATCCACAAGCTCTTGTATCTATTTTATCTTAATGAAATTGGCCCTTGAGGCCTTTAAATATATATATATATATATATTTATGTATGTATGGATATCCAATTAAATTTTATTTTAAAACTTTTAAAATCAACTAAGTTATAAATAATGATTTTTAATTTTATTTTAACGTTAATTAATTAGGAAAATCACAATTAATTTTTGCAATTGAACTTTATACATGAATTTCCTCTCCTTCTGCTTTAACTTCCTCATCTAACAAAATCCCTAGAATTTATAGGAATCGATATTAAGATTTTCTGAATAGTCATTAAATTAATTAAGACTTACATTTCTAACATAATAATTATTAAGTAATTAAAATTTCATCATTTCATTTAAATCCAATTTAAAATTATTTTATACATTACTTTACCTTTTTGTGTGTTGCCTATAAGTTTTGAACTGAGCACATGAGGCTCGGCAAGCACTTCACGCACACGAGATGCTCCCACGATGTCTTCTTCGTCCCCATGCTCTCAATTGAGCTTCAAGTAAGCCGTTTGAGCCCTCTTCTTCCTTTCGTCACTCGGCTAGAGCACGAGAGCTCTCCTTCTCAGTTTGCTTGGGGAAGGCTTCACACGACTGTAGGACTTTTGACGGCATGACGGTAATGTTTGGGTGAGCCGCTCGAGCTTTTCAGGAACTCAATCAAGCTTCCCCTACTTCTTCCTCCTTCCCTTTACTGATCGTGGCACTCAATAGAGCCGGTCGAGCTCTTTGTCAGGCACGATGCGGAGGGAAACGACACATTATGTAAGTCTCTTGTCTCCTCCTCCTGCTTAATTTTCTTCTTCCTCTACTGCTTCTTCTTCTTCTTCTTCCTTCTCTTTTTCTTCTTCCTCCGCCTCACTCTCCCGATCTCTCACGCTCACTCTGTCTCTCTCGTGCCTTATGTGTCTGTGAGTTCAAATGAAAAAAAATGAAAGGATAGCCTCAATTTGACTCTCCCACGAGCGATGGAATCATCATTCAATCGACACCCACCGTGCAAGTGTCGTGAACAGGTAATATCCTTTTATAATAACTAAAATTATTATTTTTAGTATTATTATATATTAACACAATAGGAAAATCAAATATTATTACTAAAAGCAAATAGGCAGTTATAACCAAGCATACTTGAATGTGAAATTGCAACAAACATGACACAAACACATAGTAGGTAGTCGAGGTCGGCAGGTGGTTTGGGAGTGGTGATAGGAGGCTGAAATGAGCTATGGGTGTTGAAATAGCAAAAGGAGAGGTTGAAATTGTGTTGGCAGCGAAGCAGAAGGCTTGGAATGAAAACGAGAGCGAAGTGGAGGGCTGGGACTGCGAGGGACTGTGAAGAGGAGGGTTGGGATTGCGAGGGGCAGCGAAGGGGAAGAGTTGTAGACTGCAGGACAACAATTGAAGGGCTCACTGGGGATTGCGGCAACTAGGGAGATGGCTGGAATGATTGATAGAAATGGTTGGGTGGTTGGGCTGCAAGGAAGAGACAACAAAGCTGCTGTCCTTGGCAACTGCAACAAGTATGTAGGGCTAGACAACGACCGAAACAACAAGGCGAGGGAGGAAATATTGGCGATGGCGAAGGTGGAGGGCTGAGACTGTGAGGGAAGCAAAGATGAGGGGCGGGAAGGCAATGAAGGCTGCTGGAAATGTTGCAGAGTTGGGAAATGATAAATACCCTCTCGGATACAAGCTACAGTCGGAGCACCCTTCTTTCCCTTGGAAGGAGATCACCGCCTAGCAAGAGTTACAGTGAGAGCATCTTCTCACCTTCGGATACAACTTTTGAGAGGAAAAATTAGAATCCGACGGCTGTCCTGATAGACAATATGGAGAAAAACTGCTCTAAAATACTAAAATAACATATTTATAGACTTAGGGTAAATATGAGTGAACTTCACTCAAAATAGGAAAGAAATCCACATGAAAGAAGGGTTGATCGACCCTCCTTAATCTGTCCAAGCCGCGACTCTCTTTGTAGTTTGTGGTGTTACAGCAGGGGTTGCAAAAACATGCGGGAAGCACCTGATCGAGCGTTAAATACCGTAAGAGACGAAGCTAATGCTACGAGGCATTGTCTAAAAGAAGGCAACATGCTACCGAGCTCTTTGCATCAAATTGTGAAGGCAACAAAACTACACACTTCAAATTGTGAAGGCAAATGCTACCGAGCCCCAGTGCAGTGGCAGACTCACGAGCTCTTTGCATCGAGAAATGGGAGGATGAACTAGAGTCGGATCAATTTTGTGGCTGAGTTGACCTGTGAACGAAAGTAGGGAGCTAGGCCAGATTGGGCCGGGCATCAAGCACCAACATAAAGGTGAAATTCTATGAATGCGGATGAGACAAGGGCTAGCCAGCTAAGGCAAGGATAAATTCTTGCAATTTATGAACATAGAAAAATATTGATAGCCTTAATTTTGTTGAGTCCCTTTTTACTTAATAAATTTGTTGTTCTTCTAAGATTTTAACCACCTTAATTTTTCTAAAGATTATTGAGTTATATTGTAAGCCTTATTTAGTGACATTATCCCAAATTGTTATAGGAATTATTTATTAGATTTCTAGACTTAAAATCCATCAATAGCTCATAATCTATGACTTAATGGACCCTATGAAACATGATGGACTATTTAACTGTTTCAAAGTGTTATATTAATAAATGGGCTTAATAGGTTGTGGTGATGGAAAAGTTGTCATTTGGCAATTGTTAATTGATGGCCCAAATTTTAATCGATAAAAGTAATGCATGTTAGTTGATAATTTATTTTTTAGGGAAATATAAAAATCACTTGATCTTGATTAGTAGACATCATATGTATTATATGTAACAAATTGGTGAGCTGGGCGTGGATTTTGTTGGATTAAGTTGGAGGTTAGAGCTTTACCTATACCTAAATCGGTTTGCTAATTGGACTTCAACTATGGGACCAATCCTTGGCTTTGTTTTGAGGTTGTTTAAGTTGACTTGATCTACATTCTTGGCTTTGTTTTGAGGTTGTCCAAATTGACTTGATCCACATGTAACTAACTTTATTTGGTTAAGTAAAATTAAGATAATGCTGCCCATACTTAAAATTTGTCGACTTGATCATGTGGGCTCAAAAATTTTGTGCCTCGGCATCTTGTGAGAAATTTATATTTCCTGGGTCAAATTTTCTAAAGACATTATATTTATAAGATAAGATGCAACCTAGGATTTCATCCTCGTTTTGCGAGAACTTCAAAATATGATTTTGAGGTTTTCCATAGGTGTAATACTCTATGATTAATTATGCCACTTGATAATGAGGGAATTTTCTATTAAGGCTAAATCATGAATACACTAATTGTTTAGTGTATAGTAGCAATAGTGTAGGTTTAGATTTTAAAATGTTTACTGTTGTTAGCTTAGAATGGATAGTAAAGGGAATGATGATAAACAAATCAAAATCCTATAGTTTCTTCATCTTGCGTTATCGTGGTTCTTAGTTTAGTTAATTAGAGAAAATTGTCATACCTCTACTAACTTCCGTGGTACGATTAATTGTGGTGCGACAGAGGCTGACTGTATGGTTAGATCAACTCTCACCAGTGCTCGTCCCAACTTTTTCTTTCAAAATGGGCCATCTCCTTGCCAAAAAATGAATTAGTCTAACTGGATCGTTGCAACATACATGATACATTGCATTTTAATTGCATATTCAAAAACATGAAAAATTAAATCATCCAAAATATGAAAATTATACAGAACTGCTAAATCTAAAGCAATAATAATACATACCCAAACGTATGTACAAAGCTCACAAAACTATCGTACAAATGCTATACAAGGATACTTGGTTACTCGCCTCGGAGCTTGTTGCCCCTACCTGAAAGGCAACAACGAAGAATGAGCAAACAACAACCTTAGAGAAATAATTAGGGCTAATATAAGATTTTACATATAAGGAAAAGAAGAAACGGGCATGCTCGCAAAAATTGTACAAAGCAAATATGATCAGAGGAGATCGGTTCTCCTAGCTCAGGCGATTATTTAGATGATCCGAGCTGTAGGTAGGGAGAGGTGTTTGCACATATGATAGTTATGCTCGTAGAAAATTGTACATGTCTACACAATTCATAACATGCTAGTATAAGAAGTCAGATACAATCAGGACTACAGTGTAATATGCAAGTTTTAAGCATGAAATCATAAGCATGTATCATAACAATGTTATTTCATAGAGGTTATATCATAATAATGTCACTTGTTTAAAATATATGGTTCAACTATTTCCATGTTCTTTCATAATGAGTTGTCACCTTGCGTTAAGATCATATAAACTATCGATAAAGATTAGGTTTTCTCTAACATAGCAATTATCTACAATCCCTGTACCCATGGTTCCTTAACGTTCTATCACCGCTTAATCCCAGTGGTTCCCAAAGTTTTGTCCCCATATAAATATCATGAGTCGGTAATACATCCCTGCAAGTAATAGTCTACCCATGCATTACTCGAGATATTTTTTAAAGCATAATACCTGTAGCATATTCATAGACATTTCATATAGATGTATGAATCATAACTAAATACCCGCAATATATCATAGTATAGCATAACATCATATGTATAGTATAAGATATCTACATGTAGTCATGCATTTTAAGAAGATAATCATATATGGAAGAAGTATAAATGCTTCTAAGTCGGACTAAAAATCATATGCAAACCTATATAAGATTATTTTTTTAAATTAACACAATTATTTGACCTAATTTGACGGGGCAGCCATACGACGTGTTTCTATACTCTCGCCTTAAGCTCGCTGCTTCGTATGTACAACCTGAAACTCGTAGACAACACAAGAATTCATAAAATTTGGCTAAAAACATGACTTAACAAGCATTAATTGCCAAACTTACCTCAAATGGACTGTTCGAAATTAATTGTCTTTCTGAAACCGGCTAATTTTCTTCCTATCACCTCCAGTTTAACTTCTCTTTAGTTAAACTCGTGTTAAAAACCCTTTCGGAAGTTTGCAAAGGATTACAACACTTCCGACAAAAAATCTGCTTCTCCGATGGCATTTGGGAACAAGAAAAACACGAAAAGTAAGACAAACTTTAGTACGAAAGTGAGAGAGGAAATTAATTCTTAGAATTGCAAGAAAAAGGGATTCATGTTTGCAGAATTTACCTCGGAGCCTTGGATCGTGAGTTGCGACACTCGGGTAGTCGCTCGGTCTGCGGCCTGCTTGCCCCTTACACTGTAGCAAGGTTTGTGGGCCTCGCCTGCTGCAGCTGCGATGGACAGGGGAATCACGAGCGAGAGAGAAGGATTCGGGAGGAAAAATTAGGCCTTGAGACTCCATAATCGATCAATCAAAAGGAATAAAAGCCTTGGAAAGGCGGTGAGCTACCTTCAAACTTTTATATTTCTTAATTCGCTTAAAATTCGTGTATGGTGTTTTATATGGAATTGATCAATTTCATGCTTAGAATTCAATAAAATTATTTCAATCAAGTTCCGGGAAATAAAAAATTTTGGGGTACTTTATGAATTGTGCTGAGCTTATTTTCTCGAAATTTGGACGTTAAAGCTCATCTCCTTATAAAAATTTCGTCCTCGAAATTTTTGACTTAACTGGAATAGGAGTATATATTTTTGGAACATTTCTTATTGTTTTTCTCATGTTGCTTTCTTTTTAGGCTAGTGCTTCGACTTTATATTTACAAAGGGATTTGTCTTTTTCTGATCTTCTTAACATCAGTTGTTAATATCTCTTCAGACTCTTCAATATATGTTGAATCTTTTTGAGCTTCAATATTTTTATGTGAAATTATCTTCTCTAAATTTGAAACTCATTTCCGCAACATTGAAATGTGAAATACATCATGTATATCTGTCATATTTACAAGTAACACTAATCTGTTGGCAACTGGATCGATTCTTTTTATAATTTCAAAAGGATCAATGTACCTGGGACTCAACTCGTTTTCTTGACCAAATCTAGCTGCACCTTTCATTGGCTTAACTTTCATAAATTCAAAAATTCCAACTTCAAATTCAACTGTTTTGTGCTTTGGGGCGTAATATTTCTGCTGTTGATCCTAAGAAGCTTTCAATATGTCTTTGATTAACCTGATTATATATGTGGCTTTGTCAACTAGCTCAAGACCTAACATTTGACATTCACCCACTTCAACCTAACTGAGTGGAGTTTTGCACTTTCTGCCTTACAAAGCTTCATAAGGAGCCATTTTTGATGCTAAATTGATAGTTGTTGTTGTAAGCAAACTCAATCATTGGAATATAATCTTCCCAGCTGCCTCCAAATCGAGAACACAAAGCTTTATTAGATATTCCGATAGTTGAATTGTTTTTTTAGATTGTTCATCGGTTTGTGGATGAAATGTAGTGCCGAAATTTAATTGTATACTTAATCATTGCTAAATGCCTTTCCACAGCTTGAATGTGAATCTTCTGTCTTTGTTAGAAACAATAACTTTTGGAATACCCTGCAATATGATAATTTCTTTGACATACAATTGGGCCAACTTTTCCATTGAATCTGTTTATCTCTTTGACAAGAAATTAGTTGACCTAGTTAATTTGTCAATACTAATCCATACTGATCCAAATACTATCAGGGCCTTGTCTAGATCGAGGAAATCCCAAAAAAATCCATATCAATTTCTTCCCATGAAATTCTCTGACCACTGCTAATGTGTCCCAAAAATGTAACGCTTCAATGTCAAAGTTCACATTTCAAAAATTCACATGGTATTCATCAGTTTTTGAATAAATCAAAATATTATCAATAAATATAATGACGAAATTCACATATGACTTGAACATTTGATTCATCGGGTCCATAAAAATTGCAGGAGCATTAGTTAAGCTAAAAGACATAACTAAGAATTCATAATAACCATACTTGGTCCCAAAAGTTGTCTTAGTTATATTTGTCTCCTTGACTCTGACCTGAAGATATTCTGATCTCAGACTAATTCGGGAAAATACAGTTGCACCTTCTAACTTATCAAATAGATCGTCGATTCTAGGCAAAGAATATTTGTTCTTGATCGTCACTTTATCCAGCTCTCTGTAATCAATACATAATCGCATGAGTCCATCATTCTTCTTGATGAATAATACTGGAGCGCCCAACGGTGAATTACTTGTCCTGATAAAACCCTCATCGATTTATTCCTGCAACTGACATTTCAATTCCTACAATTTCTTCGGAGCAATCCTGTATTATTGCAGACGTTCCTAACTGCACATCAATACTAAGCTTCACTTCTCGTTCTAGCGGTAGCCTAACAATTCTTCAGGAAATGCATCAGAAAATTCTAGAACCATTAGAATGTTTTTCAATTCTTGTACATATTTATTTAGCACTTTTAATTTTGTCACAAATATTAGTTCACTACTTCGCAAATATTTTCTAACTTTCATTATACTAATCAAGGAAAATTGTGCATTTTGATTAGATATAAACTTACTTTCCATCAGGTTTAACTTCACCCGCCTTTTAAAGCACTCAATTGTATCAAAGTGTATTACCAAACAATCCATTCCTAAAATAACATCGAAGGTCTGAATTGATATGATAATCAACTCTGCTGCTAACTTCTTATCATGAACTTGAACTTGTACTACACATTTTCTATTGACATAAAACTCACTTTTCGAGGACATAGTAATGCAAACAAAGAGTAAAATATATAATATCAACATGTAAGCTGACAATAAACTCATCAGAAATTAAGGAATGTGATGCACCTGAATCGAATAGAGCAGTGTCAGGCTGATCTTGAATTAAGAACGTACCTGCAACCACATCTTAAGATTCTTGAGCTTATTGAGGGGTAATTGCAAAAAATCGGGCTCTAACTAGTTGCTCTGTGCGCTCTGGAGTTTCACCTTTTGTTTGCACTGAATGATTTCCCATAAGTAGCGTTTTATTGGGCTGCCTGCCTTCCAAAATTTTTCTGGAAAGTCCTTGTTCTTGGATTGCCCGTGGTCTATTGTCTTATTTTCCTGTGGAAAATTCATTTGAATGTGTTCTGGTTGTCCACAATTGTAGCATTTCCTAGAACCAATCAAACACGGCCCAAAATGTCTTGTTCCACACTTTTCACAAACAAGCTTTTCTATCTAAAGCAGTTTCTGCTTGCATTCTGATTTAGTTTTCTTGCTTTGGAAGTGCTCTCTTTGTCCAAAGTCCCTTTGCTTGCTTGCTTCCATTGCCACTGCTGACTGGAAAAGTTGAGCTCATTTCCAATTCTTTTTGTCCTTTCAACAAACACGGAAAATCGCTAATTTCAAATGTAGCTAGTCCCAAACTCAACCGATCTTTAAGACCACACAGAAATTTGTTACACTTTTCCTCCTGGGTGCTGACATAGTGATGTGCTTATCTGGAAAGGGAAGTGAATTCTGCCTCATTTCACATAATTGTTGTGGACCCTTGAGTTAAATTGAAGAACTTATCTTGCAGTGCTAATCTGGATGAAGGCGGAATGTACCGATCTTTGAAGACGTTAACAAATTCTTCCTGCAGAATCTGTGGAAGAGTTGTCAGATGAAATTTGTCTCTATGTTGCGCCTACCTGCTTCACCCTCTGATATGAGTATAGCGAGTATTGCTTTTCTGTTTTGCAGACAAATTATACCATCCATAAATTTTCCAATCTTCAAAAGCTAATCTTCATAAACTAGAAGATCATTAGCACCCTTGAATGCTGGTTGCTTGGAAGATTGAAATATCTGCAAGTGCCTATCCACTTCTACCCCAGTTTCAGATCTAAACCTTGTACTGGTGGAGGATCTTTCAATTGCAGTCATTTTATCAACCACTTGTGATATCAGTTGCACAATACCTTGTAACTTAGTAGTTATAGTATCTACATTTGTCTTGTTCTAGTTTTCATTTTTTCCTAAAATAATGTCTACTCGAATTTCTTGCTTCTCACTGGGCTTAAAAGATTGTTTCTGATTCTTATCCATACGTGTTTATCTTTATTGGGAAAATTTATTATTCATACGTAATTTATCATATTTTATCGTGCACACGTCAAAAGCTTAAGTCGTAAGAGTAACCCACCCCAATTTCATCGGCCTAAAGTTCTGTATAAATCATTTCATATTTAATCTCATTTTTATTTCTTCTAAATCCAACATGCTTCCATTATGCTTTTCATCCAATAATCATGCTTAACCATGCTCTGATACAACTTTCTGTCACACGTCAACTAACCTCCCTAGAAGGGTCAATCGTGGTGTGACAGAGGCTAATAATATGGTCATACTAATTGTCACCAGCATTCATCCTAACTTATATGATCGGACTCAATGAGTGATGAATTAGTCAAACTGGTTCGCCGCAACTTACGTTATACGTTGCATTTCAATTACGTATTTGGAAGCATGAAATTAAATTCTAAAACATGAAAAATATACAGAGTAGCGTTGAACCCAAAACAGTAAAAATACGTACCCAAAACATATGTCTAAGGCTCCCAAAACTATCGTGCAAATGCTGTACAAAGACACACCTGACTACCCGCCTCGCTGTTCGTTGCCCTTACTTGAAAGACACCAACGAATTATGAGCAAACAATAAGCTCAGAGAAATAATTTGGGCTAATATAAGATTTTACAAAAAAAAGAAGCAATTTGCATGCTCGTAGAAAACTGTACATGTCTATATATAATATATTACATGCTGGCATATAGAGAACATGTATAGAAATTAATACTGCAGTGTAATATGCAAATCGTAAGCATGAAATCATAAGCATGTATCATAACAGTGTCATTTTATAGAGATCATATCATAATAATGTCACTTGTTTAATGTATATAATTTAACTATTTCCATGTTCTTTCATAAATGATCGTCACCCTGCCCTAAATGTCATAAAACCATCGATAAAGCTTGGGTTCCTCCAACATAAAAGTTAATGACAGTCCCTTTGATACTCGCGGTTCCCTAACATTTTTTCACCGTCTAATCCCAATGGGTCCTAAAGTTTTGTCATAGTATAAATATCAGGATTCGTGAATACATCCCCACATGTAATAGTCTGCCTATACATTACTCGGAACATTTCTTAATGCATAATACATGTAACATACATTAATGGACATTTCTTACACAAGTATGAATCATAATTGAATACTTGCAATACATTATGGTATAGCATAACATCATATGTATTGTACAAGATAACAACTTGCATTCATTCATTTTAATCAACTAATCATCTACAATATGGAGAAAGTCTAAATGCTTCTAGGTCGGACTAGAAATCAAATGCAAACCTATAAAAGATTATTTTTCTTAATTTAACACACGATTATTTCACCTGATTTGACGGAGCAGCCCTACTACGAGTTTCTATGCACCGTCTCGAGCTTGCCGCCTTGTATAGACATCCTGGAGCTCGTAGACAATATAGGAATTCATAAAATTTAGCAAAAAACATGACCTAACAAGCATTAATTGCCAAACATAACTCAAATAGGTCGTTCGCCATAAATTACTTTTTTGAAATCTGCTAATCCTCTTCCTATCATTTGCAACTTAACTTTCCATTCGCAAAACTCGTGGTAAAACTCTTTTAGAAGCTCACAAAGGATACAACACTTCCTGCACTAAATGGGCGCTTCCGATGGCTATTGTCAACGAGAAAAACATGGAAAATGAGGCAACATCAATACTGAAGTGACAGGAAGGAAACAAATGGTTAGAATTGCAAGAGAAAGGGATTCATGCTTTCAGAATATACCCCAGAGTTCTGAATCTTGAGTTGCAGCACTCGGGTAGCCTCAGTTTGCGGCGCAGGCCTTGCTTGCTTCAGCCATGACGGACAAGGAAAGGGGAATTGCTAACGAGAGAATGAAGAAGGATTTGGGAGGAAAAATTGGTCCTCGACTCCTTAATCGACCAATCAAAAGGAATAAAAGGCTTGGAAAGGCATTGGGGCTATAGTGTTGCGGGATTATGATAAGATTAATTTAAGTAATAACATTTACTTAAGTTAATAAAACATATACCTTCAAACTTCTATTTTTTCCAATTCACTTAAAATTCGTGCATGGTGCTTTATATGAAATTGATCGATTTCATGCATAAAATTTAATAAAATTACTTCGATCAAATTTCAGAAAATGAAAAATTTTGGGTTATTTTAAGAATTGCGCTGAGCTTATTTAATTTTTCGAAGTTTGAGCGTTACAAAAATATTCAACTTAGTCTGATCTAAATCAATCTTAGGGATTTAAATCTTTTGAGCTCTAAATCAAATGTAAATCTTTGTGATCATCTATGCTTTATAATTCAAAGGGTAGAGCCATTGAGGAATATATGAGCTATAGTTGTGACTGTAATATAGTGATATTATTTTCCAGCGAATCAGTTAGTTAAAGAATTCTAATCACAACCGTTATTTTTATGGAGCCATTTTGGAGCCAAATCATCCGGACATTAGACACAAACCCCTCTTTATTGGCATAAATCTTTTGGGAGTGAGCATAGACATACGAAAGATATGATATTAGCTATTTGTGATCTTAAGTTATAAATTTGTCACTCTTGATAAATTGCTATAGATGTTTTTCTTCCCACGAGCATGAAGACTTTAAAATCTATAAGGGCTTGCTCCCATGAAGCACCGACCTTGATTCAAAATAAATTCTGATTTATTGCCAAAGGAATTTAGTTAAAGCAACCTAATTTTCCTTTAAGAAAACTAGTAATGACATCTCTCATCACATCGAGGCGGCTCAAGGGAGGTACTTTTCCTAAGCGGTCAATTAGTTTAACTATTTCATTCTTTTTCTTTACCTTTGTGTTACTTTCATGATATTTTATTTGTTTTTTAGATCATTATATAGGTGTTGTCATATTTATTCAGAGAAAATAATCTATATGGTCTTACACTATTTAAGGGGAGTTGTTTCAATTTCAACTTATTTGAAGTGTCTAATTTGATCTCTTTATTCTTCAAATCTTCTCCAAAATAATTTATTGACTTCTCAAATTTGATCTAAATTAATCCATTGGAGGGACTATTTTTAGTATATTTAAGAAGTCAATAGATTAAGGGTATGTTTGGCACAGCTTATTTGGGTGTTTGGCGTTTTAAACCGCAGAACTGCCATTTGCTTTCTGCATTGGTGTAGACGACTAGGTTTTACGATCGCGAGAATGATCCCACGTTCCGCATTCCGTCGCAGTTTATTACTTCTGAGCTCCTCGATCCCGTAGTCGTTCTCGCATCATTGCCCTAGCTTTGCGAATGAATTCCCATTCCCTTCTCTATTCTTGCCCCTCAATCCCGTCTAACCTTCTCCTCTTCCATTCCCGTCTGTGGCCTGGTTATTAATACCCGTTCCCTTCGAGATCTTTATGTGCCTTTAAGTGCTGAACTGAAATAAATTTTGCAGGTAATCCATCTTACCCCTTATGGTGTTGCATGGATATTCTTCTATGTATGGATTAGACGGTATCCTTCATTGTTTCTTATCTTCGATTTTTTCCTTCTCTGCGAAATTTCTTTCAACGATTATTGGTTTTGGTTCGTGCACAAAAGTTCTGAACTTTTTCGGCTAGATTGATGAATTTATTTGAAAAACTGCATGGCATGCATGATTACATGGTGGAAAAGCTATTTCCTTTTGTATGCCCTGTTCCTACTGGATTTTCGTGAACCCTACTGTCTGTTTAACTGAGAAATGCTTTGAGAAAATTATTTAACTTCAAAGAGTTTGTTTTAACTGAGAAATGTTATTTAACTTCAAAGAGTTTGTTTTAGCTGTCAAAGCAACTGAGAAATGCTTTGAGAAAATAATTTTCGTGAACCTTACTGTTAGTGATCACGATCAATAACATGTTGGTATCATCTTCATATATGTGAAAGGTGTCAGAATTTATAAACAGTTAAATTTAATTAAATTCAGGCCAGTACTAAAGGTGTGAAAGTTGGGATGAATTCATTTAAATTCAGTTTATTTGTGAAAGCTAGGATGATTATTAACAGTTAAATTCATTTCAATTGCTTTGGATATAAGTGGGCAACAAGAAAAGGGCAGTGATCGAGGTACGATGATTTCTTCCTTTGGGCCGACATTCCGACACTGCCGATAGTGATCGGTGTACGATGGTTGCAGGATGACAGTGCAGCTGAGAACATACGTCGTCAAGGTTTTAAAATAATCATTTTAATATTTTTAATTGTAGTTGTAATTGTTTTTATCTTTATTTTATTGCTTTTGATACTCACGAGAAAGTGAAGAATCTATCTTATTTTTTTAAATTGATCTGTAATGATTTGCGGCTTCTATTTTATTAATTATTTTGCCTAGACAATTATGTTTCAAACAACATTACTAAATAGGGGCAGAATGATAATTTATCCAGAAATAACTGCAAATAAGCTGTTCTAAATAAACATGTCTCCAAACAACAAACCATCTTATCCTGATAATCTGCAGATCATCAAATTGTCAGATTATAAATAATTTGCAGTTGCCCCAAACAGACCCTAAATAAAATATATTTTTGATTTGAGACAAAGATGGCCTCATATAAATAGTTTGTTCCATTTTGACCTGTTTTTCTAATTGTTTATATTGATTTTTATTGATAGTTCTCAAACTTGTGAAAGGAAACAGTGATGGAACATGTTTTGAATTATTTTAATAATCCTTTTTCTTGGTCCTTATCCATCAACATTATCGTTGCTTTTCTGTCTTTCAATTGTGAATTAAAGATTTTGCAACACCAGTTCCAGTTTTGGTGCTGAGGTGAGAGGGCATTTATAAGATTCTGTGTGTTAAATTATCCTATGTTCGCATAATAGAGTTAATTTTTCCCCTCTAAAACAAAGCTTGCATCATTTCCTTGTAATGTATGTGTTTCAGGAAGCTCTGCTTTTGGCGTTCCTGGATTCTGCTCAGTTGTTCGGCAAGTAGGTTTTAACATTGAAGATAGAAATGGATTTGATTTTATTCTAAGACATTGCATCTGTTTATTGTTAGCTTAAGATTTGTTGTCATGTGATTTTTCTTCTATGCCCTTTAAATTGATGAATCGTCTTTATTGCACTAGCCAATCACTCAAGAAGCATTCCCAATTAATTACGGACCTTTTTCTTTTAAAACTTTTTATCCAGGCTGTATGACCCTCGTGTTCCACTCTTGAAAAATGTGCTGAACAAGGAAGTTTTTTTCCCGTGTGATATGTTTTCAACTTCTGAAATACTTGACATTCTGAAAAGTTTTGGATTGAGAACTTGCTTGAACTTAAGTGGTCTGATCGATGTTGCAAGGTCAGTCTCAATGTTGCATGATTGTGGTCATGTTGATGCTCCTCAGTCTGGAAGGAAGTTGCTTTCTTTTTTGAATGCTTTAGGGATTATGCTTTCAATTCCTAATGATCAGGCAAATAAACACGATATTGATTGCCAATCGCTAATAACCTATGGGATCTCACATGGTAAATATACAGAAATGAAAATTGATGAAGAGAAGAGTTGTGAGTTTGATCAGGACGTAGAGTTATTTATTTCTAGTTTTGTTCTTGATAAACAAGAATGTGAATTTTGGTCAGAGATGAAGATCATTCCATGGTGCCCTGTATATGTCAATCCTCTTTTGACAGGACTTCCATGGTTTGCTTCGGATAGAAGTGTGGCAACTCCAGATACCACAAGGCCAAAATCCCTAATGTGGCAGGTTTCCTCAAAAATGAGGATTTTAGATGGTGATTGCTACTCAACATATGTACAGGACAAGCTTGGTTGGAAGGATCCACTTGATATTGAAACCTTGTCAACTCAATTAGTTGCACTTTCGAAATCATATACCGAGCTGAAATTGCAGTCCGAACATGAATTTCACATTGATGACATTTTGCAAAGTGAGATCCCACTTATATATTCAAAGTTGCAGTGTTACATTGATAAAGATGACTTCAATGTTTTGAAAGAAGCTTTGGATGGTATCAACTGGGTTTGGCTAGGTGATAGGTTTGTTCAGTCAAAGTCAGTTGCATTCGATTCCCCTGTGATATATCACCCATATCTATATGCTGTTCCATCAGAGCTGTCTGAGTTCAGATCTTTGCTTTTACGGTTGGGTGTGAGGTTGACTTTTGATGTCATGGATTATGTAAATGTTTTACGATGCTTACAGCAGGATGTCAAAGGGGAACCATTATTAGTTGAGGAATTAAGTTTTGTTCAATGCATCTTGGAAGCTTTTGCCGACTCATTGGCTGATGGACAGTCAACAGATGCACTTTTGAACTCACTCTTTATTCCTAGTTCTTCTGGAGTTCTAATGAATCCATCAGATCTTGTTTATAATGATGCTCCATGGATTGATGTAAATAACACACAAAAGTGTTTTGTGCACTCTAATATCGGTAATGATCTAGCTAAACGGCTTGGAGTGCAATCTCTGCAGGGTCTGTCTTTGTTTGACGAGAAAACTATGAGGGATTTTTCGTGCATGGATTATACCAGAATATCAGATTTGTTTGCTTTATATGGGGAGAGGGAATTTCTATTATTTGATCTTCTTGAGCTAGCTGATCACTTACAAGCAAAGAAATTGCACCTAATATATGACAAACGTCAGCATCCCAGGCAATCATTGCTGCAATACAATCTTGGTAATGTATTTAATTTCTTTCTTTTTAGAGTATGATGATCTCTAATTAACTTGTTTCGGCAAAGTAGACTTTTTATTTCCTTAATTGATGCTATTGTACTTCTAGAAATATGAAATAGAATGATTCTAAACAGTCGGTGGGGATGAATTGTTTGTTTGGAGGAAAAGAGAGTACGACAGTGGAGATACATTGGAAAACAAGCAAGTAAACAGAGATTTAAATTCTAACTGGATTAGATAGCACTTTTGATGGAATAATAAGGATGATGATGAACATAACACAGGTTACTGTTTTTCTTCATAGATCTAGCGCAACAAGGATGTTCCAAGCTCATGGCATGGTAGAGAGTTGACGAGAAATGGCTCGCTAATCTCTTGAAGAGCTCTTTTTTTTTTATTCAAAATATCCTTAGGAGGAATTTTGGCCTTATTTATAGAAGGAAACTTAATATTTTTGCAATTGTCTAATATAATGGTGCTATCTAATAAAATTTAACTTTTAAATCTTTGTCCAGTTTCATACTTTTTGCCCATATCACTCTGCATCCTGTTCTCTCTCTCTATCTCTCCCCCCCCCTCGCCTGTCCCCGTCCCTTTATTCATCCTGACATATGCAGCTACATTGTTGGCCATTGATTTTGTAACTTTTGGAACTTATTTTTGCATGTGTTTCTTCTTGATTTTCAGTAATCTATGCAGTTCAAGTGGATTTTCTTTTAAAACCTTACATTTAGAATAGCTATTAATCTAAAGGTCAGAAATGATGGTTGTTTCATTTTCCTTATTAGATTGAGTTCATAATCATAGACATCTTTATAGAATTCAAGTGGCCTGGCTATGGAAGGGGCCAAGTCAAGTTTTGACAATCTAGGAGTTGTGATGATAACTTTGATGGAATCACCAAAATCACCAGTATATAAAAGTTCGTTAGGAAGGAATTAATATCTAAAACAAAGATAGATGCCTTATGTTGCATGGAAGCTAAAGCTTGGGAAGCTCCATAAGAATATCAATGGGAATTAAGATTGCTCTTTGGTGGTGATGGATTTTGCCATGATATGCAGGCAGAAGGAAGGGAATGGCAGGGAGTGGAAGATGAATCATAGGAGAAGAGTTGCGAGGAGAATGGTTTGGTATATGTTGTAATCTTTATGATGATAAGATGAGGAAGCCCTTCTTACGTGATAGAAATAAGTGGAAGAACATGTCACGGTGCTTCCCAGAGCTTAGAGTTAACCAATTTTAGTATGGACAGTCTGATGGTAAAAATTTAATTTTTGAAGATTCATTTTTCATAATTAACATTTTGAAAACAAATAGTCACTAAAGAAAGTAAATTAAAGCAATATTGTTAAATTTAACTCATTTATGGCTGTCGACGTCAGCTATAATATTTCTCTTATATTGTTCATCTTTTAAACGAAATAGTTAAACCTGAAATACAACTTAAAACAATAGTGAGCTAACCATAATCAGTAAATTCTCATACTTCTAAAATATAGTAACACAATGATAAGAAAATAAAGAAATAATAATAATTATTTATATAATAATATATTATATATATTTATATCTAATTTTAAATCATAACAGCTTGTGTGGTCATCTGGTTCTACGTGTTTTATTGTACAAAATTGGTGCATGTTCGAATCTAACACCATACATCTATTTTTTTAATTAATTTAAACCGGCGAATTTTAAGTCTAACACGAACAAGAATATGTAAATTGTTCACGAGCAATTTTGAACACGAGTCAAGTTTGCACTTGATGCACTTTTTGGTTGGGATAGATTTTGGAGCGTTGGTTGGCTTCACTTGTTCGCCGGTCTGAATCAATTTCTCCTTATGTGGGGGCTTATATGTTCCCTTAAGCGTACTATTTTTGTTCGGTCATAGTGTTGAACTCTGTCTATAAGGTGTGGCGGTCATTCAGTGATGTTGTCTCTCTGCTTTTAAAGTTAGGGTCTAAACATCCGGTCAGTAATGACTGCTAGATAATGATGTATCTCCCGTTTTTTTAGACTAGGTAGTGATCTTATCCTTTCTCTTATGATGGCGTAATTATTTCATATTTTTCCACTAAAATAATGCACTCTTCTTTATGTTCCTTGCAACTAGCTCAACCATTATGTTCAGTGGGACTTTTTGGTACTCAAAGACAAATTCCATTGTCCAAAGCTACTTGATGAATTTACCCGGATCCATATGACCGTTAAAATAAGGCAAATTCACATTTGCTTAAAATTTTGGCTTCTCTAATACCAAATCTTTGGGGTGCGGTTCTTCATCTCGGAAATTGATTGGAATTTGTTGACCCCTCTGAATGGTTTCTTCTTGATGATAGCGAACCTTTGTTACAGTTGAGGGATTTTCCACTGTGTACACCCTTGAAATCTCCTGGACACCTCTTGTAGATTTCTCATAAGCAATATCGTAGTTTCTTCTCTCGATCAAGTTTCTATTTTTCGTCTCTTTGATGGCATGATTGGGATTTTGGTTTGGGTTGGTATATGAGGGTGTATAGGGATGATGTAGAGCGGGAAAGAAAGTTTTTGGGTAGTCGGTTTGAAAAATCAACAAAGGGAATGATTTTTGTGCGGAGGTGGGGATTAGGTATTGGTGGTTGCTAGAACCTTATGATAGAATTAGGTTTAAACTAGCTATGATAATAAATGATAGTGGAGCTATCCAAACAACAACAAGCAAATAAATATTATTATTGAAAACCAATATGCAGTGGTGGTGGTTGTTGGGGGTCTGGAAAGGCAGCGACATGGTGGGGGAGGTGGAACAAGTGGGCGACACAACAGGGAAACAGTGGATATTCAGTCTTGGACGACAACAAGTGGATAGGTAGGCTGAGTAGTGGAGAAACAAAGATTAGAAGCTGTTCTGGGCGGCTAGAGCAACAGCCAGACTGCAGGGAGGGTGTTCCGGGTGGTTTGGATTGCAGATACGTGGCAGGGAGGCAGTGCAGTAGGCCTGGAATAGAGGCTAGGTGGAAGGAAGTGGTTTGGGAGGGCTGGACCGGCAGCAAAACAGCCTAGAATGGCTGTCTAGGGTGGCGGTAGTAGTGGGAGTGATGGCGGCGGCGGCGGGAAATGCTTGTGATTGGGGTTGCTTGGGGCAGCAGCAGTGAGGAGGATGGCTAGACAGCGAGGAACTGCAGGAAGAACATCAAAAGGGCTGCTGTTGAGATGGATGAAGCAAGGTGGGATGCGTGGTAGTGAAGCGAGAGGGATGCAGAGAAGTCGAGGAAGGATAAATTCCTTCTTAGAAGCGAGATACAGTCGGAGCACCACTCAACATTGGAGGAGAATCACCACCTTTGAATGAGACATAGTCGGAGCACCACTCGCCCTTGGACACTACTCTAGATAGAGAAACAGAGGACACCGACAACTGTTCTGACAGAAACACAATCAAAACTGGAAACCTAAAACAGGAACTGAAAATATATAAGCCTAAATAGGAGTGAACTCCACTCCAAATAGAAGGGAAAACTTTGCTTGGAAGGGCAGGTTGATCCTTCTCATGCTTGGACTGAATGTGTGGAGATGTGATCTTTCATCTGCTTCTTAAGCCGGAAACCCCCCATTGCACAAGCTATGCCCCATCTCTGCCCAATCAATTTAGCCCTCCTGCCTCACCTAATACTAATGTTGGCGAGCTCAGGTGCGGTGTTGATCGAAATTTTTGCTTTTGTTAGTCCTAGCTCCAGAATCCAATTGGAGATTGTTCGTGGTGCTCAAAAATTTTTATTGATTTTCAAGATGCGCAAAAAATATAGTATAATTTGAAGGTAAGTTTTTGTGTAATTTTTGCCAAAGAAGATATTACACTTAATGTAGTTAGAAGAAAACGCTTAGGTGCTATTTGATAAAAAAGCATAATTAATATATTGCCTATTTCTCCTCCATATTCTTACTTTCGTTTTACAAAATATAATTTCATGCACAAAATGGTTCTCTATTGCATGCACAAAGTCTTCATGTCGATATGAACTTTAGTGAAGAAGTATTCTATTTCCAAAGAGTACATGGCACATTATAATTTTTATAATTGTATGATCGTAAAGGATATAATAATTATGTCTATGTACATGTTTATGTTGAAAGATGGAGCTCATTCCGTAGTTTATTGGTTAGGGAAACTCATACCTGCATGTAAAGCTTTTATCTACTCTAGTGTCGCGATAAGTTTGAAAAGTTCAACGGTGCTCGTGTAAAGGGTATATTATAATATAAAAAAATGTTTAAGTTCGGCATAAGTGAACTCTTTTCTAGAACCCATGTTACATATAGCAATTGAATTCTTTTTTCCTTAATAAATCATGTTCTAATGTTTGTACGTATAGTTCTTATTGATATTAGGTGTTATGCATCATGAATTACTTTTAATGGACAGCATAGATCTTGTTTTCTATTCTTGATATATATATATAACCACTAAGTTATTGCTTAACTTGCCCCAATAATTTATAGTCATTTTAGGGAAATCCACCTTGATTTAAATGGGTAGAAGAAAAGAGTTCGTTATAACAGGAGACTAACAGTGGGAATCAAATATTAATTACATGCATCAGTCTGTCTTTACAAGTTTTTAATTGTAGAAAAGAAAGCTTTTTATCTCATAAAATGTTTAGAAATAAAAACTTCGAAGTATAGTGCCTTGGATTTTTTGAGATTTTATATTATATGTTTGAAGAGTGCTAAAAAATGGTTCCAAAAGACTCATGATATACATTTACAGTGTTTAAATTGTAGTCCCAATGTGCATTCTCATTTTGATGTTCCACGCTTGCTTGCTAGATCTTGATAGTCTCAACCTCCGATATAAATATGCCTTCTCTAAATATCAAGGAAAATCTCATCAAAATAAAGCTAAATCTACTTGAGAAAATTACTCAAGTATTCTCTCTCATTTATATATAGAGGAGGTTCATATGGAAGAGGGTTCACTTTCCTAAATTGAATAGTTGATATTAGAGCAAATGATAAACTTAGGTGCGATTTTCTCTCTCTAGTCCAAGTAAATGTTCATTTCATGATGTATATTTACCCACATGAGTGTGCACATAATAGAGTTGAGCTTGCCTGACAAAGGTAACCATGAGGAGCTGTTGCTATTTTATCTTACTTGATTTCTACGAATTTGATAGTTTATATAATTCTGTCACATTTCTTTTGTTATTTGTACGGTACAGTATATTTTTAAGTTCTTATTTTCTTCTTTTTCAAAATTTGTATTGTTACTGCGTTTATGCCATATTTTTATGCATTGGGCTAATCTTAGATTATTTTTATTAAATTGTAAGTCCATGGCAGTGTTCATTATTGTATGCACAAGCTGCAATTTGTTTTTTTATTTATTGAGTTTATGAGTATTATATTCTTTTCTTAGAACTACTGTTTTTTTAGGCCAATTTCAAGGTTCAGCTCTTACAGTCGTGTTTGAAGGAGCAACTTTGAGTATTGAAGAAGTACGCAGCCTTCAGCTTCCCCCACCATGGAAGCTTCGTGGAAACACTCTGAATTATGGATTGGGATTAGTTGGCGGTTACTCCATTTGTGCTATAATGACAATGGCTACTGGCGGCTTCTTCTTTATTTTCGATCCTCTTGGGTTAGTTCTTACTGCTTCCTCTGGTGGTGGTCCCTCGGCAAAGCTTTTCACCTTGCAAGGTTGGTTCATTAGTTTTATCTTGGTCAATTTTAGGAACACATTGGGCACACTTGTTTTTTATTCTTTAGTGAAGTGGCTCTGGATCAATACTCTTTAATCTTGGAGTTAGCTTATGAACATCTCACATAAAGCAAATGGATAGATGGTTCCAACAAGCACGACATCTTTGCGTAAGGGGAATATTGATATTTTTTAAACCCAAATCAAAGGGTACAGCATAGTAACGCTTTACCAAACATTGAGAATTAGTTTCAGTATACTTATATGATTAAAACCTTTTGAGTTCAAAAGTTATATACCTTGAAATTTATACTTGATTTGAAGTTTATTATGCACAAATTTTAGGAAAAAATATATTAGTCTGCTTTATATAGAAACCTTGCGAAACACGGGCATGATGCGTGTAGATGGGTTTGTGAATTAGTATAGGAATATAGCAAGTTCAGAAAATTATGATGCAATCACGCATGCACACACACAAGGAGGGAGGGATCAACCAATGTATCATGTCATTAAATTCTTGTCTGCATTTAATGATAAATACTTTAAACAGGACACACACTCTACTTGTTCTATATGAAATTAAATCCATTCACAATATTGGTTATGTTCTTCGTATCCTAAACTATCAATTTTTTTGACACTCTCCTAAAGTATTCATGCTTTTTGTAGAGGTTTGTTTTGACATGTTCGCTCAAGAGCTGTTGAATCTCTGTTTATAAACCAATTTCAAGCATTTGTTTGGTAGAGTGAATGGAAGTTGGTTGCTACTTTTAAATATAATGATGTCATGCTAGTGGGAAGAATAAGTGAGCAGATTTAAAGCATGCTAAATATGAATTGATGTAATGATTTTGATAATAAGTTTTTATTAATCCTAGCTCAAGCATAAAGATTTTAATCAGTCTAATTCATTAGAGTTTGAATAGTAATTTGACATTATATTAGGCTTATTAATTAGAATAATTAGATATTAATTATGGCAATTAATCAAATCATAAAGAAAAATTATGCTTGTTGATTATGGATGCTAATTAAAATATATTTCGACACGGGCGTATCCCGTGTTCACTGATGTAGGGTGTAAAAAATGTGGCGCCACTGTTTCTGGACTGGATGTGGGAAGATGTGTGCCGCTTGGACCAGCTCAAAATAGAGGTGTTGAGGGTTGGCCGATCTTCCTTATTCGTGGATTTGCTACCTATTGGAGTGGGGTTCACTTCTTAGTTACGCTAGTATTATATATTTTCTCGTTGTGTTTTAGTGATGTGGAGCGCATAGAGCTGAACCGGTGGGAGGGCTTAATATGTTCAATCTTGGTTTGCAATGGCCAACCACTCGCTTGCCCAACTTGAATTCCCACAAAGGGGTGGGGGGTGTTTTGGGGGGGGGGTGTTTTGGGGGGGGGTGCGACTAATATATATATTCTATGTTCTTTGTTTAAAGTTTCAGTTTATCTAATTTTAAATTTGATATTGGAGTTAACCCGAAAGACAAACCCAAATATTATTGCTGAAATTTAGAAAAAATTACAACAAAGGTTTATAAAACTGGAAATAAACAGCACGAATACAGACGAGACCCTAGGGCGAGGGCGATGAACCCTAGTTAGAGAACCGGTTTGGGGGTGGTTTGAGAGGCTATGACAACAGGTAAGTCGTGGGAAAGCATGATACGACAATAATCAGAAGTTGGAAGGGGTTGGTGGTAGTGGAGGAAGGTGTAGGTAAGGTTGGCGGCAGTAGGGGTGGGTGGAGGCAAGATTGGCAACAATAGTTGGGTACAAGAAGGCTAGCGACAGTGGGTATAGGCGTAGGGAAGGATGGTAGTATTGTCCAGTAGGCTTCGCTTTATAATGCTCCCAGATTCAGCAGGCTTCTCTAGCTCCTTCACTTCCTCAAAGCCTATGACTCGAGCCTGCATCACGGTGATCGACAAGTAACGACGGCTCAGTGCATTTGCTAAGTAGTTTTGACTCCTCGCCTTGTGCTTAAGCACGAACTACAATGACACTAAGAACTCTACTCAAGATGCATGTCAACCCTTCAATTCTACTGTTATTCAAGAATATTGATGCTTTATTGTTTACAAACAACGTGAACTCGTTGGTCAGTAGGTAGCTCAAGTGCTCAAAAGCTCTCACAATAGCATAGAACTCTTTGTCGTACATCAAATATTTCTTCATAGACTCATTCAACTTCTCAAGGAAAAGAATTATGGGGTGACCTCACACTTCTCCTATTCCCAACATCACACTCTACTTATAACAACTGATTTAAATCTGGTAATGCCAAAACTAGTGCCGAGTTAGCTTCTCTTGTAGTGTGTCGAAAATATTCTGAGTTGTATCTGTCCATTGGAATTTCTCTCCTTTCAAAAGCTCTGTCAATAGAGGTGATGGTACTGAAGATCTTGACGAGTCACCTATAAAATGTGCTACTCTCGGAAACTTTCTCAGCTCAGTGAAAGATTGTGGTGCAATCTAGCTTACAATGGTTTCGATCTTTGTAGGATCCATTTGAATGCCTGCCCTAGACATGTTATAACCCAAAAAACATACTAGGGTTGTCATAAAGTGACACTTCATTGGATGAGCATATCACTTTTTTGTGCGCAATATCTCGAATACCGTCCTTAGGTGTTGTAAGTGCTTCTCCTTGGATCAACTGTATACTAGAATGTTGTTGAAGTAAACCATCATAACTATTCCAATGTGGACCCGTAACATCTGATCCATCAACCACATTAATGTGTTGTGCGCATTAAATAATTTGAAGGGCGTAACTGTCCACTTGTATAACACATCCCAGGTCTTGAAAGCGGACTTCCACTATTCCCTAACTCTATCTGAATTTGGTAGTATCCACTGTATAAGTCGATCTTAGAAAATAGAATGACTTCATGCAACTGATTCAAGAGATTGTCCAGACAAGGTATGGAGATCCAGTTTTTGATAATAATGTTGTTGGTGGCCCTACTGTTAATGCACATCTGCCTCAAACCTTCTTTCTTGGGTACCATCAGGGCGGGGACAACACGGACTAGTACTCTCTCTGGCCAACCCTCTTCTTACAAGATCTTGTACATTCCGCTGCAACTCCTCGTACTCTATAGTTCTCAACCTGTAGGCAAACCGGTCTGGTAATATTGATCAGGATATGGGATTTATGGTGTGTTGATTGTCTCGTTTTGGTGGCATCCTTCTGGAAGACTATCCGTCATCAGATCCTGGAAGTCACATAGTAGTGGTTGTATTGATTTTTATCTCACTTCTCAGTTTCCTCTAGTAGACCAAACACCATTAGTACTGGAGCATCCCATGTTGACTGCATGAAGGTGGCACTCGAGCTAACGCCTCTTGCATCCTTGATAGGTAATAACACGATGTGTTTTCCCAATCTTTTTAAATAAGTATTCATGAAGTCATCATGTTGAGTCTTGCGGTCGAAGTGCCATGACCACCCCAAACAGAATATGACACGAGTCCATAGGGGTTAGGTCTCATCACAGTTGCTTCTGTAACTGATCCTTAATTGAGAAATCAACCAAGCACTACCGATCTACGCTTATTCTTGTTTCCTCTATTCAACTAGGTAAGGGAATAGGATCGAGGATATTTCTGTGTAGCCAACCCCAATTTCTTCACCATCAACATGGATACTACATTTTCACAGCTCCCACCATCGATAATCAAATTGCAAACTTTGTCTTTCATTGTACACTTGGTGCGAAAGATACTATGCCTCAATCATGACTGATCTCTCTTCATCTCCATTTGTTGGACTCTCCCATTCGAGCCCGACTCCTCTTCTTCTACACAAGCCGCCCGACCGAGCGGCTCATCCATTCGCAAAGCTTGGCGTGGCCGGCCCTTCCTCTTCTCGATGCTGCCTTATCTCTCTTCCTAAATGTGCCTCTTCTCTTCCTTCACCTGATTCAGCCATTTCACCATGGCAGGTATGGCTTCTCCTCTCTTGCCTATAAAAGCCCTACCTAGGGTAGGGTTAGTGGTTGAAACTTAGGAGAGGAGAGGTGCTGCTGAAATTATTTCTAGTTGGATTACTTGCTGCTCTTGGGTTTCTACTGTTGTTCCTTCTCTTTTTTTAAGCTAAGCAAGGTTTGGGTTGTTGAAAAAATTTGGCAAGAGGTGAAGTGTTGCTGAAATTTTCCTAAGCTTGTTCTTGCACTCCTCTTTGGCTTTACTTCAAGAGGTAGGCTCTTGACTTCCCTTAGCTACTTGTGCTATAGAACTTGAAAGAATATGAGATGGTGAAACTTCACTTTGGCATGTTTAGCATGAGGTTTAAGAGTTTGTCGCTACATTTCTCTTCTCTATTCTACTATTTTTGATGAATTATGTTTAAATGTATTCAGATGTTATTTTGGTTTTGTTTGGAGGGGAGATATCCTAGAGTTTTGTAGCTCTCTTTGCTCCTTACTTGCTCTTTGCTTCATTGAAGTGGAAAATAATGTTTTAAATACTCATATGGGCTTACATCTTAGCATGCTTAGAGAAAGGAAATCAAAGTGATGTCTCCCTCTTTGAAAATTTTGAAAATTTTCATGTGTTGTTTGCAAGGTTTGGAGAAATGCAATGCTTTACTTTGCTAAATCTGAAAATTTCTATGTTTCATTTTTTGTGAGAAATGCCATACCTTTCTTCTTTAATTTATTGGTTTCACTTTGATGGCTTAAAGCATGCATCTTTGTGAAGTGCGTAAATGTGTTACTCCCGTTCCATTAAATCCTAATGTGTAGTCTATGCATGCTAAAATAATATGTTTTTTTCAACTTAAAGAGCTAAGTTGGCTTATTCTGTTTTATGGATAAAAGAGTATAAGATTTGTCCAAAGAGAATAATGTGAAACACTACCATTGCATTCCATCTCATGACTATCATTTCATATACAACAAGTCTAATTACATATGTAGTTGTTGTCACATTTTTACAACTAGTCTCGCATTATCTATGTTGAGGTGGCACATTTGAAAAATATGAAACTTTGAGGTGACACATTTGCAAAATCTGAAACTTTGGGGTGATATATTTGCAAAATCTGGAACTTTGGGGTGACACATTTGCAAAATCTGAAAGTCTTAGCTTCATTACTCACAAAATATGAAAGTTCTAGGTGTGTTATTTGCAAAATCTAAAAGCTTTAGCTTCATTACTTGCAAAATCTGAAAGTTGTAGGTATATTATTTGCAAAATCTGAAAGCTTTAGCTTCGTTACTTGCAAAATATGAATATTTTAGGTGTGTTACTTGCAAAATCTGAAGGCTTTACTTGTATTACTTGTAGAATCTGAAAGTAGTAGTTGTGTCACTTACAAAAATCTGAAAGCTATAGTTTTGTTACTTGCAAGAATCTGAAACCTTCGATGCTTTACTTTTACAAATATCTGAAAGTTTCTATGTTCTATTTGAAAAGTTTGGAGAGTTGCAATGCTTTACATTTGCAAAACCTGAAAGCTTTAGATGTTATTTGGAAAGTTTGGAGAGTTTCAAAGCTTTACATTTGCAAAACCTGAAAGTTTTAGATGTTATTTGGAAAGTTTGAAGAGTTGCAATGCTTTACATTTGCAAAACCTGGAAGCTTTAAGTGTTTTATTTGAAAATTTTGGAAAGTTTTAATGCTTTACGTTGATAAATCTAAAACTTTTCAAACTATATTTGGAAAGTTTGGAGAGATACGATACTTTACTTTTACGAAACTTGGAAGTTTTAAGTGTTTTATTTGGAAAATTTGGAAAGTTTCAATGCTTTACATTTGAAAAATCTGAAAGTTTTCAAACTCTATTTGGAAAGTTTGGAGAAATGCAATGCTTTACATCTGCAAAACCTGTAAGCTTTAAGTATTGTATTTGAAAATTTTGAAAAGTTTCAAAGCATTACATTTGAAAAATTCCGAAACTTTTCATGTTCTATTTGAAAAGTTTGTTCTTTTAAGCATGAAATGTTGAGTATGTGTAGCATAATGGTGACCTTTTTCGCTTGTTTGTTTTTCCTTTCGTAAGTTATAGAAGGGACTTACACTACCTTTGGGGTTGATTCGTCCACCATTTTTTTTGGAAACGTTAAAATGCCGCATTTTTTTTTGGAATCTTTGAAATTTTAACGGTTTTGATTTTTGAAGATTTGAAAGCCTTTGGAGCTTCCTTCTTTTTGAAAATTTGAATTGTTTCATTGTGGTCTTTTTTTTTTAATACTAAATTGGAAGTCCCAAAACATTACTTTTACGTCATTTTAAATATTATATTCTTGTTGTTTTGAACACTTCAAATCCTCTTTTTGAGTTCGATTTGTTTGATGTTTTGGGAGTTGATTTGATTATTTTTTTGAAAGAATTTAAACGCTTTTAGGCCGATTCACTTGCGGTTTCGCTCGTTACTTTGCTGATTTTGTTTAAGTGGTTCGGTCTCCTCCGCTCATTTGATTTTGTTTTCTTTTTCTTGCCAACGGTTAAGTTAAAAATGAGAATTTTGATTTAATTATTTTCAGAATTGATTCACGCCTTAAAAAAGGGGGGGGTAATTAGAGGAGAGGGAATTTAAAAAAACAATGATAATTAGTCTGCTGAAATGATTCAAACCCAAGGGGAGATGAGGTAGCAAATCATTCACCATCTTTACATAAGAAGGATAAAATTGTAATTGTGAGAATTATTGAGAGTTGGGAGAAAATAGGAGCTTAGACGATTCGAGAGTTAGGGGCATGAATTGAAAGATCAGTAGACTATCAATTAGGACCCCTAATCATGGGTTGAACTTAAGCCGGATTGTTTTAATTCAAATTGAAGCACATTTCATGAAATTTTTTGGCAAAATTATAAGTTTACCCCCTAGGTCTTAAGAGCTTGATAGTGAGCTAAGTTCGATCCAAAAATGTTTGAGGATTAGTTGGAAAACACTTAATTGAAGACATAACACTTTAAAACACTTCAAACTCAAGTTAAAGTGTAGACTTTCTAGATTTTAGGAGCACACCTTAGGTGAAAGTTCATCTATCTAATTTTCAAATGGATACTGAAGCTAGTCACCTGACTCTAATTCATAAGTTAGTTAAAGCAAAGACATGAGATGCACCAGGCTGTGGTTCATGACTGACTTAATTAAATTAAATAATGAAATTCTCGTTATAAGTTCACCTAAAATGAAACCTAATGCTCCGGGATTTGAGCTTGAATCTTACACTCAAATCATCATGTAATTGGGGACATTCCCAATGTCACATATAATCATCTTCCCCTGGTCCTTTATACGTGACATTGTATTTTTATTTTATTCGTTCGTGTTTTTCCTGCGATTTGTTTCGAGTCTCTGTGGGTCATTTGTAGTTTTCGTAGAGTTTTTTTATATGGAGCTTCTTCATTTATTTTCTTATACATAAACACATGTTCACCCTGCTAGCTAAGTTTTCTACTATACTTGCTTACTTTTACTTAGAACGCTAACCCCATTTACAGGAACAACAACAAGGAATTCAAGTACCCAAAGTTTGCAGTATATTTATAGTGCTTTATTGCATTTTCTTCTATTGCTTTCTTTTACCGTACATTCTTATACCATATCCTATTTATACATTTCACTGCTATCCCTTACTGTACACTTTACTGCATTTCTCTTTTTGATGCTTTTATTTACCGTACTTTACATTGTTATCATTTACTGCACTTCCTTATAGCATAGTTAGCTTATATATGCTTTAAATTGACTATAGGACATTCAGGATAGAAAATGATAGTCGGTTTGCCTAGGGTGGACCACTATAAAACACTAAACCTGAAACTACTACTACATGGAGCATGAAGCAAGTCTTCGTGGGCAGCATAACAACGATGCCACGAACGGAGAATGACGATTTACAACAGTACAACAAGTCTACGGTAGCTAAACCTTTCTGTAGAATAAATAACGTAACACATAGGACTTCAAAGTAGCTTGCTTAGCGCAATGTAAATCCTCACATTGTTTTTTAGTCTTTTGCACAACTCTGTTGTGCAATATAAGTCCCAACACTTTTAGGATTCTGATGTTGTCGTGCAGTACGTTGTAAATCCTCCTTTCTAGGCTATTTGTACAATCAGATATCGTGCGAATATAAGTCCTAAATTCTAAAATAAATTGTAGGATTAAATATTAAATAATATCATTTCAAAGACATAAAGCCAAATAGTAGGATAGTTGGGAAGTCACTAGGGTTCTCCTTGGATTCGTGACATTCCCTATTTTTCATTCTTTTAGACTCCTTAAAATAACTGTTCCTATTTTGAGCCACTCTCTTTTGACTTTCCTGTGTTCTATCTTGAACACCTAAATTTTGAAATATTGAAGATAAAATCACTAATCTTAATCGAGAGTTTTCTTAAGTGACATCTGGTCATTTAAGATGTAATTAACTAAATTGGCTTGCCTTTATAGGGAACTAAGAACCCAAGTAAAATAAACCCTATCTAATCCTTATATTAGGTAGGGGAATTTGTCAGCCTCACATAAAAAAGTTTCGCAGATCAAACGGATGTCATAAAACTCTTTAGTTTATGTGGTTAAACCTACTATCAAGTGGTATGCCTATCCTTTGGGATGACGTATTACTTATGGTATCGTGCTCAGCCATCCAAACTATCAAATATGTGGGACCCGTTTGGTCTCATTTATTTTAAAGTTAAAATACTTTTATTTTAAAATCAAAATCACCTATATATATTAAAACTATTTTCAAATTTAAATTTATTTTCAAAATTCGCCGACCGACACTCTCCTGGCCTCATCTGATATTGAATTTTCAAGCATCAAAGTTTGTATTTCTCTTCACTGACATCTTCCATATGGAACAAATTCAAATTCTCGTTCATTTCTCCCCGTCAACGTTCCAAATGACAATTGAGGGTAATCTCGCCTGAGTTATATCATCAACCTCCGTAAGCCTCTATTGAAGCCAATAAATCTCCCACTGTATCCCGTCCCGTGTAGCTCCCGACATGCATCTCCTTGGTGACATGATTAGAGTTTGGAGATTGGAAAGGGTGGTTGAGGATAGGAAATAAAATTTTTGGTGGAGGGTGCAAGGCGGATGCTAGGAAATCTTATGATTAAATTAGGGTCAGGCTTACTCTGATATTAAATGATACCGGAGTTAACCTAAAGACAATCAAACATTAATATTACTGTTGAAATTTAGAAGGAATCACAAGAAATGTTCATAAAACTAGAAATAAAACAACATGAATACAAATGAGGCTCTAGGGCAAGGGTAAAGGTGATGAACCTCGCTTGGACAACAGCTGTGGGGGTGCTTTGAGAGGCCACGACAGCAGGTAGGTGGAGGGCAGGGGGATGCGACAGCAATCAAATGTTAGGTGAGGTTAGCTGCGATAGGGATGGGTGCAGGCAAGATGGACAATAGCGGATTGGGTGCAGGAAGACAAGTGGCAGGGGTATAGGCACAGGGAAGGCTAGCGGCAGCAGGGAGAGGGCCAGGAGTGTTTGGCGCAATCAGGTGGGGTGCAGACATGGTATCAACCACTGTAATAGTACATATGGAGGTGCTGGGAAGGGGTGTACGGAGTGGGATTGAGATAAATAACCATCACCTCTGAGCAGTATATAGTTGGAGCACCACTTCTCCTCGTATACAACCATAACAAGGGAGGAAAGGCCTTACGGCTGGAAATCTGAAATTGGAGAGTAAAAGTAAACCATAAACAACAACATATTTATAATAAGATAATTAGGAGGGGGCAAGGGGCGGCAGTTCCCGTCCAATAACATAACCGGATTAGCCCTAGCCCCTATGTCAAGATTTCTCATTGTCGACATTTCTCCCTCCTTATGGCTATTTTCGAGGATACGTGGTGTTCCAGTTATATACTACTCCAAGGTGATGGCTACCTCCCCTAATACCTTCGGCTACCTCCCCTCACTTATTGGTGACCAACCCACCCACGCCCTCCACCTTACCTACTTCCTTGCTATCACCTTCCCGCCGCTTAGCTGCTGCTGTAAGCCTTCTCTGCCTCCCAACCTTCACTGCATACCCTACTATCTCCCTCCCTGTTGTGTTGTGACCCCTTCTATTTGCCCACCTGATGCCTTTAAGCCTCTCTGCAATTCTACCTGTTGTTGTAAGCCCTTCTTCATCCCTCTTGATACTGCCACCACCCCCTACCTACCTTCCAACTATTGCCCCGCCAAGTAAAAATTTTAAATCAGGTAAAAATTTTTGCACTTGTAAAACATACTCCAAATTTCGCATTCCTCAAAATTTGACCGAATCAGTTTTAAAATTTTACACGTCGGATCAATCAATTTGATATATAGCATTATGCATGAATTTCAAACGCATGAGAGGTTATAGAATTATAAAGTTTTCAGTTTAATTATCCTTAATTAATCTTAATTATTCTCCCTAACAAGGCATCATCACTTTTGCCACCGACCTATCCATATGACATGCAGCTAGGGGATGGATCAAACGAGATTAAGTTGAATGCCGCATTCCCTTAATTTTTCTCCAATTCCACACTTGGTTTTCGCATGCCTTGTGGGTTATCCACTTGAGTACTGTAGCGGGATCGAACGCACGAAGCAAGCGGTTGAGCATGAAGCCAAAATTCGTGATGTGTATCTTTATTTGTTGGTTAAATTAAGAAGTGATGTAAGAATTTTTGAATATCATAAGAGTTTATTAATTTAAGATTATTTATATTAAGCGGCGCGCTCATGGAGAGCATGGGAAAACTCGTCGCAGTGTTGCTACGTCAATTCGGGTCAAATTATATTGTCCTAACTTGAGAAAAATTATTCTTTGTAGATTTTCATGTGATTATATGTTTGACATTATTGCATCTAGAATTTTTTGCATATTTTACATGAATACCTGCTAGACTATATGAATGCAAACTTAGGGCCTGTTTGGTTCGGCTTTTTTGCTGCGGAGCGGCGGGGGGAAGCGAAGCTGAGGCTAAATTTGCTGTTTGTTTCGGCTTTCTGCGCGCAACGGGATGCGAATCCGGCGAAAAGTAGAAAGCTGAGAGAGGCCCGCGTCCCGCTTTCGTGCGCAGCTTTCCCTACCCCTGGACGGTAATACCCCGATGGAATGTCTCCATTTTACGGGTCGGAGCAGAGCGGAAGGAGGATGTGAAGTTACCTTCTTCCATGGTACGGGTAGGAACAGAGCGGACGGAGGAGAGAATGAGGGGAGAAGGGCGTTCGCAATCCCTCGTGATCCCGACTGTGCTCGCGATTACTGTGCGTCACGGTCCCTTCCTTCCCCGCGATCACTGTATCACGAGGGTTCGGTCACGGAGACGAAGCTTTGCGCGAAATCGGGAGGGTGAGGGGAGACACAGGGGATGGAGATCGGTCACGGAGGCGAAGCTTTGGGCGAAATCTGGAGGGTGAGGGGAGACAGAGGGGATGGAGACGGATGAATTATGTAATTGTTAATAATATAATTTAATAAATAAATTAGTTTTATTAAATTCATCCAATAAATTATATGTATGTTATTAATATAATTAAAAAATAATTAATTATTTTCTCATAAGTGTTAAATTTTTTACTTAATAATCAATTTAATAATATTTTATTAAAAATATATAATTATTAATTATGTTAAGAAACAATTTATTTTCTCTATTAATTAATATAAATTTATTGTTTAAAAAATAATTTGTTAGAAAAATTATTTTATATTCTGATTTATTGAACAAGGGCATAATAGTCTTTTTTTCGTAAACAATTACCTCGTAATTGTTTTCACACAAATTGAACCAAACGGACGGTCGATACTTCATAATTCAGCATTGCAAAAGCTGAGTAAGTTCGTAACTGCGCCAAACAGACCCTTAATTTGTCCCTTACGATACATATAAATTTACTATACTATGAATCAAATGCATATGTGATACTGAAATTAACGCAAACCACAATAATGAAGCAAATATTCTTAAGCTAAAGCAACTGGGTGTACAATCAAGATTCAAACAAAGATGAAAACACAACAAACATCAATATCTGGCTAAGGGCGAGTAGGAAATCCGGGCTGGTGGTGTCGAGGCTTAGTGGTTGGCGGTTGAGTAGGGAAGGGATGGTGGTAGATGGGTGGAGATAGGGAAGGTTGGGTAGCGCGGGTGTAGGCAAGGAGAAGAGGAGGGATGCAATGCTCATTTCCTTTTCCTGTTTTTATGTCTTGGACTGATAACCAGTCTTTTTTCCGACTCATCTGCTTTCATTTTAGCCTAGAAACAGATATATTAGTTTTGAAAAGAGCTGAATTCATTATTCATAAAATACCAAAAAAAGATGACATCCGCAGCCCTCAACTGAATATTTTTTGATTTGATTCTCTTCGGTCATATAAAGTCACCCCATTGTTCTTATAATGGCGCTCAATTTTCTAATTTAAATTATCATATTTTTCATTAAATTATGTTTGGTCTTAAACTAAGTCTTTAACGGTTCCCATTTGAATGAGCATGGTGTGGGTTACTTTGTATGGTATTCGCTACAAACCATAACTACTAAATTTTTAACCAACCTTTTACTTCTTTTTTTAGAAGATTTGTGCCTCCCTTGTTTAGAACGTTGCCCATGCTGTCAGCGTAGCCTTGGCGATAACTATATATTAGTGGTTGCCTTCCAGCTACTGCGCATTCTATTTGGGAAGCATAATGGCCCTGCATCCTATCTTGCTGGCGCAAGAAGCTTCTTTCAGTGCGACGCCAACACAGATTCTCTAATTGTAGCTTATCAGTTGTGAACATCTGCATGCGTCAAGATATTTGTAAATTTGGAACCTTTTGTTTTACAATATAATGGATATATTAAATTTTATAGTTTATATTTTAGGGAGTTAATGATCTATGTAATATTAGTAACAAGTACCTTCCACTAAATTGACTTGAATTTCTGTGTATTTGATGAAATACACTATTTGCTGTTAGTTTAATATTTACATTAAGAAAGTTGAGGCATTTTTGCTTTATGGAGTATAACTATGTTGTGAATATTATCTTCAAGGGTAAAAAGTTACATAATTATATTTAATAACATGTACATGCTTCAAATTTTTATACTTACATACCAGTATAGTGATATTATGTATATAGTTGATATTATCTATTTGTGCTATTTGCTTTTTGTTCTTCATTGTTGATTTTATGAAAAATATTGTTGTCAGAAATATTATTAACCAGTAAATCTTTCATTTTGCAGAAAATGACCTGGCTGATAGATTTCCCGATCAATTTAACCCACTGCTTATGAACCAAGGATTTTGCTCAGTGCCATTTGACTCGACATTTATTCGCATGCCATTATCTACACAAGGCTTGGAGGAGAATGAATTTGGTTGTAACACAGTATTGCAAATCTTTAACAAATTCATGAATCATGCATCTTCAGCTCTCCTATCTATGAAGTCTATATTTCAGGTAGAATCTATTCATTTAAATGGATCATAATGACATTTGTCTCTCAACTTATAACAACATAGGCTATCAAATTGGCCCCATTTAGTTAAGCCCGACAAACTCCATTGCAGGCTTGCAGTATCCATAAATTTTGAAGGACTTTTCATGTTGTACATGACTTATTTAAGTTTGTTTAGCCTATGAAGCTTTTTATTTCTCAGATTAAAAGAAGGCTAGTGCGATCTGGAAGTGAAATTTCAATAACCAGGTCAACAATATCTATATTCATGGTGAGATTACTAATGATGTTATGAGAGAAAAGTTATTAGTTTTTATCAAAGATTAATATCAAGTCATGACTTAATTTTTAGTTATAAATGACCTTGCATGCTTTAAGCCCACTAAGGCCAACCCCTTTACGCTCATACCTATTTATCAAAGCCCATTAGGGCTTTTAAAGGTTAGAACCTAAAATGGGTAGCCCAAATCCTTTGACACCCCTATTCCTTGAGTTCAGACTTGCTTGCTAGTATTTTATTTGATTGAGGATATTTTTGAAGAATGTCCTAACATTTATAGTAAGGTCTTGATCCCATTTTTAATATGGAAAGTGAACCTAATTTCAATCACAGAAGCATTATCTTTGTGCGTAGCCTATATAAATAGTGGGGCTGCAGATTCTAATGATTCAACTGATGAACATGTTTTGATATGATTTTAACCCCCTGTCAGAGGGCAAGGGTGCTCATAGCCTACATCATATGTGCATGCTTATGGTTTGTGAACCTATAATAACATTAATTGCATGTTTCCTGTTAGTTTAAGCTATTTTTCTTGTTGTTGGCACTACTTGTTGACTGAAATAGCGCGCTAGAGAATAAATTGGGTGAGCAACTTGTATTCAAGAAAGTAATTCTGCAGATGTTTCATAAATGAATGGCGTTGTGAATTTTTACAAGGAACACTTTGTCACACCCCAATTGCCCCCTGGTAGTGTCAATTGTGGTTCGACAGAAGCTGGTAAATGGCTAGACCAATTATCATTAGCACTCGTCTAGACTTTTATAATCATGATCTAGTGGGTGATATGTTGATAATATGACAATTAATGTTATTTGTATTTTTGTATTTTATATGATAAACACGCACTTTGAGGATGGTTTTATGTTGTTTTTGTATGTTGTAGTAGGAATGGGGATGAACGGGAATTGAACCTGGTTGAATTGGAGATTGAAGCAATATTTGGCCATTGGGTGCGTAGGTGCCTGGCCATTGGGTGCATAGGTGCCTGGCCATTGGCGTTTAGGTGCCAGAACCCTCTCAAATTGGGAAATAAACACTTGAAGTAAAAAATTTGGCGCTGGTCACTTGTGTAAATTTTCTTAAGAAGCACCTCGGCACCACGATACTAGTGCTTAGACGCGAGATGTGGGGTTTCCAAACCTAGAGCTTGGCGCCTAGGCGCCCGAACCCGAAATGAGCAGTTACAACAATTCAAAACTTGTGTTTAGTGGGAGATGAATAAAAGGCTTGATCAAGAACTAAGTGGGGCTTTTTTATCAATTTTCTTCTGACATTTTCTAAGAGAAGAATTTCGAGAGAAGGCCAGATGTAGATCAACAATTGAAGGTGTAAGAGAGGCAGAGAGGCAATTGCTTGTATTTACATCTGTTCTTAATTTTTGAAGAAGGGAAATGAGTCCTTTTTTAAAGTTCATTTGTGAATTGTAATATTTACTTTCAAGACATGTATTTGGTTTCTCTTTTTTTTCAAATGTGATTCTTTTTGTGTTCAAGTATGTATAGTGAGTAATCCTATTTGTCTCTCTTGGAGAGAAGTAGATTGATGGGTGTGAAATTTTTTATTTTTATTTGCACGAATTGGTTTCCGGTGATGATTAACTTTTCAATCTTTTTTTATATTTCATTTTGGCCATATGATTTGTTATAACTTGTTGTGAATTATGAGTCTTGGAAGAGATAATAATGGAATCAACCATGTTAATCGCATTAGCTTATGAGAACAGGAATATATTCTGTAGGATGATGCAAAAATATGGGGAAAATGTTTTGATAGGGTTAGTAGCAGGCTTTATGGGAATAAACCTATTAACTAGCCAAATTTCTTTATACTATCGGAAGGAGGTATATAAGATTATTCTTCCAATTTTTCACCGTGATTATCTATAAGAAACTTTCACGTTCAAAAATCTTATTTGAACCACTTTAGGGGAGAACTTTTAAACACCCAAACCCGTCAACCTCTCCTTTTTTGACTTATAATCACTGATAACTTGGGATTATTATCTAAGACTTTAATTAAACCCATAATTCCAGGCTTAGGCTAAAAATTATAGATTAGAACATTTCCTGCGTTGAGTTCTCATTCTCTCTGAGATCGATAACTAGACTCAAATTCGGTACTATTGATACACTACGTATGCTTGCAGGAGCCGCCCGCGCTTCGTAGCACTTGGCGCATGTCAAGTTTTAAGCGTCGCTGTCAGAAAACGAGTATGAATTTGATTTAGGAAAATTTTAGTTGAACTTTTAGGTCTTAGAATTGAAAAATGTAGTGTTCATGGTTTCATGTTCCTTATGTTTATGTCTTAACTTGTAAAATCCAAAAACATCCTGTTTTAAATTTATTTTATTGTGCACTTTGTTTCTTACATTTAATTCCTGCATAGAGCATGTTCTTTACTTGTTCTTGATTATTAATTTATTTTGTTTTTGTTACTTTTGTTTGAATTGTCTTTTATTCTCTTAAGCATATGGGGTAACTTGTTAGTGGAACCTAGTTAATGTATACATAGTTCAGGACCTTTCGGAGCTAGTTAGTGTTCACGAGTTTCTTACATTTAATTTCTTCAGTACCTTTTATGCTCGTTGTCTCCTAAAGTTTGTTATCGGTATGAGGCATATTCTTTCATTGGGGAGATGGTCACGAGTAACTTCTAATGGCCTTCTGATAGAGTCAACCCTAGGAAGGTAGCCAACATTCATGACGTAGCTGTTCTTTCGATTTTGACTTCCCAAGTAGCGGCTATCTTTAGAAAGCTAGATCGGTTAGGGATAAATTAGCCATAAGGATTTCTAGTTATAGAGGAGAATTCATATGCACAACTGGTGGATCCTAGTGCTTTGCCTCTTGAGATCCTGAATGTCATTAACAATAGGTTTAATAATCTTTATTTCAATACTTATAATCTTAGTTGGAAGAATCATCACAATTTTAATTGGAACAATAATAGTTAAGTAATGGGAAAGTAGTGGGGGAAAATTCGAGGAAATCCATTAGAGAATTGGAATAACCAGGGTAGTACTAATTTGAGACCTCCTTACCTACCGGGCATTAACCAAAATCAACTGTTTAAGGAAAAAAAGTTGTCTTTTGAGGAAGTAGTTTTGCAAACAGGGAATCAATTGCTGAGTCAAGGTACTGTCATTATAAATATTGAAAATTAATTGGGCCAAATAGCAAATTGCATTAGTAATAGACCCCAAGGAACACTTCTTAGTAATACTGAGGTTAATCCAAAGGAGAAGAGTAACGAACATGTAAAAGTCATTAAGTTGAGAAATGGAAGAGAGTTGGAGAAAATGAGTAGGAACGAGCATGAGCTAGTAGAAGAGTACCCTGAACTTGAAAGAGTAATTGAAAACTCTTCTAAAGACTTAGGAAGACTTGCCTCACCCCTTAGGAAGGACTTAGAAAGATCACCTCCACAATTTTCCCCAGAGATTCAAAAACACAAGTTGGATCAATAATTTTATCGATTTTTGGAATTGTTCAAGAAGTTGACTATCAACATCCCTTTTGCTTAGGCTTTGAGCAGTTGCCTAGCTACTTGAAGTTTATGAAGGATATCCTAAATAAAAAGAGAAAACTAGGAGATTTGAGATTAGAGCACTTAATGAGGAGTGCAATGCTATCGTATATAAAAAGCTATTGGAGAAAAATTCTTTGGGAAGGCTTTATGTGACTTTGTTGCCAGTATTAACCTCATGCATTGTCGATCTTTAAAAGTTTAGGATTATGTGAAGTTCGGCATACTACTGTAACTCTTCAGCTTGTTGACTGATCTTTTACTTATCCTAGGGAGGTTATAGAGGATGTATTAGTTAAAGTGGATAAGTTTATCCTACCTGCTAATTTCATTGTCTTGGATATGGAGGAGAATAAAGAGATATCAATCATCTTAGGCAAACTTTTCCTGGCCATTGGTAGGGCGGTGATTGATGTGTAGAAGGGGGAGTTGACTATGAGTGTGAATGATCAGTAGGTAACTTTTAATGTTTTAAAACTTATGAAATTCCCTTCTGAATCGAATTAGGATTTCTGTTTTAGGCTGGATTTAGTGGACCAACTTTGTAGAAGACAATTTCAGGAGATGCGTGAAGATTATTCAATAGAACAGAGCTTGATTGAGGATGATAGAAATGACTCTAAGGAAGAATCAGCTCTACTTTTAGAGGCTACTCCGAGGTTCAAGAATTTACAGGGAAAGGTTTGAGTTGTTGGACACCACCTGAAATTCTATACATTTAATCTTTTCCATTGAAGAACCACCTGAATTAGAAATGAAAATTCTTCCTAAACATCTGAAGTATGATTTCTTAAGGGAGTCATCTACTTTGTCTGTTATCATATCCTCAGAACATAGTATTTAACAAGAGGAGAAATTGATGCGAGTTTTGAGGAGTTTTGAGAAAGCTTTTGGATGGACTCTAGTAGACATTAAGGGGATCAGTCCTTCAATATGCATGCATAGGATCTTTATGGAAGAGAATTATAGACCTAGGGCAGTCTCTCAAAGAATACTAAACCTTTTTATGAAAGAAATGGTTAAGAAAGAGATAGTGTAGTTTTTAGATGCAGGTATTATCTACCATATTTCAGATAGTGTCTAGGTTAGCCATATCCATAGTGTACCTAAAGAAAGGGGAGTGATTATTGTAGTGAATGAACATAATGAGTTAATACCCACTAAACATATCACTGGATGATGTATTTGCATTGACTATAAAAAATTAAATTCAGCCACCAAGTCCTTTTCAACTTAACATTTGTTGACCAAATGTTGGATAGACAAGCTGGCCACCCTTTTTTTTATTTTTTTAGACTGATGTTCAGGGTATCATTTGATTCTCAAAGCTCCAGAAGATCAAGATAAGATTACATTCACAACCCCTTATTGGTTTTTTGCCTTTAAGAGAATGTTTTTTGGATTATGCAATGTGTTCACCACTTTTTAGCGCTGCATAATGTTCATTTTCTACGACTTGATTGAAGAAGGGATTGCAGTGTTTATAGATGATTCCTCTATTTTTGGCTCTTCGTTCGATTATTGCTTAGATCATCTTGCCAGAGTTTTGAGAAAATATGAGAAGACCGATTTAAATTTAAATTGGGAAAAATGTCAATTTATTGTTTTCGGGGGGTGGGGGGGGTTGTTTTGGGGAACAAAATTTCTGAAAGGGGTATGGAGGTAGATCTTCCTAAGATATAGGTTATTGACAAATTACCCCACTCACTTCTGTGGGGGGGGGATTAGGAGTTTTGTGGGTCATGTTGGCTTCTATAGGCGGTATATTAAGGATTTTTCTAAAATTATCAAACCCTTATGCCACTTACTAGAAAATGATGTCCCATTTAATTTGACCAGAAATGCCCAACTCTATTCAATACTTTAAAAGAAAAATTAGTTACTGCACCTATTATTGTTTCACATGATTGAGAGTTTTTTTGAATTAATGTGTGATGTTAATGACAATACTATAGGGGCAGTGTTAGGCCAGATGACGCATGAGGTGTTTTGAGCTATTTATTATGTTAGTAAGACTTTTACTGAAGCTCAAATTAATTACACTACCACTGAAAAAGAGTTTCTGGCCATAAAAATATATGTTTTTGACAAATTTAGACCCTGTTTGATTGGACCTAAATGTACTATTTCTACTGACCATACAACAATTTGATATCTGATTTCTAAAAAACACTCTAAACCATGATTGATCAGATTCGTTCTATTACTTAAGGAATTTGATATCAAAGTGGTGGATATGAAGGGTTTAAAAAATCAAATAGCGGGCCACTTACTAGGCTTGATCAAGAAAACTTTTATGACTTTGATGATGAAATTAATGAAAATTTTTCTGATGAGCAACTCCACACTGTTTCTGATTTGAGTGATGCATGGTATAGATACATAGTGAACATTATTGTTAATGATATTTTATCCTATGATCTGTCGTATCATCAGTGGAAGAAATTAATTCATGATGCTAGATATTATTTTTAGGTTGACCCTTATCTTTATAAGAAGTACCAAGACCTGGTGATTAGAAGATGTCTACCCTTAGAAGGACCTAAGATGTGATTATGAAATATCATAATTTTAATTTGAAGGACATTTTGGGGTTTATAGAACTACATCTAAGAGGTTGTAATCTGAATTTTACTAACCTACTCTATTTATGGATGTAAATGAATATATTAAAACTTATGATAGATGCTAAATAGTATGTAATATTTCTAAGAAAGATGAAACGCCCTTAAGCTGTATATTGGAACTTGAGATTTTTGATGCTTAGGGTTTAGATTTTATAGGTCATTTTTTACCTTTGCTAGGAATTTGTTATATTTTGATAGTTGTGGATTATGTCTAAAAGTGGATAGAAGAAGTTGCTTCTTCCAATTGTGAGGCTTAGAAAGTTTCCAAATTTTTGAAGAAGAATATATTTTGCAGATATGAAACGCCTAGGATAATAATAAGTGATGGGGGGCCACTTTAGAAATAAAAGGATCGAGACATTTGTTCGGAAGTATGGAATTGATAATAGAATATCTACAGCTTATCACCCTTAAATTAGTGGATTAGCGGAGGTATCTAGTAGGGAGATAAAAGGAATTCTGGAAAAAATTGTCAACCCTAATAAGAAAGTATAGGGAAGGTTGGGATAATCCACAACTACCAAAATGAGTTGCTTTACAACCCATTTTGTCCATATTTGCTCTCGTATTCTTCTTCAACCTGCAGAGCATCGTAGGGCCTCCCTATTCTCTCAGTTTTCTTGTGATTCAGGGGATAATAATGGTAAATCTTCTTCCTCTAAGGTAAATATAGCCCTCATTTTTTTTCTTCATGTTTGTTTGGTGATTTTTGGGATATTAGTGAAATCTTAAGTTGGGTTGTCGATTTGCATTTTTTTTTAGCATGAGTTCATTAATTTGCCCATGATTTACTTGTTCAAACCACCATTTTGATCTTACCATTCCGTGCTTTATTCATTATTTGAATCTCTTCTCCCATAATCTATGACACCTAAAACTACAGGGGAAAAATCTAAATAGTCTTTCAATAACAAGAAAATCGTTAGCACAAAAGCGGAAGAATGATATAATAATTTCTTGGTGTCGAAAAACTTTATTCCAGAGAGGAGAATCTTGACCCTAGGTGGTGTTATGGAGGCAATGATCGATAAGAGGGATTGGAAGCAGTTTTGTTTCAGTATTGGCATTGCGGTGATTTCTATTGTGCGGGAATTCTATGCTAACTTTTCTGAGGCATCAATTGATTTTGTCTTCGTTAGAGGAAAGTAACTTGATTTCTCTTCTTCTAGAATTAATGCTTTGTACTCATTGCGAGATTTTCTTGATAGTTTCTACTGCCAATTTACTTTTACAAATTCTTGTACGTTAGAAATTTTAAACTTTTTGACTGATCGTAAGGGAGGTTGGAAGGTGAGGAACGATATAAAAATTAATTTCCCCTCTTCTGCTTTTAATGTTGTATCCAAGGCTCGACATTATTTCATTTTTGCCAAGCTTCTTCCCTCCACAATTTAAGTGAGTTCACTAGGGATAGGGGTGTGTTGAATTTCTGTATTCAAACAGGAAAACTATTTTGTAGGATTCCTTATTCATCATTCTATTCAAAATATGGCAAAAGAGGGGTCTACAATCGACCTTAGCCACCTTTCTATTATCTTCGCCATGTGCCAAAATTCCATGTGCCAAAATTCTGGTGTTGCTTATGAGATTTGGGAGGAGAGAGGAGTAGCTCCAACCCCTTAAATTTATTTCCAAGAGAGATATTGTGGGTTATAGTCATCATGCAGTATTTGGGCGAGGTGAAAGAACCTCACGGCCTTCTTCTACTCTTAGACCTCGTCCCTCTACTTCTATGGCTTAAATAGCTGAGCGATTGGATACTCTAGAGGATGATACTGTGATTATATAGGCAGAGGTGTATTATTTGTCGGACCGGGTAGTGCATATGAATTGGCAAAATAAAAGCCAATTCGATTGTATGATGAATTTTCAAGCCGCCCAGTTGGAGATGTATAGGTGAAACCAATGGTTAGGACATGAAATCCGATTGTTTTTCCTACTTACTCTTCGTATCTGCATTATGACAACACTTGCCAACCTATGGAAGAAAATCAAGAGGAAGAAGAAGAAGGAGGAGGAGGAGAAGATGAGGGAGGTGATGATTGAGTCGGCTTTTGCTTCTGCTTGGTTATTTTCAGTTTTCTTGATCACTACTACTGCTGATGTTGATTTATTTCTTGTTGTTATGTTATGTTATTTTATGTGACTTGTATTGATCTGATTTGGAACTTTGTGGTTGTGTAAAAGTTTTATTTGGACATTTGTTGTAACTAATTTGAACTGTTTTTTGTGGTTCAAGTTTATTTGTTTTTGTTGTTATTTCCTATTCTATATATGATGATGAGATTGAGTTATGTTTTTGTTGTAATGTCTTGTTGTATTTTGATATGAACTTTCATTTTTGTTATTTGTTATTTTTGGATTTTAATTGTTGTAATTAATATGGACTCCTTTATGTATCTTCAGTTGTTATGTTGATGTATTTTTATGTGCTATTGATTTTATTTCTATTTATATAAATTGTTATTGAAAGTGTTGACTTGTACAAGTGTCACGGGTAATTGTTGTTGTTCTTTTATATGTTTTTTATCTTGTTTTTTTTTTTGTAATTGCATATGATTCAGTTTGGGGGATGAATGCTGTTGGTATTGTTCCTTTGTAAACAAAACATTATAATTTGATGTTTGTTGACATACGTACTGTGAATTGAATTTGGGACCATAATAATCGTGACAGAAGAAGATGCATAGTTATATAACGAATAGACTCTTTTTGAATTAAACTTATTGGATGCAGAATGATCTTTACAATTCAACAAATGATTATTTAATCAACATATTTAATTTTCTAGAAGATTTGATTAATATGTAAGTTAATTGCAGCTAGATTTGTTTTTTTTGAAGATTTAGCCTCCATCTTATTTGAATTTTATGTTAATAATTTATAGCTTATAAGTCTTGAATTAAAAAAGGAGGATATTGGAGTATTTTAGCTTAAGGGAATTGTAGTAAAATGCAAAATTATTAAATGGCTAATCTAGATATAGTAATCGTCTAGGATGTGAATGAAAAAAAAAAAGATTATCTAAAAACGAATGGGATTAAAAATATTCATCCTATAAAAAAGTAAAAAAATGTTATATGTGAAAAACTTCAAGGAAAAGCCTTAACAAAAATTAGTTTTACTATTATTTCTTTTAAATTGAAAATTCCATAACAATTGTTCTATGTTTATAAATTATTAGCAGTTTACCTTATGGAGGACTAAATTTTTAGAATCTAACTTCTAGACTGTATTTACTTGGCTGTTATTAAATCCTTTGAAGTGAATATGAGATTAATAAACATTTGAGGAAGTTCAAATTTTCTTGAAGCACATGTTTCATAATAATTCAACAGAGCCTTCTCGATACTTTCTCTGTCTCTTTGGAAGTCTTATTTTAGGCGGTCACTTATAAAAATCAATGTTTATTATGTACAACAAGATCAAATGTTTATATTTTGTTGTTATTTAGGGACAAGTAATATTTAAGTTTGTGGAATTTTGATATGTTGATAATTAGACAATTGATGTTATTTGTATTTTTATATTTTATATAATCAAAATTGCACTTTGAGGAATGTTTTATGTTATTTTTGTAGATTGTCGCAAGAAAGGGAACAAACTGGAATCGAACTGGAACGAATTGGAGCCATCGGGCACCTAGGCGCCAAAACCCTCTCAAATTGAGCAACAAACCCGTGAAGTCAAAACATTGGTGTTGCTCCTAGGGTATCAGGGCGCTGGTGTCTTGTGTAAAAGTTCTTAAGCATCACTTATATCTGAGATACTGGCGCATAGGCTCCAGATGTGGGGTTTCCAAACCAAGAGCTTGACGCCTAGGTGCCCGAGCCTAAAATGAGCAATTACAGTAGTTCAAAACTTGAGTTTAGGGGGGAGATGAATAAATGACTTGATCACGAATTAAGTGGGGCTTTTTCATAAATTTTCTTTTGTCATCTTCTGAGAGAAAAATGTGGAGAGAAGGCCAGAGTAGATCAACAATTGAAGAAGTGAGGTGTAAGAGAGATAGAGGCAATTGCTTGTATTTTCATCTTTTCTCAATTTGTGAAGAGGAGAGATAAGTTCTTTTCTGAAGTTCATTTGTCGATTGTAATATGTAATTTAAATACTTTGTATTTATTTTCTCTTTTTATTCAAATGTGATTGTTTTTGTTTTCAAGTTTGCATAGTGAGTAATCTTATTTGTCTCCCATGGAATGGCAAGTAAGATTGATGGGTGTGAAATTTTTTGCCTTTAAACGAATTAGTTTTCGGTGATGATTAACTTTTCAATCTTCTTTTACATTTCATTTTGGCCATATGATTTATTAAAACTTGTTGTGGATTATGAGTCTCGGAAGAGATAATAATGGAATCAACTAAGTTAATCACATTAGCTTATGAGAATATGAATATATTCAGTAGGTTGATGCAAAAATATGGGGAAAATGTTTTGATAGGGTTACTAGTAGGTTTTATGGAAATAAACCTATGACTGGCTAAACTTTTTTATACTACGGAAGGGTTTAAAGAAGATTATTGTTCTCATTTGTCACTGTGATTATAGGTAAGAAACTTTCAACCACTTCATGGGAGAACTTTTAAGCACTTGCCCTTCAGCTTCTATGTTATTAATTTAGAATTACTAATAAGTTAGGATTATTTTGTAAGACTTTAATTAAACCCAAAATTTCAGGCTTAGGCTAAAAATTGTAGAGTAGAACTTTTCCTGCATTGAATTCTCATTTTCTATGGGATCGAAAATCGCACTCAAACCCGGTATTATTGATACGCCAAGTATAGTTGCGTGAACCGTTAGTGCTTTGCAGCATTTGGTGCGTGTCAGTGTATGATAAATTAGTCTAACTGAATCGCCGCAACGTACGTGATATATTGTATTTCAAATACATACTCAAAAGCATGAAAATCATATTTTCCAAAAAATGAAAATTATATAGAGCTACTAAATTCAATATAATAAAAAATATATGTACCTAAAATATATGTACAAAGCTCCCAAAACTATCATGCAAAAGTTGTACAAAGACGCATCTGATAACTTGCCCCGGTGCTCGTTGTCCCTACTTGGAAGGCAATAATATAGAGTGAGAAAGGAGTTCAGAGAAATAATCAGGGCCAACACATGATTTTATACATGAAAAAGAAACAACTTGCATGTTTGTATGAAACTATACATGTCTACATACAATTATAACATGCTCAGAATAGGTGCTGGTAATATAAAAATCAGCTGTAGTGTAACATGCAGGTCGCAAGCAGGAAATCACAAGTTTAAAAGCATGTTTATAAGCATATTCATTCATTTTATAGAGGTCATATCATAATGTCACTTGTTTAATGTATATGATTCAATTATTTCCATGTTCTTTCATCATGGGTCATTACCCTGCCCCAAAGGTCATATAAACTATCGATAAAGGTTGAGCTTTCCTCAACATAACAATTATTGATAGTACCTCTAATACTCATAGTTCCCTGACATTCTGTTACCACCTAATTCCAACGGTTCCCAGAGTTTCATCCCCGTATAAATATCATGAGTCCGGAATACTTGTATAATTTACTTGCAATCACTCATGTAATATTCTATCCTCTAACATTTCTTGTGGCATTCAAATCGTCATTACGGTATTAAGCATAAGACATTACATGTATCATAAGCATGGATCATAAGAAATGAATACCTGCATGCAATTAATATCATAAGCTTAATTACCTGTATTATATCATAACATAGCATCGTATGTATATTGCATTATATGTATTGTAAGAAATCTAAACATGCATTCATACATTCAATTGTAGGTATTCGTTTATATTATGCAGGAAATTCTAAATGTCTTTGTGTCAAACTAAAAATCATTTAAAAACCTATAGATAATTATTTTTCTTAAATTAAGATAATATTATTTCACCTGACTTGACGGAGAAACCCTACGATGAGTGCTCACCCACTCGTCTCGAGTTTGCAGCCTCGTAACGTAGGGTTTCATAAAATTTAGTTCATAACATGCACTAGCGCAAAACATGCATTAAATGCTAAAACATACCTCAAAGAGGCTTTTCGGCATAACTGGTCCGCCCGAAGTCGCCTAATTTCCTTTCTTTCCACACCTCCTCTATGCTGAATTCATGCTAGAACTCTTATAGCGGCTTGCAAAGGACTTTGGACACTTCCGCCACATAATTAGCGCCTCTGAGTGCTATTGAAAGTGATATTTGCACGAAATACATGACAAATGTCAAAACAAAAATGGTGAGGAAGGAAATGAAAGTATAAAATGGTGAGGAAGAGGAATTCGTACCATTTAATTTCGTTGCCGAAGCTCCCTACAGCAAGTTCGGCCTCTCGCCCACGGCTCGCGCCTTGGCACTGCTTCAAGTTTTGCATGTTGCTTGGCGAGCCGCAGCAACCATGAGGGAGAGGGAGAAATTGCAAGAGAGATGAATCCGGAGAATGGGGAGGATTTTGAAGCTCGCCTGCCCTAATTGATCGAAAACTAAGATTAACAGGCATGAGTGGCGGTGGGTTGTAGTGGAGCTACGGTCTTATGCGTGGAACTAGGGAATAGATAAGGATTTATTAAGTTAATAAAACTTAAAAACTTCTATAATTTATATCTCTCAATCCATTCATAATTAGCATATGTTTGATTTCATGCATAGAATTTAATAAAATTATTCTAATCAAATTCCCGGAGATGAAAATTTTAATGCACTTTTAGAAATTGTCGAACTTTTCTTGGTTCCTTAAAATTTGGATGACACACGCTTAAAGTTGAGAATAATAAGAATATAACAATTATCGAATATAACAAACAGGAATATAACAATTTGTAGTAATTTACTTCTAAAGAGACCTACATTCACTCTCCAAGCTCTCACTTGGAATTGCGACATCTCTACGACTAAGTTTGAAAGGCCGATTTTTACAACTTCTAAACACTATAAGCCCACTCTTTTAATACCAATAGCTATAAGAAATGCATTTTGTCAATTATTCTCAGTTAAAAGTATTTATTTATATTGTGAGAGATTGGATTCATGTAGCCGATCCCACATAGTGGGATAAAGGATTGTTGTTGTTGTAGTATAGTGAGAGAGTGGCTTGGAGGGTTTTACACAATTGTTAGCTTCCAGCCAATGTGGGCCGTAGTTCATGTTTCAAATCTCTGAAACGAGATATTTGTGGGTAAAGATACATACAATAAAACCTGCCTAAACCAGTCATTTTAGGATGCCTGGTACACCTATAACCCCCGCTTTATCAGTACTATATCATCATTTTTCTGTACAATTGCAACTCTCTGTAGTCTGAACTATTATGATTGCTAGTGCTAGGTTGTTGAATAAATATAAGATGAAATTTTACAGAGATAACTTTTTTCTCTAAGTTGGTAATTCTATTTTTCCATTGCTTTATAATTAGATGATTGTTTTGTGAGGTAACTTGTGTTCATTTATTGAAATGTGTTATATGCTTTCATTCGTTTTTATATCATACCAAGAGGATAATTGTGGAAGTGCTTTTTATTTTAGGTATTCTTAACTAAAAGAAAATTCCATTTCAGGTATCTTTATCGACATGGGAGGAGGGAAATTTACATCCATTGTTAGATTATTCTGTTTCCATTGACCCGACAACATCTATTCTAAGAAGTCCCTTCTCAGAAAAGAGATGGAAAAAGTTTCAGCTATCAAGAATATTTAGCAATTCACCTGATACCATTAAGATGCATGTATTAGATGTTCATATAACTCGGGGTGAAAGAAGTTTTGTTGATAAATGGCTTGTTGTGCTCTGCTTGGGATCTGGAAAAACACGAAACATGGCACTTGACAGGTATACTCTAATGCAAGCATGATTATTTTGTTGTTGCAATATTGCTTGTTTAGTTGATTCATGAATGATATGATGGCGGGGTTGAATTTCCATATTCATTATAGATGCCTTTGATTCTTCAAGTGACACGATTTAAGTATGCTAATTATTTGCCTCATTAAAAAAGAAAAAAAAATACACAGGACCCCTTGCAGCTATCACACCCTCACACCAGAGTGTATTGTCTCCAAGATCGCATGCTTTTGCACTCTCTCCCTCATTCTCTAATCCGTACCATTTTTTCCTATCAAAAGCAGCTTAAGTGCCTATATTTTCCCTCACTAATGAAAACCGTTAGTGCTTGCCATTTCCTTCAGTTGATGTGCGTGTGTCTTATGATTCTCTGTGGCTCACTTTACCTTTTTCTTGTTGATCTCATCATCTTTGACTAACAGATTCTCTCCTGCCACTTTCATCTCTACCAATCTACTTTTCCCTTATCAACCTACTTGCTCTTCATGTAGTGCTTGATGTGAACTTTAGCCTTTATTCTGGTGGGCAAAAATTGTGTGGCCTATTGATGTAGCTGAAACCTGACCCAAATACGACCCAGCCTCTCAAAAAGCATTTTGTATCATATTTTGTGATGCAAGACCTTGCTTTAATATTTTGTTGTTGTATGAATTATTCTTTTATTTTTGGAACTTTGCAATATTGAATGAGCATTACTTTGATAAATAAATGAGGGTGGTCTCTCTACTTTGAGGGTGGACAAAATTTGAGATGCTTGGAGGATGAATGGCTCATCCAGAAATATAGCAAGGAAAAAACGGAGAAAAAAATAACTCTGAATTGCTACATCTTAACGATAAGAATATGATTAGCACAGAAGTTAGTTATTATTCTGATAGTAGCCAGCATCACGCCCTCACTAGGTCTACTAGGAGGGGCGTTTTGGATGCTAATGATTAACTTTATGGTATGGAATATCCGGGGAGTGGCGATCCCTCACTCCCTTAGTAGATTAAAACATATTTGCAGGATTCACAAACTTCACATTTTTGCTATTTTAGAATCTGTAGTCTCGGTTCAGAGGGAGAAAATTTTGAGGAAATTCAAACGTCTTGAGCATTTCTGTAATAAGTTCAATAAGATTTGGATTTTTTGAAAACCCCGGGTAAACCTGACTATTTTGGTGGATGACATGCAGTTTGTGCATGCCTTTTTTGAGATGGGAGATTTTAGGGGTTTTATTACTTTTGTTTATGCTAGTTCCATTTTGTCTAAAAAATATGAACTATGGATTCTATCGCTACTTTGTGTGATGTTACTCTGGATAAGTGGTTAGTGGGAGGGGATTTCTATATAGTTATGAGTCCACTTAAGAAGATTGGGGGAGGTATATGTGATACTTTCTTGGTTAATAAATTTGTGACTAAGTTGAAGGAAGCTGGTTTATTCGATTTAGGTTTCTCTGGCCTCCATTTACCTGGAGGAGGGGCTTGCTGTTTCAATGATTAGATAGATTATTGGGCAGTCAAGCTTGGCTTAATTCATTCACTGTCTCTAAAGTTATGCACTTGAGTTTTGCTGGCTCGGATCACACTCCCATTGTCTTAAATGTTGCTCCTTTTGCTAAGCTGAGCAAGTACTGTTTCAGATTTCTTAATGTTTGGACCTATCACGAATCTTTTCTCAATGTGATACAGAAAGCTTGGAGACATGATGGAAGTGGTAGTGCTTGGTTTGTCCTGTGGAAATACATAAAAAATGTTGCTTCTTATCTTAGATTCTAAAATTGAACACTTTTGGCGATGTTCATAAAAATGTCATTGAGGCTGAAGCAGTGGTGAATAGGCTTGAAGCTCTCCATGTCTGCTCTCCTAATTTGGTGATGGAACTAGTTGAAGCTCATAAAGGGCTACTTCATGCTATAAAATTGGAGGAGGGTTTATTATGTCAAAAGGCAAGGGAAATTCAGTTCGTTGAAGGGGATATAACAAATTGGATAGGAATTCTCGGTATTTCCATGCTTCTATCAAACAGAGAAGGGGTACTAATACTATATTAAGGATCCATGATGGCTCTGGTAGCTGGATTACTGTTGTGCTTTGTTAATATGTTTGATTCTGAAGTGCAAGTTTCTCCTATTGATGGTTCCTTTTTTCTGCAAGAAAATGAGTATATATCTAATTTGAACCTCTGTTCCATTCCTACTGAAGTGGAGATTCTTGAAGCTTTTAAAGGTATAAATAAAAATAGGGCTGCAGGCCTAATGATTTTACTTCTCTATTTTACATATATTGTTGGAGTATAGTCAAGAAAGATTTTGTGAAGGCCATTCAAAATTTCTTTACTGGGAATAATCCAAGTAAATTCTTTGCTGCCTCTACGATTGTGTTTATCCCCAAGGGCAATGATAAATCTAATTGGGGTCAATTTAGTACTATATGCCTAACTTCTGTTATACCTAAAATGATTAGCAAGTTAGTAGTTTCTAAGCTATAAGCGCATCTAGCTTCAATCATACCTCCTTAATAGTCTGCATTTGTTAAGGGGCGGGACATCACTGATAATATTTTACTTGCTCAAGAATTGGTTGAGAATCTTGATAGGAAATGTTTGGGAGGTAATATGGTACTCAAACTAGATATCAAGAAAGCTTATGATACTGTGGGTTGGAATTTTATACTTAGCAGAAGGTTGCAAAAGGATTTCTTTTTACTTATTAAAAGGCGGTTAGATTGCAATCACTACAACATCCTTCTTAATGGGTCTTCCCATTGGTTCTTTTCGGCTAAAAGGGTATCAAATATGGGGAACCTCTCTCTCCCACTATTTTTATAATTGCATTTAACTATTTTTCTGGATTATTCAATAAACAACAATTGGATCATTCTTATACTCAATATTCTCATAAGTCTAAAATCTTGGTGAGCCATTTGGCTTATGCAGATGATGCTATTGCCTTTACAAATGCTACCAAAGCTTCGGTTAAGAAAGTGGGAGAGGTTCTTTATTCATTCATTGTTTCATCGGGTTTGGAATTCAACACAGCTAAATGTCACTTTTATATTGGCAACTCTATGAAGAGAGATAGAGCTGCTTGGATTTCCTACTCTTTGGGTTGTACCAAGGCTAACCTTTGCCTAAGATATCTTGGTGTGGATATCATTAGGGGGAGGAAGCAAACTCAGTTGGATGGCTTTGTGGAGAAAATTAAGGGGAAAATTGTTAATTGGAATTAATTTACTCAAAAGTGTTCTATGTAGTATTCCCCTATATGCCCTTCAGGTTTTGAACATGGAGTAAGTACTCTGAAAGTACTGGAAAGGTGTTTTAACATGTTTCTTTGGGCTTGTGGTTCATCAAATAAGATCCGGTTCAAATGGAGTAAGGTTTGTAAACCTCTTGCTTCTGGAGTGCTAGGGTTTAAAGAGCTTAATCATATAGCTGACATTAATATGGTTAAAATCTGGTTCAAATTTCGGAAAAATGAATACTTATGGGATAATTTCATGCATTTGAAGTATTTTTCTTCTTCCCTGGAATGTGGGAGATTCTAGAATCTGGAAGTCCTTGGTTAGAGCAAGGTCATTGGCTAAACGTTTCATTTCTCATATATGGGGCAGGGTGCTCTTTCCTTTCGGCATGATTTATGGTTTGAACCTTCAATTTACAATCCTAATGATCATACATTTTGGTATCAGACTTTTGTCTAATGGTAACTGGAATTTATCCCAAATTAGGGAGGCGGTCGAGCCTGAGGCTGAATCTCTCTCGAAAATTCATTTTGATACTTTGAAAAAAGATGTCTGTTTTTAAGTGTAAGCGAAATTTTTTTTGTTGCAAAGTATATTTACTCTAAACTTCATCAATTTGGGGAGTGGTCTTGAGGTAAGTGTATATGGTGCAGAGAGTTATCTTCTTCTGTCTCTTTTTGTGTGGAGGCATTTACATAATTGTGCTCTATATGATGACATTTTGAAATTAAAGGGTTTAAAGCTGGCTTCTCAATGCTCCTTGTGTAAAACTTACGAGGAGTCAGGCATACATTTACTTTTTCATTGTTCTCTTACAACTTAAGTGTGGGGTAAATTGAGACGGTTGCTGGGGGGCTGGGTTGTGAGAGAGTGACACGGGTTGATGGATCGTTGTTTTTTCTGGAAGGATAAATGTGGGGATCACTTCTTTTCCTTCTTTCCTTTCATTGTGATGTAGTTTGTTTGGCTTGCGAGGAACTCTACTAGATTTGAAGGTATTGTCCCCTCTGTTACGCGTATTGTTGCTAATATTATGGGTTATTTAAGTAAGGTGTTAATAAGTGTAGCTCTTCTCTCCTCTCAGGCTTTACATAATGCTGTTAAAAGACCTATCTTTGTCAGATGGTTGACTCCTTCCGATGGTTGGGTGAAATTAAACATAGATGATAGTTTTAAATGTGGGTTGTCTATTGTGGTTTTACATAATGCTGTTAAATTTGTGGGCTATTTCTCTTCTCCTTGCTATGCTAAAAGCCCAATGGAAACTGAATTATGGGTTGTTTACTCGGCATTATCGATAGTTGTTAATCAGAAGTGGTGTTTTTTTATTTGCGAGGTTGACTCGAAAGTGGTGGTTGATATGTTTGTGGGGGCAACTAAGCCTCCATGGGGAGTTCTCAACACTTTGAATAGGATAAGGTTTTTAATCTCTTCTCAGCATCTTTGCATTAAATGGTGTCATATCCTTAGGCAGTGGAATAAGCCTACTGATTATCTAGCTAGGCAAGAGCACTTGGGTTTGGAGGATTTGGGAGGTTCCCTAGGGGTAGTCTTAAGGTTCGCTTGGCTGAAGATCTTTTGGATGCTTTCTTTATCAGAGTATGATTTTTGCTGTGTTATTTGGAGGTTATTATTGTTATGGATGTCTGGGTTTCATTGTTTTTCTTTGTTGGAGATGTGGTTGCTTGGCCCATGCTTATCGGGACTCTGTTTCCTGGTGGCCTATTATTCTTTTGTACTCCAGTGTGGGTGGCCTTTTTTTAAAGTTGCTGGAATTTATTTGCGGGTGGCATTTTTTCATTTTTTTTGTTTGAAGGATCTTAGTTGTACGGTTTGCTGGGGGTAGGGCATGATGATATCATTATGTTGGTTGGTTGACTGGAGTCAACTTTTGCTCATATTGTTCCCATTTGGTAATGGAGGGAACCTCTGGGTTATTTGTTGGGTCTCTGCTGCTCTTTTGCTTTTGGATCTCTGGTGGATCTTCATTATAGGGACCTCTTTGCTGCTCTGACGTCGTGGTGCTGGGAACTTTCCTTGCTGTATCGGTCTGATGGTCTATTGTGTTTGCTTGGCCGATTGTTAGTCGTGTTACTTCTCATTTCTCTGCTGCTCTAAATTTTTGGTGACTCTCTCTACTCTCTGGAATATACCATTTCTTTTCATATTGTATTGGAGCAATTTTAGTGTTCTTCATACATTTTATGTTTAATAGGCCTCAAATTTTGGAGTTTTCTTACTTTTTGGGTATGCATGTAGTTTATTTGGAGAAATGTTTTGGCGTGGGTTGTATACCTGATAGATGAGACTCTATGGGTGAGAAATTGTACTTTTTGTTCATTTTTAGAGTGTCCTTTTTCTACCTACCTTTGTACATTTACTTTGATTAATAAAATTGCCATTCGGCTTCTCTAATATATCTACTCCTTCGTTCGTGCTTCATTTTTTTGGGGCGCCGGCTGTGTAGTCGCCTCCACTGTTTCCTCCTGCTTCGTCGCGTGGTCTGCTTCGTCGCGCGTCGCCGTCGGCTGACCTTCATGCGATGTCACTAGATCTTCGTGCGTCACTCTCTGCCTGACGATTCATTCTCGCTTCCTTAGCTTCGTCTGCGTTTGCTGCTTGGGGCTCTCGCTCGATGCTCGACAGTGACTTTGACGTCAAATCCTCCTCTGCTCGAACCATCACCTATTAACCGATCCTTGCTGACCTGTTTTGGCTTCCTCGGTCACTCTCTGCATTCTTCACTGTATGACTTCAGACAGAACGTACGCTACTTGCCCTAGAGGGTGTACACGCCTCAAGTACTCCTAAATCGTTTCTTGCTACTTTCCTTTGTGCTGGCAGAGGGTGGCGATTTTTGTTATATCAAGAAACCTGGTAAGAAGAATGAGAAGCCAACCATCTTTTTTACAGAAGAATGTAATAAGCTTGATCACGCCTGTCATCTGAATTTGGTCGGGAAATTCCTTTATGGCCATTATTCGTAAGGAATTTGAGCTTATGCACCTTGTTGGGCTTGTTGGGGAGTGGAAAGTTGTTCTTTTAGATGGAAGAGACATCCTGATTCAACTTAATGATGAAAAGAATTACACACGGTTATTTGCTAGAAGATTAATCTGGATTGATAATAGAGCCATGAAGATTTTGAAATTGTCAGTGGATTTTGACCCCCAGACGGAACCACCAACCATTTTGGTCTGGATTCGTCTCCTTGGCCTGAAAAGTCAGTGTTTTACTCAAGAAATGTTGTACCCTATTGCCTTAGCTTATAGTAATCCACTCAAAACGAACACTTCTACTCTTAATCTTTCCTGTCCCTCTGAAGTCAGGGTACTTTTTGAAAGGGACATAACTTCAATCACTCCTGAGAAAATTTGGTTAGGCTCACAACATTAAGAAAATTGGCAAAAAGTTGTTATTGAGCCTTTCCTTTCGTATTGCTCACATTGTCATATGTTTGGTCATTTCAATTCTTTATGTCACCATCTACACCCCTATCTATGACCAAAGAAGCAAAATGCTCAGCCAGAGGCAGTGATTCCCCCTCCTTCTGATCCGCTCCAAGTTATTGACACTTTTGATCATCAGACGGATACTCCTGAAGATGCCATTATCATCGCGGGTAATATGCCACGTAAAGCTCATGATGTAGGTCTTACTTTGGAACCTCTTCTCGTGGGGGCGGGGGAGACATTTCACACTTCACTTGCCCTAGATAACGGGTGGTAATAATTCTACTGAGTTTCTACTGCCTCATCAGATAGCGCAAGTTGTTACTGTGACTACCCATAGAGTTCATGATGTGCAACAGTCTACACCTGTAAGTTCATCTTTGGACCAATCCACGGAACAGATGAGTCAATCTTCGATTGATGAATGACAGGTTTATACATCTAGGAAGAAGAAGAAGAATGGAGGCCTTCTACCAAACTTAAGGGATGATACATTGGTTGATTCGGGTAATGACAACTAATTTTATAATTTGTTAGCTTAGCTCCCATCTTAGAACAAGAGGCAGAGACGGCTAAATTGAATTTTGCAAGCTAACTGAATCTGCGAGTGTTGGCACTCTTTTGGTGTACAATTTCTATGTCTATTTTTTAATTTTGGTTTTTTGGGTATACATCTATTTCCTACGTATGTGTTGTATGTCGAATGGTTAGGGTCCATTTTGGGCCCTTTCTTTCCAACCTATTTGTATCTTTCCTCTTATTAATATATTCGCCTTCGAACTAATCCGTAAGGAATTTGAGCATATGAAACTGATTGGAAGCTGGAAGATTGGAAGATTGGATGGTCGGCATATTCTCATCCAACTGACAGATGATGGAGATTACACCTGGAGTGTTCTTCAGAAGAACACTTCGCATCGACAATCGGGTGATGAAGGTCTTTGAAATGGACGGTGGATTTTGACCATCGCACTGAACCTCCCATCATCCCCGTCTGGTTGCGCTTCCCAGATCTGCAGGTACACCTCTACGATCAGGAGCTTCTTTTTACATTCGCAAAGGTCTATGGCACTCCACTTCAATCCGGCCCGCCCGCAGAACATCTGACTCGCCCTTCTGAGGCGAGAATACTGATAGAACGAGACATCACGCTACCTTTTCCGAGAGAGTTCTGGATTAACACACAACATCAGGGATTCTGGCAACCAGCAGAATTAGAACATGTCTTTTTACTGTACCCACTGTCGTATGTTTGGACACTCCCCCATCAGTGTTACCAACTGCATATGAACCTCAAACCTCCACGTGCCAATACTACTGGACCACATATTTCTGCGTCGTATGTCCCGCTTCCCTCCCCTTCAGAGATACCCACTCGTCGTTGCAGATTAGATTGAGTTGGCTCAACTTGTGGAGGAGCAACAGACAGTTCCCATCGATAGTCAGGATGAGGCCATCGCTCTGCTCTCTTCTCTTGGAGCGACTATACTTCCACATCGGTACCCACTATTACAGAGGGAGAGCAGACTCCCCACCATGATATGACCGAAGACAGGGAAGAGACACACACTCATGTGGATATTAATATTAAATCCAAAGATTTGACTTTTGTATCGCCTTCTGCTCTTTCTGTTCCTATGACTACATATCATACGTCTCCCCATGAAAGGGGGGCCCTGGTTTCTCCTCCAGTTCTCCACCCACTGTTGATCTCATTTTTGAGGTCTTTCTTTCCCCTCTCCTTAGATCCTAGGATCTAGTCTTAGGATTTTCTTATTTTGGACTCTCTTAAAGGACTAGATTGGGACCCACCATATTTAGAAATTCAAGCCATCTCTTCGCTCCTTGAAGTTTCATATGGACGGTTCTAAATCCTCGACATCTGGTTGAGTCGATTAAAAGCCGATGTACTGAAACTCTTGCTGAGTTCCTATAGGGATTTGAGAGCCATAGGCGGACCCCACTGCGCGCGACGTTTGACTTTTTGCCACGAGCAATATGTTTGACTATGGTTCTCGCTTAGGCAAAGACCGGTCATTAATTTGCTCGTTGTATGACTACGGTCGGGTCAAAATAATTTTATTTTTGCCACATAATGCAAATTTGATTTAAATTGACTCGACAGTCGGCGAACTTGTCCGAACGGCCCCGGATGACGAAACGGACCGCGCCGATGCGTCCGGAACGTCGATTTTAGCTAGGAAAGACATATATTTCAATAGGGTTTTGAATCGGCTCGAATTGTGCATAAAGCGATGAATTTAAATAAAATAATAATAATTATTATTATTTTTTTATATAATAAAATATATTAAACTATATACCCTAATCTCACGGGCACTGTTCATTTTCCCCATTCTCACGCACGTTGTTTTCCCCTTCCCGTGCCCTAACCGAACCTCGCCATCTTCATCGGTGGCGACCGGATTCGAGAAAATTCTTGCTGGTTTCCCGGTCATCTCTTCCTCCTCCGACCACAACCAACATTCGTTGCCGGTTATAACTTTCGGTCGCATTTCAAAATCGTTTCTCCCGCTCAAACGAGTCGGGTAACCTTCCTTCTTGCCGATCTTGGCCGGTTTTCTTGCTTACCTTGGTGTTCTCCTCACCGTTTTGTCTCTCACCGCCGGTAAGTCTTGCCCCTTTGTTCGTCTATAAATACCCCCGATGTCGAGAGTCTGGGGGACGATTTTTTTTCTCGTGTAAGCTGAGGATTTTCGGTTTTGCTGCTCTCGAATTTTCTTTTAGGCCTTTTTGCAAGTAAGCCTTCTTCTTCTTTCTTCTCTGTTTTTCTTCTTCCTTCTTCAGTTATTTAATAAGATATTCTCATATGTTTTACGACAAGCGATGGCAACTTTCAGTCATGAGTTGATAAAACTTATAGTTGTTTTCATAATACTTTCTTATACTTTTAATGGATAAGAATTGAATCACCATTTGTGAGGGTTTGGAGGTAATAAACCTTCCCTTTTCTACTAATTTAATTACACAGAGTTTCTTCCTTCTCTGATTGCAAGTGGGTAATTAAGGCTTTCTGTATTTCTCTGATATTATGATAGATTGTTTATGAACCCACACTGTTTTCATTCTTTAAAATTCAGTTATATAAATTCTGGAATTAAGAGAGAAGATAGGGATTTAAGAGGTTTAATGCAGCAATAATTTGATTTGCTTCTGGTTTCAAATTGGTTCATAGTTTGAGATGGGGGATATATGAGTAATGTTTTAGAACATTTGAGGCATATCATATTTGAAATGATAAAGTTATTAGTTCGGCTACATAGGTTGAGCTTGGTATCTTGAATTCATGGAATATCTTGGATTCCCTTTTATTTTTGGAATACATTATTATTGTAATATAATGCATTTAGTCATGATTCTTTCTGTGAAAGATAACATGCGTGTGTGCGTTCTTTTATTTCCCTGGAGAATTTTTTTTTTTTTTTGAGGAACACAGATAGCTTCATATTGTTTTATAATTTGGATTTGAGAGACTGCTATCAACATTGCTTTTCTTTATAGTTTGGGATCGAGAATCAGCGACTAATTTGTCTTTGCTTTATGATTGGGATTTGGAGAAGATTTGGAACCGGCTTATTCTTTGCTTTACAATTTAATTTTTTTGGAAGCTGTAACAAGTTTTCTTTTTCTTTATGTTGGAAAACTGCGGCTAGCTAGTTCATGACTTCGTTTGAAAAAAAGAGCTGCTACTTTTTTTTTAAAAAATTATTATGAATCACTTTGGAAGTTGCAGCAATTCCACTTTATATATTGAACCATTTTCGAGGGTAAGATTGTTTTCTTTCTTCATAGTTTGTGAAGAACTTTTTCATGTCACCTTAAGGGTTATATTAACACGTATCTCTCATTCACATATGGATCTTATGGCATGCTTTATCTTAGGATCCTTGAATGGTTTTGCTTTAGTGGATACAGGCATTAACACAACAATTGCTTGGGAGGTATAATGCTATGTGTTAATTTGATTATTGTTAAAGATCAGCGGTTAGATATTTGATCACACATTTCATTGCCTATGGAAATCGTGGAAGATGAAAATGAGATGCAAAACTCTTGGTTTGGTTTGTTTTCTCATATCACTTTGATAAATTCATGTTATAGATATTCTTGAAGGATGGGAAGGTTTTCTTTGACAACAATATATTCACTGTATACATGAATGCTTGATTTAAGTGATTATGAGGATGGGGAAGCACTCTTTGAAATCTGAACTTTTTAACTCCCCCTTTCTTTTCTAACCTTTTCTCTCAAGAGATTTTCCATTGCTTTGTATAATTATGCAAGAAATTTTGCATCCTACAGGAGTAAGGATTTTCTTATTCTTATTCTTCTTCCTATTGCAACGGTTAAAGAATGCAAAAGATTTCTTCCCTTAATCTTAACTGCTTCATGTTGTCATTTGAAGGGGTAGCCATTGCTAATTAATGGAGTCCATATCATTAAAATGATTTAGCAATTAAGTGGAGCCCTACTCATTAAGATTATTTTAATTGTTGAATACATATGCTTTCATTGCTAAGTTTGGAATCCACGGCTGAATGTCTTTTCAGTTATTAAATTTAACTTCTAACTGCTAGACTCACTATTCATTTGCTGGAATTGAGCGTGATGGTTTCCTTTATATTGAGCATACACTTTTGTCCTACAATTATATGCATAAAATACTTTGAGATGGTTGAACATTTAATTGAGCACCATTTCAAGTTGTATCATTGAAACTATGATGATTAAGACATGATCTGATGCAATCATATGAGATGCAACTTATCATACATATTTTTCAAATGCTTACCTGTGAAGAATATTTGATTACTTAGCCTACTCCTTGTGAATTAAAAAAATTCTACTGAGTATCATTTAACTTAACGTTTATTCTCATGCCATTATCTTCACAAGGCTTGAAGGAGAATGAATTATGTAGTAATACCATTATGCAAATTTTTAACAAGTTCATAAACTATGCATCTTCAGTTTTCCTATCTATGAAATTTGAAAACCTGATAATTAATTTTTATATATTTACATATTTAACACCTCAACCCGATTTTACATATGCAGAATTTTAAGCCCTTACCTATTCCACATTTCTATAATTAGATATATATTACCCAATTTCTTCATATTTATGTATTCAGTCTTTAAATTATCATGCTATTGCATCGGACGCATATATTTTATTTTGATTTTATTATTTGAAATTGGTGTTGGTATGGTCATCAAAAGAATTGAAAAATTGTTGAAGGCATAAAGTTCATTATTGACTTGATATTTGCATTGTTTCTGTATTATACCTGCAAACCCATGTGAGAAGTAAATTTCTTTTTGACGATGAATATGTAAATACAAGAAAAAATTGAATAATGTATATATAAATGTTTCTTGCTAGGTGTAAAATTAAAATTGGGTTTCAACTCAAGTTTTGGAGATTAATTGTGTCTCGTAAATGATGGCTTGACTTTGCTTTGATTGGAAGGTTATGGCTTCAATTACTTCCTAGCTATAAATAAAAATAATTGCAGACAGTTTAATCTCTTTATTTTGGCTTATTAAAGCTGACACTAAAACTTGAGTATTGTTGGGTGGCTCGTTTCTCAGTATTTATAAATGGTGGTTTTACACAAATTTGAAAGTTATATGGGATGATTTTAAGCAATCCTGAAATACATATGTGCTGAAACTTTGGAATTTTGGATGCTCTGTTTACTTTAGCTTGCCTAAGCTGAATCACTCGAACGTCACAATTTTGGGATATTTCCTCTGGTTTAGTTTATTGAAGCTGAATTTTGAATCTTTTGAGGCATTTCATTGTTCTAATCTGCTGAAGCAGAATTTTTGGAGATTTGTTTCCCTACCTGATATATATATTCACAGACAACACCTCAAAATTCATATCTTTGTCTAATTATTTAGGCTGGGACAAGCTTGTTTATTGCTCTATTTAACACTGGTTACTGGTTAAACATTTATAGTTATTACCATCACTTGTTAGTTCAGATATTTACAAATTTGTTCCAATTTGCTGGGTGTACTTTAGTTGTAACTGTTGTTGCTAATTGACTTGGAAAGATGGAACATACATACCATTCAATTTCTTGAGTATTCAGGTGTTTAGCACTTGAATTTAAAATGAATTTATAAAGTCTGTAATTGTTAAGCATTTACATGTTTAAATCTTCAAATTCTTGAATATTTACATATCTAACACCCGAAATCTTTTTTTTCTATGTCTACACCATCCAAATCTTTCATATTATGGTAAAGTTATTAAGTTATGTATAAATGCATGGAAATTAGGTCGTATGTGTGCGAAATTTTCTTCTCCAGCAGCAATTATATCCGATTTTTAGAGATTTGCTTTGGTTTATTGAGCCTTGAAACTATAATGGTTTTTCTTTATTTCAGCTTACTGAAGTAGAAGTTTTGGGAAATTTATAGGTTTCTTTGCCTTGGTTTGGATGAAGCCAAACTCTGGAATTGAATAGTTAAACAGGCTTTAATTGGTTTGAATTTGTTTTGTACATTGGATTTGGAAATGTTATCTAGATTGGCTTCACTTGTAAAAGTTGAAATCTCTTTCGATTGTATTGCATATGGAAGTGTGTATAAGTTGGACATGCGAGGTAAAGACAATGATGCACAAACTTCAATAATCATGCTTTTATAGCTGAAACAAAGTAAAATCAATACTCAATGTTAGATGCCCACTTTATCTTATAAGTTGGGTAGTTCTAATTCCTACCTTTAAGAAATCCGTGAACCAATAACAGATACTATAACATTAGGTATTATACTGATACAGTAACGGATACTACGACAACAGATGCTACACATGCACGACAAATAAACACCACACTCGCACAACAAATAAACACTGCCCTCGCACGACATCAGATACTATATCTTAGCACATTAAATTAAAATTCAACATACACAACACGTCAAACACATCAAATCATACATCATATACATCACATCAAACATAACATATGATCATCAAAATCACCACACACTACACACTATTTAATACACATTACACATCACAGACCGGATACTACACATCAGATATTACACTCATGAGAATTCAGATACTATAATCACAGATACTACACTTTCAAAATTCGAATACTACACATTGGTTCATTTATCGATTAAATGGTAGGGATTAAGATTGCCTACTTTAAGGTGATTTGCTGGTGACTTCATTTGAGATTGATACAGATACTTCAATATTTCGGGTTGCCTGTGAGATCGTGATAAAAAAAAAAGTCTATAGACTGAGCCTATCCTCAAATAGAATTCTTATTCCCCCACTTTGATTTTCCATATGTTTATAACCAAACTTGATTATACAGATACTTGTAGTTATTAGCTTGCTTTTGAGGCATCAACAGAATTGGCCAGGTACACACTTTTTACTGCACAGCTCGTTTACTTTCTTTACTATATATTGTAGTGCAGTCTTTTACTCTTCATTATTGTACATACTTACCTGTATTCATGCTTTTAATTGTTATTTCTTTTATACATACCCTTAGGACAGGCCGTTCGAGGCATGGTTTTCTCTTTTCTTTTTTTTCTTTTCCTCTTTCTTCCTTTTCTCGAGACGAGACGACGACGTAGTCAAGTGACGATTCAACTTCATGAAGTGGATCGAACAACAGAGGACGAATGAATGATCTTCGATCAGACTGTCGTAGATTTAAATAACACCCATAGGACGTCGAGGTCGTCGTTTGATACGACATAAATCCTCACAATTTTCTTTTAGGACTTAGTACAATTGTATATCGTACAATATAAGTCCTAAACTGTTTAGGATTCCGAGGTTGTCTTTTGGTACGACATAAATCCTCTCATATTTTTGGGTCATTTACATATAACATGTAAATATAAATCTCAAATCATCTAAATAATTTGCAAGATTGAAACATAAACACAATTTCTCTTTCAAAGATATAAAGCCCAACTATAGGATAGTTTGAGATGTCACTGAAGTTCCTTCAGTATATTTGACATCTCCTATTCTTCATTCCATTGAACTCTGAAAATAACTGTTCTATATTGAACCATTCGCTTTGATTTTTCTACAAGCAATCGTGGAAACATAAACGTTGATATTCTTGAAGACGAAACCCATGATCTTTATCGAGAGTTTTCTTAGGTTAAGATGTAATTAACTATAGGGCCTTGCCTTTATAGGGAATTAAGAACCCATATTAATCTAAACCCTGTCTAATCTGTGTATTAGATAGGGGAATTTGTCAGTATAAAATACGCGGATCAAAATAGAGTCATAAACTTCTTAAGTTTAGATAGTTAAGCCTACTAACAGTGAGATGCTCATCTTTCGGGATGATGTGTCACTTGTAGTATCGTGTTCAATTATTTAAACTATTAGATATATGAGATCTATACGGTACTCGTTATTTTCTAAATAAAAAAAATATCATCATTTTCAAAATTAAAATTATATTATACATTAAATTTAAATTTAAAATTTCATATTATTTCATAAAAAAATATGGCCGACACCCACCTACGGAAGACCCATATCTTCAGGGGGGCACTATTCCCCTTGGAGGTGAATCAGTAACTGTTGCCACTAAAGCATATCTCCGGTCTACTGAAGAAGAATGACAAGTGTTTACCTCCGGAGGAAGAAGAAAGCGGGGGCACTATCCCCTTGGAAATATTATGGACGATAGTACGGTTTCCACAGTATTGGGGAAGCTCTTGAGAATGCGAGTTAGATGTTGTGTTTTTATCGCTAGGGGCGGGGGAAGCCTTGGGAACCTTGTCCTTTTTAGGCTGTTAGTTTTTGTGTTGTATCTTACGTATCGCTCGGATAGAGGCTACTATTTTACTTTTTGGTTTTATGGGATGTGCTCAATTTTGTTTGGGTCATCTTATATTACTCTTTGTACCCCTCTTTTAATTTCAATGCAATAGGCCTACTAACCCTTCCCAAAAAAAAAAAATATATATATATATATATATATATATATATATATATATATATATATATATAGAGAGAGAGAGAGAGAGAGAGAGAGAGTGTGATATAAACATGGTGGCGTCTTTGTCTTCGTCGATCACGCTCTGCTAAGGTTTTGCCTCTATGGCAAACCTTGGTTTTTTGCTCCACTGTTTTTCTCTCTGTCGTGCTAGTCCTTTTGTCAATTTAGACTGTCACAGTGCTTCACTTCTACCCCGACTCGCCTGCTCGTCCTTCGTCGTCTCGCGGTCGAAGGTCTCGTGTTCGTCAGGCTCGTTTTCTGCAGCGACGCTCCTCGTGCTCGCAGAAGAGTCGTGCTCGAAGAAGAGGGGCTCGTTTACGTCGTGCATTTCTTCATGCGTCGACTCCCGCCTCTTCTATTTAGTCTGCGACTTTACGGTTGTCTACTGCAACAATTGGGTCGACTTCTTTTGCATCTTTTGATCCTATTCTGCAAGTGGTGATGGACTCGGGCTTTTCTATGCAGCCGCTCTTGCGGGCGACACCAGCTCTTTCGCTTCTTCCTGTTTATTCCCGCAACGATTCCACGAAACCTTAGCAATGGGCGTGGACACTGAATTCCTCAAAAAAGGGTCCCGTAAAACGACAAGCCTGCAATCATTCTCTCTGATGCTGAGATCTCCACTTTAGCCTCATCCCGCAGATTGGTTGAAAACAGTGAACAAAAAAATATAAGAGGGCTAATTCTTTTTTCTATATTGATGTACAACTATTTAAAGAGCTTAACTAGGAACAAAAAAATGCAACTAATCTCCATAATTAAGGAGAAATATACTATTCAACTAACTACCCTAATATTGAAGAAAATAAAAAGTGATTCCTAAGACTACGCATACAGTTCATAAAATTTTAAATATAGAGTATAACAAATATGGTACATAATTATAATTATTTACGAGATCTTTCAACACTCCCCCTCAAGATTGCATAAAGATATCACTTATGACAAACTTGTTAACTAAATTCTTGTGTTGTACTTTGGAAAGCTCTTTTGTTAGTATATCTGTTGTTTGACTAGCAGTGGGTATGTAGGACATACATATCACACCACTATCTATCTTCTCCTTGATGAAATGTTTTTCAACTTCTACATGTTTTGTTCTGTTATGTAGAACTGGATTATGAGCTATAGAGATTGCAGTCTTGTTGTCATAGTAAATTTTAATAGGTGCTGATATAGGAATCTTCAACTCTTATGAGTCTTTTTATCCATAATACTTCACAGAGTCCATGTGCCACCGAGCGGAAATTCTGCTTCAGCACTACTTCCCACCACACTTTGCTTTTTACTTTTCCAAGTAACCAGATTTCCTCCTACAAAGGTACAATAACCTGAGATTGATCTTCTATCATTTACATCTTCCCAATTTGCATGTGTAAGCCTCTATCAAAAGATGTTCTCCCTTTTTTAACAAAAGTCCTTTTCCAGGAGCTCTTTTGAGGTATCTCAAAATTCTGAATACAACTTCAAAGTGAGTAGGTGGTGAATGCATGAATTGACTCGCAACACTCTCTGCAAAAGCTATGTCAGGTCGAGTGTTAGCTAAATAGATTAGTCGCCCTACCAATCTTTGATGGTGTGCTTTGTCTATTACCTCATTAGCTGCTACTATTTTCAACTTTACATTAGATTCAATTGGCGTATCTATTGCCTTGCTACTTGTCATCTTTGTTTCTTTGAGTAAATTAAGTACATACTTGCATTGATTGACAAAAATTCCCCCTCCATGGGTCTTGCAAACTCCATTCTGAGGAAATATTTCAGCTTTCCCAAGTCCTTAATATCAAATTCGGCTTCAAGTTTCCTCTTCAAGTTGCTAATCTGAAGAGAATCATCCTCTATCATGATTATGTCACCTACATATAGAATCACAATGACTACTTCACCTTTGATGGAATGTTTGAAAAAAACAGTGATCAGCTTGGATTTGAGAGAATCCATGTCTCTTGATAACATCACCAAAATGCTCAAACCAAACTTTAGAATATTGCTTTAACCATTACAGAGACTTTTTTAATTTGCACACTTTGCCTTTTCCAAAATTTTCTTAAAATTCGGGTGGTTCATATATACTTCTTCTCGCAATTCTCTATTTAAAAACACATTCTTTGCATCAGATTGATGAAGTGGCCAATAGAAGTTAATTGCAAGAGAAAGTACTCTGATAGAGTTAATTTTAGCAACCGGAGCAAAAGTCTATTGGTAATCAATATCATGAGTTTGAGTAAATCCTTTTGCTACTAGTCTCGCTTTGTATCTCTCCACACTTCCACCAGCTTTAAACTTCACCGTGATTTGTACCCAATCGTTTTTTTGTCTTTAGGTAGATCAATGACCAAGTGTTATTTCTTTTAAGAGCATTCATTTCTTTCATCACAGCTAATCTTCAACTCGGTTCACCTAATGCTTCCTGAACAGTTCCTGGAACAAGCATATTAGAAATCCTAGACACAAATGCTCTATGATTTTTTGATAGTTTTTCATATGATTAGTATTGTGTGATAGGATGTTTCGTGCCTGTTCGGATTCTTTTTCTTAAAGTAATTGGAAGATCTTGATCGGAAGAGTGGAAGTAGAGGGAAGGTTATTCTAAGTTGTAGGGTCATTATTCGGCAAAAAGCTGATTGAACATCTGCTGAGGGAATAACTGGGACTGTATTAACTTTATGAAATTTCTTTCTAGTATAAACCTACAGCTCATGTTGAGAATTATGATCCACTGGATTATGACCTGTTGGAAGTGCTTATCTCTCCATCTCTGATAAAGTAACATCTGACAAAATAGGATTAATAGTGCTGACCCTAGTTTCCATATCAGAAGTAGTTAAAGAAATGGGTAGAGTTTCCTAAAAATTATTTTCTTCAAATTAGTTCTCCCCCTGAAGAAAATTATTTTGAAAAAAAGGTGATCCTCGACAAACTTGCATCCATGCTCTCAAAAAATTTTTTTGTAACACGTTTATTGGAAGCATAACTAATAAAAACACATTTTTACAGCTTTGAGATCAAGTTTTGAGCGAAGCACATTTGAGACATGCACATGGTAAACACATCCAAAAACCTTTAAAGGGAGATCAGGTGTTATCTTAGATGTGGAAAAATAATTTTTCAAGACTTGTAATGGTGTTTTAAATTTCAAAACTCGAGATGACATTCTATTTATTAAATAATAGGAGGTAAAGAGTGCATTACGCCAAAGATATTTAGGAACATTCGTGGAAAACATAAGTGCCCGGGCAACTTCAATTAAATGTCTATTTTTTTCTTTCAGCAATACCATTTTGTTGTTGTGTGTCACGACAATTGGATTGATGCATAGTACATTTTTCTAAAATAAATATTCTCAAATATTTGTTGAAATATTCAGTCTCATTATCGTTCTCAGAATGCTAATTTTTGTTTGAAATTGATTTTAAATCTTGTGGAAAAAATCTTTAAATCGTTGTTCAACTTCAGATTTCTTTTCCAATAAATAAACCTAACAAACTCGTGTGTGATCATCAATAATTATTGCAAACCATTTTTTTCCTGAAAGTGTGTTAACTTTGGATGGGCCCCAAATATCACTATGCAACAAATAAAATGGTTTTGAAGCAGAATATTGTTTTATTGGAAATGAAACACGATGACTTTTATCTAAATTATAAGCTTCGCAATGAAGTTTTAAACAATCAATACTTTTAAATAGTTTAGGAAATAAAAATTTAAGATATGGAGAGCTAGAATGCCCTAATCTTTTATATCATAGCATAACTTGATCATTGTCAAAGCTTGAACTTGTACTACCTAATCCATGAGCTGTTTTATTCGCAGAATCAGTCTCATCATAGTAGTACAACCCATTCATTTCTCTAGCAGTTTCAATCATCTTCTCCAAGTTCCTGCCCTGCGAATAAACAACTCATGGATTAGGTAGTACAAGTCAACCCGTTGGAATAATTAGAGTCTTCAGACAATTTTCTAACGGAAAGAAGATTACATGTAAGTTTTAGAACATGGAAGACTGATTTCATAGAGATTTTTTCTGAAATTTTAATATTTTCTTCTCCTGCAATAGGTGAAAAACTGCCATCAGCTATTCTGATTCTTTCGGAACTAGAACATGGATAATACGATTTAAATAATTGTGAACAGCTTGTCATATGATCAGAGACTCGTGAATCTATGATCCAAAGAGTGGTACTTCCTAGAACAGATAAAGCCAAAAGATTACTATCTGTTTGTGCTATAGAACCGGTAGGAGCATTAGATGATGAGCAAGATTTCAGTAGTATAAGAAGATAACGTAATTGCTCTTTACTAAGTGGAGTTGACTTGGCCTCATCTACTGTAGGTGTGCTATGTTCACCAGATTTTTTTCCCTCACCATTAGGTGGTTTACCATGCAACTTCCAGCATTTTTCGCGAGTATGGTGTGGCTTTCCACAGTAGTCATACTGCAGATTGTTTTTGTCTTCTACACGTTGGTTGTGAGAAGTTTTTTTGCTTACTTGAGCTTCAGGAATAGCCAGCGCTGATCCTTCCACGAACACGGTTGAACCTACAGTCTTCTTCCCCAACATCACATGTCTTCGACTCTCTTCTCTCATTACCTCCGCAAAAGCTCTACCAATTTGAGGCAAAGGATTTCTTTCAATTATTTGGTCACGGATCTCATCATATTCAACATATAAACCTGCAAGAAATTTGAAGATTTTGTCAGTATCCAATATCTTTTTGTACTGGTTGCAGTCATCGTTTAATTTCCACTCAAGATCATTGAATAAGTCCAAGTCCTTCCAAATCCGCTTAAGAGAATTGAAATACTTTGTCACAGAATCCTCACCTTGACCAATTCCCCAAGTCAGAGAGTCAACTCGTAAACATGGGATTGATTTCCAAGACTAAAGTACATTTCTGAAACATTGTCCCATAATTCTGTGGTTGTAGAGTAACATAGGTAATTTGCACTTATCTTTTCAGTTATGGAATTGATCAATCATGTCATTACAATTGAGTTTTTCACATCCTAGATATCATAGGTTTTGTTATTCACATCGGGCTGCTTAGTATCACATGTGATATAGCCAATCTTTCCTCTTCCTCGGAGATACATGCGAACAAATTGTGACCATCGAAGAAAATTATTACCATTTAGTCGGATTGTAGTGATCTGAATTTGATGATTTTCAGATATATTTCTCTGAGGTTCGGACTAAAATGGCTAAAGAGGCTGGCTTGTCCTAGATGTGACTTTAGACATTTTAGAGACGAAGAACAGTGAAATTGCTCTAGCATGTGTTGTTTATGAGTGAGTAGCAAGCACCCGAGATTCGCCTGTCGAAGCAAAATATTTCTGCCTTTGCCGCCGAAAGGAATTTAAGATGCGGAATCGCTTCGTCAACCACGTACGCAATTTCTGGGACCGTGCGGTTTCCCTTCCCAGCAACTGTAGTGCGAGGGTTCTCTATTGCGATCCTTGCTAACGAGACGTGAGTGATCCTGTCGTTGCCTTCCCAGCGAGCTCTACAACGAAGCAGAAGAATGGAAAAGCGGAATTGGGGTCTATGCACCAACGACGCCGATCACGATCCCGACGATCGAGTAGCAGGCGAAAAGGTTATGTCTCTGATACCATAAAAACAGTGAACAAAAAAATATAAGAGGGTTAAATCATTTTTCTATATTGATGTATAGCTATTTAAGGAGCTTAACTGGGAACAAAAAAAGACAGCTAATCTCCATAACTAAGGAGAAATATATTATTCAACTAACTACCCTAATATAGAAGAAAATAAAAAGTGATTCCTAAGACTGCTCATACAGTTCATAAACTTCTAAATGTAGAGTATAATAAATATGGTACATAATCATACTTATTTACGAAATCTTTCAACATTGGTCTTAGTTGGTAAGTTCTTTTATGGAAGCCCTAAGATCGAAGTAATTCGAAAAGGGTTTGAGCAAATGCATCTGAAAGGGAAATGAAAGATTGGAAAACTTGACGGTAGACATGTTCTTATCCAATTATCAGATAATGAAGACTACACTCAGTTGTTTGCGGGAAGACTTATTCCTATAGAAAACAGTATGAAGAAAGTGTTAAAATGGACAGTCGATTTTGATTTTCTCACTGAACCCTCTATCATTCCTGTATGGCTGCGTTTCCCTGGTCTGAAGTTTCATCTCTTTAATCACGAGCTCTTCTATTCCTTAGCTGTGGTCTACGATACACCCCTTAAAACTGATGCTCCTACAGTTAATCAGAGTAGGCCTTTTGAAGTCAGAGTTTTAGTTGGACGAGACATTACTCTACATTTTCCAGGTGAGATTTGAATTGGCTGACAGCACCAAGGCTTTTGACAGCGGTTGGAACTCGAGCAGTTTCCACTTTATTGCACTCATTGTCGTATGTTTGGATATTCTCATTTTCAATGTCACCATTTACACCCTCGATTAAAACCTCAGAGTAAAAATGCTGGTGAGCCCCCTGCCCCAATTCACATGACCCTCCTCTGTCCTTAGTGCAACACCCTAACTACTGAAGAATTGACAGAATTATTATCTGCTTTTCCATCCACCCTCCCTCCTCTAAATAACCCTCTTACTATCGGAGACCCTCTTTTGACAATATTGTTTATGTTTCTGTTATTGAGATGTTGCCAGATGACTCTGTTGGGCAACCTACAGCTCCAAACCATTTTAAAAAGACTGCTCAAGGAACTTTACATATACAGGACAATGTTTAGCCCGCTCCTCAGGAGGGCATTGCTATTCCTCATCCTCAGAAAATCACACGTGCAGAGGTGACATCTCATATCTCACATACCCTAGAGCCTATCTCTGTTTCAATGTTTGGCATAATTTCTACTGCGCCTCTACCACCTATTCAGACCGAACAAGTTGTTACTGTTAGTTAGGCACACGGGGCTCATGATGTGCACCATCCTTTACATATCCAGCAATATGTTGACCAACACACTGATCAAATGAGCTAGTCATCGGATGAGAAATGTCAGGTCTACACATCCAGGAGGAAGAAGAAGAATGGAGGCTTACTTGAGCTCAAGAACTTAATGGATGATACATTGGTTGTTTATGACAATGATACTAAACTTATTTGTTAGCTGGCTCCCTTCCTTGAACTAGAGGCAGAGGCAGGGCTAAATTGGGTCGCTCTCTAGCTACCTGATACTACGAGCTTTGACACTTTTAGTTTTTGGTATACATGTTTTTTCTTTTTTTAGACCATTTGTATGTGGTGTATACCATGTGAGTAGGGTGTAATGTTTGGGCTCTCTCATACAACCTATCTATCTTTTCTTCTTTAATATATTAGCCCTTGAGATATCTATATATATATATATATATATATATATATATATATATATATATATATATATTTAAAAAAAAGGCCTCAGAGCCGATTTCATTAAGATAAAACGGATACGAGATCTCGTGGATGGGCCGAAACACGAAGCCAGACCCGACGAGTACTGATGTTAAACAAAATGAAGGCTTAAGGTCGCAACAAAAATTACAAAATAGCCATGTCTACGAACGAGAACGTCTTGCTCTCGCTACGATTCTAGGAGATCCATAAAGTAAACTCTTAACAGTATTGCGTCGTTGCGCTGAGTGATCGAAAGTATCATCAACAAAAAGAGAATCGCGAGCAACTGCCAGTCGAGAAGTGTAAACGCACGATCAGCTGCCCCTGATTTATATTATATATATATATATATATATATATATATATATATATATATATATATATATATATATATAGAAAATAAAATTTTCAATGGGCGCTCTGTTAGGGTTTCTCCTCTCCGTGGAGATTCTATGGCGAATTGCGTAATCCTTTCTCCTCTCCATTTCTCTCTTTTTTTCTCATCTCCGGTCTTGGACGATGACCTCAAATCGTTCATACGTTGAAGCTCTTGCCGGCGACAAACCAACTGGTGCTCCTAATATGTGCATGTTCCCTCAACTCTTCCATGACACTTTAGCCCTTGGTGTCGACAAGAAAGTGTCCCATAAAAATGGAAAACCTGCAATTTTTCTCTCAGACGCTGAATTCTCTAATCTCGCTTCTTCCTGTAGGCATGCTCTAATCGGTATGTTTCTTTACGACCACCTAAATTTGATGTTATTCAAAGAGATTTTGAACAAATGAGGTTGAAAGGAGAGTGGAAGATCGGTAAACTCGATGGTCGGCATATACTTATACAGTTATCTAACAATGAAGACTACGCTCACTTATTTGCTAGGAGGCTGATCAGGATCTTGTGATGAAGATTTTAAAGTGGACAGTGGATTTCGATCCCCAAACAGAACCTCCTACCATCCATGTCTGGCTGTGCTTCCTAGATCTAAAATTCCACCTTTTTAATCATAAGCTCCTCTATTTTTTCGCTGCAGTTTACGGTAAGCCTCTTAAAGCTGACATTTTTACCTTTAATCTAAGTCGCCTTTTTGAAGCTAGGGTTTTGGTTGAACGTGACATTACCTTACCCTCTTCGGATGATATATGGATTGGCTCGCAACATCAATGGTATTGCCAGAGGGTGGAACTTGAGCAGTTCCCACCTTATTGCTCTCACTGTCGCTTGTTTGGACACCCCAACTCTCTCTGTCACCACATCCACCCTCATTTAAAACCTCAAAACAACAATGTTCCTCCCACTGCATCTTCTGCCCCTATTCACACAAGCCCCTCCTCCACCCCTGAGTGCAACGCATTAATTATTGACAATTTGGCATAATTACCTCCCGCTCTCCCTCCCTCTCTTCCTCCCTTAAAAGCCACTTCTACAGTTACTGGTATTGGTAAGCCTTTTACCAGTATCGTCTCTACTTCTTTGAATGGTGTGGAGCCGGATGGAGATATAGATGGGCGACTTATATCCCCTAATTTGATTGATAATAACTTTATAGTGGCTCTTCTTACAACTCGGCCAAGTCAGTAGGTTGGCCTTGAAGTTCATTACCTCCTTGAGGAAGCAATGGGAATGGCTGATAATGTCTCATATCACTTTTGTTAATGATCTAAGTATATTATTGAAAGAAGCAACTACAAATTTAAAAAATGAGTGAAATTTCCGAGGAACATACAAAAGAAGAGGGAAGAATAATAATGATTTATTGCTTGCTAACAAGGAGAACACCACTCATTTTACTAATGGTAAATATTACTATGATGGAGAGCTGCATCACACCTTTCTAAAGCTAGGAGGGGTGGGCTACTACACGATGTTTAATATTATGGTATGGAACATTAGGGGAGTGGCGGGCCCCAACTCGCTTAATAAACTTACGTAGCGTCTATAAGCTCTATATTTTTGAGCTATTGTTGAACCATTTGTCTTTGTCAACAGAGACAAATATCTGAGAAAATTCAAACACTACAATCACTATTGCAACATCAATAATAAGATTTAGGGTTTTGGAAACCTAACGTTACTTTATCTATTGCTCAAGATGATGATAATTTGTTCTCGTTTCCTTTAAAATAGAGGAATTTCATAATTGGGCTACTTTTGTATACACTGGATGTTCCTTTCATGATAAGCTTACGCTCTGGTCTCAATTAGCTGTTATTGGTGATACTTTATCTAATAATTGGCTAATAGGTGGGGATTTTATTATGGTGATGAACGCTTTTGAAAAGAAGTGTGGTTGTAATTGTGATATGTCCCTTACTAATAAATTTTGTGATAAGCTTACCGATGCAAGCGTTTATGATCTGGATACTCTTCTAATCCATATACTTTGAGAAGCGTCATTTCAGAGGCTTGACAGATTTTTGTCCAATTGGTTTTTGTTTAACTATTATACAACTTCATATGTGCAAAATTTAAATCATGCCACCTCTGATCATTCTTGAATTATGTTATCTTTGGTCTTTCTTGAGACTCCTCCCAAATATAAATTCAGATTTTTAAATATTTGGATTTCTCACGACGCCTTCTTTAGTCTCATTCGATAGGCATGGAAGTTTGATGGGGCCTGTAGCCCGTGGTATCTTCTTTGGCAGCTCCGCAAAAAGGTCGCAGCCCAACTTAGGGATTAGAACTAGACAATTTTTGGTAATATACATGAGGTTACGAAGGCACAACTGAAGGTAGATTCTTTGGAATCCTAGGTTCTAATAACTTTGATGTTGCAGATGATTTAATATCAGCTCACAAGGATCTACTTGAGGTTATCAATATTGATAAAAAGTTTCTACAACAAAAAGGTAATAATATTTACTTCAAAAATGGTAATAGAAACACCAAGTGTTTTCATGTCACTATTAAACACAAAAGGAACAAAAATGCTATACTCAGGATCAAAGACACCAATGGATGTTCGATTACGGAGCAAATTGATATTGATAATAGTGTTCATTATTACACTGAATTATTTGAATCCCCTCTCCAGGTTTCTCCTGTTGACCATAATTTTTTTGATGGAGAGAGAGAGTATATTTCAAAGTTGTCTATGTGCTATCCTTCTACTGAGGAGGAAATTCTCAAGGCTTTTCAAGACATCAATAGAAACAAGGTTGTTGGACTTGATGGCCTCTATTCTGATTTTATGTTAAATGTTGGTATATCATTAAAAAGGAAGTCATTCTTGCTATTCAAAACTTTTTCACTGGTGAAAACCCATACAAATATTTTAGTTCTTCTCTTATCGTGCTCATACCTAAAGGTGCCCAAAAAAACAGTTGGGAGCATTTTAGGCCAATTTGCCTAATCTCTGTCATTTCTAAAGTTATCAATAAAATAGTGGTATGCAGATTGTAACCACATCTATTTACTTTTATCTCCCATCAACAATCTGCTTTCATAAAATGTAGAGATATCACAGATAACATTTTGTTAGACCAAGAGCCAATTGAAGATTTAGATAAAAAATGCAGGGGTGGCAATCTGGTGGTGAAACTTGAGATTAAAAAAGCTTTTGATATAATAAGCTAGGATTTTATTCTAAATATCTTATTTTCACAGGGTTTTCATAGGAATTTTAGTTTGTTTATCAAAAGATAACTTCAGAATAATTTTTATAGTATGGTAGTCAATGGATCTTCATATGGGTTCTTCTCGGCGAAATGGGGCATCAAGCAAGGAAATCCTCTGTCTTGCACTATATTTATTATTGTTTTTGATTATCTCTCACGTTTAATTGATATACAGCAGATACTTTTGCCTTATATGCATTTTTTTCATAAGTCCAAGATTAGGGTGTCATTTATCCTATGCAGATGATGCTATCTTATTCTCTAATGCTATTAAGAACTTCATTAGCAAGTTGATGGGCACATTGAGTACTTTTCAAAATATTTCTGGTCTTAATTTTAGTCAATTCAAATGTCAGCTTTTCATTAAACAATTGGTAAAACAAAGCACTATCAGTTGGTTCGTCAATTTCACAGGCTTTCTTCTTTCCTTCCTATCACATACTTGGGGGTCAATATTTTGAGAGGTAGGAGGAAACAAATCTAAATGGATGCGGTTGTTGAGAAATATAAAGCTAGAATTCGTGACTGGATGAACATTTTTCTTCTAATGAAGAAGGCTGACTTTTGTTACTAGTGTTTTACAGAGCATTCCTCTTTATGCCTTACTGGTGCAGAAGTTGAAGAAAAGCACACAAATCACTTTGGAAAGAATTTTTAATAAATTCTTAAAGGCGGGTAATAGCGCTAGGAAAGTATGGTATAACTAACATAAGGTGTGTAAACCTATGACTTTTGGTGGATTTTGGTTTAAAAGTCTTAATCACATTGCTGATATCAATAAGTTTAAGTTTTGGTTTAATTTTAGCGAAGGGTGTTCTCTTTGGGCTCAATTTTTATTTCATAAATACTATTTGGCTAACCATCCTTTTATAGTTCAGTGGAAATCCTGTGATTCTAAAATCTGAAAAGTAATTTTAAAGGCAATAGGTGAAGCTAATAACTTTATTTTTTTGGAAATTGGTGATGAAAATATTTCATTGTGACATGATAATTGGGGGGCTGATTTCTTGAGCAACTCTCCCCTTTCTTCTTTTCATCCTCGTATTTCAGTTTCAGATGTTCGTGTTGATGGGCAATGGAATATGCAACTTTTGGGAGATTTGGTTAGGGATTTCACCCGACAGATTTCTTTGATACATTTACATAATAATAGTAAAGACAAGCCTCACTGGAAATTGGGCTATCATGGCTCCCATCTCTAAAATGTTTATAATACTTTGCATCATTTTGATAAAGGGAAATGGAGACCTTAAACATGGCATAAATATCTCTCCCCTTTATTTCTATTTTCTTATGGAGAAATATTTTAAACCTATTGCCTTTTGATGATATCTTAAAGCTCAAAGGTTTGAGGTTAGCTTCACAATGTTGTTTGTGCAAATGCTCTAAGGAACGTGCTCTACATCTTTACTTTTCTTATCCCTTTGCTAGGAAGATATGACATAGTTTGGAAAGGATTTTTCGGTTGCAAACATTCATTTGGAATACTATGGAGGATTGCTTGCACGCTTGGCAATCTCTTTGCTCCTCGGAAAATACAATGCATTTTTTTTCCTTATATGGTTTTGTGGTTTATTTGGTGTGCTAGAAAAAACGTCAAACATGAGCAATCTTCCTCTTCCCCTCTTTCCACTATTTCATATATTCTTGTTTATCATGCAAAGGTCTCTGAGCAGCTAAATTTGATGTCTGGATCTTTACCTAAAGAGGGCTGCAGGCCAACATTAATTTATTGGCAGCCCCTCCCCTTAGCTGGATCAAAATAAATGTAGATGAGAGTTGGAAAAAATGCACGGCTGATGCTAGGGCCGTATTCAGAAACCATTTGGGCAAGTGTCTTTTCTGTTTTTCTTCTCCTGTGTGGGCCCTTACTCCTACTGAAGCTGAGGGTTGGGCAGTTTTTCTGGCTCTCCTGTTTGCTTTTACTTTTAATTGGCATTTTTCTTATTATTGAAACTGATTCTTCTGATTTTTTGGATTTCATCACCAGAGGAAAAGATCATGCTTGGAACGTAATTATTTGTCTGAATAGGATTTGGCAATATATAGATGCTTATGATCTCCAAGTCAGATGGAATTTTATATATTGGGAAGGAAATGGACCAGCCGATTGGATAGCTAAACTTGGTTACATGGGTGTCTCTACTGATTTGGTGCCTCCCAGGGAGCTTACTATACTTTTACGGAGAGATTCATTTATCTCCCTTATATTAGATGTTTACCATGATACAACTAACAGTCTTCTTTGCTATATGCATACCTTCAGTTTTTTCAAATGATTGTGGAGTTTTTTCTGCTCTCTTTTTCTACAGGCTTCATTACTTTTGGTTGCAGTACTACCATTCACGCAGAGGCTTGAGTTTACTTCTGTTTTCTTCTTTCTCTTTTTTGTCATACAGCTTTATTTCTATGAGCTTTCCTTTAACCTTGTCATTTTCCGCTCACCATTTTTTTACTTTATGGTTTTTGGGTATACCTGTAACTTATTTTTGGTGTTTCTTGGGTGAGTTGTATACTGGGGGGGTGGGGTGGAGATCCTTTTTTCCGGATCGCTCTTTTCCCACTGTTTTGCTTCCCCTTTCTTATCTCATGATATTTCCTATGGGCTTTTGAATATATATATATATGGACATCCAAAAATGGAGATCATTAGAAAGGAGTTTGAGTTGATGAAACTTACTGGTAGCTGGAAAGTCAGACTGTTGGATGGGCGACATGTCCTCATCCAACTATCCAATGATGTTGATTACATACAGATTTTTGCTAGAAAAGTCATAAAGATTGATAGTTTCATAAAGGTACTCAAATGGACTGACGACTTCGATCCGAAAGTTGAATCTCCCATAATCCCTATTTGGCTTATATTCCTTAGCTTGAAATATCATCATTTCCACGATAAAATTGTCTACAATCTCGCTACGGGCTTTAGCAAACTTCTTAGAGTTGATAATCCCACTCTAGACCGCACTAGGCCTTTTGATGTCTATGTTCTTCTGGAACGAGATGTTACAAAGTCTTATCCTGATGAAGTTTGGATAGACTCTAATCATATGAGGTATTGGCCGAAGGTAATTATGGGATTTCATCCACACTACTGTACTCATTGTTGTATGTTTGGACATAATTCTACAGTTTGTTATAGATTGCATCCTCATTTAAATCCTGCAATTACTCAAGGACCTCTTCTTTCCCGGCCACCTACTACCTCTGATCCATTAGCTGCACCTGTGAATGAGCATCTCGAATCACCATCGCCCACCCCTCTTCAGGTTTCCCCCTATCCATGATGCAGCTGAATCTACGAACTTAACCGAGGAGGTTCACCCCCCCAATCCAAAGAATTGACCTATGTCTTGTCTTCTGCTTCTCCTGCTCATAAGACTACTGATAATACTTTGAGTTCTTTTATTCCCCCATCTTCTGCCCCCCTGCTTTTATCTGATCAAGAACCCCTCCTCATTGAGAAGTGGGAGGATGTGGTTCCTCTTATTTCTCCTTCAGCTATTGATCCACTTACTGATGACCCAAATTCTCAGGGGGAGGATGTGGCTCCTCTTATTTCTCCTCGAGTCTTTGATCCGATTCTTTGTTGCCACTAATGTTTTGGAGTACGAACGGATTATTCGAAAATTCGGCGGGAAGAGAGGAGACCTCCGAGTAATGATAAATTGTCCTACACAAACACTGGAACTCATCGTTGCACCTACCTTTTCTTCTATGGATCAGATGGACCAGTCCTCAGAAGAAGAATGACTAGTATACACTTCTCGGCGGAAGAAGAAGACTAGGGGTACGATTGGAGATTTAATGGATGATACCTCAGTCACTCCTGGCAATGGAACAACACTTAAGAGTTTGCTTTCTCGATCCGCTCCAAGAACCAGAGGAAGAGGAATGGCTAGGCAACTTTGTCCTTAGACACTGTTATTTGTATTTTTTCTTGTGTCTTTTTTATCCTTTTTGTTTCAGCTTTCTCTGCATTTTGATCGTATGGGTGGGGCTTCAACTATTGGGACCTATCCTAAAACTTTCTTTTGTATCCTCTTTATTTCAATAAAATAGGCCCTAGGGCTTTTTCTTAAAAAATTATAATATATATATATATATATATATATATATATATATATATATTATTATTATTATTATTATTAAAAGGAAATCAATTTTTAGGTTTGGACTAAATCGTCCCCTAATATACCGGTTTCTTCATATGTGCTTAATTCGACCACGAGGGGATTCGAACCCATGACAAAAGGGACTTAAGCCTAGGCCGTCTTCCGATAGGCCACGGTTGCGTGTGTATATATATGTATATATATATATATATATATATATATATATATATATATATATATATATATATATATATATATATATATATATATATATATATATATATATATATATATATATATAAGGAGATGGTCGTGATGAGGGCTGCTGCAGCTAGGGTTCCGCGATGGCGACACGGTGATCCCTGCTCGACGCCTCTTCGGGTCGCCGACTACAACACGGCGGATTTTCCTCCGTCGTCTTCGCATCGCATAGGGATGACGCTCCTGAGCGTCTTCGTGTACGACGTCTCCACCTCCCGAGCGTCTTCGGGACGACGTCGGTGCTCGCAGACGGGTAAGAGGCCTCTCTCTCTCTCTCTCTCTCGCTCGCGTCCATGGCACGCAGCTACGCCACCGACGTTACAGCTGGTAGTAATAGTTCAACACGGCATTCCTGCGTTTTTCCGCAGGAGTTTCATGATGCCCTAGAACTTGAGAATGGAAATTCGCAAGTTGGGCCGTACGAATGGCAAGCCCGCACTCTATCTCACGGAGGAAGACACAAACATTCTCGCCTTTTCGTGCCGTCTGGTTTTGGTGGGAAAATTCCTGTACGGAAGTCCAAAATGGATACTATACACCATTTTTTCGACACTTTAAAGCTTGCGGGACCTTGGAAAGTTGGATCCCTTGATGGTAGACATGTTTTGATCCATCTCACCACTTATACGGACTATACTTCTGTTTTCTCCCGCAAAATGATAAAAATTGACAACAAAATCATGAATGTTCTCAAATGGACAATTGATTTTGATCCAAAGGCTGAATCTCCTATTTTACCAGTATGGTTCACGTTCCCTGGGCTCAAATATCACCACTTCAACTGCGAGATTCTCTTCTCACTTGCCAAAGGGTTTGGAAAACTGTTACGGGTGGATAAACCGGCTTTAGAAAACACTCATCCTTCGGATGTTTGCTTCCTGGTTGAACGTGTTGTTACACAGTCGTATCCTGATGAGGTTTGGATTGGATCTAGGCATACAGGGTATTGGCAATCAGTGGTGATGGGTCCTCACCCTCCTTACTGCTCGCATTGTTCTATGTTTGGCCATAGTCTCACTGCTTGTTATAGGCTCCACCCAATTTTCAAGCCGCATGCTCCCTCAAAAGAAACAATAGTGGTTTGGCCTCCCACCCCCTACCTCCCGACGTTTACGTTGATGTGCCACACTGCTGCCAGCTAACTCTTTTGCTTGATGTCCCACGGTTCTCGATTACCGGCCGGAAAATCCGGAGGTCCCTCCGGTGATAATAGTCGATCCACGGGATGTTCATCTTATTCACGACACTGCGAGGCAACTCATGCAGATATTAATATTCAATCTAAAGAATTGACTTCTGTCTCGCCTTCTGTTCCTTCTGTTCCTCTAACTACAGATCATACGTCTCTCCATGTGAGGGAGGGGAACGGGGGTTCTCCCCCTGTTCTCCACCAACATCCAGATGACCCAGATCTTCAGGGGGAGGAGATAGCTCCTCCTATTCCACCTCGTGCAGTTGAACCAGTTACGGTTCCCACTAAAACTTTGGAGTTTGAACAATTTGCGCACACATTTAGCAGGAAGAAGGGACTCCCCAAAGTATTGAATAAAAGTTCTAAGCAAGCAGCGGAACCTATAGTGACCTCTCCAGTTTCTCTCATTGATGAGAGGCCAGTCTTCAGAAGATGAATGACAAGTTTACACTACACGGACAAAGAGAACGGGTGGCTATTATTTTCAGATAGGGGACATAGCGGATGATACTCAGGTCTCTACTGGCAATGGGACAATTCTTAGGCACTTGCTTTCTGATTACGACTCAAAATCCCACGGAAGGGGAAAGCCCAGGCGACCTCCTCCTTAGTCTTTACTTTTTGCATGTTTTTAACTCTTTAATGTCTTATGTATCCTATCACCTTAAGCTATCCTTTTAGTTTGTAACTTAGGAGTAGGACTTCACCTGTTGGGTCCTCTCCTAAAAAACTTTATGTTGTATTTTCTCTATTTCAATGCAATTGGCCTTAGGCCTTAAATATATATATAATGTGCGAGATCCTCTGCTAGGGTTTCGCCCGATGGCGATTTCATTCTTCTTCTTCATTGATTCTTCTCCTCAGTCTGCTTCAGCTCCTTCATCTACTTCCTTTATGCAGCCTCATCAGTTTTGTTACTGCATCTGCTTCGTCTCTTCTTCGTTGGCTTCTTCAATTGCACGAGGGCTCGATTTCAACTTCCCACACAAATTTGACTTGTCTTCCCTTCAATTCAACTTCATCAGTTTCATCATTTGCACGAGGGATCGATTTTGGCTCCCTTCCATACTCAAACCAACGTCTCTTCCTCCGCGCGTTGCTTCTTCCTCGGCACATTGTTTCTCTCCTCGATTGCTCAGGAGTGAGTGTTCGCCTCCTCTGCTCTCGGTTTGCAGGCACGAGAGCCCTTACAACAGTCACGACTCAAACACAGTAGCTTCCCTCTGTTTGAATCTTTGCTTTATGGCTTTCGTTCCTCATCAACCACTGACTGCTTCAGTTTTGAACCTTGGGAAGGCTTCTCATGTTGATATGGTTGGCTCTATGGGCTGAATGGATCAAGTTTTTCCTCATATTTATCATGAATCCTTTGAAGGCCAAGGGAACTGTAACCTCATCAAGAAGACGAGTAGAAAGAGTGGCAAACTAGCTCTAATTTTCTTTGATATTGAAGTCTCCAACCCGGTTGATAAGTGCAAATTTACCCTCAATGGGAAGTTCCAATTGGGACATCCTAAAATGGAAATCGTTCGAAAGGCTTTTGAAGATCTCAAACTATTGGGACATTAGAAGGTTAGTGTCTTTGAGAGACATGTGATGATGCAATTTTCTAAAGTAGAGGACTATACCAAATTTTTTTCCAAAAGTTTATGACAATTGATAAGAAATATATGAAATTGCTCAAGTGGTCTCCTGAATTCGATCCTAGCCAAGAACTCCCTATTGTTCCAATCTGGTTTAAACTACATGGCCTAAAGTTTCACTACTTTAATCACCATGTCCTCTATTCTATTGGAGCTGCATTAGGGAGACCTATGAAATTTGACACACCCACTTTAAAGGGATATTATCCTTCCTGATGAGGAAAAACATGGCTTGGTGTTGCCCACAATGGGTATCGGCACCAATTGTTGCAGAGCAAAGACCCACCCTACTACTGTAATCACGTAAACTGATTGGGCACACACCTGTCAAATGTTTCAGGCTTCACCCACATTTGAGATCCAACCTCCCTATGTATTTGGATTCTGCAATCCCTAACAACATCGCCCAAAGTGGAGGAAAATATAGCAGAAACTGAAGATCTTCCTGAAATGTTGAAGAAAAATGTCTCATATGGCTATTCCTCGGCTACTTTCCACTGCCCTTGAGATAGCCCTTCCCCAGAGAGAAGAAGGTAATCAAGCCTTAGAGGAGCGCCATGATCAAGATGTGATGTAGGCTGAGATTGATCAACAAGTCACTGATCTACAAATCCCCAGGGTGAGCTCTCCATCGACGATCCACAAATAGATCATATGGGACAAACGCTAGCAAATGAATGACAAGTTTACAAATATAGGAAGAAGAAAAAAGAAATGTTATAACTCAAAAATTTTCAGGACGATTGTTTGATAGTTTTGGGTGGTAGCCCCGCATCTAAGTTTGGTGTTGGACTCTCTCCCTAGAACAAGGGGATGGGAGGTGGCAAATCCACCCACCATGAATAGGAGTTTTTCCTTTCTCTTTTTTGAGGTATACAAGTATTTCAATGTCTCTTTTTTTGCGTGAGTTGTATTCCCTGTGAGTGAGCTCGTTGTACTCACTCACTAAAACCTTTGTATCTTCCCTTTTACATCAATAATTTGCCTTTTATAATATATATATATATATATATATATATATATATATATATATGCCGTCTCCTCCCACGCGCCGCTCTGCTAGGGTTCCGCCTCATGGCGAACCCTAGCGACATTTTCGCGCCCTCCTTCTCCGGCGTTCTCTCCGGGAACTGCTCGCGTCCTCTCCAGCGACGTTCACTTCTGGAGTTAGCGTCGCCTTTTGCAGTGCTTCACTGCATCGACGGTTTCGTCTGGGCTAGAGCTGAGCGGCGCTGATGCGTTGATGCGGCAGCAACTCACCCGTCGTTTGCGGCTCCTCCCGACGACGTATCTGCTCGTAGGTACGGTTCGGCCCGTCGGCGCGAGCCTCTCCCTTCGATTGCGGCGCTCTCTTTGAGGAGCTGCCGGCTTCCCGTCGGCTGCTTGCTTCCACTATACGGTGGGGTACGCGCACCTTGGTGCACTCCCTTCGATGGGTTTTGCACGGTACGTAGAATGGCCTTGGGTCGTTCTTACGCCGCCACCCTCGCTGGCGACAACTCCGCCCGTGCCCCTTCACGTTCTAATATGTTCCCGCAAAGGTTCCATGATGTATTTGAGCAAGGTGTCGAGAGTGGATTTCTTAGTAGTTGGGCTACATCATTGTGCCTCTCATACTACTTGTTTTGTAACCCCTTTTATCATAATGAAAATGGCCCTAGGGCTTCTTTTAAATATATATATATATATATATATATATATTTCACTACACATAATTCTGTAGTATGTTTAGTGTCAGTTGGAAGACGGTATGCAAACCATTAACAGTTGGGGGGCTTGTTTCAGAAGTTTCCAGCAATTGAAAACTATCAATTTCTCTAAACTCTAGATCAGGTTTAGGGCACAAGACTCCCTATGGGCCAGGTACATGGCTGGTAAGTATTGCAAAGAACGACACACCTCACAGATAGTGCAAAAAGCTGGAGATTCCATAATCTGGTGCAACATGCTAAAAGTTCGAGAGAAAGCTGAAGAGCTATTTTTCTTGGAGCTGGGGGAGGGTGATATTCACTTTTGGTTGGATAATTGGACTACTGGTTTTGTCCTCCATCCCCAGAATTCTCATCCAATTAATGGGCATCTTAAAGTAGTGGACTGCTGGGAGGGAAATAATTGGAATGAAGCTGCTCTCAGGAACCTCTTAGAACCATCTCAAGTTCGTTTGATTAACCTTCAACCCTTTGACCGAACTAAGAAGGATAAACTGATCCTAAAAAAACCTCTATCACAAAATCTATCATCATTCATTTGTAGCAAAGGTGAACAATGTCAGACAACTCCTTGTGGGAAGAAGATTTGGGTCTATGTCATTTTTCTGTTGAAGGTTCTTACTAAAACTACTCCCTACGGATGATATTCTGAAACTCAAAGGACTGAGAGGGCCTTCGATATGTTTATTTTGTAAGACAAGTGAGGAACACCTACCTCGCATGTTCTTCCATTGCTCGTCTGTACAGGAGGTCTGGAGTAAGGTAATTCAACACCTTGGTGTCTCCACATTGTTTTTAACTTGGTAATATTTCCAGAGGTGTTGGCAGGATTGGCACTCAACTGGACTATTCACTATCCCTTGCATTGTGGCTTGGTTTGTCTGGATGGCTAGGAACCAAAGGAAGTTTGGGGTCATTTGTTTACCACCTTCTGTTGTGGCTGCCAACTGTTTAGCTTATATAAATAGACTTTGAAAATATAAAGGCCTGCTGATCCCAGGAAGGAATGCATCTTTATGTAAAGCAAGAGCATCGTTGGCATTGCTAACTTATTGAAAGAACCCCCCTGGTTGAGTAAAAGTAAATACATATGGGAGCTTTCTAAAATCCAAAGCTGGCATTGAAGGAATATTTAGAGACTACAAAGGAAACTGCATTTTATGTTTGCATTCTCCCATTACTGCTAAAGATGCTTTGGAGGCTGAATGCATTGCTATTTTTTGGACAGCCCTCTTTGCCAACAAAATGTCTTGTTCTAATCTATGGGTGGAATCCGATTCTCTTATTTGGATGAAGGCGGCGGGATTCGCCATGGCGAAGCCCTGTGATTTCTTCAACTTCGCCGACGATCTTCTTGCACGGCGAGCTCGAGCGGCGATCTTCCGAGTTGCGATTCGAGTGGATCGGAGGCAATTCGGCTTGGCCTACTGTCGCAGTTGACGCCTAGCTGGCGAAACGTCCTCACGGCGACTCGTTAGCTTCGTCGTCCTACACGAAGATTGCATCTTTCGCGCTGGTTCGCACGAGTCGGCTTCACGGGTACGTCGTCTCCCTCAACGTCGTCTCCTCATAGCCCTCCGTTCACAGATTTGAACCTGCAACTGCTGGAGTTGTCTTCGGCGACTGTAACGCGAAGCATTCGCGGCCCTATTCGCGATCTGCGTATCGCTGGCGTAGCAGGGTGTGCTGTGCTGCGACGAAGTGTTTCGCGTGTACGGGATCCTCGGCTGCGTGCGAGAAGAAGGGTCGCGATCTTGCGGCCCAAGCGTTGTCGGTCCTGCCTCGTTCTTCGGCTTGCGAGAGATTTTCTTGTCGAAGGGACTCGCTCGATCGGGTTTGTCTTCATGGAGGCTCAGGTGTCTTATCTTTGGAGCGTAGGCGGCGATTCACAAAGCTTGAAATATCTCTTCTTTCCACGAGAGTTTCATGACAACTGCGGTGGAAAAAGACATAGTGCTTTTATCGAGCCGATATGTGTTAAAGATGGGAAACCTGCGGTTATCTTTACCACCCAGAAAATGAAGGTTCTCTCTGATGATACTAAGTTCATCGGTCACCCCAAGATGGATTTAGTTAGAAAATTTTTTGAGAATCTGAAGCTCATTGGAGGATGGAAGTTGGGAGTTTTGGATGGCAGACACTTATTAGAATTCAGAAGGAAGAAGATTATGTCAGAATCTTTGCTCAACAATCTCTTTTGGTTGTTGGCACCAATATGAAGTTTATCAAATAGACTCCTGATTTTGACCAATCTAAGGACCTCACTATCGTTCTATGTGGTTCGAACTTTCGAGACTTCATTTCATTTGTACGATTCGCGTGTTTTGTACGACATAAGTCAAGCTCTCGGTACTCCTCTCGAGTTGATTCACCTACGCTTTGATAGGGTCTCACCGGGTGGTGTCAGGGTTCGGGTGAAGAGGGATTTCACTCTTCCAGATGTGGATCGATTTTGGATCACAGATGGTGAGGATGGGTTTTGGCAGGAGGCTGTGGTGGAGAACAGGCCTCTCTTTTGCCAGCATTGTAAAATGTTCGGGCACATTAGGGACACTTGTTATAGACTGCATCCTCCCTCTAGGAAAAGGGCTTCTGGGCCTTACTGCATTGTTGGGATTTCCCGACGAAGAGTCGATCTTCTGCAGCTCGGGAGAATAAGGTAACGTCGATGCGATAACGGTTTACGCTCGAGTGACGAGTGCATGGGGAGACTCCTCAACCGGTTGTACAAATTGACACTCTGGTGACTACAGTGGTTACTGATCAAGCTGGAAGTGTGGACCTTCCTCCTGTGGCGCAAGTCATCCATGGGGCTACTTTAGTTGTCCACTCTAACAGATACATCCAAACTTTCAGCAGAAAAAGAAGAAATCTCGGCCCGATGCCGAACCCACCGGTATGAATCAGCAGGATCAGTCATCGGAAGAGGAAAAAGCAGAAGAAGAAGAAGAAGATAGAGAACATTGGCAAGTTTATCAGTCTCGATGGAAGAAGAAACCTGGAGATACACTTCTAGTTGATGATACATTGGTTACTCAGGGCAATGGAGTAGCATTAAAGAGCTTACTTTATGGATCACCAAGGCACAAAGCGAGAGTATCACGTTCTCGTTCTTAGGCATTGTTTGTGCTCTTTTTCTAATCTGATCTTTTGGATCCTTTTGTTAGCTTTGTATCGTAGGGGTAGGGCTCCATCTATTGGGCCCTCTCCTCAAGCTTCTGTAACCGCTTTTATTTCAATAAAATAGGCCCTAGGGCTTTCCAAATAAAGATATATATATATATATATATATATATATATATATATATATATATATATATATATATATATATATATTAGGTTCCTTGGAAGCCCGACCTTCCGACCTATGAGAAGCTGAAACCCTAACGGTTAGCTGATCGCCGAATCTCAAAATTTCAGCCATGGATGCCATCAGGAAGCAGTTGGACGTCCTCATGGGAGCTAATATAAATGGGGACGTGACAGAAGTCGATCGCAAGTACTCTGATCGCGATGTCTGCCGTCTCTTCCTCGCCGGCCTATGCCCTCACGACCTCTTTCAACTAACGAAAATGGACCTGGGTCCCTGTCCAAAGGTGCATTCTTTGCAGCTAAGAAAAGATTACGAAGAAGCGAAAGCGAAAGGTATACACAACTTTGATAGAGATCTTGAAGATTTAATTGAAAGACTTATTGTAGAGTGTGAGAGGAAAATTCAAAGAGCTCTAAAGCGTTTAGAGAGTGAGGATGCTAAGGCTGCCATAGCAATATCTGTTTCTGAAGTGACACAGACACCAGAAGTACTGGAGTTGTCCAAACAAATCAAGGAGAAGTTGAAGGAAGTTGATGCTTTTGACTTGGAAGGAAAAACTGACAGTAAAATCCGGGCTCAAGAAACGGTCGAAGATCTCAGAGCAAAAAGAGCTGACAAACAGGCAATGCTTCTCCTCGATGCTTTTAACATAGATAGAGCGTCTTTACCACAACCACATCAGGTACATCCACCGTTGGCTCCTTTCCCTGCTTCCAATCCTCAAGATCCTCGCACCCAGGAGATGATTAACGAAAAATTGAAGAAGGCAGAAGATCTTGGTGAGCAAGGATTAATAAAGGAGGCACAAAAAGCCTTGGAAGAGGCAGAAGCTCTAAAAAAGTTAAGTGCTAGGCAAGAGCCATCATCAGTGGACTCCTCCAAGTATACTGCTGCTGATGTTCGAATTACTGACCAAAAGTTGCATGTCTGTGACATATGTGGAGCTTTCTTGAGTGTTTATGACCGTGACCGTCGATTGGCCGATCACTTTGGAGGAAAATTGCATTTGGGTTATATGCAAATCCGCGAGAAGCTTACAGAACTTCAGGAGGAAAGAAATAAGTCCAGAAAGAGAGAGCGATCTGATTCTCATGACAAGAGAGACGGAATTGAGGACCGAAGGTCCAGGGAGCGTGGTCGGGATGACCAAAGTGGTAACCGGGAAAGAGGCCGTGAACATGATTTGCGTGGCAGGGAGCATGATAGGAATGACAGAGATCGGGGCTCGAACCGTGACCGTGATAGGGATTTAGGTCGATCTCGCCATCATGATTCTAGAAGCAGGCGAAGATCTCGTTCTCGCTCCCCTGAACGTTCGAGAGATTACGAGCGACGTAGACGCCATGATCGGCGCTGAAGAGGTGCTGCTCAGTGCAGATGAAGTGATGAGCACCAGGTGAATTTCCTTCCCTCCATTCAGAGCTGTGGATCTGAGAGAGGTTTTAGTTCCTAAATAGCTGCTTGTTCGTGAAAATTATTTTTTAATACCCATCGAAGGAAGTGTGATGCTATAAAGGCTTTATTTTGCTCAAGTATTCTACTTTTGGTACAGTAGCTCATGCGTTCTGATGTATGCATGCTGAATTTTAGATGTCAACAACTGGGACAATTTATAATTTGTTGTATCCTTCCAGTTCTATTTTTACAGAACCAGAACTTGAATTTGAACCCCATATATTAGGATTCTTAATTTTATTTTCTAACTTATATCCTAAATATATATATATATATATATATATATATATATATATATATATATATATATATATATATATATTAATAAAATGTGATTTAGGAATTATAATATTTTTGAATGTCCCGTGAGCTTGATTTTTAGTCCACAAGTCAAATTCAAGTTAACTTGCCATTTCATTATGTCAGCTCATCAAAAGTTTACTATGCTAGATAGTAAACTTATGAAGCAATTTATGTGAAGAGCTCTCATGACCAAGTTAATGAGGTGATAAATGTAAGTGTTAAGTATCACGCCCCAAGATGGCCCTTCAAAATTGAACAAAATGCTTGGATAATTTCTTACATATATGGATCTAGTAATTAAGATGAATCAATTGAGCTAATGTATTTTAAAATTTTTCATTCATTCAGTTATAAAGCTTTTGTCCTCCTTGTCGTCGCCCAAATATGTACTTTGCCCTGTTTTGGGTATGAGCTTCAGGGGCCACAAATTCTTTCAATTTTCTCACCTCGATCAATTCTTCAATTAGATTAAGAAGATGTTGACACTTTTCGATGTCGTGATCATGATCCCAATGATATGCTCAGTATTTGTTAGGATCGTGGGCGTGAGTTCTCTCCATTCGAAAGGGTTTGATAATCTTTATTCTGAATGGTCTCTATGAAGCCATTGTAACTCTCATATGTGTGACTTCAGTAGAAGGGAATCGAAGTAACTCCCGGCTTCTCTCTGACTTTCTTCTGATTGTCTTTTTGTCATTGTTACTTTGTTCTTGGCAGACGAGCTAGTCAGGAATGTTCCAAGGCATCTTCTTCTCGAAGCGGTTTTTTGAGCTCCAGCTATCGTCAAGGTGCTGGCTTTGAAACATCTGGCTTGACTCTTGCGATCTTGGAAGAACTAGGACAGGAGTTGTACTCCTAATCAGATATGTGACTTTAAAATCTCCAGAGCTTAGCCAAGGTTTTTGACTTCTGCAAGTCTAGCGTGTATCAGAACAGTCCCTCATGGAGGCTTTGAGCCAGAGCGACATGAGCAATGATAGGCTCCAGATCTTGAATGTCTAACATCCCCCATTGGAAGCGAGCGATGAAGCTTTTGAGGCTCTCCTTAAGTTTTTGTCGGATCTTCACGAGAACTTGAAAGTTCATTGGGGAATTGGGCTGTGACCATGCGCTTGAACTCTTTGAAAGAGGTAATCATCCCTACCAACAAATGGTTGAACCAGTGTAAGGCTAACTCCCTTAACGTTATAAAGAACAAACGACACTTAAAACCATTATTTATTCTGTGCAGACAAACGACTGACTCGAATGAGGCCAGATGATTGTTAGGGTCATATTTTCTCTTGTAAGACTCAAAGGATGGAATCTTAAACTTCCTCGGTGTCTCAGCATACGTGATTTCTCTTGAAAATGTATTTTCTGCCAGTTTCCATTCTTTTCTTTTTCTCCTGGTCCCTTCATCCAAATGCACGGGAGTAAATCTTCTCCTCTTCCTTTCTTCTCCAGTCGAGGCTGCAGCATTCTCTCTTTTGAGATGATCATGATCTTTTTTTTGTTTTCCTTCTTGTTCAAGGATCGGGCCGATAGATCTCCTTAGTCTAGCTCTCTCCAAGTTCTGCACAGGTTACTCGTCTTTGTGACCCTTTCCTTAGTGGCTTCTGCCTACGAGCCACGGATGTTAATGATCCAATTTGAATTATGGGATCAATTCGAGAATGAGATCTTTTTGCAAAGTTTGAGCATGAACTCCACGCTCTTCAGGATGTTTAATCCTTTTAGAACGTGGGGTTCCGTATCGCTCTTGAGTACATACAACCCTATAAAGATTCTTTTTTTGTAGAGGAAATGTGGAATAGAAAGATTTGTGTAAGACGCTAGAGAGGTATCAGAGATTATCTATTGAACTTGAGCCTTCAAAAAGCCTGAATATTGGGATCATCAGAGATTTCTTAGCTACAAGGCAGCTGTCAAGAGAAGTGAGCCCTTAAAGAGTAGAGTCCCTCCTCTCTTTGTTTGCCTTTCCTTTATACAAAGAGAAAAATCAATTAAAAACATATTTAGTACTGTACGATTCCCACCTTTGTTGTCTTGATGAAAAAACTGTGATGAGGATATCAGGCGATGCTTTTAAAGATGGATGGACCTGCGTTTTTGTTGGTAATGATGATCATCTCTAGTAGTAGTATCTCTCTAGATGGACTAAGCTTTCCCTCGTGGGTGGAAGAGAAGAATTCAGCCACTCTGGCAAATAGGCTCAATTTAACCGGTTCTGCAGGTGCACTTGGTTCAGCCACTTTGATAAGTGGGCTTCAGACTACACGTATAAAACCCTGTATAGCCATATTTGTTTGTAGAACTTCCAACCAATAAAAAAAAAAAAGAAATCTTGCATTTATTTACCAACTAACCAAACAACTCTTTGGATATTTCAAATATATTGTATTTAAAGAAAGTTGAGGAAACTTTAAAGAAAATCATGGCTGGAAAGTCTGTAGGACCTGTTGATTTCCCAATTGGAGTGTGGAAATGTGCAGGAGATTTGGGAGTTTATTGGCTTACTATACTCTTTAATATGTTTTAAAAACTAAAATGATGTCTGAGGAGTGGAGGAAGAGTATCTTGGTCCCTACGCTTAAGAATAAAGGGACGCATAAGAGTGTGCAAATTATAGATAAATTAAGTTGATGTGTCATAGTTTAAAATTATGAGAAAGGGTAATTGAACATAGGTTAAGACGTATTGCTAAGATTTCTCATAGTCAATTTAGGTTTATGCCGGGCGGGTCTACTACGAAAGCTATACATTTATTGAGAGATTTGATGGAGAAGTTCAAAGATAATAAGGAGGATCTACAATTGATTTTTATTGATTTAGAAAAAGCTTACGATAAGGTCCCAAGAGATATCCTTTGGAGAGTTCTTGAGAAGAAAGGTGTTGATATGACTTATATTCAAGTCATTAAAGATATGTATACTAGAGTTGTTACTTGTGTTTGAACTGAAGGAGGATTAACCAAATATTTTCCTATTTCTGTTGGATTACATCAGAGATCAGCTTTAAGCCCGTATTTTTTTGCTTTAGTTATGGATGGTCTTACTGGACATTTACAGGAGGGTGTACCTTGGTGTATGCTCTTTGCTGATGACATCCATCTCATGGATAAGACGAGAGAAAAAGCCCATGAAAAACTTGAATTATGGAGGTCTATGTTGGAGTCTGAAGGCCTTCGTTTGAGTAGAACTAAAACTGAATACATGCAATGTAATTTTAGTAGGGGTAGTTCTAGTGACAGAAGTATAACTTTGGGTGATCAAATAATTAAAAAGTGTGAATGATTTTAGGTATTTCGGGTTTATTGTTCAAAGCGATGGTGATATAGATGGGGATGTTAGTAGTAGAATTCAAGTTGGTTCGTTGAAGTGGAGGAATGCTTCGGACCTTTTGTGTGATAGAAAAGTACCGCTTAGACTGAAACGAAAATTTCATAAGATGGTGGTGAGACCTGCAATGCTTTTTAGCACTGAATGTTGGCCTTTAAAAGAGAAGCATAATATTAAGTTAAGTATTGCCGAGATGAGAATGATTAGATGGATGAGTGGCATTACACTTAGAGACAAAATGCGAAATTAATAAATCCATGATAGGGTTGGTGTAGCTCCAGTGACTGACAAAATTAGAGAGTCGTCTTAGATGGTTTGGTCACATTAAACGTCGACCATCTGATGATCCAATTAGGAGAGTAGATGTTTTATATTTGATTTATTTTAAGAAAGGAAGAGGTAGACATAGGAAGACTTGGGCTTATTGTATAAAAAATGATCTTAATTTATTAGAATTAAATGAAAATATGACACTAAATAGAACACAATGGAGAAAAAAGATTCATGTAGCCGACACCACTTAGTGGGATTAAGGCTTTGTTGTTGTTATATATATAAAGATTGCGTCGTCCCCGATCGGCTCTGCTAGGATTTCGCAGCATGGCGTCGAACCCTAGCGACCGTCATTGTGATCTCTTCGCATCTGATCCCTCGTCGATCCCGCGTCTCCTCCAGCATCGTCAGACGCTGCGCGGCTGCAGTTCCGACGTGCGCAGCGTTGTCGTCTGTCGCTGCACGGTCTTCGCGCGTCATCTAGAGCTTGCCCGCCGCTCGTCATGCGTAGCGCGTGCTACTGCGGCGTCTTCCTCGCGGCCTTCGTCTGCGGCGAGCATTTCTTTCGCGGCGATCCGCAGTCGATTGATTCAGTCTGGTTGCTACGGGTACATGTTTGTCCGAGCGGGAAGGAAAGCTTGACAGGCACAACGGGCTACTTCGATCTTGACGGTGAGCGAGTTGGTTTTCGAGCCGTCTTCATGGCAACGACTACTTTTGCGGAGTGGTGGGCGGGGGCAACACCTCTCACAAAAAAGTTCTTGATCATCTTTTCTTTCCACAATCCTTTCACGATGCGGCGGCTGGTAAAATCGAGCAACATTTTATCAGACTGATAGGTGAAAAGGATGGGAAGCCTGCTGTTATCTTCACTACCTTGGAAATGAAGGCTCTCTCTGAGGATGTGAAGTTCACGTTAATTGGGAAATTTCAATTTGGTCATCCCAAGATGGATTTGGTTAGAAAGTTCTTCGAGGATCTGAAGCTCATTGGAGGATGGAGGTTGGGAGTTTTAGATGGCAGACATCTACTTATTAGAATACAAAAGGAAGAAGATTATCTTAGAATATTTGCCAACAATCACGTTTTAGTTGCCGGTACGCATATGAAGGCTTATCAAATGGACTCACGATTTTGACCCATCTAAGAACCTCACTATCGTTCCTATGTGGTTCAAGCTTCGGGACTCACTTTTCATTTGTACCGACGAAAGGCTTTATATAACGTCGATCGAAGCTCTTAGTATTCACTCTCGAGTTGATTCACTCTACTTATGATATGGTCTCGCACTGATGGTGTCGGGGTTCGGGTGGAAAGGGATTTTACCCTCCAGGATGTGGATCGAATTTGGATCACGGATGGTGAAGATGGGTTTTGGCGGGGAGGTGGTGGTAGAGAATAGGCACTCTTTTTGCCGGCGTTGCAAAATGTTCGGGCGCATTAGGGACACATGTTACAGTGCATCCCCCATCGAGGAAAAGGGCTACGGGCGCTCTTTACGTTGCTTGTTGAGATTCTTCGACGAAGTGCGATGCTTACCCTCGTTCGAAAGGTGAACGGCGTAGCATCCCGAGGTTGACAAGTCATCGGGGAGACTCCTCGACGAAGTGCACTGAGTTGCCACCCGGTGGTTAGCGGCATGGTTCTTTGAAGATGGAAAGGTGGCCGCTTCCTCCTGTGGTGCAAACCGCCAGAGGTGGCTACCATGTTGTCGATTCGACCAGATAAGCCAAAAAATTTAGTAGAAAAAGAAGAAATCTCCAACTTCTTGTTGCACCTACCGGTAAGTTTCGGCGGACTACGACAGCGAAGAGGAAGAAGGCTGAAGAAGAAGCGAGAAGAAGATGAAGAAGAAGAAGATGAAAAGGATTGGCGAGGTTTACGACTTCTCGACGGAAGAAGAAGCTCGGAGATACTCTACTTAGTTGATGAAACCTTGGTCACTCATAGCGATGGAGCGACGATTAAGAGTTTACTCACATGGATCTCCAGAAACGGAGCGAGAGCGGCGCGATCTCGTTCTTAGACATTGTTATTGTTGTCTTTGTATTGAACTTTCGTTTCTTTTGTTAGCTTTGTATCGTAGGGGTTGGGCTCCATGTTTTGGGCACTCCATGAGCTTCATGTAACCGTTTTTATTTCAATAAATAAATAAATATATATATATATATATAAAGGCTTTGTTGTTGTTGTACTTTACTTTGTATACTATGTTTATTTTCTAGGTACTTGCAATTAAAGTGCCCCTCGATAATTTTCCTATCCGACTTCTAGTAGTGCAAATCATGAGTTTATTGCTTTCTTCCATCTTATTGCCAGAAACAAATTTTTGCTACTTAGTATTTATGTCCAGTTACAACTTTTGAGACCGCATTAGCTTAGCATTTTACTGTAACTTTTCTCATTGCAGTTTTCTGGATGCTTCTGGCTTTCTTAATCTTACTATGCCTCCTTTTCAGGCGCTATCTTTCTTACAATTTGAGACCTTTTGCTGGAGTAGCAGCTCATATATCTCAGAACGAACTACCTATAAGCCCACCAGAATCCAGTTGCATATTGTCTCCTTTGCCCTTGTCCGGATTAATAAGCCTACCAGTAACTCTTCTTGGATGCTTTCTCATATCTCACATTGGGGGGCGATATCTTTTCAGCCGTTCACGTGGACATGTTTTAACACAACAAACTAATGCTAACGATCTTTTAGCTGAAGCTTGGAACAAAGAATTGTTGCTATGTATTCGGGACTCTTATGTTCAGTTGGTGTTGGAATTTCAGAAGATCAGGAAGGACTATCACACTTCATCTATTGATTCAAACTCTGCACGCTCTTTAAGTTATATTCTACAGGCATATGGTGATAGAATTTACTCTTTCTGGCCTAGATCTATAAAGAATTCAAAATCCTATGCAGATGTTGATAGTTCGACCAAGGAAACAATTACAAGTAAAGCATGTGGTGAAGATTGGGCATCACTTGTTGAACAAGTGATTAGGCCTTTCTATGAACGCCTTGTTGATATGCCAGTTTGGCAATTATACCGTGGAGATGTTGTGAAAGCTGATGAAGGTATGTTCCTGTCTCAATTAGTTGGTGAAAATGACGACAGCCTTCCACCCTCTGCAGTTTGTAGCTTCATCAAGGAGCGCTACCCTGTTTTCTCTATGCCATCTGAATTAGTTAACGAAATTGATGCCATAAGAGGTAAGGTGAGGAAGATCACGCCTAAGATGATTCGAGGTCTACTTAAATCTTCTGTCTCAGTATTGCCTGAGTCTATTGAAATGTATATGGATTTGCTGGATTACTGTTTGTCAGACATTCATCTGCCAGATTTTCCAGCAAGTGAGTTATCAGGTTTTAACAATAGATTGGATTCTGTTGGTGCTTTGCAAACGGTTAGAGATGATTTGTCTCCAAGTGCCACGTCATTTTTATCCTCGACGAATATACAGAGAAGTCGTAGAGATGCTTTTCAGAGTTCAAGTAGTTCTGGAGGTGATGCTATCGAGGTTGTAACATACTTTGGCAAGGCTTTATATGATTTTGGCCGTGGAGTTGTTGAGGATATAGGAAAAGCAGCAAGTCCTCTATCCTATGTTGACAGTGCTTCTGCATCCATTATTGCAGAACTTAAAGGGTTACCATTTCCAACTTCAACAAAGCGTCTAGTGAGACTGGGCAGTTCAGAGTTATTCGTTGGGAACAAGGACCTGCAGTTACTCATGCATCCACTAGCAGATAAATTTGTCCACACTCTTTGCTTAGAGAAACCTTTCTTGGCTAAGATTCTTTCCATCCAGAACACGCACGGACTTTTAAAATTAAAGAACTTCACCTCTCAGTTGCTATCAGATCATTTGAGGGTGCTGCTCACTGAATCTTGGGTGAATCATGTATTATCTGTTAATCAAGGTCCTTGGGTGCCATGGGATAACTCTGCAAGCTCGGCATCTGATGGGCCACGTCCTGAGTGGATACGACTCTTCTGGAAAATCTTTAGGGACATTAATGGTGACCTTTCACTTATTTCGGACTGGCCACTAGTTCCAGCAGTTCTGGATGGATCAATCTTATGTCGTGTGAAAGAGAGCAAACTGATATTTATACCACCCATTCTGGATCCATCTCCTGTCACATATAATGGGGCTGACGTGATAAATTCATCAGGAAGTATCGGCAAAGAACAAAACAATTTATATATTGCGGCGTTTGAAATGATGTCTTCTAGATATCCATGGCTAATGTCTCTGTTATATCAGTTGAATATACCGCTTTATGATATGTCATTTCTCGACTCTGATTTATCCTGTTATTTCTTCCCGGCACCTGTTCAATCACTAGGGCATGCTATTGTCTCCAAACTAGTTGCTGCAAAATATGCTGGTAGTTTTCCTGTTCTACTTCATTTATCTGCTGAAGATCGTGACAGATTGTTCACATTGTTTGCATTGGATCACAAATTCCCCAGTTGCTGTTCGTACAAAAGAGAAGAGCTAGATGTGTTGAAAGAACTTCCTATATACAAAACAGTAATAGGTTCCTACACCATGATTGTTGACGGCAATCACTGCACAATTTCTCCAACAGTTTTCTTTCACCCTAAAGATGAACAGTGTCTTTCTCATTCGGCAGATTCAAATGAGTTTCTCCGTGCTCTAGGAGTTGATGCGTTGACTGATCAGGAAGTATTTGTAAGATTCGCTTTGCCTGATTTTGAAATAAAGTCATTAGCTGAAAAGGAAGCTATATTGATGTATTTATATTTAAATTGGGAAGGTCTGCAATTTGATTCCACAGTTGTGAATAGTTTGAAAGAGACAAATTTTGTGCGAACTGCCGATGAGGTTTGTACTGATTTATTCAAGCCTAGGGACTTGTTGGATCCTCAGGATCCATTGTTGTCATCGGTATTTGGTGGTGAGAGAACCAAATTCCCCGGTGAGAGGTTTATTACAGATGGATGGCTCCGCATTTTAAGGAAAACTGGTCTTCGTGCGTCCTCACAAGTTGATATGATAATAGAGTGTGCAAGAAAGATTGAATCACTTGGACGTGAAGCCATGGCACATGAAGCAGATCTTGAGAGTTTTGAGATTGAATTACCTATTAGGAAAAGAGAAGTTCCTTTGGATATTTGGGCGTTGGCTGAATCTGTTGTAGTTACAATATTTGCAAATCTTTCAAGTCTTTTTAACAATGATTTCTGTGAGACGATCAGTAACATTGCGTTTGTCCCTGCTGAAAAAGGTCTTCCCATGATTGGTGGTAAAAAGGGTGGGATAAGGATTCTTTGCACATACAGGGAAGCAATCTTGTCCAGGGATTGGCCTTTGGCCTGGTGTGTTGCTCCAATCCTTGTCAAGTTGAATGTGGTTCCTCCTGAGTTCTCTTGGGGGGCATTTCATCTTAGCAGCCCACCGCCATTTTCAACTGTTTTAAAGCATTTATTGGTGAGTACGATTAATAAATCAGGAACTTCTGCTATTTATTTTTTTCATATTCGTAGAGATTATAATAGGGCCGTTCATTTTTATGCTAAGTGTGCCTTAGTGACTCTTTTATTTTGTCGCATTTAGATGATGATAGGGAGCTCTTTTCCATACTTTTAGATGACAAGTCTCTCTTTTGTACACCATAGATGCATACTTGCATAATTTTTTTTTTTTTCTGATATATTAATACAAATGCACATTTACACAGAAGTTCTGCTAATTACACCTGCACATTCTATTCTAATCAATAAACTAGGTTGTTGGAAGAAACAACGGAGAAGACACTCTTGCTCGTTGGCCGCGTTCACCAGGAATGCTGACAGTAGAAGATGCTTCTTTTGAAATTCTGAAATATTTGGATAAAAATTGGGGTGCAAGATCTTCCTTGGGTCAGTTTACTAATCTCCTTGATGCCCTGCTCTCTCTCTTTTTCTTTTTGGTTGGTGATTATATGCTATTCATTGTGGCTTGCCATGTGCTTCATAATCTTAGGCAATGAATTTAAGACTTTAGAAATGTATGAAAAAGGTTGGATCAAGTTGGACAAACTAATTAAGGGTCCATTTGGGGTGTTGCTACTTTTTACAAAGGTGATTATACAACTATTGTGAGGAAAATATCTTTTTTGAAAGTTTGTGGATATTATAAGTTTTATATTCTTTTAAAAAGTCTTACAATAACTTTCTTATGGATATTTGTACATCAAAATGGCGTAAGTGCTAATCTCATATTGATCCAACGAGAAGGAAGAAGCACGACAAAAAAAGATCCCTTGCAAAGAAATCGTGGGGCCCATCAAACCGATCGAGCCATTCGAGCTAAGCTAATCAAGTCAAAAGTCGATGCCAATGGAGCAACTCATTTGAGAACTCATCAGGAGGATGTCTAAGTCTTCAACCCAGAGAAAATTGACCTAATATGGAGATCTATCCTGTAGGAGAGTCGCCCGATGCAATGGCCAATCCCGCAAATAACTTCGGCCATCCCACAGAGGCTGAAAAGTTCTCGCAGGAGAGGATTTCTGAAAAATAGTCAACTGAATCAAGTCGATCGAGCCAAGCTAACTCAGACAAGCCGACCGATTTGAGCCAACTCAGCTAAGCCAGCAGAGCCAAGCCAACTCAAGTAAGTCGACAAAGTTAAAAAAATGACCAAAAGATGAGTAGTCGTCTGTAGATTGCTAAAAACATCCAAATGTTGGCTCATCCAAACAGTGGCAAAAATGTAATATTATTGCTATACTAAATGATTTATAAATTAGGGAAGCATTTATTGAAGAGGTTCCATTTTTTTCATTGTTCATTTTGGATATCATAAGATCCAATATAGAAATTGCCTCTATGCCTTTGCCTATTTTGCCACTCTCCTTCATTTTTTTCATTGTTCATATTATTGCTCTATTCTTTGGGTGTTCTTCACGAATATTTTTTTATTTAATATCTTAAAATGTGCGGTGAACGTGAATCATGCGACAAACAAGAAGAGCAAACCAAGAAGAAGAACCTCAAACCAAGGTGAAGAACCTAACAACAGGGAAATAAACAATATGGAGTGCCTCCGGGAGCTCGTAGCCCAGGAGATGCAAGTGATGACAGATCAAATGTTGGAAATGATTAGAGGCATGCTGGCACGAGAGAGGGATCAATAAACTCAACATGACACTCCTGCGTCGAACGACAGAAGAGTCCCTCCTAGCCTTGGGAGGAAGGATGACACCTAGTACCTCGAGAGTGTTGGGTCGACACCAATCAATCGCAACCGATTTAAACAAATGAAGCGCCAAGCCAACTAGAAAACGCATTCTCCAAGCAATTTTCTGAAGTTGATCCTCCATAGCGATTCAAGATTTTGACATCAGAATCCTACAAAGGATAATCAGATTCAACCGATCATATTGCTTCTTTTGAGCCAATCTTATGCCTTTTCAGAATCAATGGCGCATTAAAATCTCAACTCTTTCACCACAGTGAGGGATTTAGCCTGCAGATGGTTTAATTGATCACCGTCGAGATTAATCACCTTTTGCAAATTTCAAGCATATGTTCATTGCATAGTTCATCGGCACTCAGAAACCTCAGAAGAGCTTGCAAGCTCATGTACAACTTTGTCAGGGACAGAGCAAGACCCTGCGTGCCTTCATCATCGGCTTCTAAAAGGAGATATTAGCGGTTCGAGATTTATAACCTATGGCCGACCATGAGGCCCTCTCCCAAGGACTAAAAAGACCTTTTCATTATGTATTGGGCTTACAGCGGCCGAAGATGCTAGTCGAGCCATTGGAACTAGCCAACAATGATATATCGGCAAAAAGTATAATTCTCTTCCCTCTTCATTCAAAACAGAACGAACCGTCGCTTGCCAAAGAGATCTGCCCTTGGAGAGGATGGAGACCACAACACAACTCGCTCCCCCATACCTAAGCCAACTTTGAAGACTCATGACTATCCCCAAATTCCCGGACGACCAACATAACTCATTATCAAGGAAATCAAACTCGATTTTCCGAACAGCAGACAACCAGATATTTGGAGCAACCGTCAACTACCTAAGAGACCCTCAAGTTGATTCATCTAAGAGTCTTAATGGCTGAAATAGTGGATGTCATTCAAAATAAGGAGTCAAAACTCTCTAAGAACTGAAGTACTACATGCACCATCTTGATCACGATTACGATACGAAGGAGTGTCAACTCCTACGTGACTTGATCAAAGATTTGATTAAGTTCGATAAATTAAAGGAGTTTGGAGCCTACGGAGAAACTACACAATGACAAGGAAATGCTCATTCGAAGAAGCTACAAGTGAACCAGTCCGAGGTCAGATAATACACATAGTTGGCTTAGTTCCTATCATCTTTAGAGCGGTTGGAGGAGATTCAACTCACCGAGCTAGTCTGAAGGGGCGTTAGTCGGGTGAATTATGTGTAACCGCCCTACCACCACGACGGAACCCGCCACCCCACAACGAAGCTTGCCGAGCTAGCCCTACCACCATGACGGAGCTCGCAATAATACACATTTCGGCTCTGTTTGGCGCAATTGCAATTCGTGCTGCCCCGTATAGCCTTACTGGGAAGCAATTATGGAAAGCATAGCTATCTGTTTAGTGCAGTATGTGAAAACAGTATGTAGGCAAGTATTTCGAGAAAATGACAAATTTACCTCTATTGAGTAAAACTGTTTAAAAAAAATTTAAGCGCCACATTCTCGTAACTTTAGAAGCAGAAATTTATTTCTAAACAGAACATAAAATGCTAAAATATTTTTTATTTAGAATATTGAACATATACAATAGATTCTTATGTATTTACATTTCTAACACAGAAAGTCGTAACTTCGATTCTAGGGCCATTTACATATATGTCACCTAATTCCTATGTATTTATATATGTAAATGCATAGGAATTGAGTGGTGTGTACGTAAATCTTCCTTTATTCTATTAAAAGGTAACTTCGACTCTGCAATAAGGGTGGCGACAAAAAGTTTTCCACCATTTAAACTATCATACATGCAAAAAAGAATCCCATAGCAGATTGAAGAACAACGGCATCATCCACATCTAAACCAAATTTAAAGCAATACATTCTAAAGCAATAAACAATTTTTTTTATTAGGAACAGGCTAAGAACGTGCAATATTAGTGGGATTGCAATATCTGCCTCCAATGTCCATGGAGACGAACACCTAAAATTTGTGATGATTTAAGTCACATAGAAAATGATATAAGATTAATAAATATGATAAGGGTTTATCACTAACAAAGTTGAAGAGAGGGTTGGAAAAGAAAAAGCACTGGTGTCTCCTGAAGCTTTATTAGTAAATTACTTGGGCATGAAAATTTATGTATTCAAGCACATAATATAAACTACTTGAGCTGAATGAAAACTTTCGTTAAGAAGAAGTAAGAACACAATTGGAATAAAGGAATTTGCTGCCTAAAAAACTCCAACAATGTTATCAAGAGCTTGATGCTTCAGGCTTCAATATCACTGACCACATTGCCTACTTTACTCATGGCCATTATATTGCTCTGCTGCAAATGACATCTACATTCACCACCAAAACATTATGTAATTAAGCTCCATCAATTACAGGAAATTGGATTAAAAGAAATTAAAAATGGAACATCTTATGTAATTAATCTTCCATATTTAGTTAACCACAATCAGTTATTCATCATTGCCTCCCTCAAAGAACAGGAAATGGAATTAAATGAAATTAAAAATGGGACATTTACATATATACCACCAGAATCTTATGTAATTAAGCTTCCATATTTAGTTCAAGGTCAATTAACGCTTCTTCATAGCTTCCTTCAATGAAGAACAAGAAATTAAATCTAAATTAGAATAAAGATAAAGCACGTGTATCACTGCATTCATGTGAATTTAAACTTCACATGATTCACCTTATTTAATGTAACCCATGCATGTTCACAAAAGGTATCAGCGAAGCTTCCTCCCTCATGCATTTTAGTTAAGAAAAAAAAGGAGAATTCGTTCTTCAATTCAAAGTCATAGATGTTTCGCAGATAAGAATCCCACAGCCCAAAGCATACTCATCCTTGGGAAATATATATATAGGCAACAGCACGATAAGTAAAATCCATAACACCACAACAATTATAGACCTTTATTACAGACAAATAGGCAGCTAACCACAACTACAGAGCTGCACTTTTTCCCAAAGCAAGAACATACAAGATGAAATGTAAAGAAAGACAAAGCAGGGAAGAAGGTTGCTAACATTACAAAGTTTAATTCTTTCAAGTTCATAAGATCATAGTCCATAGATTCATAATAAGCTACAAAATAAAAATTTTCAAACTGAAATAAAGAAAGTTACCATCCTGATGTACCAATTTTCAAAATGAAATTTTCAAACTGTTTACTGCTGTTGAATTTAATTTTTTTCCAGAAACAACAAGGCTCCAGTGAGCACACTATTGCAGTGCAAAAAGATAAAAAAAACATCAAACTGTCCAAAGAAAGAATTTTACTCTACACTTGAAGAGGTGCCCTGGACATTAAAATTTTTATAAAAAAAATTAGATATGAGAGTTCAAAGTTTAGAATTATGTATCAGATCATATAAATATGGAAAACAAAAATATTCATAAGATCATTTTAATCCAAACTTTGGGAAACGGTGGAATAAAAAGAGCCACATGTATTTATCAGCTTTTGCAAAATGACTTCTCTAATCAGTGATAAAGAAGAAAAATTCAGTCATTGTGTCATTACATGTTAAATGTAAATTGAAGTGATGAATAAGTAATTCATCAGATCAAATAAATGGGGCCAAATTTTACGATTTTCAGTATGGTTTACGATTTCTGATTTCTGTATGGTTTACGATTTTCAAGCACATTCCCACCGAAGTCAGATTTCTGAATCGATTTCTGAATCCAAGCATTTGGCATTTTAAGGGAATGGGAGTCACAACAGTAAAAAATCTGCTATAACAAAAACAGGACGATCCATGTACTTTTTTTTATCCATGATTCGATAGCTCGCAGGTAGGCTTGACCTAGCTAGGATAATGCAGGTTTGATTTAAGTGGAGTCAGTATTTCGGATCAATGTCGGAGAAGAAGAAAGGGTGGAGCCGAGAAAGAGAGAGAGACGAGAGAGCTGAGAGATTCAACTCGACGACATGGAGGGGAGCGGATTGTCGGAGGCTTAGGTTTTTATTCCCGACTATCACCCAAAGAAGATGATTGATTGATTGCAAGGGAGCGAATTTTGTAATGAAGAAGACGAAGATGGAGGTGTCAGATCTATTCATTACATCTAGTTGCAACTAATCCTGATGGTGGATGATATGCAACTAGCACCAGCAAAGAAATTTCAACTTTGCAAATTCTGAAGCTTTATCTTTTAGCGACGGTGGAAGAAGGAGCGCAGGGTCGAGGAGGCTTCGCGAGACGATCGGGAACAGCGGACCGGCAGGGAAGCGAGATGAGACGCTGGGGCAGAAGATTCGTCAAACACTGGGGCAGAGGCGGCTTCGCGATACGCGGGGCACGGTAACAGCGACCGAGATGGCGAAGCAGACAGCGTCCCGCGGGAAGAAGAATGAGCGAAGTAGGCAACGCGGGAAGGAAAGGCTCCAGGGGCAATTTCGCGCATATCAGATGCGAAAGCTGGCGCCGCGGGGTTTATCCCGCGGTCCGCTTTTCGCCCGCTTCTCCGTCGTTCCGCCGTGAAGTCGAGCGCCAAACACCTGTTTTCCGCGCTCTGGAGCCGCGCCGCTCGAAAACAGCTGCGCCAAACGAACCCTTCTTTTCCTGATTGCATCTTAAGGGCAACCTGTAAAAAGATGCTATCGTATTAGCGCTCTTATTTTCAAATTTGCAGCATATTCATCGACACCGGAAGCTCAGTAAATATAATCATCAAATCAGTGTTTGACAAGATGGGTCTGAGCACCTCATATCTTTCAACTACACCCAAATTACTCTATTGGTTCTCCGGGGAGAGAAAGAAGCTCTGGGAACCCTCTTCTTGTCAGTCACTTGAGGAGAAAACAAGAATTCACCAGCCTGGCGGATTTCATTGCGGTCGACTCGCCATCCACTTACAATGCTATCTTTGGTCACCCCCTGTTTAATTTATTATGAGTCATTACATCTACATATTATGTAGCGGTAAAGTTCCCGAGTATCGGAGAGTTGTCACCGTTCGAGGTGACCTAGAACAGTCTCGTACCTGCTACCTTCGCAGAGTCAACGCATCCGTCAGGAACCTTTCAAACTTTACACCCTGTCAGGGAGAGGTCTCGAGACTAGCAAGACCACCCCGCAACAGGCAACAACACGGGTGATTTTTTCTTATTAAGTGAATTTTTTTATGCATATCACAGGGATGAACTAATAAATACTCTCTTAATCCACCAAGATGTTTTCACGTGGTCTACCACCGAGATGCCTAGAGTACCAATTGACATCGATTGAACGTCAACCCGAAGTAGAAGATGAGAAAATTTACGGTCACGCTAGTCTAGCCAAATAGGTACTAAAGCTTTTAGAGATCAGCTACATTTGGGGGGTTCAATAGGCAACATGGGTATCAAACATGATCATGGTGCACTCATTAAATTAAACGTCGTTTATCCGAAAGATAGATACCCCTTGTCGAGGATCGACATGCTTTTGGATGCGGGAGTCGGCCAACAAGCCATGAGTTTCCTAGACGCCCTCTCTAGATACCACCAAATCAATATATACTTTGTTGACCCACAGAAGATTATTTATCACAAGTGATGGAGTGTGTACTGCTACAAAATGTCATTCATGCTTAAAAAATGCTGGTGTGACCTACCAACACATGATGTATACAATTTTTACGAAACAGTAAAGGAAAAATATTGAAGTATGTGGATGATGTACTAATAAGAAGCAAAACACCCAAGCAACGTATAAAAGACATAAAATAAACTTTTGACATTTTAAGAAAAATTAACATAAAGCTCAACCCACTTAAGTGTTTATTTGGTGCATCAACATAATAATTGCTAGAATACCTCCTATCCTCAGAAGGAATAACAGCCAACCCAGAAAAAGTTCAAGCACTGGTCAATATGTCATCCTCCCGAAGCAACAAGGAACTCTAAAAATTGATCGGCCAAATCACAAGTCTAAGTCGTTTCATCTCCAAGTTGGGCAATAAATACTTCTCTTTCTTCAAAATGTTACAACGGACGAAGAACTTTATTTGGTTGGAAGAATACGAGCAAACGTTCAGGAAACTAAAAGATTACTTAGCATCGCCACTAATCCTCCAGAGCCCAAAGCTAAACAAAGCTATCTATATTTGAGAGTCGGACCCGAAGCCATCAACTCGATTTAGTTCGAGAGGAGCATGGGAACAAGTTCCCACTTTACTACGCCTGGCGAGTTCTCCAAGGAGTCGAGCTCAAGTATTTGATTATGAAAAATATTGACATTTTCTCTCAGCAAGCTCCGCCTATATTTCCAAACACATCTAATCAAGGCCATTGTCGATGAGCTATATAAATCAACCTCACCAATCAGGAACATTACGGGCGACTCCTCAACTAGGTGGTAGAACTCAATAAGTTTGACCTCTCCTATGTGTGAAGAACCGTCATATGAGCTCAAACTATAGCCTGCTTCTCCAAACCAAGTGAACCCAGTAATTAGACGACAATCGATGACCCAACCTAGGTCCTACATATCGACGGAGCATCCAGTCACATCGGGTTGGGACTCGGCCTTACTCTAATAAGTCCGACCAATGATCACTTGTACCATTCGATACAAGTAGGATTCAAAATCAACAATAATCAAGCTGAGTACGCAATCTTAGTAGCCGGGTTACGGTTCACTTATGAGATTAGCATGTGGTTCCTCCTGTTGAAGTCTGACCCTCAACTAGTAGTCAATCATGTGGACAGGCACTTCAAAGCCAGGGATGAGCTGATGGCAAGGTATCTCTGCAAATTCAAGATAGAGTTAGGGAAATTCAAAGATTTCAAAATCGAGCACGTTACCCATTACGATAATCAGGTGGTTGACCTTCTGTCTAAGTGCATTAATTTAGAGTAGGGTACGCAATCTCATTTGTCTGATCAGAGAAGAAATGAAACCTATGGAGGTAGGAACTGAATGATCAAGGAACTGGTAGATCCATATATCTTAGTTTTCAAGACTGGGGACATCTCTGAAGAAGTGAAAAACCCAAAGTGTTTCAAGACTAAAGTCACTCGGTATTCAATGATCGAGAGAAAAATTTTAGAAGGTTGGCCACCTCACTATTCCCAAGGTGTGTCAAGGAGAACGGAGTCGAAGTTCTCAGAGAAGTGAATTTTGGGGAGTGCAAAAGTCATTCCAGTGGAATGATACTGACCCATAGAATATAGTGACACGGTTACTTTTAGCCGAAGCTGCAAAAAGTCGACAAAGAATTCTCAAGAAGATACTAGCAATGCCAGAAATTTGTGCCAATGCAGCACCAGTTGTCCCAGAAACTACAGCTCATAGTTATCCCGTGGTCACTCATCATTTGGGGATCTGATATCCTTAGGCCCTTTTCTTTGTCACAAGGTCAATGGAAGTCCTTGCTTGTCATAGTGGACTACTTTTTCAAATAGATTGAAGCGACAATGCTCACTCGAATCATAGTCGATGTTGGTCGAAATTTCATTATGGCGAACCTGATTTGCTAATATGATCTACCTCTCACAATCATCACAGATAATGGAATATATTTTGTTGATCAATGACTGAAAGTCTTTTTCCAAAGCTATGGAAAAATTCACCTTTTGTCCATCTCACATGGACAAATGGGTAAGTTGAAACAGCAAACAAATTCATACTAAATTTATTGAGAAAGAATGTTGAAGGAGCTAAAGGAAATTGGGCTAAAAACTTATTATCCGTCTTGTGGGCAATTCAGATAACCATTTCCATCGCGATCGGGCAAACTCCATTCATGCAGTCACATCAAATGAAGGTCGTGTTGCTGGTCAAATATAACTTTCACAGTCCAATGGCAAGAAACGAATAACGAAGGTGTGGAACTCGCGCTTGACTTGAGAAGAAAATTGTGCTAATTCAGCCCTCTGACAATAGAAAATAAAAAGGAGGATTGCCCGATACTATAACAAATATGTTGAAGAAAAGACATTCACCAATGGGGACCTCGTACTGAAGAAAGCCAACCTAGCGACATGCTGGCAAGCAGTGGGAAAGATCAACCGGATGTGGATTGGATAGTTTATTGTCGGGGAACGAGTCGGCCTAGGAGCTTAAAAGCTAGAGACGTATACGGGAAAGGAAGTGCTCTACATGTGAAATGGAAACGACTCGAAAATATTTTATCCATAAACTTTGTATCTCTTTAATGAATAAGAAATAAATGTTAATGTCCCGTTTCTTTATTTTTACTCGTTAAATTCAAAAAATACATGTAGAATCTCATAACTAATTGCATGATCCCAGATTTGACTGATGTTCGAGGAACTTGGTTGAAATTCGCACAAAAGGCGATTGAGTCTGACCGATACCTGGGTATTATAAGTCAACCTAACCGGAGGCTAAATTAACATATCAAAAATTTTCCCGACAACAATGCTTGCCCTTCGAATGTGAGTCCGCTTAACTATCTAACTTGCAATGCTCGTGAATCATAAAGTTTTCATGTCTCTTGCCCTAGAACACAATTCAAGCTCTGGCGACTAGATTCCCTTCTCACTCGCTACAAGATCCTTGGTGTGGTCGGTGCATGAATCTCCCCAGTAGCAAGTCTCAACATGTACCACTTCGAGGACTGCGAGAATATTCTCTTAATATGCCTCACGTAAGGTGTGGCCCTTCCAAACCAACGACATAACCGAGCTACAAAGCATGGTGGTATAACACTTAAGCTGGGTGATAGCATATTAAACAATCCATTTGCTTTTTTCAGCCATATTTAGCTACTCGGATCTATGATACTTCTAATCAATTGATCCTGCAGCCTTATTAGCCAACCAGGTATTACAATCTCGTCAGCTTATTATTTATGCGGAAATCTTTCTTTGCAAGTAGCGGACTTCTCTTGCCATGCCAACCGCTCGGCTTAAGTACACAAATTAAAAAAAAATAAAAAGGAATAAATCCAGTACGACTGACCAAAATACATTCATATCTTCATTTATAACCTAACAAAAAATTGTTTGCAATGGGCCTCTAAAAAAGGAAAGGGAGTTATAAAAACCATCGAGATCGATCCATACATTCGACAATATGCCATCTTCCCTGCCACTTTCGCTGCATCAGTCAGTTTTTTCTTTCTCACAATTACTAGCATAAAGAACTCGAATCAGCATAGTCGGGGGAAACCGGTTCACCCTTTGCCATATGGGAGCATACAAAATCTTCGAGAAAAGCTTCTTGCATGGGAAGAGAAGAAAGATCGGAGAAGAATTTCTCAAGCATTTTCATCACGGCCATCCGCTCTTTCAGAACCTGATTCTCTCTTTCTAATATTGAAAGTAGCAGACTACTTGAATTCTTTGCCTGGGCATCTTCCCTCGTTTCTTCCAACTCTTTCTCCACTGTTGTCAACCCCTCCTCGAGCTCTATTCAAGCCTAACTTTATCAATGAAGGACGGTCAATTGACTGTGAGCAGCTTGTCAGACCATCGCATGATATCGGTTAGTCGTTCGACACAGGCCTACTTTTGAGTTTCAATCTTTTCGAAGATCGGTCAATGCAAATTTGTTGCCCGAGCTCAGTCTCGCCTTCTCCTCCATTTGCATAGGGAGCCGTTTAAACTTGAAATTTCTTTCGGAACAATAAAGGGGGAGTCACCCTCAAAAGTCACCTCCCGAGGAGCATCTTCGATGAAATTGGGGGAATCGACACCGGGGTTGGTCACAGGAACTTTCCTCTTTCGATGATCCTCTTCTTCGAGATGAACCATCTCTGACAAGTTCACCTCATCGGGGGTTTGGCCTATTGCTCCAATGGATGATTAGCCTAGTATTTCAATGGTGACTGCAGCGGCGGCTCACCTATGTCGATGAGGAGAGGATAAACAGCTTCATCTCTTGCTGACCAAGTCAGAAATATTGGAGCCTCTGTTATGGAGTTCATAGGTTCTTCCTCTTGAACTTTCTCCGCTGAAGCCTCCCTCTCCCGACGGCTCAATCCTTCTCAACTCGTCGTTGCTTTGACATTTGGTTGGCAGATGCCTTGAGAACCTACTGAAGGAATTGAGCCCTTAACTTTCTCTCAACTCCTCAATATCTCATTCAGAATCAATTCATTTTTTCCTAACCATTAAAAAACAATAGTAGAAGGATAATCAAATATAAAAGATCCACACCTGTCGAACCCTATGGGGCCCTCTGCCCGTTCGGGCACCTTTGACGTTGGATTTTTTTTGCACAGGCAGTAACCAAACGAGCCTCTTTCTTGGTGATCTGAGCAGTCAGTGCTTCCTTCCTCTTGGTTTGGCAAGCGTCGGAGGTTTTCCAATCATCCTTGGTCACCATATCGAAGATGTTAGGTCGTAACACCTTGACAAGATCAGTTTCTAGGTATCGTTGAACTGATAATTTGCCCCACTCAACCTTACTTGCCTCTAGCAATACTTTCGTCGATGCCTTTGCCTCTACCTTCGAAGAATGATCATCGGATGGAACTGTCCGAATCAATAAGTTGATTGGGGAGGAAGCCGGGCAAATTAGTTGCGTCCAATCCTTCACCTTGTTTTGTAGCCCCAACGGTTGGAATTAGAATTTGTCGACCGACAAAAATTATGCAAACCCGTCTGGTCCAACCTAAAACAAGAACAGATAACTGAATAGATTAATTAACTATGGGACCCCTTGTCGTCGAGGAATTATGACAAAATTTACAATGGATGCGATAGAGTTCGGCTTCACTTTTGTCGGTAGAACTCCATAGTTGGTAAAGACGGAGCATAATTCGGTGCAGAACAGAATGTGGAGGCCGAGTCGGAACTGGTCCTTATAGAACAAAAGGTGCCCTCCATAAAGCGAGGTCGCTTTATTTGCCTTGTTAGTGACCCAAAGCCTGATGCAAGCATCGTCTGCTCCAATGAGTCAACCTCCTCTCGATTCATTTGCACTTGATCATCCAGAGCTTGCAATCCAAAGTTCTTAAGAGAATACTTAGGTGTCATTGAGTTATTGCTGAAGTGAAACACCGATAAAAGAGAGCGAGAGATGAGAGAAATCAAAAGAAGAGTGTCTATGTGTCACAATTCTTAACTAAGACGAATAAAGACGGTCGGAGGCGGGAATTAAGTTTTCTATATTCATTCTCTATAAATAACATTTTATTAATGAAAGAGCTACTAAAGAAAATTAATTTAAGATGATATAATTAAGTTTTACCTCATAATAGGTTGTCTCATCTTCTATATACATTGTCTCATTTATTACTCATCTTTTAATTAACTAATTACAACTGAAAATTTAGTTTAAAATAATAGTGAACTAAACATAGCTAAGGAATACGCATACTCCTAAACTCTAGTAATATGAGAAAACAAAAATAATATACATGTTGGTTAAGCTCTTAATAAATTGATATAGTTATTTGATATTATTTAATTAATCTTATTATATTAATAACATATCTATGTCATTTTATATCTGTATTACTTTTGCAGGAGCACCGTCTAAAAATTATATCACTTTGGCACTTAAATATCAATATTTTTGTCATTTACATGTACGGGTACCTTAGCATTTTTCGTTAGTACCATAAATGGGTGACTTCATCATAATCAATCATGCAGATATAAAATATAAATATATCATTTATGTGTCAATCGCATTCAATTCAATATAATATATATAGCGTACATCAATACATGATAGTAAGTAGCTACAAACATTCATAACAATATGACCAATAAAAAAATGACATTTTAAAATAAAGCTTGTACAAGTATTATTATTTACTAATGCAAAATAGTGAAGGAGAATAAAAATAATTACCATAGATTAAGGGTCTGTTTGGGGCAACTGCGAATTCTCGACATTTTCAATTGCATTCTACGTTGCCACTGAAGCTTATTGCGGAGAAATTTAGTTGTTTGTTTATTGCAGTTGTGTGAAAACAGCTGTGTTGACCTCATTTTAGTAAGGTCCTAACTTTCTTCACGTTAGACCCTAGGATCTAGCCGTAGAAGTTCCTTACAGACCATCATAGTGGACTAGTAATGGAGCCCACCTCCCATAGAACTTCGAACCACTTCTTGACCCATTTTTGTGATACTTCGCATGAGTAGTCTCAGTCATTCAACTTTTAGTTGCAAGGGCTAAGGACTAACATGTAGAGGGCCTGAAAATGAGTTCTCATAGAATCAGACGGCCTTAGGTGAACTCGTACCACGATTTGACACATTATTGGCCCGACCATCGGCGAGCTTGTCCAGACGACCCCGGATGACGAAACGGACCACATGGATGCGTCCGGGACGTCGACTTTCTTAGGAAGGACACTCATATTGCTATGGTTTCGCGCGCGAGCAAACGGCACGTAAATTGATGTATTTTTTTTTTAATTAGCGGCGGGTCCGGACTCGACCCAGATTCAATTTAGGTTTGATCCGAACTGAACCCGGGTTAATTATCTCAGCTCACCTAATTTTTGAATTGCAAATTTTAAATTTCAAACCCATCATTTAATCTCAAATTAATTGGATATAATTAGGCATTAAAATTTTCCATTTAGGCCTCTTCCACGCATGGAAGCTAATTATTTCCCCGCCCAATCAAGAGTAACGGATATTTGGCGGAACGGCTAAAGGATTGGGCGGGACGCTTGATCCAGGGCAGTCGACATTAGCTCTTCCTCTACTCGATCGGCTCGCATCCTTCCCTACTCCTCTGAATCCCGCTCTCCTCGGCTCTCTCGCCCTCACCTCCTTCCTCGCTCGGTCGAACCACAGACCCCACTCGCCTCACCTCCCTCGCTTGCCTTGCCTCCTTCGCTCGACTCCCTCGGCAAACTGAAGCCCCCGACTCCTTGACAGAACCTCTGCTCCTCTCAATCTCGCTCTCCCGCTTGCCTCTGCTCCTTGACAGAGACCATCACCTCTCCTCCCTGCGACTCTCGACCCCGCCACATGCTGCGACTCTTTCGCTCGTCTCCCCCTCTCCACGGAAAACCCTCGCTTGGCTCCCCTTCCGCAAACTGAAATCCTCACCTGCTTCACCTCCCCTCTCTCGCGCGACCAAATAGCTAAAGGCCTCGACGATCTCGCCTCCCACTGCGCCAGAACCCCTCTCCTCTTGCTCTCCCTGTCTCGCTCGAAACCGTCGCATTTGTGACCGAACCAGTGCGATAAATTCGCAGTTGAAGCTGATCGAGCAGGGAACGGTGGGATTGCGATATATCGAGACCCTCGTATGCTACTCTCTCTAGTACGCCGAACGGTCGCTCACCTGTTTCACCTCTCCTTCTCTTCACCTCGGCAAGCAAGGTAAAACCTAAACCTGCTTCTCTGATTTGTGGCATAAGTGGCTATCTGATAACTGATTTTAGGCATGATTTAACTCAAATTTCATGGTGGTTATTTCTGTTGTTGTTGAATCCTTGCCTTAAATCATAGATTTCCTAAATCAGGGAAGGATTTATGGGATTTGAGTTTTGTTTTTTTTTTTTTTTTTCCTTATCCTGATTGCCATTTGTCTCATTATCTCCTTCCTTTTCTTTAACTTAATCTTTCTGATTGGGTTATCTACATACATACCATGCAATTCTTATTATATATGATGCCTAAAATTTTGATATTCATTTATTGAGAAATTTTACAGCATTTGTATGAGAGGTATGTTCCACTTTATTTTTCAAATTAAAAGTGGTATTTTTTTTCGTAATATAAAAGATTTGGGTGGTACACAGGAATTGGGTGGTATGTTTGCAAATGCCCGAACTAGAAAGATACAAAATTGAATTATTTATGTGGTTGGATAATGCTTATCATTTCGTTCACATTTGCAAATAATGTTTATCTACAATTGAGTAATTTTCATGTTAGATTAGTTTTGATTCCAGCAAAAATGGAAATTAAAAAAAAGGAAGAAAAAAGATCCTTTTTTAGTATTCTGTTCCAGCTTGTTGCCTCATGTTAATTTGTATCGGGATGAATCTATCATATTGATTTATTTTTCTTCAACATCTTATTGTGAAGTTTTAAAGCTACATCTGGTTACTTGAGGATATGTTTCAATATCTACTATTGCAGTATCATGATTTTGTGTTGCATGAGCATAATAATTGGATTATTGTCTTTTCGGAGCATGCATATTTTTCAACATAGTGTTACTCAATATCTAAGTTTTTACATACTCAACACCCAAACTTCAATTCTTACATACCACTCGATTCATATATGTCTGCATATCTAGCACCTAGATTTTGCTCTTTATGCTCATACCACCTAATCTTTTAATGGATTTTGGATACTCGGTGTGCAAATATATACGGATCGAGCGGTATGCATTAAGTCTTGAGCCCAAATTAGTGTTTTTTTTTTTAAGGGTTCAATATGCTTTTATTTGGGCTGCACGTACATTGCTTCGGGGGTTGATTTGAATGTAGATTTTGGGCCCTTTAAATACTGATTTTGGGCTGTTTTACTCACTGTTCTGGAAGCACTAAACTCACCTTTTGAGAGTTGTTTTAAACACTAATTTTTAGGCTTAAATCCACCATTTGGGGGGTTGGGCTGATTTTTATGCACTCTTTGGAGTCATTTATATGACGATTTGGGGGCTTTAAAATTACTGTTTTAGAGTCTTTTATATGCCGATTCGGAGGCTAATTTTGTGCACTCTTTGGAGTGTTTTATATGCCGATTTGGGGGCTAGTTTTGTGCACTCTTTGGTGTCTTTTATATGCCGATTTAGGGGGCTGGTTTTGTGCACTGTTTGGGCCATGTAGGTGACTGTTTGGAACTAGATAGGTGCTGTCTAGTGCTGTAGGTGACCGTTTGGAGCTACCTAGGTGCTGCCTAGTGCTGTACTTAGTCGTTCTGAAGCTTGGAATCGCTGTAGGAAGCGAATAAGTGCTGAAAAGTATTGTCTATTGCTGTATAATCCCTTTTTAATGCTAGGAAGTGTTGTTTGGTGACTAGTAAGCACTTTTTAATGTTAGGAAGTGTTGTTTGGTGATTAGTAAGTGCTCTTTGGTGCTAGGGAGCTGTTTGGAGCCTTTAGGTGCTGCCCATTGCTGAATAGGCGTTGTTTGAGGCGAATAGGTGCTGAAAAGTGCTGTTTGGAAGAGTATAAGTGTTGTTGGGAGCCTTTAGGTGCTGCCCATTTCTGAATAGGTGTTGTTTGAGGCGAATAGGTGCTGAAAAGTGCTGTTTGGAAGAGTATAAGTGTTGTTTGGAGCCTTTAGGTGCTGCCCATTGCTGAATAGGTGTTGTTTGAGGCAAATAAGTGCTGAAAAGTGCTGTCTATTGCTGTATAAGCACTTTTTAATGCTAGGAAGTTGTGTTTGGTGACTAGTAAGCACTTTTTAATGCTAGGAAGTGTTGTTTGGTGATTAGTAAGTGCTCTTTGGTGCTAGGGAGTGTTGTTTGGAGCCTTTAGGTGCCGCCCATTGCTGAATAGGTGTCGTTTGAGGCGAATAGGTGCTGAAAAGTGCTGTTTGGAAGAGTATAAGTGATGTTTGGAGCTTTTAGGTGCTGCCCATTGCTGAATAGGTGTTGTTTGAGGCGAGTAGGTGCTGAAAGGTGTTGTTTGGAAGAGTATGTGCTGTTTGGAAGAGTATAAGTGTTGTTTGGTGTAATTAAGTGTTGTCTAGTGTTGTAGAGAGCTGTAGGAGAGCTAGGGGAAGGGTAGAGTTGTTGTTTGGAGTTTTTGGAAGCCATAGGAGCATTGTTGGAAGCTTAGAAAAGTCGTTTGAGCGCTGTTGGAAGCTTAGAAAAGGCATTTGAGTGTTGTTTGAGGCTTAGAAGTGTTGTAGGAAGCTACAGGAGAGCTGTTTGGAGGTGCTGCCACTGTTGGAAGCTTAGAGAAGCCTTGGGAGTGATGCTTAGGCTTTAAAATTGCAGTTTGAGAACTGTTGAAGGTGTAAGGTTGTTGTCCATTACTAATTAAGAGCTGTTTGGAGCTGCTTACGAGCTGTTTGAGGTTTAGAATTGCCACAGAATGCTGTTTGGAACTAATTAAGTGTTGTAGGAGCCTTAGTCCGAAGCTCCTAGCTGCTGCCCGGAGTCGTTGGAGGCCTTGGAATCGCGATTTAGGCTTGGTTCACTTGCATTTTTTTCCCACCTTTCGGCTTTGCTACTTTTGGAAATGGGCCGGCCTCCTCCGTTCTAATCTTTTTTTTATTTTATTTTATTATTGTTTAAAACGGTTAGATCAAAAATGAAAAATTTCTGATTTAATTGGGAAACACTTAAGAGATATTTGAGGTCTAGTTAGAAAACACTTAAGTGATTTAGAACACCTTAAATCACTCCAAGCACAAGTCACAGTGTAAGCTTCCTTGACCTTAGGAGCACACTCTATGTGAGAATTCATTCAACCAATCTTTAGTGTAAGCTTCCTAGATTTTAGGAGCACACCTTAAGTGAGAGCTCATCTACTTAAGTCACAGTGTAGGCTTCCTAGATTTTAAGTGCACACCTTAGGTGAGAACCCGTCAACCTAGCTCACAGTTTAGGCTCCATGAATTTTAGGTGCACACCTTAGGCGAGAGCCCATCTACCTAACCCACAATGTAGGCTTCCTAGACCTTAGGAGCACACCCTTGATGAGAGCCTATTCACCCTATGTGAGAGCCTATTCACCTAATCCTCGAATGCACAGTTAAACTGGGCAGCTGACCCTAATTCACAAACTGATCGAGACACTAGACACGATGATGCACTGAGACGTGGTTTACACTTAATTAAATTAATTGTGGAATTCCCCAACATGACTTAACCTACAGTGAAACCCAATGCTTCGGTATTTGAGTTTGAACATTACACTCAGATCCTCTTGGCAACTGGGGACATTTGTTAATGTCACATGTGGATCATCGGACTGGTATAAGTCTGAGGTGTAGGTGGCTAAGGCGATGATAATAATGCTAATGTGTGTTAAACGAGGGATACAGTGTGGGAATTTTTTATAATAGTATATCCTACCTCAATGACCTTTAATAAGAGAGATGAAGGACCGATGATACTATTCCCCGACTCTTGGTGAGATTGTTTCCCCTGACGATCTTAGGTTGTCGATAATCTACTCATGATTAGAGTGAGTACGCATGGGACTATACTACTTTACAAAATACTTACAAAAATAAAACAAAAATATCTTTTGCTTGTTAACAAGAACTCTGCATAAAAAACTTAAACAACTTTTGCATGAAATTCAAAGAATTCTTCTTATAAAAACTTATAAAGGTCTATGGTTAGTCACTTTGACTGAGGTTAAAGACTGCCCTCCGTAGATCGTTGGGTTGGTAACTCTTATCCAAGGTCGGGTAGCACACAGCCCAACTCTGAGCCCCCACCTTTATTTACGTCTTACACCCAGTTTCGGTTTTCCATACGTGACTACAAGTTTTACTTTTGATTTCTACGACTCTTTTTTCTGACTTTCGTGCTGGGTTTTCTCGTTTGACTTAATTTTTCTACAAGTTTATTCAAAACCCCTGCGAATCATACTATGCTTCCAATATAATTCAGGCAGCAGTAGCAGTTGCCCAGGTACGCTTTTATGATTTATTTACAGCATTTTACTTTACCGCATTTTACTTCTCAAATGCTTTTTATTTATCTGCAATTTGCTTAGTCTGCATGCAAAACCAAAACTGAAACTGAAACCAAAACTGAAACTGAAATCAAAACAATAACAACAAAACTTGACATATACACTGCAAAACTATAAACCCTAAACCCTGAAACTGCGACACTACTACAGCTGCAACAAAGAGCTCGGGACTAAATTCGTGGGCAGCGCAGCAAAGAGCATGGAGCATGCTACAAGCGGAGTTGATTGACATTCTACGACAGCAAAACACTTCTACACCAACTAAACTTTCCTAGTTTAAACAACAATTTATAGGATTTCGAGGTTGTCCGCCTAGTGCTATGTAAATCCTCACACCCTCTTTGGGCCCTTGCAGCATAAGTCCTAACTCGATTTAGGTTCTGAGGTTGTCATGTGGTACGACATAAATCCTCCTATCTCTGCGGGCTACTTACATAATCAGGTATTGTGCAAATGTAAGTCTCAAATAATAAAATTGACAGAATTGAAATACTTAAATAAACAATTCTCCAAAATACAGCCACACAGTAGGATAGTTGGGAATTCACTGAGGCTTGACTCAGATCCGTGACATCCCCTAGCGTTCCTTCCTTTGACTCCTGGAAATAATTGTTCCCATTTGAGCTACTCTCACTTGTTTTTCCACTTTCTACCATGAAAACCTAACTTTGAGATTCTTGAAGATAGAACCACCAATCATTATCGAGAGTTTTCTCAAGTGACCTCGGTCATTCGAGATGTAATTAACTATAGGGGTTTGTCTTTATAGGGAACTTGGAACCTATGTAAAATAAACCCTACCTAGTCCTTATATTAGGTAGAGGAATTTGTCGGTCACATATAAAAAGGTTCGCAGGTCAAACGGATATCACAAACCTCATAGTTTGTACGATTGGTCGCGGGATACACTTACCTTCGAGACGGTGTATTATTCGTGGTATCGGGCATTATTATACAAACTATTACATAAATGAGATCCAAGCGGTCTCATCTTTTAAATTTAAAATACATTATTTTCAAAATTATTTTCAAAAATTACATGTCTTTATATACTAAATTAAATCATTCATCACCTTTCGAAAAAGCTGGCCGACAAGCTGTGTGACAGTTGTTCCTAAAAAAATGACCATTATGCCCATATTTAATTAGTTGTCTAAAACAGAACTGTGACAGCCGCATATTTGATATTTCAAAGCAGAACAAAAGTTTAGATACACATCCACCCCAAGCCACACCCAAAACAAGAAGCCACGGCCACATCCACCCCAAGTCACTTCCACCCAAACCATGCCACATAGCACCCTAAACCCATTACACCATGCTACATAACCCCATATCCAAGCGACACCCAGAACAACTAGTCACGACCACATCCACCCTAAGTCATGCCACATAACCACAAACCCAAGTCACACCCAGAACAACAAGGCACGACCACATCCACCCCAAGCCATGCCACATAACACCATGCAGCATAACCCCAAACCCAAGCCACACCCAGAACTACAAGTCGCGGCCACATCCACCCCAAGGCGCTTCCACCGCAAGCCATGCCACCCTAAACCAATAACACCCTGCTACATAACCCCAAAATCAAGCTACACCCAGAGCAACAAGCCACGGCCACATCTACCCCAAGCCATGCCACGTAACACATTAAACCCATAACACCATGTCACATGACCCCAAACCCAAGCCACTCCCAGAACAATAAGCCACGGCGACATCCACCCAAGTCCATGCCACATAACACCCTAAACCCATAACACCATGTCACATAACCCCAAACCCAAGCCACTCAGAACAACAAGCCACGGCCACATCCACCCCAAGCCATGCCACATAATACCATAAACCCATAACACCATGCCACGTAAACCCAAACCCAAGCCACACCTAGAACAACAAGTCGCGACAATATCCACCCCAAGCCCTTTCCACCCCAGGCCATGCCACATAACCCCAAACACAAGCCACACCCAGAACTACAAGCCACGACCACTTCCATCCTAAGCCACTTCCACCCTAAGACATGCCCACATAACACCATGCCTCACCCATAACACCATGCCAACCTACATGCACAACCCAAAGCCAAAGCCACTGCAAAAGCCAATAGAACCAACAGGCGAAGCATTCTCATCGAACCAACAGAACCAACTAGCACCATGTCAACCAACAGAACCATCAGCCCATAACACCTTGGATCCTCATGCAGAAACCAACAGAACCAAGCCAAGAATGCTAGCCTCTCTAAAAAAAAATCCAACATCAGATTACTGTCATCCCCAATCCATGAACAACAAACAAAATGAATAATTTCACACAGCTAACCAAACAAGAAATCAAGCCACCAAATATGAAATCCCTGCATCCAAGCCACCAATTTTTTTTTTCACACAGCTAACCAAACAAGAAATCATAGCATTTATATTGAATCCCTATATCCAAGCCATACAATTCATTCGCATATATTCCAGTAAAAGAGCTATTTGCATTCGCACAGAGGAGGAAGGTGACGACCCAAATCAAAAATAAAAAATTAAGGCATTCGCATATATTGTAGTAACAGAGGAGGAAGATGACGAACCAGCAAGCGTGAGATGCGTCGGAGAAGAGGAAGGAGGGGAGGGAGGGAGAAGATCGCACATTTCTTGCGCAAGAGCCGAAGGATGCAGGAACGGGTAGGGCGGAATTGAAAGAATACAGGGCCATAAGGTTGAACCCGCAGCCGGCGTTTACGCCAAATCGAACACCCCATTTCCGCTGCCCCCCCGCCGCGCCGCAGACGCCCTGTCGCTCCAAACAAAGCCTAAAAGTATGAGTACTCACCTCAATACCATATTATTTACTTCTCAGATTTTCAATCCTTTATTTTGACTTATTTTATATGATACCTATAAAATATTTAAATGCTTAAGTGGTTATTTTATGCTAAATTATTTGATTTATTATATACTAATCCATTCAATTTTAACATCTTAACTTTTATTTGTAATTATCTTTATTTAATGTCATAAACGTTTGTGTGTGTATATTATTACTGAAGTACTTGAAATAATTAATATATTAAAACACTAACTTCAGTCCATAGCTATAGATGTCTGCTTGTCCCCTCTTCTCCTTTGAGCACGGTGATACTTCCTCAAGCTATGACTCACCTCGGTTCAATATCCACATAGAAAGCCTCACCTGCTCAATTCTTCTTTGTATAGGATGGTTGTGTCCCTCTTCCCGCGATCACCAGCACAAAAAGTCGAGGGTGTGCCTGGCTTCTTCTTCTTTTGCACTTGGCTCGTCTTCTTCCTTCGCATCAAACGCCAAGAGTCTTCGTCGTCCTTTCTTCCTTCGCATGACACGAGAGCTTTGGTCGAAGTCGCGGCTTAACCCAACAGCGCAGCTGCCGTTCGACTCTGAGGTAAGTAGTTTTATGCCTCTGCTGCCCTTATGCGTCGATTTATATATGAAAATATTCTTTCATGTTACCAACCCTTCTTAAGTCATCTCCCCTCTCTTCATCTTCCCGACTCGTCGCTTTATCTTCTCTGGTTGCCTCATTTCCTCTTTCGACTCTTCGTTTCTTTTTCCTCGAGTAACCGAAATGGGACGTTCACCCTATATCCCACCCCCTTATATATATAACACCCAAATTTTAAGAAATTAAGTTTGACACAATTCTTAAAATACCCCCAAAATTTTTCATCTCTCAAAATTTGATCGAAATAAAATTAATTAAATTCTACGCATGAAATCGATCAATTACATATAAAGCATAATGCATGAATAATGAAAGGATTAGTAGATATAAATTGTTGAAGTTATAAGTTCAATTAATTTAATTAAACTTTAATTAAATCCTAGTTTTTTCCCTGATCACTCTGTTACTGTGGCCACTGACTTATGCCTTTTATTTCTTTTATGTTCGGCTGATTAGGGCAGATGCGGCAAAATCCTCCCCTTTCTCTTGATTTTCTTTAATTCCCCTCTCCTTGTTTCATTTCACGTAGCAGAAAGTCGCTTGGAGGGTTCCTATCAACTCTCGCGCTCGGGCCACTGTAACAAGGGCGAACACTACGTGCTGAGTCGCGAACGGCTATCGAGTGTCGCAATGCAGGATTTTAGGCTCCGGGGTGGAATCATAAGGTGTGAATCCATTTCCCACACAATTCTAAGCATTCAATTTCTTCCTCTCATTTTCGAATTGAAGTTTGCCTAGTTTCTCATGTTTTTCTCGTTTATAATAGCCATCAGGGGTGTCGATTGTGTGTCGAAAGTGTCGCGGTCATTTTGAAATCTTCCAAATGGGTTTTAGCACGAGTTTAGCAAATGAGATATTAAGTTGCAGGTGATAGGAAGAAGATTAGATGGTTTCAGAAGGGTGATTTATGTCGAACAGTCCTTTTGAGGTATGTTTTGGCAATTAATGCTTGTTTTGGGTTAAGTCATATTTTTTGCTGAATTTTATGAAACCCTATGTTGTTTACAGGCTCCAGTTGTTTATACAAGGTGGTGAGCTCAAGACGAGCGTGTATAAACTCTTCATAGTGCTACTCCATTGAATCAAGTGAAATAATCTTGTATTAATTTAAGAAAAATAATTCTCTATAGGTTTACATATGATTGCTAGTTGAAAAGGATGTATTTAGAAATTCTGGCATGTTCTAGATGGATACTTGCAATTAATTTATGAATGCAAGTTTACTTTTATTATGCTATACGTGCTTCTGTGTTATTTTATGATTCGAATGATTATGCATATAATTGGAATTGAAGATCCGATCAAAGTGGAGAATTGGCTGATGAGGATAGAGAAGATAATTGATAACATAGCTTGTCCGAATAAAAGAAGAGTTTCATTAGTTACTTTTGTGTTGGATGGAGAAACCGAAAGGTGGTGGCGTGAGCAGCGTCAGGACACGTTAGGGGAGATACCCAACGTGATGATAAGTTAGGAGTTTGTGGAGCTTTTAGAGAGTGGTTTCACCTCTATCTGCTCAAAGACAGATGCAGGACATGTTCATCAAGTTAGTGTAAAGAGAGAAAACAATCATGTGTTACAAAGTAGAATTTACGACATTATCGAGGTAAGTGCTACAATCAATTGCTACCGCAGAAAAAAATTGATATAGATTCCTTTCATAATTAAAGGATTTGATTAGATAGCTATTGGTGCCTTTGGGGATCGGTTATCGGTTTTAGTGGAACGAGCTAAATGTATGGAGATTGATTATCTGCTTACTCAAAAGTCTAAGAAGATGTATAAGAGGAATAGTACTGATGAAAAACACCATGTGGATCAATCAGAGGGATCCAATAAGAAGAATTTGTGGAGTTAGTAAAAGTATGACTCAAGATACTATAGTCATTTGTCTCAAATGCGGAAGACAACATAAAGGTGAATGTTTGATGGGCTTATTGGTGTCGTCAGCTTGGTCATATAACATGATATTATCAATCTCTTGGCCAGAAGAGCGTTGGAGATCAGAAATCAGGTGGTGCTCCTTATAGAATGTTGCAAGTGAGTAGAAAAGGATAGTGCCTATAACCTTAGCTCATGCCTAAGGTCAACCAAAACAACATGTTCGACCTCGAGTTTATTCCCTCAATCATAGTGAGGCTGAAGAACATTTTTTTGTTGATGGTGATGTGGTTTGATGTGTTTGGCAATTTCTTATATAAGGGTATTTCGCTAACATACTTTCTTGCTTCAATAATTATATGTTATTATTCGAAGTATAGTTGAGTCGTCTTGTATCAGGTCCTTACCTTATAGTGATTATTTTTCATCTTATTGAATGACCCCTAGTTTTCATTATAAAATTAATGGATAGCTAATGTTTACCTGTTTTATGAGAAATGACTTGAGGTCTGTTTATAAATTTTGAGGACAAAATTTTGGTAAGTGCGGAAGATTGTGAAGTTCCGTTTCAGTTAATCGTGGGAGAGGAAACGAGGAAACCAAATTTGAGGAAGTAAGGCATCGAGTAGTTGAAAGAGAGAGAAAAATCGAACAGTTGGGAAGATAAAGAGGGGGGTGATGCAAGAAGTGTCGGGAACACAGAAAGGATATTTTTGTGTATAAATTGACGTGTATGAGGGGCAGCAAAGGCAAGAAACGGCTTACTTGAGAGTTAAACGCACCGTCGGTAAGCAGAGGGCAATCAGGACTGCGCGGGCTTCCGTGTCTGTGGTGAGTGCGGCTAAGGCAAAGAGAAGGGAGCATAACAGAGGCGGCACCACATTGGTGTCATGCAGCCTTTCGAAGGAAAAAAACAGCGAAGGTGGAGAGGAGATTGTATAGCCATCGTAAGGAAGAAGTGAGCCGCGCGTGGTTGAAGGTTAGGGCTCAATCGAAACAGAAACTGTAAGGTTTTAAAGTTTGAATTAAGTTATCTAATAAAAGTTATATATGTGTGTGTATTGTGAGCATGTAAATTATGTTAATAGAAAATTTTATTGAACTAAACTCAAGATGTATGACTTCAAATTTGGAGAAGAATTGATAAAGGTGAAGTGTGCGAGCTAAGGAGGAAGATTGATTCGCGCAAAACTCGGTAAGGAAAATTTTAGGTTTATATTATAATTTAATTAGGATTTCATAAAGTAAAATAATGAAAATTTAATACTTAAATAATATAAATTTAATAGCTAATTAAAATAATAACTAATTAAGATTTTGTAATATGAATTCTCATGTTTAGGTTTCCAATTTTAGAAGAGTCGACGTCAAGAGAAATCAAATAACAAATTAATTAATCGAAGTGAGTACACATGTTTTTAGTCTATGATATAGTTTGATTTTTTTCCACTATTTTGCATTAGTAGATACTTATACAAGTTTTATTTTGATTTATATGTTCTTTCCTTTAATGGTCGCATTGCTATGAATTTATGTAGCTTCTTTTTATCATGTATTGGTATATGTTATATATAGTATATTTAATTGAATACGATGAGCACATTGAATGATATATTTATATTCACTGTTTGTATGTGTATAATCGACTTTGATTGAATCACATCTTTATAGTAGTAACGGGTGAATGCTAATATGATCATTCACATAAATGGAAAAGAATATTGATATTGAAGTATCTTAAGTGGTATAATTTTTAGACGATGCTTTTGTGAAGGTTATACAAATGTAGAATGATATAGATATAAATATACTATTGATATAATAAAATTCATTATAGCATCAAATGTTTATATTGATATACTAAAAGCTTAAATGGCATGCATATTTATTTCTTTTCCCTTGAATTATTGTAGTTTAGGAGTATGAATATTCACCTACCTTGTTTAACTCGCTTTTATTTTAAATTAACATTTCATGTTTAATTAAGTGATTAAAAGACGAGCAATAGAAACGAAAATGTTAATAGAAGATGCGGACAACCTTTTATAAGGTAAAATTTAAATTATATCGTCTTAAATTAATTTTCTTTAGTGCCTCTTTTATTTGTAAAATATTATTTATAGATAATGAATATCGGAAACTAGTCTCCCTTGTTCAACCGTCTGTACCCGTTTCGTTTAACTCCAAGCCCCGGGCTAGGTCGTGACAATTCGGCTTGGGAACTTGGAATTATCAAGGTAAAAATAAACGATTGGATGGTGATTAAATCATAACTATTATCTTTAGATAACTAATGATATAATTTGTATATATATTGTAGAAATTGTCTAAATCCTAAAATAACTATAGATCCATAAAATTACAAATTTTAAATAAAAGGTAAAATAAAATACACTATAATGCACTGTCTCTCTTCTTCTTGTCATTTAAGTCTGCTTTATTTAAGTAGTCAATATAGAGAGCCATCAAATATCCCAGTGGGATAATATTGGTTTTAATCATAGTAACTCAAAAAACAGAAAACTAATTTGAATGTTGATCATTCTTTTAAGCTATATAGAAATCATATGGCAAGCTAAACATATTGATGTTTTCTAAAAATTTTAATTACAACAAACTTTTGGTACTATAAATTTATGTTTAATTTTCAGTATCCAAACTCTTAAATTTTAAGGAACCTTTTATATATTAACTACACCTTTTTATATATTTTCATCCATTTGATATGGAACCCTTATTTGGATCAAACCTGTTTGTATGGTTAGCCACTTATCAAAAAAAGACTTAAGAAAATTTGTTATCCATAGGGGAAGTGATGTACGGTGGTACTCTAATCTCTACTGGCGTTCTGTTGTTATTCAATTGTTTTTATCACAGTGCATCTTTCCGCTCTCTGTCTCTCTCTCTCTATTTATTGGTTATGATTTTTCATGCTGGGATGCTGCTTCCTTCAATAATTACCATCTCTCCTGCAATTGCAGCGATAGTAAGCTCAATGAGAACCATTTTGTTGGCAGCTTTGTCATGGGTTTTTCTATTGGCTGCTTCTTTACGAGTTCATTCAATCCACCGTGCTTTTCTATTAAATGGTTCTCCTAGTGTTTCTTATTGTTTTGGCTCCTTTCTTGAATTCTTCATTTTATACTTGAAATTGGCAGATCATCCTTGCAACGGGTTTTTTTTTTTTTTTTTTTTTTTTTTTGAGAGGTGTAAGCTGATTTTATTTTGTAATTCTAAATATGTATGGGAGCCATGTAAATAAAGCTTGTATGCTAACTCCATTTTTCCTTTGATTCTCCTTCTACTATCAAATTCCTTGAACAAGCGGCAGATTTGATATTTAAAAGTACGCAGTATCTTTGGACAAGCGCGAGGCATGTATGACGCCTAATTCCTATTTCGTTGTTCCTTCTCTTGTCATTTGTCATTATTAGTTAAATGTGAGAACGAGTTTTGTTAGATTTGCTATAATTTGGATTCTCTGTTGTGTGAGATTCCATATTTTATGCATGGTTTTTGTAACTTTTAATATTCACGCTATTTAATTCTATTAGGAGGCCATAAATCTTGTGAGAATCTGATTTTAATGTTTTTTTTTTTACCTATTTCATTAATTTGTGAATAATTTTTTTGAGATTAATAGCTTGGGATCGATGAAATTTGTATATTTAATGCATTGTTTTCTACCTTGCACGTTAAATTTGTATTTGAAAGCCGAGATGCCAAGGCATTTTATATTATAAATCTAATCACAATTTCAGCTGGAAAATTAAAATAAAATAAGACACTTCATAAATCCCTGGAAACGTATGACCTCACAAATCCGTTGCCAAAGGTTGCATTTATTATTCTTTTCTCGTTTGTCAAATTATCTCTGAAAGTCAAATTCATGCTTTTTGCAAATATTACCAAAATTTGTGTTATACAGAATTGATCATGTTTAATTTTTTTCAAGCAACACCTTTTTTTTTCAGATATAAAGGAGTTGCAGAAAGTGCCATTCATCCCTGTTGCAAATGGGACTCGCTTTGTTACTGCGACATGTTTGTTTGTTCGTCTATCAGTTAATCTTTCACCTTTTGCATTTGAGCTCCCCAGTATTTACTTACCCTTTGTTAAGATTTTAAAGGAAATTGGGGTACAAGAAGCTCTCACAGTTGATCACGCGATAAACCTTATTATGAACATCCAAAAATCATGTGGATATCAACGTGTTAATCCAAACGAACTTCGTGCTGTCATGGAAATATTGAATTTTATTTGCAACAGCTCTATAAAATCAAGTTCTGGTGGATCTGAGTTTAATCACATAGTACCAGATGATGGCTGCAGGCTTGTCTCAGCAAACTCTTGTGTATATGTTGATTCTTATGGTTCTCAGCTTCTTGCTGAAATAGATACTTCTAGGATTAGATTCTGTCACCCAGAGCTTCCTGAAAATATATGTGTGACTTTAGGCATCAAAAAGGTTTTTGATGTTGTCATCGAGGTATGCTGCATTTTAGAGAAATGTTTCAAATGGTCCCTGACTCTTTGCAAGGGAGGCATTTTAGGTCCCCTGACTCTTTGTAAGGGAGGCATTTTAGTCCCACATTTTATAGAAGTGTCAATTTAGTCCTCAGATTCTTTTAATGGGGGCTAAAATAAGCCTCCTGTGACCTTTTACTTTGTATTGTAAGAGACTCGGACTAATTTGGTACTTCTATAGACACTAGGTTTAAAATAACCTCATGAAAATAGTCTGGGGATTATTTTGGCACTTTGCTCGTGCCCTCTATCTTTGCTCATTTATGTTTCAAGCGAGTCGCATCATAGTTCTTTCACAAATGTATTGTTTGATAACTCGCCCTTTTCTCAGGAGCTAGATGAGCCACAGTTGGAAATTGTGGATCAGCTTGGTTCTGTTCCATTGAACCAAATAAGAGAGAAGCTTTTAAGCAAACAATTTCACCATGCAATTTTGAAATTAATTGACAGCATGAAAGTTCAAACCCCGTCAGTCGAGAGGATGAAGTTGGAACACTTGGAAAGTTCACTAAGTCATGTGGCCAACAAATTGCAGTTTGTTAAATTGCTTCATACTCGGTTTCTCCTCCTTCCAAATAATGTGGATATTACACGTAAAGCAAAGGTTTTTGCCATACCTGAATGGAATTCCAGTCACAGGCATCGTACTATTCATTTTGTGGATAAATCAAAGAGTAAAATTTTAGTTGCAGAGCCTCCAAGCTACATATCCATATATGATGTTGTCGCCATAGTTGTGAGTCAGGTATTGGAGATACCATCCATATTACCAATTGGGCCGCTCCTTGCCTGCCCAAATGGTTCTGAGAAAGCAGTTCTGAGTGCAGCGAAACTGGGATCTGAAATTGGATTTGTTAGAGATGGTAAAAATAATATACTTACAGGGAATGAACTGATTCCTCAGGATGCTCTTCAGGTGCAGCTCCTGCCCATGAGACCATTTTACAGAGGTGAGATAGTAGCATGGAAACCTGGTAAAGAAGGGCAGAAACTAAAATATGGTGTTGTTTCAGAAGATGTGAGACCGTCTTCCGGTCAAGCAATTCATAAGATTCCTGTGGAAATTGCTCCTGGAGTGCTTCAACCACTTCTATCAACTCAAGTTTTCTCTTTCAAAAGTGTTTCTATGGGCAATGTTACCAATTTATCATTGTTGCCAGAAAGCAGTGAGATCAGAAATGTGCTGTACAATGTTCAGGAAAGTAAAGATGGTGGAAATGGCCATGTAGAGCAACAGGTTTGATTAACTAATTTAACAGATTCTTATTTTTAATTTTAGCTAACATTTGAATTCTAATGAGGTGACTTAATGTGGTAGACTGCGAGAGAGCTGTGGTATGGTAAGGTATCTGCGGAAGAAACAGTTCGAGCAGTCCATGAAATGTTCTTAACGGCAGGAATAAGTATGGATACTGAGCAGCAGACGCTCCTGCGTACCACTGTTACCCTTCAGGAACAGATCAAAGAGTTTCAGTTGGCCCTTCTAAATGAGCAGGTTTGTCAGGGATTATTTCACGTTATTATATATTTATAAGGAGTAAAGTGCGAAAATAGTTTCCTGACTAGCTTACATGGCGTCATTTTAGTCCCATGGTCTATCAAAGTGCCAAATTAGTCATACTCTTTTAATGTGTTAAAATAGTCCCCAGAGATGACTATTTTAGCTCTCATTAGAAGAGTTTGGGGACTAAATTGATATTTTTTTATAGACTTTGAGACTAAAATAACTCTCTGCAAAGATTCATGGGCTATTTTGACACTTTTCTCTATTTAATAAATGTTGTCTTACGAAATAACTTCTTACAAGACAGAATTACTAAACTATATGATGAATCAGGGGTACTTTACTCATCGGTGTTTTGATAATTGGTTACTTACACGTTGTCTTTATTTATGTTTGGCTATGTTGTTTGGCTTTTTAGTCTGAGTCAACAAAGAATCACCAACAATACATATTTAAATAGTCCCGTCATTTGACTGTTAAGATGGATGTTTGCTAAAACTAAAAAGAGTACTGTGAAATGATCTTATTTGACATACTGTAAAGGTAGCATCTAGTGAGGGCGTATTGAAAAGAATAAGGAAGATATACATGCAAACCACTCAATTCTTAAGTATTTATAAGTTTAACACCTCAACTTCAATTTTTACTATATACCACCTAATCTATCCATGAAAAGATCTATTCCACGTTTTAAAAGTTAAATAGTAGTTTTTTTTATGTGATATGAAAGAATTGGGTGTTACAAATATAAAAGTAATGTATAGGTGTTAGATATATTATTATGTAAGAATTAGTGGTTGGTACTGGAGTTAACCCAAACAACAACAGTGAGCAAATATTATTATTGAAAAAGCCAATAGACGATTACAACCATCACACAATATAGGGATAATAAAAACAGACATAAACAAACTCAACTAAAGCATACCCCATAGTTGGTGATCGGTGAAGGAGATTGGGAGTTGGTCGTGGGTGCAACAGGGAAGGGAGAGGGGAGTGTTGGTCGATGGCAGGGAGAAGGTTGGTGGCTATGCACTGCGGTTGGGAGGTTGTAGGTGGTTGGGACAGCGATGAGGTGACAGGTAGCGGGTTTGAGAAATTTGGAATAGATGAGAGGGAAGGTCGAGGATAGTCACCACCTCGGATAGGATACAGTCGGAGCATCACCCGTCATCGGTACAGCCCTAGAAGGGAAAACGTAGAACTTGACGGCTGTCCTGACAAAAAACACGAAGAAAACTAATGTAGACATGACAAAAACAACATATATAGACTTAGGCCTACAAAGGAGTGGACCCTGCTACCCATAAGCAGCAAATATATACTTGGAAGGACCAATCGGTCTTTTGCTTAGACCGACCCGACCTAGGTGGGGAGATGTGACATTTTGTCGCGCATGGGTGTTGGATGACCCGCCTCAGTCTCTTAGGGTTGGGAGAGTTTTGACATTTTTCGTCTAATCTTTTGTCTGCACGATAAGAGTGTTGGGGCTGCTATAACCTCCTGGGGATGAAGGATCTTTGACTGCGCTTCTAGAAGCACCTGGTTCTTACTGTCGGTTGCACTCTCTCCCAAAACACCTGAGCTGTTTTCCCCATTACAAGCAATCATACCAACTGTCCAACTATATGAGGGTACACTATTATACTGGAACTTTGTGCCAAGTGTGCCCTGCAAAGCCTTCCAAAGATAGCCTCAGTTTGGCTCATCCCTATCTGATGTGAGAACATATTGCACTCACTCTAACAGTGATGGCCATAGCAGCAAGGTATCAATCATGATGTCGTAAAATATTCTTTATAGTGAATGTCTCGTGTCTGAAATCGGTGTCTGCCCCACTATCCTTTATTATCACCAAATTTGATCCCACCAGTGCTTCTGATCTGGCAAGAGCACTTGTACTCTCGGGCACTACAGAAGGTAAAAGAATTATGTGCTTTATGTTCTTAGTGAATGAGTGGGACACGAAGAAAACTGACCTAGACATGACAAAAATAATGTGTGTGTGTGTCACGACCTGGCCCGGAGCTTGGAATTATATTAAGACAGAAACAGAGTCAGACAGTGAGAATTAACTTTTCTATATTCGTCTACAATTTAACAAATGAAAGGGCCACTAATTGAAATATTTTAAAATAATATATTTAACTTTACCTTGTTACTAATTGTTCACGTCTTATATAAATGTTTTCCTTCTTTCGCTCATCTTTTAATCAACTAATTAAACATGAAAAGTTGGTTTAAAACAACTATGAGCTAAATGATTAAGTGAATAATTATACTCATAAACTATAGTAATACGAGGAAGAAAGAAAGAATATGTATGTCATTTAAACTTTTTAATAAATTGATGTAATTATTTGAGTTATTCAAAGAATCTTATTGTACTAATAGCATATAAATATCATTTAGTATTTATATAATCATCACAGAAATTACCATCTAAAAATTGTGTCAATTACAATATAGTAATATCAATATCATTTTTTACATGCGTGCGCGGATACCTTAGTATCCCTCCACTAGTACCATCACGGGGTGATTTCATCATAGTCAGTCATGCACGTACAATCACTCTTATGTAAATTATATCATTCACAATATCATATCACTCAACATGTAATACTAAAATGCATCAATTATTTCATAATATGAGACTTTTAGCATTCGCATCGAAATGACCAAAAACTTTAATAATAAAAAAATCAATTGTATTAATCATGCATGACTAACAATCTATATAACTGATTTAGAAGAGATATTAATACAATATTATAATTTAAGAGCATGACTACTTATCTCGATGTCAATTAATTTGTGCTTGAATTTGTCTTGGTATCGACTCTTTTAAATTGGAAAGATAAAACATAATATTTAATTAATTTATTATTTTAATAAATTATTTACACAATGATCAAAAGGATTCATGTCATGATTTTTTTCGACAAATTTTACGCTGATTGTCGACTACCTAATGCAACCCTCCACTTTTCACATTCGAGCTTGGAACCGGTAATGGCAGTGTTGAATGTTGGCCTTTAAAAGAGAAGCATAATACTAAGTTAAGTGTTGCCGAGATGAGAATGATTAGATGGATGAGTGGCTTTACACTAGAGACAAAATGCGAAATGAATATATTCGTGATAAGGTTGGTGTAGCTCCAGTGACAGGCTAAATTAGAGAGAGTCTCCTTAGATGATTTGGTCACATTAAACTTCGACCATCTAATGATCCGATTAGGAGAGTAGATGTTTTAGATTAGACTTATGTTAAGAAAGGCAGAGGTAGACCTAGGAAAACTTGGGCTTATTGTATAAAAAATAATCTTAATTTATTAGAATCAAATGAAAATATGACACTAAATAGGACGCAATGGAGAAAAAGGATTCATGTAACCGACCCCACTTTGTGGGATTAAGGCTTTGTTGTTTGCTGAATGTCGACTACCTAATGCAACCCTCCACTTTTCACATTTGAGCTTGGAACCGGCAATGGCAGTGTTGAATGTTGGCCTTTAAAAGAGAAGCATAATACTAAGTTAAGTGTTGCCGAGATGAGAATGATTTGATGGATGAGTGGCTTTACACTTAGACACAAAATGCGAAATGAATATATTCGTGATAAGGTTGGTGTAGCTCCAATGACGAGCTAAATTAGAGAGAGTCGCCTTAGATGATTTGGTCACATTAAACTTCAACTATCTAATGATCCGATTAGGAGAGTAGTATTTTAGATTAGACTTATGTTAAGAAAGACAGAGGTAGACCTAGGAAGACTTGGGCTTATTGTATAAAAAATAATCTTAATTTATTAGAATCAAATGAAAATATGACTCTAAATAGGACACAATGGAGAAAAAGGATTCATGTAACCGACCCCACTTAGTGGGATGTCGGCGTTGTTTTGGGTGTGAAGTGCCAGTAGAAGTTCGTTCGGTCGCGGAATCGAAATCCCGTCGCCCGCTTCCGGAAGGATCCTTCAAGACAAGGAAGGGAATCAAACCGACCCCATATTTTTTATAGTTTAAACGAAAGAAGGCTAGCATCTTCAAGCTCAGTCGCATTTATCCCGGAAGACAAACACAAGACTTGAGAGTGAGCGCTCGATCAAATAAACTAAGAAATATATAGCGTCCGTTCTGATTCTGTGAAACCATTTTATTTCGTTGATAAGTTCCCTTATTTAATATAAGGAATTAAATAGTGTTTATTTTAATCATGTTCGGAACGCTTCCTATAAAGGCAAGCCACTATAGTTAATTACATCTTAAACGACCGAAGTCACTTAATAAAACCTCGATAAAAATCGGGAAATATTATCTTCAAGGATGTCAAAAGGATAGGACTTTTCAACGAAATCGAACAAAGAGGTGTGAAGCGGATCGGCTCGAAATTGAAACATTTTATCGTAGAATCCAAACGAGGAAGAAGCCAGGGATGTCAAAGATCCAGAGGCGAACCCTCGGCGACTTCCTGCCTATCCTACGATTTGGCTTCGATTTGTGAGATATTATTTAAAGCGTTTCATCCCGCCAATTTTATTTAATTGTGCTTACATTCGTGTGAAACGATCACACGAACAGCTTAGAAGATGTGAGGATTTAGGTCGTAACGAACGACAACCCGGAATCCTAAAGCGAGTTGGGGCATTATATCAGTACAATGAAGCCTATACAAAGGCTCAACAAGAGGTTGAGGATTTATGTCGCACTGTGCGAACAACCTCGAAATCCTATGGATTGTTGTTTAATCACTACAGGAGTGGTTTAGTTGTTGTAGACGTGTTTCATTATTGAAGATGACCGTGCCGCCCGCATCGTGTTAGCTCCGAGCTCCTTGCGTGAAGAGGCTGAAGTTTTGGGTGACGAGTGTAATATCGAATCAAATTGTACTATGGTCGAGTTCTCTAAACATCCTATGCAGAGATGTTTAAACGTTAGTACAGCAGTATAGCAGGGATGTAACACGTGAAAACAAGAAAACACGCAACAGAGTATAGTACTAACATGCTATGTAAAGGAAAGAAGCAAGTAGCGAGTGCAATAGTAAAGGTAATGTCGCTATGAATGTAAAGCAAACCTCGTGTACCCTGGAGGTCCGTTATTTCTTGAATGCAACGAAGTGGAGTGTGTCACGCGAGTGAAAGCCGAGCAGAAACGTAGTTGTCGTCCAGAAAGCTCGAGAAAAGACGACGAATGACTCACAACAGAAAGTCTCGAGAAAATAAACAAAAAATCAAAATCAAATCATCAAAACCTCTGGAAAGTCCTGAAAAAAGACCACAAGTGCTTCATCAAAATCATAAGAAAATCCGAAGAAACCGCAAGCACTCGGGCCGGAGCTAGGCTCGAGCCGTAGAGCTCGCTCGAAGGGTCGTCGAAAGCTACTCGGCCACACGAGTGTATAAAGCCCGCCACCTGCCAGCAGGGTGTCCAACTAAACCCGACTCGGTGAGAGTGAAACCGATAATCAATAGTTGACAACCAGATTTTATAATATAGTTTTTGAAATTTATATTTTTAGCATGCACATGAGTTTCAGGCATACAAAAGAGAGTTTTATCAATTTCCGATTGTAGTGGAAAGATATATATATATTTTTTTGTTTCAAAATATAGTGTCATATTCTTATCAGGTTTTGAAAATCATGATTGTCCACGAGTCAATCAATTCGTCGCTGCAAGGATCACTAACAATCCTAGAAGGTACGGTGCCGCCGTCATTGTTAGACGGCGAATGATACCGATCATCCTACGGCTCACTGCGGCTCCGGAGCGAGTCCCGATGTTATAGGATGGGATATCATTCTACTCTATCACCTGGCGTGCCTTTGCATCATCGCCGTCATTGCCCCAAAACAAAACAAAACAAAACCGACTCCGAGCGAAGCGGGAACACGTGTAAATCAATAAGGAGGGGAAGAAGAGGAGATTAACCCGCCTCCGGACCCGGAAAGACTAAAACGGGAGGAAGGTTAATCCACTCGCCCCTAAAACATGCAACAACAGAACGCTGAAAGCATGGCCCGAGGTCCTCGAATCATTCCTGGGGACGTCATTTTCTCACTTGGACACAATTGGATCGGCCCCGAAAGGGTATCCTTTGCCAAAAGCAGTGACATTCGAGAACCGTTTAAAAACTTCGCAAATCGAACGAGAAAAGAAAAGAAAAATGACTCGGGGAAAACTGACTACCAGACTCCAAACCTGCAGTAAAATCCGGATACGTCAAATCTCAAAAACGTACATCGACCTCAAGGCACGTACCTCTCAATAGGTCTACCTACTGGCTCGGGGCCGGGATCACAATGGGAAAATCAGGAAAACTTCCAATCCATAAGAAAGTAAGTATACCAGCCCAAAAGCCTCAAAACTAGCACCAATCCCACCAAATAAAATCTTTTAAGAAAGTGCCTTAAGTATCGATACCCAATTCACTCCCATAAGCAGATAAGAAACAATTCTGAATTACATTTCCCATCAATTCCAAGTTCAAACATAGCAATAAGCAAAGCCATCACCACATTAATCACCACTATGAGGCTCTCGGCCAAAGCCACAACAAAGGGGCAGCAATGAGTAAAGCACCCATCCATCCTCAAAATCACAAATCAACATCAAGGGGCTCACGGCAAAGCCCCAAACTGAACCCAAATCATTCACAAGCACACTAGAGAGCCCTTATTAAATAGACTTAGAGCTCAGCCCACGTAAAGCCCAACCAGAGCACAAACCCGAGCCTAAATGAGGCTATACATCAAACTCAAAGTTTAGCTTCGACACACCTCACCAATTTCCAACAACAAAGCCTTACACGAGCCACCATAACTAGGAGAAACAGCCCGTAGCTCAATCCAAAACAGCCCCAATACAAAAGAAAACAAGGTCCAGCCCGTGCAAACCAGAACCGAGCCACCTTGGCTAAAAAAAAAAAAAAGTTCAGCTCCAGGTTATAGCAATTCCAACATGAAGCTAAATCAAGAGCATCAAAAGAGTCAAAACCGACCTCCACAAAGGCTGAAACCGAACCAGAGTAAAGACAGAAACAAGCCCAGCACTGATTCCAGCGTGAGCCTAACAATTCAGGCTATAGGAAAACCAAAACCGAGCCAAGCATGGGGATGAAACAAACCCAGCATAAACTTAAAACTTAGTCTCAATACAAGTTTAAGACAAAGACTCATCACAAAAATGAAATCCAACTAGCATATAACCCAAAATCAAACCAAACATAAAGCCAAAACGAATTTCTGAAAACATTAGATTAAGGACAGCAGCTGTATATCCAAACTGGGCTCACGGGTATGAGCTACAACAAACCGAGCAAATCTCTAAATGAGGTTAAGATGAGCCATGACAAGGCTACAATTATACCAAACATAGAGTTAAAGCAAACTTCTCCATGTATTCAACATACCAACATGTAAAGCCGCAATAGAGAAGAGATAGGAGAAGTAGAGAATAAGCTTCACATGTGTATAGCATTAAACGAAACCTTCCATGCTTCCATAAAGGGCCAAAATGCAAGAAGCCCGATAGCTAACCCCTCAAGCATTCAAAGCTTTAAAACCATAAAATACCTTGCATGAGAAAAGTATAAGCATTTCCAAATTGAACTTAACACTCTCCTAGCATGCTCTCTAACGTATGAGAAGTAGGAGGAGCAAAGAAACAAGCCCCACAAATATATAAAGTTGAATAAAACCTTCCATTCTTCATGTCAAGTTAAAATATGCAAGAGACCTCCAAATTTCTACCTAAACATGCTTGCAAAGGGAAAAGTACAACCTCAAAGCCACACATTTAAGATTTTAAACTTGCTCTAAGTGTAAGAAAGGAAGAGAAAGTAACATCATGCCGCGCCTATACCATCCCAAGCAAGTAATCAAGTCTGGATCCTAGAACATGTTCATGTTTATACTTTTAACATGCTTGAGCAATAAATCTTCTCAAATAAAGCCATAACAATGAACTAACATGCTGCTAGAAAGAGAAGAGGGAAGGCCTCCATTAATTAAGCAAGCAAACAAGCTAAACCCTAGCATGCAAGTGCCCAGCCGAGACATTCAACAGGGAAGATTAAGCCAACAACATGAGTTACGGCTTCCCTGGGCCAAACCGAGAGAAAGAGGGGGGAGAGGAGAGTACCAGACAGTGTAGAGAGCACAAGAAGAGCAGGAAATCAAACTTCAAGCCGGCAGCACCTCCTCCTCACAATAAGTCTCGGGCTAACCCTAGGCCATCCCAAAAATGGGGTTTAAATAGGGGGAAAGGGGAGAGGAGTGTCGCTTCCTACCTAAGGAGTCGAGTGAGGTCGGGCAAGGCACGGGAGGATGGGGAAGATTGTCGCACAGAGCAGCAGGGACGGGCCACCTGCGCGTGCAGAGCACGCCCGGATCTCGCCGCAGAAGAGATAAGGAATGGAGAAGACCACGCGTGGCTCGAGGAGCCAACGGCTATGAAATGGAGAAGGTATCGAGCGCGGGAGAGGAGTCGCAGAGAACTCCCACAGGGCTCGAGCACGGGAGACGGGCCGAATCATGCGTAAGAGGGAATTAGGGTTTCGGTTATGTGTTAAAAGGGGAGGGGTAAATATAAATACATATATTAATAATAATAATATAAATATTATTATTATTATTAGGATAATTATAATCGTCCTCGTAAGTTTCATCCCACGGCGGCTATCGTCGCAAATCGAATGTCAATTTTAGGTAAAATCGACGTTCCGGACGCATCGGTGCAGTCCATTTCGTCATCCGAGGTCGTCTGGGCAACCTCGTCGACGGTCGCGTCAAAATTGCGTCGAAATTTGGTATCGTCGCAAAATTTGACTCGAGTCCGATCGATCAGAATGGTGCGTGTGTAAGATGTGCACGAGGCGTCCCAATGTCCGGGGTCCTATAGGAACTCGATTCAACTCCCGACATCAATTTCGACCGGCTATAGACTAGCGGTACGGAATCTCGTACTGAGATTTCAAAGAGTAACGAAGTGGTTTCCAGACACTCTAAAACGAGGTGGGTCCCATCGCTAGGAATCTAGGATCGTCGGGGAAGCTCCTAAGGCTAGAATCCTAAATCTAGGAGGAATACTAAACCTCGACAAAAAGTGAGGTCAACATGGGATTAAGGCTTTGTTGTTGTTGTTGTATTATTTTAATAAATTATTAGGTTTTCATTATTTAAATGTTAAATCTCCTCTATGTAATCACGATTAATTTCTATTCAATAAATATATATATATATATATATATATATATATATATATATATATATATATATATATATATATCTTATTCTTGTTGTTGTTGTTGTTATTATTATTATTATTATTATTATTATTATTATTATTATTATAAACCCTTGGTCGAGCCCTATATGGCGCGAAAGCTCCCCTTCTCCCCTGTGTACGCGATGTTCCCCTGGGCATGAAGGCCTGGCTTTGACTCCCTCCTCGACGACGTCGTCGGTTGCCTTCCTCCAATGCTTGACAGAAAAGTCGCCGCCTCTTTTTACATGGGATAGGGACGCGACCTCCTCCTTCGTAACAGTACTCGAGAGAGCTAATTCCATGCGCGATGAATCGCACGTGAGCTCCTCCGCATTATCCTCTTCTTCAACTCCTTCAATATGTTCTCTTTACCGTCACCTATTCTTCCTTAGGCCTCCGCGTCGTCGGCTAGGATGTCTCCCGCGTCGGCCTCCTCTCCTTCACGCATCGCTCAACTCTCAGGTAAGTGAATTTGCCTTAGTCGCGTCATTTTATAGGCAAACTCGTCGCGTAGCTTCCGATCCCCTCGTTTCAACTTCTTCATTGTACGATTAATCTCTAAATTTCTTCGGTTATCCGATCGTCTCTTTTTGTCTCCCCTTTACTTGACTCCTCGTTTCCACTTCTTCAATTTTCTCGTTTTCTCTCCCCCAGTTACAGAAACAGGACATTACAATATTCCCCACTTATAAAAATTGCATCCTCGAAATTTAAAAACAGATCACAAGTCACATCTTATTAAGCTAGTTAACATTAGCTATCAGACTCCATACTCTTATAATTTCGGATTTATCACTATGTCTGAAAAGATATAATTATTAATTCAAGTTAACTTTAATTTATTATTTTTATTATTATTATTATTATTATTATTATTAAAATTTTCTTATAATTAACCTAATGATTTTCTCCTCAAGTTTTTATTAATTAAGCCCAAACATTACTCTGATACCCCTTTTGTCGCGACTCGATCTAGGGCTTGGGATTAATCAAAACGGGAACAAACAGTTGGACGGTGAGAATTGAGTTTTTTATATTTATCTACAATTTAACAGATGAAATAGCTACTAATCAAAATAACTTAAAATAGTATATTTAACTTTGCATCGTTACTAGTTTTCCACGTCTTCTATGAACATTTTCATTCTTTCGCTCATCTTTTAAACAACTAATTAAACCTAAAAAAATAGTTTAAAGCAAATATGAGCTAAACTATGAGCTAAACAAGGTAGTGAATACTCATACTTATACACTATAGTAATATAAGGAAGAAAGAGATAATTTGCATGTCAGTTAAACTTTTTAATAAATCAATATAAAAATTTAATACTATTCAAAATGTCTTCTATAAACATTTTCATTCTTTCGCTCATCTTTTAAACAACTAATAAAACCTAAAAAAATAGTTTAAAGCAAATATGAGCTAAACAATGTAGTGAATACTCATACTTATACACTATAGTAATATAAGGAAGAAAGAGATAATTTGCATGTCAGTTAAACTTTTTAATAAATCAATATAAAAATTTAATACTATTCAAAAGGTCTTATTATATTAATAGCATATCAATATCATTTTTTATTTATCCAACTGTCACAAAAGTTACTGTCTAAAAATTGTGTTAATTATGACGCATCAATATCAATATCTTTTTTCATATACGTGCATGGATAGCATGGTGTTCCTCCTAGTGCCATCAAGGGGTGACTCTGTCATAGTCAGTTATGCACATACAGTCACTCTATATAAATTATATCATTCATAAATCCATATCACTCAACATGCAATACTATAATGTATCAATTATTTTATTATATGAGACTATTAAGCATTCGCATCAAAATGACCAAGAAATTTGATAAAAGAAAAATCAATTGCATGATCATACATGAATAACAATCTATTCAACTGGTTTAGAAGATATACTAAAACACTACTATAATTTATTAGTAGTAGTACTCGCTTAGAATTCGATTAATTTGTGCTTCAATTTTTCTTGGTGTTGATTCTTTTAAATTAGAAACTAAAACATGATATTTAATTAATTTATTATTTTAATAAATTATTAGTTTTTTATTATTTAAATGTTAATTTTTCTTTATGTAATTGCAATTAATTTCTATCAAAATATATATATATATATATATATATATATATATATATATATATATATATATATGCGTCGGTCTCTTCGCGCACGGTGTGCAGCAGTCTAACGGAGACGAAGCTCATCGTCTCGCCTCCTCGCAGCTGCTCGCGCGTTCGTGACTCTGGGTCGAGTCCTCGGTCGCAGCAGCTAGCCGTGTTTTCCTCCGAGGGTTTGCTGAGGGCTGCGGCACTTCAGCGGTTCGCAAATTAGCACTTCTACAGCAGCCTTTCTCTGCGTTGTTCGAAACTGAGAGAGAAACAGAGGAATTCGCAAGCTTGATAGTTCTCCGCCTCTGGTTTTCTGAGCCGCCTTCATGGCATCGACCCTTTTTGTCCCCGTTAATGTGCAGAGTTACGCACAACAGGCTAAATCTACTTTTGTCGGAGTGGTAGGCAGGGTCATCACTGGCCACAAAAAAGTTCCTGATCATCTTTTCTTTCCACAATCCTTTCACGATGCGGCAGCAGGTAAAATAGAGCAACATTTTATTAGGCCGATAGGTGTAAAGGATGGGAAGCCTGCTGTTATCTTCACTACCCAGGAAATGAAGGCTCTCTCTGAGGATGTGAAGTTCACGCTAATTGGGAAATTTCAATTTGGTCATCCCAAGATGGATTTGGTTAGAAAGTTCTTTGAGGATTTGAAGCTCATTGGAGGATAGAGGTTGGGAGTTTTGGATGGCAGACATCTACTTATTAGAATACAAAAGGAAGAAGACTATGCTAGAATCTTTGCCGATAATCATGTCTCTTGGCGTGATGCACTATATGAAGATTATCGAATGGACTCTCGATTTTGACCATCTAAGGAACCTCCCGTCGTTCTAATGTGGCTTCGAGCTTCCGGACTCCCCTTTCATTTGTACTCAACGAAAAGTTTTATATAACATCGGTCAAGTCTCTTGATTCTCCTCTCAGAATTGATTCACTCTACTTATGATATGGTTTCTCCGATAGTGCTAGGTGTTCGGGTGGAGAGGGATTTTACCTCCCAGGATGTGGATCAAATTTGGATCACGGATGGTGCGTATGGGTTTTGGCGAGGAGGTGGTGGTAGAGGATAGATCTTTTTTGCACGACGATTGCAAAATATTCGGGCACATTGGGACACTTGTTGCGGGTCGCATCCCCTCGAGGAAAGGGCTTCGGGCCTTCTTGCATTCTCGTTGAGATTCTTCGACAAGTACGTGCGTACTTGCTTCAAAAGGGAACGGGGTAGCATCCGAGGCCGATAAGGCGCGTCGGGGAGACTCCTCAGCGAGGCCGCAGATTGCACGCCCGGTGGTTAGCATCGTTGTTGTTGAACAAGATGGAAGGGTGGCCATTTCTCCTGTGGTGCAAACCGCCCAGGTGGCTACCATTGATGTCGATTTTGACCGATACACCAAAAAATTTAGCAGAAAAAGAAAAAACCTCCAACCTACTGCTGCACCCACCGGTATGTTTCAACAGACTACGACGATCGAGAGAAAGATCGTCGAAGAAGAAGTAGAAGTAGATGAAGAAGAAGAAGATGAAGAGGATTGGCGAGGTTTACAACTACTCGACGTAAAGCGCCGGGATACTCTCTGTTGATGATACTCTGATCACGCATGGCGATGGAGCGACGAATTAAGAGCTTACTTTATGGATCTCACTAGAAACGGAAGCGAGAGCGACGCGTTCTCATTCTTAGTCATTGTTATTGTTATTTATGTATCGACCTTTCATTTCCATTTTGTTTGCGTTGTATCGTAGGGGTTGGGCTTCATGTTTTGGGCCCTCCACGAGCTCACGTAACTCAGTTTTTATTTCAATAAAATTAGCCCTCAGGCTTTTCAAAAAAAAAATGGGCTACGAAAATATATATATATATATATATATATATATATATATATATATATATATATATATATATATATATATTTATTTATTTATTTAAAGGAAAAGCCCAAGGGCCTATTTTATTAAAGATAAAACGGTTACAGGATCTTGATGAGCTTGAGGAGAGGGCCCCATGAGTGAAGCCCTACCCCTACGATACAATACTAACAAAAGGATCCAAAGATCAGATCAGAAAAAGAGAAATAAGAAAGTCTAAGAACGAGAACGCAAAGGCAGTACTCTCGCTCTGTTTCTTGGTGATCCATAAAGTAATCTCTTCAGTGTTGTCCCATTTCCATGAGTAATCAAGGTATCATCAAGTATAAGGGTATCCCCAGGCTTCTTCTTCCGTTGAGAAGTGTAAACTTGTCAATCTTCTTCAATTTCAATTTATTCTTCTTCTGCTTCTTCCTCTTCTGTTGATTGATCGTGCAGATTCAAAGCGATGGGTGCCGCTATGGGTATAACTTGGGGGTTTCTTCTTTTCCTGCTAAATTTTTTAGTGTATCGGTCAGACTCGACAGCTATAGTAGCCACCTGGGCGGTTTGCACCACAGGAGGAAGGGTCACACATCCAGCTTGTTCAGTAACAGCTGTGTTGGTCATTTGACTTGTCACCGGAGGAGTCTCCCCGACAGCCCTGTCAACAGAGTTTAAACTGTTGAGCACGTTATCAGCATCAGATGCTACCCTATTCTCCTGAACCAGGGTAGCTTCAACTAGCAGCTAAGGAAAGCCCAGAAGTCATTTTTCTTGAGGGAGGATGCAGTCAATATATATATATATATATATATATATATATATAGAGAGAGAGAGGGATATGTATACATCTTACTACTATTATTACTATTATTATTTTTTTTTATTATTATTATCATTATTATTATTATTATTGTCATCATCATTAGTTTTATAAAACCTTACCCCAGTCGAGCACTATACTGCATGAAAGCTCCCCTTCTCCCTTTTGTACGTGATGATCTTCTTCTTGCGTACGAAGGCTAAGCTTCGACTCCCTCCTAGACGACGATGACAGTCGCCTTCCTCCAATGCTTGACAGAGATGCCACCACCTCTTTTTTGCACGCGATAGGGGCGCAACATCCTCCTTCGTATGGCATCAGCGCTTGAGAGAACTTCTTCCATGGGAGATGAATCGCACGAGAGCTCCTCCGCATCGGCCTCTGCTTCGACTCCTTCGATATGTTGTCATCACCGTCTCCTATTCTTCCTCAGGCCTCCGTGTCACCCGCTAGGATGTCTCCCGCATTGTCCTCTCCTTTGCGCATCTTAGCCGTGTCTTTTATAAGCAGACTTGTCGCGTAGGCTTCCAATCCCCTCGTTTCAACTTCTCGGCTATAAGATTCATCTCTATATTTCTTCAACGATCTCTCGATTCGTCTTCCTCTTACTTGAGTTTTCGCTTCCACTTCTTCAATTTTCTCGTTTACTCGGCCCCGGTTATAGAAATGGGACATTACATTTTAGAACTAAGGAAAGAAAGGATTGGACCATTCTAGCCATGGGCGGCAAATTCATTCTTGAAAGGATTGATCAGTCCCTCGTCTGCCTAGACCAAATCGGCCCAGGTTGGCAGATGCGGCGTTTTCTCGTGCCTTGGTGCTGGACGTCCCGCGCCAGTGGTATGTATGTAAATGCTGTTATGTGGTTGGGCACATACAATAAGTCCAAAAGATGCACCCATATGTGGGGTAAAATTAATGTGATCGAAATAGGAGGAAAAGACGAGGAAAAAAAAAAGGACCGAAGGTAGTATAGTAAGCTGTGAAATAGCATGTGTGGACTAGATTCAGCATAGCTTTTGACACTCAACTATAATCAGTAAAGAAGCATTACGAAAGCTAATGATGGACACATGTATTTACATACAATTAAAACTTGAATCATAATAATTATTCTTTTAAATTAAATATTCAAATAAAATGAATAAATCAGACTTATTAATCAAATATGACAAATCAGAGTTATGAGAAATTATGTCAGGGTTGTGGTGGTGCATGCCCGTTGATGAGCATTGTAACCTCTCTTTTATTGATTTATATCATTCAATTTCTATGTAGTTACATATCTAACACCTAAACTTCAATTTTTACATGTATGCCACCTTACCTAAGCATTAAAAGGTGTATTACACTTTTTAAAAGTTAGATAGTGATAGTTTCTATGTGATATACGGATATGAAAGATTTAGGTGGTATAAATCTAAAAAGTAAAGTTTAGGTGTTTGATCTGTAAATACATAGGAATTAAGTGGTGCATATGTAAATACGTCGAAAAAGAAAGTAATTGCAGTCCAGAAATCTGCATTTTTATCAATGCTACCTTGAAAGATTTCTCTCGGTATATCTGCTCAATTTTTTTTTCTGGAATGTTAACATCAATAGGTTGATGTAGTTATCAATCAATATTAATTGTGGCATTTACCTACAAACCACCAAAATTCCTATGTATTTACATATCTAACACTTAAACGTTGGTTTTTAACATTTATACTGCCCAAATCTTTCATGTCACATAAAAAATACCACCCTTTTAACTTTTAAAATTAAAAAGTAGGTATTAGATATGTAATACATATGAATTGAGTGGTGTGAATAAAAATCTTCCTATTAATTTTAGACTCCTAGATCACCTTCAAATTCTTCAGAATAATCTTGGATTTCTAAACCATTTTTCCATCTGATTCTTATCTTTGAACTGCAGGAAAAGGCAGAAACAGCAGCCAAAGCAGCTGATGCAGCAAAAGCAGCATGGTCCTGCCGTGTTTGCTTCAGTTCTGAAGTCGACACCGCCATTGTTCCTTGTGGCCATGTCCTCTGCCATAGATGCTGTTCTGAAATTCTCCGTTGTCCTTTCTGCCGCCGCTCCATCTCAGAAAAGCTGAAAATTTTCCGCCCATGATGAGAATTTCACCTTAATATATCTATCTATATATATGTATGTATGTGTGTGTGTATATATATATATAATTTTTTTAATGGTTGATTGAAGATTTAAGGAAAAAGGAGCTGCACGTGTAGAGAAATATGAAAGGAAAGGAACAGATTTTACAGAAGAATTCTCAAGGTATGTACATTACACTTAGAAAGATGTAGTTGTAAAAGCTATTTCTGATTTCAGAAATAATCCTGTAAGGACTCCATTTATTATAGTGCATGTTTTTGGATGATGAAGCATGGGTCTTCAAATTTGCAGGCTTATGATGTTAATTATTATGCCAAGCTGCATTTTTTCATAATAACTAGATTTAGTGGTTGTTACAGTTAATATTTCATATAAAGAATGTGTATAAGATTAGTTTGATGCAAATTTTTATGAGGATGAGTTTTTTAAAGCTCATGTGGGGCATGCAATGTTACTTGTAAGTGAAATTTGTTGCATTTAGATTATATTTGGAAGATTTACAAGCATACCAATTTATTACTAGTATTTACATATCTAACATCTAAACTCATTTTTTGCTTGGCGGGTCTGGCGGTAAGGTTGAGATTGAGCCAATGACAAGCAACATTGATGTTAACTCCTGGCATCTCGTTTGTAGCTCACACGATTACATCGTGGTGATCCCTTAAAGTTGGGATAAATCGCTCCTGCTCAAGATGTAAGCTGGAGCTGATTTGAAAGGTGTTCACATTCACCTTCAAAGATAGGCTCTTGTTTAGTGGCTTTGATGGTATCCAAATTGATCTCTTGATGGGCTTTGAATTTGAGCGAATCCTTTTGTAAGTACCCTACTGCCAATAAGTAGCATGTGTGAGATTGGAATAAATCTCTCCGAACGGTGACGATCTCCTCTTCTTGGGAACTTAACAATCATGAGATACCCTGAACACATTAAGGACCAGTCTGTCTAAGGTGGCTATACAAGTAGTCATGGCATCACCCACCATGAAATCTACCATTGAAGTATATTGTGTCTGCTTCTCCCCAAGTTTTTGGCAAGAAGATGACTCGGGTCTCTTGTCTCTTACCTGAGAACAAGAAAAGAGGTTCGAAGTAGGAGTAAATAGGCGTTCGTTATATTCTTCTGGAATACTTTCTAACACGAGATGTTGATGAAGCTCCCCTTATCTACCAAGGTACTTCTGATTTGGTTATTGTTGATGATTGTGGTAACAAATATGGCATGGCATCATTAAGAGGGTTCTCCCTCTCTAGCAGGTTAGCTCTGAAAGTTATCGGCAGATGATAGTTCTAGCCATGTTGGCAGAATGAAAATCTTCAGCTTTCACCCATTCAAACTTGAATGCCTGGTGGTCTCGAGTCCGTCTCCACCAAAGAAGGCGGGTATGACATCGATGAAATTTATAATTATAATGAGGGCATTTTCAGCAATGGTCTCGACTGGTGCCTTTCCTTGCCTCTAATATGGGCTTCTGACACAACAAACTCTCTCAGCTTTTCTAAAAGAATAAATACTTCAATGAGATTTTGAAGGTGACGCATTCCTATGTATCATGTGAACGATCGCAAATACAAGCACAATACTTGTTGGGATTTCTTTGGAAGATCCCAGCCTTCATAGTTGGAGGTCTCTTGAAGAATTTTTTATTTTAGATGGCCTTTATGATTTTAGCCATGGATACTTGCAAGGGAGTGATTTTCACAATGGAGGGTTGAGGTGATTTCTGTCTTCTTTATGGCATCTTCACGATAATCCTTTAATGGGTTGCTCTGGTTACAGCCATGGTTGAGGATATATTCTAGAGACATCTCATGGATTTACAAGTGGGAATCTGGGCTTGGATCCTTTGTGCTTGTGGGAATCGCTTTGATGGAGCTTTTCCTCCAATCTTCCCATGCAAAGAGAGGTTCAACAAATAATTATATTCTTTAGTTGAGATATGCTCATTGGCCAATTTTAGAAGCTCAGTCAGAGTTATAAGCTTTTGTAAGCTTGCATGTATCAGAATGATCCTTCACGTAGACCTTGCGCGACAGAAGGATCAAGATTTTTAACGTCGAACATCTCACACTGAAATCTAGTAATAAAGCTTCGTAGGCTTTCAAATGGAGTTTGTTGGATTCATTGCAAAGTTTTGAGAGTTCATTCATGGCTTTTGAATGCTAATGATTGAGCTATGAATATTCATTTAAATTTAGCAAAAGAGGTGACCAACAAGTTGTGGAACTAGCACAAAGTGGACTCCTTGAGCATTGTGAGGAATAAATAACACTTAAAAACATTGATTCGTAGTAAACAAACCGCATCTTTGAAAGAGGCTACATGATTGGTAGGAACGATTCTTTCTTTATAAGGGTACATAGAGAGAATTTTGAACCTCCTAAAGGGTTCTGCTTCAATGATTTATCGGGAGAAGGCATTCTCTAGTAATCTCGTTCTTTGTGTTCTTCCTTCATCATATGAGGATTCTGACGTTTTTTCTCCGAGAATATACTGTGTGTCATCATATTCTCCCACTACTTCCTCGAATGCCGAATTTGGGGCTCTCCTTACCCAAACTTGAGATGGCTCTTTTCAAAATGGTTGATCTCTCTGTGGTACTTGCTTTTATGCCGCTAAACCTAATGTACTTGTGTAGCTTCTGGTATAGTTTCTTATAGGTTTTGGATACCTCTTACCCTACTTCTTCTATCCTCTTGTTCATCAACTCCCTGACTTCCTCCATCTACTGTGTCATAAACTTTTTAGTACAATCCATCATTCCTCCTCCTTTCTCCTTGAAATAGAGGATCCCCAAACTGGATTTTGATAATGAGATCCATGCTTACCACACCTATAAGAATTTTGAATTCTTTTGTGACATGAGATCCCATGTAATTCATGAACTCATATAATCTAGCAAGATCTTAAGGAATGACCAAGAAGAAAATGATGAATTTTACTTAGGTTTTTAAGAGGAGAAGGATTGAGAGTATGTTAGAAAGATAACCCCTTCTCTTTCCCCCCTTCCCTCTTATTAATATTGAGCCTATGTACCCGCACATGGGTCTAAAAAAACCCAAAAATTAGAATATAGGCTATGTTGTTAGAGCCTGAGCATACTTGTTGTCGACAAGACTACTAGTGTTCATTTTTCTTGTTGTTAATAAATATGAATGCTAACATATGAAAATTTTCTTTCCTTAGCCTCAGAGAGCTACTTATTGAGCTCAGTGGTATACTCAAATATTTATCAACAAGTTTGAGGAGAATGTCAACCAATATGGGTATGGAGCAGAAACTTGGATCTACCGTGCGGCTCCTCTATGCCTAGGACACCATAAACGAAGAAAAACATGACAAAAATTTTGCCTAGTGATTGCAAGGCCTTGATTCTCAAGTTTGAGCTTGAGCTCATCACTCAATAAGCTTGATTTGCAAGCTCAAGCTTGCTTGTGAGCAAGCTCAGCTCATTTACACACCTAATAAATAACATAAGAATTGTGAAATAGGTATGAACTTTTTTCCTTTTAGATATTCTTATTATTTAGTTTTCACATAAAAGTATTTATGTAACCCATCATAAATTCACTTTTTCCATAACTTCCATAAGCAAACATATTAAATATAATAATGCTACTAAAATTTTTGTGTGCTCATTGTTTTTGACTCATTTGAACAATAATGGATACAAGTGTTCTCATTCCCAAAATGTGCAAAGATAAATGATAGGGTTCATAATATTTTAGAAGTAGAACACACCACTAATCATTATCCAAACCCAAAAAAAACACATAATTACAAAGGCAAGAACTCACCCAAAAAAAAAACATACAATATAAGAGACACATTAGAACATCCATCTTCTTAATATGGCTTATTCTTTAACTTTTATGCTATTGTCATACAAATAATTCACAGCCAGCCGTCTCCTATGACTCCCAGTGTGTGCTTCACTCCTATGAGCGCTCCTGCTCCACCTGCAATTTCTAAGCATTTAAATTATAAGTCAGATTTATTTTTTTATGAATAATTATACTAAAATGTGATAGCTTTAAGATAATCCATTCTGAACACTACTAATAAAAAAAAATGTAAAATAAAAATTAAAAAAAAAAGATAAAAAAGAGAAAGACACTAAGAATGGATCACCTTCTTCGAACGAGCAAGCCGAAGAAACTTGTTCCTAACCTTATTGGGTGAGGAGAGATTACTAACTTCCTTCTCTGCCTTCTTTTGTGCCCCATATGGACCATATCCATACTGCCTCAGCTGCTCCCTCACAACCTTGTTGTAAATGAAGGCTGATCCCCTTGTCTGAGGAAGCACCAGCCATGTCACAAACATAAATTTTATCGGGTACCATATGGGCATCCTTCAAAGCCAAATGAATAATCATAGTGTTAGAAAACATATGGTATTTTATTAAGGTACTAGTAACGAGAAAAATGTACATACATACCACTCAATTTCTATGTATTCACATATTTAACTCCTAAACATTAGTTTTTACATATATGCACGGTGTGTATACACTTTTAAAAAGTCAAAATGGTGATATTTTTTTATGTGATTTGAAAGATTACGGTGGTATAAATACAAGTAAAGTTTTGATATACATAAGAATTGAATGGTATGTATGTAGATGCCCCTAGTAATAATACTTGATAGGCAAAAAAAATCTATCTTTTTTTAACACTCAAAAAGCTATCCCATGAGCTATTTTTTGTTTTCAAGTAATGCCAAAAGGCCCTAAAAGTTTTGAGTTTATCAAAATAAGTTTGATATATTTTCGACACGATCATTTTATTTTGCTTCAAAACAAAACATAAACAAACAGTCCCTAAATATTTTTTGCAATGAAAATGAGTTAACTCCCAATCATATTTTCAAGAATATTTTTGTATGCATAATTGTCATTCACCACCCCTACTAGGTGTCAAATGTGGACCTTATTATGTGGTGCATCCATTTGGTTTGGGCCCCATCATGTTCAATAGTTTTAGCTATAGGGACTTATTTTGATGATTTTGGAGATTGTCAGCTAGCTTTAATAGCTTTATGTTCGCCAAAAAGTCATTATCCCAAACCTTCGCTTTCTCAGTACCCTATGCATTAGGCTATTAAAAGTTAAAACTTGCACATACTATAGCCATAAAAAACAAAATTTATCTACACATGCAAATGTAAGAATGATTCTAGAGTGCTATAGAAAATAGGGAAAATTACATTCATAGCACCCAATTCTTATGGATTTACACACATAACACTTATATCTATGAATGAAAATATGAATCTGACTATTAAAAGATGATAATGACTGTTATTTTTCATATGATATTTGTAATAATGAAAGTTTTGGTGTGAGATAAGAAAATATGAAAGCTTTAGAGTGTTATGTATGTAAAGTCAATTAGATATGATGGCATGGGGGATGCATATCAAACAAAAAATGATCAATATTATTATTATTATTACTGAGGCAACGATAACCAAATGCTAAGCTAATGCGAAATTTAATAAGAAGCAAGTTATTCAAAATAAATTCTATTATGAGAGAAATTAAATAAATAATCTAAAAGAACATATATTCTTTATAATGAAGAACACATAATGCAATAGAAGACATACATCTACCTTATATTTTCTAAAATTCTAAAGCACTTTCATTTTAAAATTTTAATTCAGTTTTGATTTTATTTAATTGTTTGTATTATCTTTACTTTAAATGAGATAATAAGTTTTTTAATGTTTATTGAGTTTATCTAGATTCAAATTTTAAATGATTGCACTCCACTCTAAAAGTTCTAATTATAGTCTCCCTCTCTTTCTACACAAATTCTCTCTCAATTTCTAATATACATCTAGCCAGTCTAATAGCACTATTAAGATATTAAATATTATCATATGATTCTTGATCATCTCATGATGACATTGATATAATCATATATTGAATTTGATGATCATACATTTCATGTGCATCTAGACTTGTTTGCTGTTCGGGGAAAATTACATATATACCATCCAGTTATTATGTATTTACATTTCTAAAACCTAAACTTTGCCTTTTTATATTTATAGCGCTCAAATCTTACATATCACAATATATGCCATCATTTTAGCTTTTAGAGAGAGAAATACAGCTTCTCATGCCTAGGTAAGGTGGGTATGCATGTAAAAAATCGAAATTTAGGTGTTAGATATGTAAATACATAGAAAATGAGAGGTATGCATGTAAATCTTGTTGTTTGAAAATTTAGAAGTTCACTTGTGGGAAATCCCTAAATCAATGAAAAAATATTACACCAGGACTCCACACGTAGAGTTACGTGCGGAATCCTGTCAAATCGGTCCACGTCACGTGTGATAAAAAAGAAAAAAATGCTCGATAACGCAAGGAATATTCCCCTCGTATTATTCCGCGTTATTTACGTGTTATTATGTGTTATTTTGTTCTGAGAATATTTCCGGTGTTATAATAATATAATAACACGTCAATAACACCTAAATAACACACAATAACACCTGAATAACGTGGAATAACACGGGGGAATATTCTCTGCATTACCGAACAAATTTTTCTTCTTTTCTGCCATGCACCACGTGGCGTCATTTTATTGGACTCCCCACGTAGCTCTACATGCAGAGTCCTGATGTAATATTTTCTCAAATCAATGACGTCCAAAAAATACAGAGAGTTTTAGCCCTTGATGTAAACACAAACAAGCAGTCCAACTTCTCCTAATTAGCTCATTTCATATAGCTTAAAGAAACTTATAATTTACATTCCCTAATCATTTAGTTCATAAGAAATTCTTTCAAAATGATTTATCCACTTAGTATAGAAGATTCTCAAATATTATGTATTATAAGAGATTAGAGGCAAGAAGGACAAATACCATGCCAGTAAGGGCTCTGCAACCATCTCAAACAAGGTCAAGAAGGAGTAGATGATCCAGTAAGCCAGCCACTGCTCATCATCCACCTTCGATGGACTCTCTATCGCCTCCACCGATGCATATCTGCATCCACCACCATCATAATCCAACCATCAAAAACATTTCAAGCAAACGAAATCTTCTTCTTCTATGCGAAATCAGAAAGTATAAGTAATTAATTCCACTCACAAGGGGTATAATAGCATCACGCAGGGCCTGCGAATAAGGTGCAAAACCATAAGAGGTCAGTCCAGGGGACAAGTATAAATTAGGGCAAAATAAAGAGGACAAAAACGGATTACCCTGCAATCGCGTAGAGTTGCGTAAGGATCGTCCACAGTTGCGCCATGATTCGTAGATCTTGTTCCTTGATGCAGATCAGAAGGGGTTGGAGAGTGAAAAGGTTTTAGCGAGGAAAAGAGAGGGATAAGAAGGATTTTGAGAGGAGAGATTTAAAAGGGAGGAAGGTTGAAAGGGGAGGAGGAGCGATGAGGTCAGCCATGGCAGGTGTCGGCTTCGCATTGAAGGGAGAGTTGAAGATGAAGAGAAGCGATGAGGTCGGCTAGAGGCAGGTGGCGCCGTCGCACTGAGCCGACTACAATGACCGCCAGACACTTGTAATGCGCGTGGCTTCTTTTGTAATTTTTTAAAAGTTTGATTTAACATATGGATGCATGAACATTATTAAAAAAATAATATTTAAAGATAATAGAAAAAGTCTCATTAGTTTTATAAATTCTATCATCAAAACTTACATTTTCAAAAATGACAAATATTTTCTCAAAATATGGATATTGTAATTCTATTCCATCAATTCCTCAATTTTAGGCGGCGACCTGTCGCGAAGCGGCATTGAAAGCGGACCGCGGGATATACCCGCGGCCCGGACTTTCAACCAGCTTCGTCGAAACATTTTCCTGGAAAGCCCTCGCTCCGCTGCTCTCCTGATCGGCGAACTCGAACAGATGCGAAATGGCTGGAAAGAAGGAAGCACCAGAGCAACCCGATATTGTTGTGGGAAGACTTGACGGCGGTGGTGGCTAATCCAGGCGGACGGCAGTCGGCGAGGAAGCTGCTCCAAGGGCTCAGCGGCTATGCCTTGCCAGGCCGCTTGTTGGCCATCATGGGTCCATCTGGCTCCGGCAAATCCACTCTTCTTGATTCCTTAGCAGGTGTTGCTTCTTTGTTGTCGATTAGATGCAGTTTGGTGACCTAATGAGGGAGAATTTATAGGTTGTTTTGATTTTGATTGCAGGGAGATTGGGGAGAAATGTTGTGTTGTCGGGAAGGGTGCTACTCAATGGGAAGAGACGGAGGACTGATTACGGTGTTGTGGTACGCTTTAGTTCTTCTGGGTTCTGTTTTGAGATTTCGTTAATTTTATGTTCGTTATGTTTGATTTTGGTCCGGATATTATGAAATTCAGTAGTTTACTATTTGCCAGGAAAGCATAGTTAGCTTGGTTGCTTGTTGGATGTTTAGCTAGTTGGAAGTCTCCTGTAAATCTATATTTTGAAAATATTGAGTGTTGAATCCTCATTCGTCTCTGTTCACACCCAAGGCATATAGCTTGGTGAGAGAGAGGGGGAGAAAATAAGAATAGTGAATAGTAGATGAACATTCGGCTTTAGTGAATAATAATGGTATTAAATTAAGCTTAAGTGGTTGAATTCCTCCTCCATTTCAATGAAACGAAAAAAAAAAAAAGATAAATGATAGAGTAGTGTCTGATAAAGTTTAAGGAATATAGTTTAAAAAACACAAATCAAACAACTTAAGATTTTAGCCTATCTTCATTGCAAACCAAACACAATGATAATTCCCATTAAAAAATCACAAGAATACTCAATATAGATACTTCTTCAGTTTCTTCTTGTGATACTCTTCATTGTTGTAGTTTTTCTCTTTCAAACCTTTCTCTTCCTTCAAACTCTACTCACCCTCACCACACTCACTCTCACACTCACTTGGTGGCTAAAATCCCTTACAATTCAAAGACACTCTCCAATATATCAAAATTTTAAAACAGTTTTAATAAACGAGGGCGATCGGTCATTTTTCGCCTCGATAATGTTTTCCCACAATCTGCAACCAAACAGATAACGAGCTTCCTCGTACATGCTTCCGCATACTGCTTCTCAGAGTAGCCGAATGTCTGTACTGCAAAGTCGAGAAGTCTGTACTGCAACCAAACAGACCCTTAATGTTGACCAAATAGTCAATGTGGTGATCATTAAGTCCAAGATTGACCAAATGATCAATCTGGTGACTAAATCAAGTTTTGTCATCATTGATTTGGTCTCAAAGAAGACATATTAGAGATTTGGTCTAGTTTTTAGGGTTAGGGGACCCTAGATTGGTTCAAGAGGTCAATGTTGGTAGATTCCTCCCTAAAATGGATTTAATGATCATGATGATCATTGGGCTTTAAAGAGGGTGCCTAAGGATCCTGAGCTAATATGGATGGCTCAAGACTTGTGATGTTCATAGATGTCAATTTGAGGAAGATTCTCATAAAAGTGAGGTCAACAAATTGGTATGAATTGATAAGTATGTTCTTAATTACTACACCCTCTATGTTGCGGATAAGTATGTTCTTAATTACTACACCCTCTATGTTGCGGATAAGTATGTTCTTCAACGTATATAATTACTTTCGTCAATGCATGAGCATTAAATGATATAATCAAACCAGTTGCATATACAATCAAAATATCTCTCAACATTCATCAAATGAATGTTGAACAAATGAGTGTTGAAAGAGTTTAATAGCTTAATTACATGCCAATCCAATGACATGAATGTTTACATTGTTCTTATTCTCTAGTTCCTTATTTTTTTGTAGCATTCATTACATATAAAATGAATCTAATGAAAATATGACAAGATATGTTATGTGCATCATCGTCTTCTGTTTATTTTAGAAATTTTTTTATTGTATCAAAGTCATGCCCGCAAGAGCATCTGGTTTTCCCACCAATCATAGTAAGTCTTTTCAAGTAGATGATAACTATAGCCCAATATTGATATTATTACCAAAAAGGCAACAAAGTTGTCAATTCCATCACTATTGTTATTAGTCATGTACACACGTTATATCATTTCACTTTTAATGAAAACTAAATTTACCTTGAAATTTGGTTACACCAACACCAAATACAGTAATTCAAGTGCATAATCAGACAACCATTTCGGTTAGCTTTGTTTCTCTCAACAGACTCGCAATAGTAACAATAAATAAAAAATAAAAATAAAAAAAAATCACAAAAAAAAAAATTTTCAATTATGAACAATTAGTTCATAAAACCAAATAATGTGAAAAACTCATAACTTAAACAGATGTAATCACAATTACAAATTGTGCAACATCATTCAAACCAAATAGTTACCATTGGCTACTTAACACTAATTACTCGTTATGTTATTACTTATAGAATACATCCTTCCACTCATATTATGAAGGACCCGTTAATCTCATCGTAGTTTATGATTCGATTTAAGAAAAACAACTCAAGATGAACATAACCAACTCCTTTTTGCTAGAAATACTTGTCTTTATATAACATTTTATATGTTCTTTCCATGCAATGCAATCTCATTTCAATATTCTAATTTCACTGATTAATGAATTTTTTTTTAATTTTCACTTTCTTAAGTTATGGTAAAGAATCTAGCACACAGAAGAAACTTCTTTTGGGGAAGATTTAGAACAACACCTATGACTAGCTATGGTTAAAACTAGAAATCTAAAAACCTTGAGTTGTGTTTATAAGCATCAAGCTTTCAACTAGTCATCGGCAACATCGTCACGACCATCCATTCCTTAAAATATTTTAATTTCTCGTTGAAAAATTACTATCTTTCAATTATTTGCATCTTCTGTTCAAAACGTGTAAATCTTACTTAAAATTCTCTTAAAGCTTTCATTGCATCAATTTATGTTGTTGTTGGAAATGAATATAAAAAATCCTTCTAATACTTGTGCATCATAGCATCTTTCATCTGGCAACCCATTCAACCATACCCAAAAAAATGGAAAGATATATGTTATTATCATCATTCTAATGAAGTGAGTCTCACACTTATTTTGTGCTTTCTTTTTCTTATCCATTTATAATTATTCTTTGAAAGTTCAACTGATCTCATCAATAGACGACATATGATATTACTCAGCGAAAAATCACTATACATAATGATATTTGACTTCCCTTCTGACTATCAAAGTTTAAGAACCATTAGTTGCCTATGTTATTGCAACTGAAATCAAACAACACTAACTTGAATGCAAATTCATGATCATGTATATTCATTAGATACTCCTCACAAAGTAGTTGTAATTGTCTTGATCCCTCCATTAATCGTCTCTTTATCTTCTAACATGACCAATTCAATGAAAAAACCTAGCCATTTTTAAAGCTCACATCTTCTAGATCTTATTTCACATCCTCTTACTTTCAGATGCGGGCTACCAACTTTTATCTCTCCAAAAATATTTTATGAAGAATATATCTTTATAATTTCAATACGAGGAGTCGGTGATGCAAGAAAGGTTTCATAGATCATCATATCGGAGATTCCTTGCCTTAAGACACTCCATGAGGTAACTACAATATTGTTCTTAATCACAACCCTTATGCAGTGTGCTCTATATCCCATCATCATTCAACACCAAGTGATATTATCTTAGTCTTCCATTAAAACCCACCCTAAAATTAATATTTTCAAACACAATAATATTTTCACTGATATCAAATACCATCTTTCCCTTATGATTAAGCCATCAAATGTCACTTGAACTTTAACAAATCTTAAATGGCATAATCTTATGAGGAGTTCATTTCCTTAGTGTATAATGCGACTTCGGAAATATTCAATTCTCAATCAACTATAAAAATTGTTAGTTGCAAAGACATGTTCATATTAAAAAAAAAAGGATGCCAATATTCAGTGTTATAAGGTATGTTTGGTAATAAGAAAACTACCATCAAACATTTAATATAGTTGTTAAAGCTACAACCATATGATTAGTCATATGCAATGTTTTATCTCATGTTAGGCCAATTTAATGACTCAACATCCACAATGCCTTCCTTCAAGACATACTTATTAAAGAAGTTTTCAAGGATCATTTTTATTTTTAATTTTATTGATCAAAAACACCTTTCTTTTATAAGCTCTACAAAGCTATTTATGGTATCATTCAAACTTCGTGCACATGGTGGTATGTGCTGAGTTGAATTGGATCAGAGTATATCAACAATCATTTCAAGCGAACTGGTTCAAACTCGAGTCACCTGCTTCTTAATCATGGAAAGATGTTTCTTCCCGCTGATATGCAACTCATATACGGATTTACTGTTGCAAACAATGTCACAAAGATTGCAAATCATCATGGCTTCTTCAGCAGCACCTCCTTGAACAGCCATTTCCTTCTCGACCTGCACACCATCTTTACCTGAAGGTTTTTTCTTCAGTGATTCCAGATTTGCAGTTTCATTATGGCCAGCAGAAGCTACAGATGGCTCTGGGGTATTATTTTCCTGCAATTTTTGCAGGTTTGCCTTGTGTTTTTTACCCATTGTGTGAGTCTTTAGGGTTCTTTGGCCGTTGCAGTCTATCTTACGTACTTCACATGTAAAGGTTTGAACTGGATTGGCAGCTTTGGTAAAACTAGTAGCTATGTGGAAGGGTTTGAGAGCTGCTGACTTTTTGGCGTAGCTCATTTTTTTTATATTGGCCGTAATTTTGGGTGCATTGGTCGGATAATTTGTTCCGAGGGCCTGATCAAGTAAACCAAACAAATGAAGAATGTTTATAAGGATACAAATTATAATAAAGATAAGTATGAATAATATAAGAAGTATAGCTTATGTGCATACTGCATGCAGGAGAACAATGTATATGAACATATTAATTCATTATATAAGTGAGGTTGTGGATTTTCAATAAGAACTATTATGAAAAGGAAAATTTAAAAAAGTAGCTTTATGAATGGCTAAAATGCTATATTTAAAGTTTTGGATGGTTAAAATGCTATATTTAAACTTTAGGTAGTTAAAATGTTATAATCAATATTTTCGGGGGGGGGGGGGGGGGCGGGGGGGGAGGTGTAAAAACCTCTTAAATTTTATCAGGCACTAGTTATCTAAATGTTGTTGACAAATAATAGTAAATCATTTTATTAATTTTATCAGGCACTAGTTATCTAAATGTTGTTGACAAATAATAGTAAATCATTTTATAAATAATGAATCATAATTTAGAATATATTTTAAAAAATAGGGGGCATTTACATACATAGCACACTATTCTTATGCGTTTACTTATCTCACATCTAAGCTTTCATGTTTACACATAGAGAACTCAAATCTTCAATATCGCACCAAAAATAACACTATTTCCACTTTTTAAACGTGAAGTATACCTTTCCATGCATAGTAGGTAAATATGAAAGTTGACTGAGATACGTAAATACATAAAAATTGTATACTACGAATGTAAATTTCCCCCCAAAACAACATAAAATTAAAGTAATAAGAAGCTTGAAGATTACCTTAAGAGCATGCTTTTCTCCAGAAAGGTGAGAGGCAAAGACTTTAGCACTCATTGCAGACTACATTGCAAACTGTACAAACTCTTACTGCATCACCTGATGCACCCCCTTCAATAACTTTCTGCTTCTTTTTCTCCAAATCCAAAATATTTGAATGGATCTTAACCTTTATTTTCTGATTAAAAAATGAATCAGACGGAAGTTACAGTTGTGAACCTAGGAAATTAGAAGTCTTGCCAATATAAAACACAAATCAAGGACACAAGATTACTTCTGATAGAATAGCATAATGCTAAAAAACGAATATTTATGCATTATAGCCCAAAGAACAAGTTAAATCACAAGCACTAGCTCTGTATGGATATTGCAAAAGTAATCAATATATACTACAAAAGTATTACAAAGAGAGTTGACTAGACTGTGGTGTCTAAATGAAACTCATGCAATGCCATATGGGTCCCAGAAATCTTGAATTATTTCAAAATATTAATAACGAGTCATATCAAATAAGAGAAAACATTCAATCCATTGCCCGGGGAAAACATGGATTTGCTCTCACAAAAGAAACCAAGTTTATGAGCCTTGTTAGGTTTTTGATTCAGAATCACATAATGATGCAGTGCAATACACGCTCTTTGTTGTAGGCTTTGTGGTTCACAGGCAAGCGATGTGCAAGTTCAATGTATTGCTTTGCTTCGCTGCACGCTTTAAAGTGTGAGTTTAACAAAAGTGTCTCAAGCTTTCAGGCTGTTTCACTAATGAGCCTGCACCTCTACAAGTACGTGGCAGAGTCAGCAAGACTCTTAGCATAGTAATTTCAGGTAAAACTAAAAAGTGTCTCTGCTCAATCTATATGCCAACTTCATGTATTCTACATTACTAAAAAAAAGGAGTATTAAATATGGGTATTCTATGACTGCTTTGAGGTACCATCAACCCTGATGAGGGGTACAATTATCAGAATATAGCAAGAGTTTATTTTTAAAACCAAACTCTCAAACATAAAAGACAATCACTTAAAACCAAATTTTCTAAAGTGATGATTGCAACTACTACAAATTATAATTGGAAAGATCCTGTAATAAAATGTTCTCTTAAACTCTCCAAAAAATACAACATAGTTATCTTCTCCTTTTCTCAATGATGAGCAAAAAAAAAAAAAAGTAAAATCATGTTTGGATGGAATTCCATCTAAATCTAGCCCATTTTATTGAAACATATATATAATTCAATGCAATAAGTAGATGTTCCTTGCTCAGGAAGCCACTCGTTTTTTTCTTCTACAACTATTTGCCAATGAAAATTTTAAATTTGATCAAAACTCACAAAGGGGCAATAGTATATCTAGTGTATCTATATGATCAAAACCAAAAATCTCAAGTAAGGGAATACCATACGCTACTTAGCAATGTAACTAGTTCAAGTGCAATGGAGCTATTATTACAATTATGGTCCAAGACCAGATGTTCACCAATGACCAAGTGTATGAATTGTGAACCATAAGAGGAACTCAAAAGAGCATAAAGCCGTCTGCTAGCTAAAACCAACTTAAAATTAACCTCTTTAGCAGGCTCTAACTCTAGGCAAGTGAGATACCTTTGGATGACAAAAATCATGGTAGCTCATAAGAATTCTTCAGTTACATTAGATCGACCATAACAACTGACTAAGTAGTTTGTGGACTATGACTATATGATATGACAAAATCATGAAATTTTGATCAAATTTGTTGCCATTTGCTCCAGAATCTCGATAGAGCCAATAGTAGTATATTCCTTGCATAAAAAAAATGTTAAGTCATCACAAGAGGGCAAAATCAATAGGCAGAATCTTATCTAAAATATCTCATCAACATTCTAAGAAGCAACCCCAAATATTCAACAAAATATGCTGAGAATTATAAGAGCGCACAACTTAGAACAAACCTATAATTGTCAGATCCCATATCATTGATGTTAAGATTTTCAGTTACTTGTTGTCTGAATTTTGCTCACCTTAGGCATGGATATTTGACCATCATGTATGCATTTCTACGCGGCTAAAGGGAAAGAGAACTGATATGTGCAATATAATTTTACCTCGTGTTGAATTTATCCTTAAATTTGTGACTAGCACCTTTCCAAAAATAATAACATAGCAATTCGTGGATAGCTGCTTTCCATTTATAACAATCCAACAATCAATAGGCAGTTGAATTCCATTTCTAATGTCTAGTTAATTACTATAATTAAAAGTTGATTTTAAGATTTGTTTCTTTCCTAAATAATTGTCTCCCTACTTATTTATGTACGTTCTCTATTTTTACACAAAACAAGGTAAAAAATTCAATCAAAATATCTCATCTTCTACTCGTCATCATTCAATTATTCAAGATGACATCAGAACCATCAAGATTATACTCACCATGAGGTCACAAATCCTTCAAAATTGAACCTCTCCTTCAATACGAAGAATCATTTACAACATTGGAAGCATTTTTCATCCAACAAGAGTGGCAAAAACATACATTAAAGATCCACGTAGAATGAAATCAATAACTTCAATAAAATAGGCTAATGATCAAGAAGTCTACAACTCCTATGCTAAAATAGACCTCAAAATAAAAAATATCAATAGCTAAAATATTGAAAGCATAATAAATATTCAACTAAAAGAGAATCAACACAACACTTTTCCTATATCAACTACCAAGAAAACAAGTTGAAGGCAACTAGCTATTCTCCTAAACATAATATAATTTTAGACATTACTAGAATAAGCTTGAAAATTATAAAAGATAAATTCTCATATGCCCTCATTACAAACACTTGGAAACATCAAATTATATGATAGAAGATGAAAAGCCTTTCACAATTACAACACATGCCATGAAACTCACAACATTTGAATTACATGAGTCACAATAAAAAATGGTCATAATAGGTCCGATCATTCTCTCAAAAACCTGATATTTGATTCCGTGCTTCTAGTATTTAATCTACACTGCGAGTTATTATTAATAAAAAAATTCACTTGAGATAAAAATTGTGTTTTATATTCCTCATATAATACGTAACTTTTAAGCCTTGAACATGAGGAGAATGATTAGCAATGCTGAGATGTGTTCAAAATTGCACCTTCTAAAGAATAATCCCCTAAGGCATAAGCTTAGATAATGAGTCTTGTATCCACCAAATCACCTACTTAAAATTTAAACACTTAAAATAATGATAATGATACATTATTTTGGCATTATGGCCTAGGACACCCAAACTTTATTCAACTTAAGAACATCTATTCGCTGACGAAATTCAAAAGACTTTTAAAATAAAATCTTTCATCCAGCTAAACACACTCGTATTTCCTATACGAGTCAAACATACAAACCATCCTAAAATTTTATTTTAGTCCATAATGATGTGTAAGCACAACCTAAATCTAAAATGTGATAGCTTTAAGATAATCCATTCTGAACACTACTAATAACCGGTGGGGCATCTGCATTCTAACAAATTGGATTAGAAAAGTCTGTATATAAGAAAATAGAAGAATAAATTATTGCAAACTAGAAATATAGCTATAACCTAGGGGTGCAAATGGGTTGAGCTTAAGACACAATAAATTTGGTTTGATTAAACAATCAAGCCCCAACTCGAGTATAATTTATAAAGTTCAAGAACCAGTTTTTTTATTATAAAAAGAAACAAATATATTAATTCAAATTAATGTTATGATAAAATGATAAATAGAACGAATAATTAGTAGATAAACAATAAGAAATCCCTTAATGATAAGATATAAAATATAAACGTTTAACTAATTTATAAAACAAAAAATCTTAAATTTTAATATATATTATATATTTTTAAAGGAGCCAGCTCACGAGCTAAGAAGTTAGTTGCAGCTGGTTTGAACTTGGCTTGTTAGCTCATTGATCTCAGCTCACGGGCTAACAAATTGAGTTGGAGTTGGTTTGAACTAGGCTTGTTAGCTCGTGTGTTTCATTGAGCTCAACTCACGGGCTAACAAGTTAAGCCGGTTTAAATTTGGTTTGTTAGCTCATTGAGCTAAACTCACAAGCTAAAAAAGCAATTGGAGCTGGTTTGAACATGGCTAATTAGCTCATCGAGCACGCTAAAAATGTAAAATAAAATAAAAAGATAAAAAAGGGGGAAGACGCTGAGAATGGTTCACCTTTTTTGAGCGAGCAAGCCGAAGAAACTTGTTCCTAACCTTATTGGGTGTGGAGAGATTACTAACTTCCTTCTCTGCCATCTTTCGTGCTCCATATGGACTATATCCATACTGCCTCAACTGCCTCCTCACAACCTTGTTGTAAATGAAGGCTGATCCCCTCATCCGAGGAAGCACCAGCCATGTCACAAACATCAATTTTATTGTGTACCATATGGGTATCCTTCAAAGCCAAATGAATAATCATAGTGTTATAAAATATATGATATTTTATTAAGGTACTAGTAATAATATTTTATAATATTTTATTAAGATATTTTATAAAATTTTTGATGTTAGATATGTAAATACATAGAAGCTGGATGGTATGTATTTAAATGGCACTAGTAATAATACTTGATAAGCAAAAGAATATCTTTTTTTAACACTCAAAAAGCTATCCCAGGAGCCATTTTTTGTTTTTCATTTTTCAATAGGCAAAAATAGCATCTGATTAAGATAGTTATTTTTAAAAATACTCAAAACATCTTTTAAGTGTTTAAAAAGTTATCAAAAACAAATTGCTTTACTTTTTAAAATAAAAATATATAAAAATTATATCAATCAAATATATTTTCAAAAATAGAAGAAAAAATAAAATAAAAATAGGAAATAAGAGTAATGCCAAAAGGCCGTAAAGTTTTGAGTTTTTCAAAATAAGTTTGATATATTTTCGACATTATCATTTTATTTTGCTTCAAAATAAAACATAAACAAAATAAAATAAAAAAACAAAAACTCAAATAGTCCCTCAATTTTTTTGCAATTAAAATGAATTAACTCCCAAGCATTTTTTCAACAATATTTTGTATGCATAATTGTCATTCACCACCCCTACTAGGTGCCAAATGTGGACTTTATCCTGTGGTGCATCCTTTTGGTTTGGGCCTCATCATGTTTAATAGCTTTAGCTATAGGGACTTATTTTGGTGATTTTGGAGATTGTCAGCTAGCTTCAAATAACTTTATGTTCGCCAAAAAGTCACTATCCCAAACCTTGGCTTTTTCAGTACCCAATGTATTAGGCTATTAAAAGTTAAAACTTTACTTTCCATGACCTAAATATGAATATTGCAAGAACAAGCCACATAGGTAGTACCCATAAAAAAAATTATAAAAGCTCCCGTAGACATACTAATGTTAGAATGATGCTAGAGTGCTATAGAGAAAAGGAAAAATTACATGCATAGCACCCAATTCTTATGGATTTACCTATCTCACACCTAAAGTTTAGTTTTTACACACACCACTTTCACATATGGATGAAAAAGATGAATTTGACTATTAAAAGGTGATAATGAGTGTTACTTTGCATATGATATTAGTAATGAAATTTTAGATGTAAGATAATAAAATATGAAAGTTTTGGGTGCTATGTATGTAAATCAATTAGATATGATGGCATGGGGGATGCATATCAAATCAAAAAAGGCAACTATTATTATAATTATTATTATTATTATTATTATTATTATTATTATTATTATTATCATTACTAGGGCAAAGATAATCAAATGCTAAGCTAATGCAAAATTTAATAAGAAGCAAGTTATTCAAAATAAATTATATTATGAGAGAAATTAAATAAATAATCTAAAAGAAATTTATTTTTATAATTAAGAGCATATGATGCAATAGAAGCCATAAATCTATCTTATATTTTCTAAAATTCTAAAGCACTTTCATTTTAAAATTTTAATTTAGTTTTGATTTATTTGATTGTTTGTATTATCTTTATTTTAATGGGACAATAAGTTTTTAAATTTTTATTGAGTTATCTAGATTCAAATTATAAATTAAATTTATAAATAATATTTCTACAAATAAAGTAGGATTAATGTCAACGTCGAGAAAACTAAATTAAACACCAAATCAAAAGCACTCACAAAGCAGTCCAAAGTTGCTAAAATTCAGATTTGAGCAGCAATTCAACAATCATGCAGCCAAATTGTGAGCAAAAGAAGATATTAGAGGCAAAAAAATACAAATACCATGACAGTAAGGGCTCTGCAACCATCTCAAACAAGGTCAAGAAGGAGTAGATTATCCAGTAAGCCGGCCACTGCTCATCATCCACCTTCGATGGACTCTCTATCGCCTTCACCGACGCATATCTGCATCCACCACCATCATAATCCAACCATCAAAAACATTTCAAGCAAACGAAATCTTCTTCTTCTATACGAAATCAGAAAGTATAATTAATTAATTAATTCCACTCACAAGGGGTACAATAGCATAATGCAGGGCCTGCGAATTAGATGCAAAACCATAAGCGGTCAGTCCAGGACAAGCATAAATTAGGGCAAAACAAAGTGGACAACGAGAATACCCTGCCATCCCATAGAGTTGTGTAAGGATCGTCCATAGTTGCACCATGACTCATATATCTTGTTTCTTGATGCAGATCAAAAGGGCTCGGAGAGCCAAAGGTTTTAGCGATGAAAAGAGAGGGATAAGAAGGATTTGAGAGCATAGAGAGATTTAAAAGGGAGGAAGGTTGGAAGGGGAAGAGAACGATGAGGTCCGCCATGGTAGGTGGTGATTTCGCATTGAAGGGATATTGCAAAAATGACAAAACTTAAATTTTCAAAAATGTCAAATATTTGCTCAAAATATGGATATTGCACCTAATTCATTATACATTAATTAGTTATTGTCTACCCTTTTTCAAAATAAATATTTTTTTACTTGAAAAATATTTATAAAGAAGTGGCAACCGCTTCGTCCTCAACACACACACACACGCATCAGCAATATGTATAAATTGAACGAGCAGAAACTACACTGTCGACTACTATGTTATGGATAAGTTTGTCCTCCAACGTATATAATTAGTTTCATCGATGTATTGCATTAAATGATATAATCAAATGAGTTGCATATCGAATCAAAATATCTATGAAAGTTGAAATATTAGTGTTTAATAGCATAATTACATGTGTATCCAATGAGACGAATGTTTACATTGTTCGTATTCTCTAGTTCCTTATTTTTTGTATTGTTTCATTACATGTGAAAATAATCTAATGAAAATATGAGAAGATATGCTATGTGCTTCATCATCTTATGTTTATGTTAGAAATTATTTTTTTGTATCAAAGCGAGGCCCGCGAGAGCTTCTTGTTTCCCCACCAATCATAGTAAGTCTTTTCAAATGGATGATAACTATAGCCCGACATTGAAATTATTACCAAAGTGGCCAACAAAGTTGTCAATTCCATCCCTATTGTTATTGTTCATGTACCCACGTTATATCATTTCACTTTTAATGAAACCCAATTTTACCTTGAAATTTGGTTACACTAACGCCAAATACAATAATTGAAGTGCATAATCTCACAACCATTTCTATTAGCATTGTTTCTCTCAACAACCTCGCAATAGTAACAATAAAAAAATTCATTTATGAACAACTTGTTCATAAAACCAAATAATGTGAAAGACTCATAACATAAACAAATGTAATCACACCTACAAATTGTGCAAGATCATTAAAAGCAAATATTTACAATTGGCTACTGGAGACTAATTAATCGTTATGTTATTACTTATAGAATACATCCTTCCACACATATTATGAAGAACCCACTAATCTCATCGTAGTTTATGATTCGATTTAAGAAAAACAACTCAAGATGAACATAACCAACTTCCTTTTTGCTAGAAATATTTTTTCTTTATATAACATTTTATATATGCTTTCCATGCAATGCAATCTAATTTCAATATTTTAATTTCACTAATTACTGAATTTTTTTTTTTAATTTTCACTTTCTTAAGTTGTGATAAAGAATCTGGCACAATGGCGAAGCTTCTTTTGGGGAAGATTTAGAACAACACCTATGACTACTATGGTCAAAACTAGAAATCTAAACAACCTTAAGTTGTGTTTATGAGCATCAAGTTTTGAACTAGTCATTGCCATGATCATCATGACCATCCATCCCTTGAAAAATATTAATTTCTCATTAAAAAATTACTCTCTATCTTTCAATTATTTGCATCTTCTTTTCAAAACTTATAAATCATACTTAAAATTGGAAATAAATATAAAAAATGATTCTAATACTTGTGCATCATAGCATCTTTCATCTGAAAACCCATTCATCCATACCCAACAAAATGGAAAGATATATCTTATTATCAACATTTTATTAAAGTGAGTCTCACACTTCTTGTGTGCTTTCTTTTTCTTATCCATTTATGATTATTCTTTGAAAGTGCAACTGATCTCATCAATAGACTGCATATGACCTTACTCAGCTAAAAATCACTATTCATAATGATATTTGACTCCCCTTTTGACAATCAAAGTTTAAGAATGTTATTGCAACTGAAATCATACAACACTGAATTCAATGCAAATTGATGATCATGTATATCCATTAGATACTCCTCACAAAGTAGCTATAAATTTCTTGATCCCTCCATTAATCGTCCCTTTATCGTTTAACATGACCAATTCAATGAAAAAACCTAGCCATTTAAAAAATTCACATCTTCTAGATCTCATTTCACCTGCTCTTACTTTCTTATGTGGGGTGCCAACTTTTATCTCTCCACAAATATTTTATGAAGAAATATATCTTTATCATTTCAATACGAGGAGTTGATGATGCAAGAAATGTTCCATAGCTCACCAGATTGGAGATTCCTTGCCTTACGACACTCCATAAGGTAACTAAAATATTGTTCTTAACCACAAACCTAATGTAGTGTGCTCTATATCACATCATCATTCAACACAAAGTGATATTTTCTTAGTCTTCCATTAAAATCCACCCTAAAATTAATATTTTCAAACATAATAATATTTTCATTGATATCAAATATCATATTTCCCTTATGATTAAGCCATCAAATGTCATTAAAACTCTGACAAATCTTAAATGGCGTAGTCTTATAAATGAGGAGTTCATTTTGTTAGTTTGTAATGTGACTTAAGAAATATTCACTTTTCAATCAACTATAAAATTTGTAGTCACAAAGTTATGTTCATATATAAAGAAAAAAGATGCCAATATTCAGTGTTATAAGGTATAGTTTGGTAATAAAAAATTACCATCAATCGTTTGACCTTGATTGCACAATATCACTTAATATAATTGTTAAACCTACTACCTTATGATCGGTCATATGCAATGTTTTATCTCATGTTAGGCCAATTTAACAACACAACATCCACAATGCCTTCCTTCAAGACATACTTATTAAAGAAAATTTCATGGATCATTTTTTTTTTTAATTTTAATGATAAAAACACCTTTCTTTTATAACATATACAAAGTTATTTATGTATCATTCAACATGGTGGTATTGAACTCGAAATCTTTCTTTCTGGTCACATCCTTATAT